>OX638381.1:46383206-47108230 GCA_951813785.1 Criorhina ranunculi
GTGCTTTAGTTTTTTAGTTGTCGTTTCCAGTCACCAAGAAATGGGAGCGCCGCTATATAATACAAATGACTTAACTGACTATTTATATCCATAACGTCAACACCCGCAATAATAAATTCCATCGAAACAATTCGCAAGAATTCTATTAAATTGCATTCTATATATTTGCTTCTTTTTCTTATTAATTAATTGTGCGGTGCGGGCTGATTGGTCGATCCGGTCAGCAATTGTAGGCGGTGAAATTTCCTCACTCCGCTATTGCTTAGCTAAACAATGAAATGTTCATTCTTTTTTTTTTCTTTCTAGATGTCAACAGGAAGACCAATTAAGTGCGTTGTCGTCGGAGACGGCACTGTCGGGAAGACATGCATGTTAATATCATACACAACGGACAGTTTTCCAGGGGAATACGTGCCTACAGTGTAAGTTTGATATGAAGTGTATGTGTTTACTGCCTTTTACTAATTGGAACTTCTTATTTTGGATTTAGATTTGATAATTATTCCGCACCAATGCAGGTGGACACGATTCAAGTTTCGCTTGGTTTATGGGATACTGCAGGTCAAGAGGACTACGACCGGTTGAGACCACTGTCATATCCCCAAACAGACGTGTTTCTCATATGCTTTAGTGTGGCCAGCCCGTCTTCATTTGAAAATGTTACATCGAAATGGTACCCGGAAATAAAACATCACTGCCCTGATGCGCCGATCATTTTAGTTGGTAAGTTTGCTAGTTTAATTTTTTACGTCTATTGTGCACGCACGTTTTTGCTTCTCATTTTGTCATGCCAAAACAAAACTTCGTACACAGGGATGAAAAAATGCATCATAAAATATTTGGTGCTTTTATAATATTAAGTCTGCGGCACTATTCTATTATTCGTTTCTAACCAACTGACTAACGACCCACATTATTTTCGTAATATATTTTGTTGTATTTGCATTCGCAATAAGTACCTGTGTACTTAAAATTCCAAAAATATTGCATTAATTACAAAATGCATTTTTCCTTTGTATTTAATTGCTACTACATAGACCTCATTTTACTGTACGTAGAAGGTAAAGGTGGCAATACGGGTTGAAGGGTAGATACAAATATTGAGCTTGGACGCATGGATCCCCAGTCAGTTGAATGTGGAATTATTTCCCTATGGATCTGTGATGGGTTGACCCTCACCTGGCTATCATATGAGTTATTTCATTTCCATCTACCAGAAAGTGATCGACCTTAAGTCGACAGTCTAATCAGACGAGCTTTTTTCTGCACAGTGCTACCAATTTGGAGGATTAAGTTACAGCATCTATAGCCTCCATAGTGGGTCACTGAAGACATCCTAGTTTGGTTTGGGTGAAGTGTTGTGTCTAATAGTCCGGCACAACTCTTGGAAAGCCAGGAACTGCGTTTGTAAGACACTGGATGAATAGTGAAGACGGTAAGAATTAGACATATTCAATGCTTCTGAATTTTATCTTGGCAAGCTGACACAGGTACGAGTCGGCAAAATAACCAAACGTCTTTGCGACATAACGCCTCCGCAGGCAATGTCAAATCAACAAGTGCTTCATGAATAGCTTTTCAATGTGCCATTTGGAGTCGGCAATAAAACTGTAGGCCCCTCCATTCGTGCGAAAAATATAGCACGCACAATATGAATGGTTGGGGAAGCTATACTTTGGCCTTCTACGCGCTGCCTTGCAGTCCATCTTTGCAGCATGCGTTGGTGAATATCGCTGCATATGAGTCTTTCTTCACACCATGCTTACATTCCACCCTGGAAGGGAAGTTTACGGTGATGTCTTTTCTGACCCCGGTTGGACAGTTCGCTTGCCACTCATAGTGCCTAATCCCGCTGTTCTTTGAACTCTACTAAGTTTTCATTTCTAAGTTCGTAGACTTTGGTCTTCTCATTTTTTCCCGTGTCTGGGTTATAGCCAAAAAAAAAAAAAAAGAATAGTACGAATGTTGCGACGTATTTGAGCAACACATCGCACATTTAAGGCAAATATACGTTGATGGTTGGATGAGATCGGCGCAATCTGTATGAGCGCTGAATCTCGAAGATATCTTTATATCCTTCGTCGCTGTCAGATAAGCTATCATCGAACAGCCAATTATCGTCGATTTCTTCTAAAACTGCTCCACCTCCAATTTGCGCAGAACAGCTTTGAATATTTGCCTTCGATTTTCGATTAATTTCGAGTTTAAACGATCAAAACGCGAGTGATATCACTGATTTGATCAAAAGTCAAAACTCAAATCCCCTATAACACTAGTTTTGCCGTAAAACTAGTTTTCAAATTCGTCAATAAAATGGGCGTAACAGATAAGCTAGAAAGTTTTATCAGTATCCTCTACACATTGGTTTATCCAGAGGTTAGGACGAGTTTTGGTTTTTTTAAATCAAATTTCTCTTATGTAAATCGGTCCGGACATTGAAAATACCGAACTAGCGGAAAGTAAAGCAGAACATGATTTAATTTCACTTATGAGTAAGTCGCTGGCGTGTATGATAATGCGAATAAGAGAAATAGTTAAACACATCGTTTGTGTAAATCAACACAAGTTACAGTTTTGAAAGACATTTTTAGTGCAACTTATATGAGTAAAAGGACACTTATGAACAGCTCTAACTTAACCCTTAAGTTAAACCGATCAGAAAACTTTCATAAAATTATCAAAACGACTTGTATTTCTTTGTATATGTCACACTTCTAAACAATGCTTTTTCGCATCTGGGCCTTAACTATCGGTAATCTGAGTTATAATTTATATTCTTTCGCCTGAAGTACTATTATTTGTTCCCTAACACTAAATAATTTTCTGCTCTTATAGGTACAAAAATTGACTTGCGGGACGATAGAGAAACTCTAAGTGGTTTGGCTGAACAAGGGCTATCACCATTGAAAAGGGAACAAGGCCAAAAATTAGCGAACAAAATCAAGGCTGTGAAATATATGGAATGTTCGGCATTGACTCAACGAGGTCTTAAACAAGTAAGAATCCATGTCACAATGAATAATTCAAATATTAATGAAACCAATCGTTTCTAGGTTTTCGAAGAGGCAGTGCGAGCAGTTCTTAGACCCGAACCTCAAAAGCGACGCCAGCGGAAGTGTATAGTTATGTAAATAAAAGAAAACGATTTATGATAAACAAAGTTACAAAACAAATCTATGAAACATCATGTAAACAAATCAAAATGACACACACAATCTGAACTCACATTTATTCATATACACATTTTTCTTTATGATTATCCTTTACAAAAAGAAAAAAAAATACTTTGTTATATTTTTAAGTTAATACTCAGTTAGGTATTAAACAATACTTCAGCGAAAACACAAATAACAGATTATAGCAAACTCGAATACTAATCTAAAATAAGTTTTGCACATCACAAACGATTTATTCACAAACAAAAAAAAGAAAACTTCCGTCACAAAGACTGAGTTGTGCAGCCATAGCAGCAAACGTTTTGTTTTTAAAGATAACTTAAAATAGTTTAAAATAAATTTACAAAGAGAAATAATATGACATAAATTCGAGCAGAATCGAATAGCTTCCTAAAGGAGTTCTCTCTTGCTTAAGTTAATTGGTTTTTGATATTAATAAATTAGTTTTTTTTATTTTTATTTAAATTAAAGAAAACAAAACAAAATTAATGAGGTTTTAACAAACAGACAAACAGTTTTAGTACCAAAGTTGAAAAGAATGTGAACGAGCTAATATCAGATTAAACAACGGCGAGAAGAAGTTACCGCGTTGAAATTAGATTATCTAGTCAATTGAATTGAAAAGTGAGAATACAAAAAAAAAAATTATATATAAAAAATAAAGTGAAAGAAAGAGAGCAATAGTTACCTAATGACAGATTGTAAAAGAAAAAAAAAAGGAAAACAAATAAGTAAACAAAAACATTGAATGGAGACTTGGAAATCTTTCAGACCATTGACTGTTAAGGCAGCTTTATAATTATTATGTATCATAATTATGAATATTTCTTGTCACTATAGCTTTTGAATTATTACAATTAACTAATTGAATCATGTCTACTATGGAATCAGAGAATAGTGATGAATCAAATTGTTTCTCGCTTGTGGATAATATTTCACTGATAAACTTCTACTGTGGCAAGCTTTTCTTATCATAAAAACTCAAAATTGATATTGAAACTATTTTAATGTTTATTATTGACATTGTCAGCGGAAATCAGAAGATCGCTACAGCTCCCCAATTCTGTTATCCTTGAAACTGATATGATGATGAATTTCCCTGTTTATCGTGACTTAAAAATAAATTAAACTCAAAAAAAAACTATTGGATTAAAACAATAGTTTTTTTTTGAGTTTAATTTATTTTTAAGGAATTTTTTTTTCATTTGATTTATTTTTAGTCGGTTTTACCTCAGAGTTACTGCTTCCTGTCAGTGCATATATATGGACTTAGTGTTATATGTTAATATTTTATGCAAGGTTACTGGCTTGTCCAATACATATAGATAACTTTATATCAACCCAAGCCTTAGAACCATTAATTTGAGTACACACTTTGTCCTATGTATTTATGAACAGAATTGCGTTGAGTGTATTGCTATAGAGGTTTTTTTTTATGTAGCTCTATTTTCAATATGGCGACGTCTCATTTAATGTAGCTTAATCATTTTTATGTTATTTTTCTAGCTTGCCATTTTCATTTTTTTTTTATGCATTTTAAAATACAAGGCGCTAGGTTGTGTTCTTTGCGAAGAAGAAGTGTAAAAGTGTAGTGTAACTTATGCAACTTCCATTTATTAAGTAACTACAGTTTTCATGAGATTCGCAAACCATCGCCTGGTATTAACGTCCTCATCAATGCGAATATGACATAAAATGTGGCTTTTTGACATGTTTTAAATTAAGAATGGCTTTGGTTTGGATTGTAGGCTAGGTTAAACTTAGGTGACTGACCTTAGTGGCGGTCGACTAAGATTAAGTTCGTTTTAAGCTTACGAGACCTTGAATTTCTGAGGGCACCATGCTCAGGAACGGATGCAACTTTAAATGCAGTAGTGGAAGTTTCTGGTATATGTGTTTGCTAGAGAGCTTTATTCTAAAAGAAACTGATAAACACCTATACGCTTGTCGATTAGGCGAAGAAGTGCTCCGCGGCGAATTGCGTTTAAAAAAATCTCCAACTAAGATATTTCTGGTCTGGTTTATTCCAAATTAGTTTAAAAGTATGATACATGGTGGCATTTGACAAAAGCAGGTCATAAAGTCTAAGTCGTTTTATTTGTACCTCACCGCCATGAGGAGAGGTAGTGTATTAAGCCGGTTTATTATTTGTAAACTTGCAATCCTAAAACGACTGGGCCAATATTGACAAATGAGGTGTCATTTGTCTTGACTCTGGAGTTTCAACGATGTCATTAAATTTAAGACCAATTTAAATAGCGGATATTTAACGACGTGTTGTCTTGTAGCATTAAATAAAAAACAACAGTGCTCGTAATCACGTTTAAGTTCTATAAACTTGTTTTGTTTTATACATTCGATATGTTTGCTTCTTTACTTTTATTTTCAAACATTATTGCTTTTATAAAGACAAAACTGTTTTATCCGCCTATTTCGATTCTAATGATTCAGCCACTTTCCAATAGTTGAGGCATTTTAAAACCAACTGTGGTAACAATATGATACGACGTTTCTATTAAAAGATAATATGCTGCAATATCGTAGTTGTGATGATTCCATAATTTATTCTCGGATTCCAAAGTAGGCATATATACATTTGCTTCCTTTTTCTTACCTATTGATCTTGCAATCAAAAGCACAAACAATCAAATTTTCATAATTTTAGAAACAACAAAATATAGAAGGAAAGAATACATAAGAACCGATGAAGTGAAACAAAGGTAAAGGTGTTGTTGCACGCACGCAAATTTTGTTTTGTATTAATAACTTAACAAAATATTTGTTATTTTTTTTCTCTGCAAATATCGGTTTGCTTGCAGCAAAAACTGATGCTTTAAGTTGTTTTATTTGTTTAAAGCACCATCTATGTTTAAATATAAAACAAACAAAACAATTTACTAACGAATCTTACATAAGATATTTTTATATACAGAAACTCTGAATGTACTAATATTTCATGTTTTTTCATTTTATTTTTATTAATTTGACTATCACTATTAACAAAGTTTTGTTTCTTTTTAGGCAGATTATTAAAGTATGGTCAAAAATCCTTATTATAGAGATGGAAATAATATAAATTATATTTTCAACATTTAAACTTAAAAAAAAAATGCATTTCAAACAAAACAAAAAGTGAATTTAAAACAAAAGAGAAAAAAACTAAATTGCGTGTGTAAGTAAAATTTACTTTTTAAAAGTCTGTATAATTAAGAATAAAGTTAAAATATTAAAAAAAAAAATCAATTATCTGCGTTGCTTCTTTGATGTTTAGTTTAAACTCCTATTACGAGCGACATACTTACGTGAAGTTTAAAACCTTGTGGGACTGTTCAATAATCTTATGCAGGTGTTCAATTATGACTGCAGCAGCAGGCGTATTCCTGCTATTTTAAAGATGCGGGTAGGCCTGGCGACAATAACAACTAAAGGTATTGTAAAACACTTGGGAGTGAAGTGAAGTACGTGGACAAAAGGGCTGCAAAGCTCGCCTTAGCGTTGAACAGACTAATGACAAACTTTGGAGACCCCGGAGCAAGCAGACATAAACTGGTCTTGACAGTTAGGCACTCTACCCTTTTATATCGGTGCAATCGGTGCGTTCCTGTTCAAAAAGTGTAGAAGAAAAGTGATAGCGGTACAGCGAAGAGGAGCTATTCGGGTGGCGAGTTCCTATCGAAAAGTCTCAGGAACCAGCAGTTCTCGTAGTCCCGGAAGTAACACCAATTTATATCTTAGCAGCGGGGAAAAATATATATACGAGAGGAAAGCAGAAATTGGGAAAGAAACAGCAAAAGTGGAAGCCAATGAGATCACGATGCGTCGCTGGCAAGAACGCTGGATAAGAGAAAATTGGGGTATATAGACGGGAAACATCGTGGATTGGATGGGGCGAAGGTACGGGGAGATAAATTTCTACCTCACACAATCCCTTACCGGTCATGGGTATTTCGAAGAGTGTCTGTACAAGATGCGAAAAAACGGCGATCCCAGCGACTTGACTCAGGACAACTCCAAACACACATTCTTCGAATTCAGGTTTGCAGTGAAATAAACAATAAAAACGGAGGTAGGTGAAATCACACCGGACAATATCTTTACGGTAACTCGCACAATTGAGGAAAACGAACAGAATGTACTCCTGCATAGAGAAAGTGCTGAAGGTAAAGAGAAGAGAATTGCACATAAATCCGTCTTAGACCATAGAAAAGTGTAGCCCATAGAGAAAGAGGCTAGGAAAAGTTTTACCAACCTGAAATAATGCAAGAAGCAGTTCCCCTGACGGTGCATGAAGCATTCAATCTTTAAAAAAAAAACTTGAACTTCTACTTACTACCATCGGGGATGGAACTGAGACTCAACCAACATGCGTCCCTAGCCAGGTCGATCTTCAGCTAGCTGCCAAGTTTCACACGCCAAGTTAGTTGAGATCCCTTTCCACTTGCACCCGCGTTTAGAGCAGGACTGAATAATCAAGGTCTTGCATAAATTCACTTTAGTTATTGGAACGATCTTATCTATTTTTAACAAAGTTCATGTCTACGTGTCTTAGAGAAGGACTAAGACGATCAGGGCTTTGCATGGAGTCACTATGGTTTTTCGGTCCCAAGCGTGGATGCAAAAGGCAGAGTAACACCTGGTTCACCTGCCCCGAAGGATAATGCCATATAAGGGGTCCTAGCCAGCGTTACGGCAGCTAGATTTAGGCTAATCATCCAATCTAGTGCTATGAATGATCCGGAATAATAGGATTAATGACGACCGGATATGAACCTAGCACATACAAATTATTGTAAGCGAAGAAGTAGAGCTTGTGCAAGAGACGAAGAAATACAGATTAGATCGACTAGGACTGAGTGTAGTAAAAAGGAAGTTAGTTCACTCTGGATAAGGAAAGACCAAGGAACATAGGCATAATCACGAGCCCCCTCTTAGAGACGAAGGTACGCGCTTGGAAACCGGATAACAGTGTTACAACTAGAACTGGATATTAGAGTATCATTTATACAAGTCTACTCGTCAAAGGAGGATAGGGCAGTACTAGATAAGGAAGAAAACACAATGGAAGGAAGAGTAGTAATTATGCTAAAATGAAACAAGATAAAGTATAGCCCACGAAACCGTAGATAACCATGGAGGGAAGACAACACTAGATTACATTGGCAGGCACGTAATTGAGTTTTGCATATCTATAGTCTTTTTCCTATTTCCCACACAAAATAGTACTTACATAAGATTACATTCGAGGCTAGCGGATGAGATGCCAGAAATATAATCGATTATTTACACTGCGAATCACTTGATTGAGGCCCTTTTTTGCAACCGTTTTTCGCGCTGTTTATCTGTTTAAAATTTGTTTCCTGGAAATACTACCTGCGAGTAGGTAACAAATTGAAGAGATAATATTAAAAATCAATTGGAATTTCTCGAATTCTACTGAAAAAGGATAGATAGCAGTTAGGTATTTATTTATTATTTTTTTGGAAGACCCTTAACTGCTGAAGTGTCGGATTACCAAGTCAACCAAACGAAGTTTGCCACGAGCAGATTTCAGCGATGTTTAAACTTATGTGCAAAAGGTCAAGGAACGGAGAAATGTTGATCCTGCAAAATGATACAACTTGGTCCGATTGGAACTGGAGACAGTGTATGAGTTTAGTTTAACCAAGCAAACGCGGGGGTTATTCATATAACACTTCTACAAAACTTTAATAGGTTTCGAGGATACTATCTACGTGTTAGATTTTAAATACAGTAGATGCTTAGCTAGTTGGCTAACTTCTTCGTAGAACTACGGCATCACTTTGCTTCCAATGAGATGTCTCATAATCATAAGTGACAGAATTTAACTAGAAGGACATGCAGATCACACTCAAAGCACAAATTTCCAGAAAAAATTTATTTTAATAAATAAAACCATTTTGGTGATCCGATTTTTTTTTTAAATTTTTATTGTTAGTTATTGATATTTATTTTTTATTTATAATAAAGCATGAAACAACCAAAAATGTATGTATGTAATTATAACTGTGCGAAATAACTATTACATTTGCTAAAAGTAAAAACAAAATATCTCAATTCAGAACAAACTAATTAAAAGCAATTTGGATTAACAATTAACGATTTTTGCACTGCAGGATGATAATAAAAATACAATATGTTGCGTTGCCAAATTCTATTAGAATAGTCGAAATGGTTTCGGATGCATTGCTTGTCCTCTTTTCTTCGAGCTCTTTGGTCCAGCACTTTTTGGTCGTTTGTCATTTAACGATGGCATCGATACAGATAGAACCAAGCATTCGGCGGGCAGGGACATTGAAGAAGTAAGTGTTGTGGCTCGCGTAATCTTCGGTGCCTTCCAGAACTGAATATCACGATGAAAAAAACAGTTTAATTTTTTTTTTTTAGTTAATTTAAGAAATTTTCAAATTTTTGATTGTTTGAAATGATATGTATATGAAGGATAAATAATAAAACAATAAAATAAAACTTACGAATAAATATATGTACTTCAATTGAGCCGCTACTACTGCTGCCGGCTGTTGTTGTTGCCTTTGCCTACTGCATAGCGTGAAACTAACTCTCAATAGTTAATCGTGTGTGTGATTAGAATAAAATTTCAAAAATTTACTTTTTTAATAGGAAGTGAGTTTTAAATACCGCTTATACTGCTTAATTTGTTTGCTTAGCTATCCACTAAGAAGTTTTATAGTGCCACAAAAATAAGAAAAAAAAAAAACTATGTTCGCACAAATCAAATGTTTATTTGCATTTTTTATATTTTTTTTGTTCTTATATTTATGCCAAGTGATTTGTTTAATAAATATATGTATTCAATTAACTAAATTTAATATATTAAAGTTTATAAAAAAAAAAGAAATTAAACTTAATACTAGCATCAGTAGTCTACCGATTTTTTATTATTACAATTTAGCTTTTGTCAATATATACGTATGCATTTTGTTTTATATGAATAGCATTTAAATAACTATAAATTATTTGCAAAGTTGGTTATTTTAAAAGAAACAATATTAAAATTTAAGCAGAATAAAGAAAACCATCACTATCCCCCACCCATGAAATCTTTTTCAAAGCGATAACATTTTTAAAGCTGTGCGTATCCATCTCTTTAATACGCAAATGTACCCAAACATAAAGTTAAAAATGCCTGCTAATATTAATAAATATGATGACACGTAAAATTGTACATACTTTTATCATTATTTTTCTAGAATCTTTAAAACTTACATACATATATAACTTATGCATGTGATCTGTTATTTATTTTTGTATAAAAAATTATAAAATTGCGCAGGTGGATTCAATTCCAACACCATGCCTCTTTGAAAGTTTATAAAGAATTTGATCATATATCGCAGCAAAATATTGGGAAAAAAGCTAGAGTCAACAAATGTATTAGGAATTTCGGTGCTGTATTAATCTCTGGACAACGCTAGACAAAGCTAGTTACTTACTCGTATGTCATTCTTTGGGTCTACTAGTTACGCTCCACATCCGTCTCTTAAGTATTTATGGGAAAGATATATATTTGTAGCTATAGTCGTTGAGACTAAACTGTTGGGGTGCTGATACAGGGCACGGTGGAAATAGAGGACACAGACTACTTAATCGCGTTTCTAGACTTACACTTTCAATACAACACTTGCATTCGCACTTGCTCCCACGCAAGAGAGCTAACGATTTTTCCACTATTGAGTTTACAAGACAAATTTCGTCCCCAGCAAATGCTACAAAAAACGTGAACAGTACTTCATTTTTGACGTAAGTTTTTTAAATAAATAAGATTTCATGTATTTTTAAGAAGCCCTTTTCTTACTTTTGTGTACAGTTCAAGAAAAAGTAAAGTGTTTGTATAACTTGAACTAGCTTAAGAAAACTAAGAAAATGACTAGTCTCTAGTAGACATAGATATTGTACAGCTCGTATGAGTAAGAAGAAGTAAATGCCATAAACTATCCCAAAATTTGTCTGGAAAGCACTTTCGTCTAGCTTATCAAAATTAATTGGGATGAGCAAGTCTGTACTGACAAACTCTAAAATTTAGTTAAGAACGATTTAGTAAATACTTTGCATATACAGTCGAACCCGCTTATTTGAAACTCGTTTAATTGAAAAACTCGCTTATATGAAAAATTTCATCTGTCCCTATATACTTTTCACAAATTTTCATACAATCTACTCCGCTTAATTGAAAGCCGCTTAAGTAAAAAAAACTCGGTTAATTGAAAAAAAAAAATCCTTTAAAAATGTATAACTCTTCATAGAAAAAGCTCCGCTTAAATGAAAAAATTAAAATGTATAACAAAAAATGAAGAAAAAGGGAGGATTTTATGAATTTTGTTGTTTTTTTTTTTTATTTCATAAATAAATATATTAATTTTCTTTCATTAACTGGTTTCATTTGTTCGTGTTTCTTGACAAGATATTCCAGGTTTGCACAAATGAAAATTTGTTGTGTTATCCAAAGTCCGTTTAAATGGAATTTTTTTTTCAATTATCCGAGGTCCGCTTAAATGAAAAACCCAGTTAATTGAAATTTAAACTAGGATTTTTCCTCATTTCATCTAAGCGGGTTCGACTGTATATATTTGCAAAATAATGTGGGAGGAAGCATGCCCAAACAATTAAATTGTATCCACACGCAAGTTCCAACTATAGAAGCACTAGTTTCTCCACCATCGCTTTTAAGATCTTATTTGTTATGTTCCAAATCGATATCCATTATATGTAAGGGCTCCATAATCCGAGGCACTGATTTTAAAGACGGTAATACAGCGACATCGACCTGGTAAAAAAGATTTGTCTTGGTTGGCTAGAACTTGTGGATATCATGGACACCTGCAAGCTAACTCCGGGAGTCTTGGATGGCTGGTACGCAATGTGGTAGAGCTGGTTTTTAAATTGCGCGTGCAATTAAAAAAATCTCAATCAATGGCGTGTATATTTAGAATGTACCTTCATACATATACGATTCATTTTACTTAGATATGAAAGTCATCTTGGTTGTTACATTTCTCTTTGCTTTTGAACCCCCATATAACCAAAAGAAACTTTAAAAAAAATATTAAACCAATAATGGCTCCACCTGAAATTGATTACTTTGTATTAATTCTAGCAACAAGTAATATACTGTAACGAAAAAAAAAATATGTATAACTACAACTTTCGTCAAACCCAAAAGCAGAAAAGAAAAAAAAAATTAATAAAAATTTACTTTGTAGTTAGCAAACAATTATATTTCTCAACGATTAGCTACATATAGACCAAAATATGTTTTTATTTTTATGATTTAACTAAAAGCTTATGTTGTCTTCTATCACACAAAACAGGATGTGTGAATAAAAGAATAAAAGCAGACATTGTTACATATTTAAGTTTCTTGTATTTTTTGTTTTATTTTTAAGTTTATAAGATGGTAAATATGCGCAAATATATAGTTTGGATGTATGTATATATATTTATGTTTGTTTTATTATGTACCTATATAATGTATGCACTTTTTTTTTGTGTAAATATGTTTACATCTTGTTTTATAATAAACATTGGTTCTACATGTATACATTTATAATATTAGATCTTAAGTAATAAAAAGTTTTGTATTTATTTTTATTTTCGGGTTTGCTTAGAAAATATCTTGTTTGCACTTGCAATTGTTTTTATTTTTATTTTTTGTTTATAAAAAGGAATTTAACTTTAATATCTATTGACGTTGGTTTAAAAAAAAAAAAAATTAAACAAAAATATTGTGAATATAAATATGATTTATTTTAAAAACAAAAAAAACAATGTATAAATATCAGAGAAAAAAATGTTAAACAGCTTCTTGGTGCTTAGTGAATTTCAAATAAAAACAAAGTAATTCATAAAAAAAAACGTAATTTAGGCTGGTTGCTGCTGTTGTTGTTGTTGCTGATTTAAATTTTCATCGGCACCAGTAGTTGATGTTGTCATGGACGAAGGTGGAGGACTCTGTGTTTTGAATTTAGAAAAAAAAAATGCAGTGTGTTTTATAAAAGAAAAAAATATAATAAAATAAAAACAAAAAAAAAGTTAAACGAAGGAGAACAGGATTTTTTTTCTATTAGTTACATCCATGATACACAGGATACTGAAAGCGATTTGAACATTTATGACACAGTTCGAACACTGACCAAGTGATCACATTAAACAAAGAAATTTATACATTTAACATATTTATTCTGTGAAGAATGGTGCAGAATATGTAGTTGTACATATTGTGATACATTAAAACCAACTGGAATCTTTCAAATAACATTTCAGGTCCTGCTGTCTGCCAGTTATCGAGATTGTCAAAATTGGAAGTATTGGTTACTCCAGCATATTCAGAAATTATTGGTTTCCCATGTAAGGCGAAGAAACAGTTCTCTGTTCCAGTTGTGCCTCGGGACATAACACTAAATGCCCTTTCCCCCTAGCTTTGCAAGTTTGCATGAAAAGAAACGCGTTCCGACAGCATCTGCAATGTCGTGTGGTCTGCGAGAAGTTGAGGGTTGGTCCACTACGAGATGTCGTGCCAAATATATTTGTATTTTATCAGCATGTCTGGCAAAATTATTAGCACAGATGCATAATTAAATTGTTACATGGCAATCTGAAGCTTTAATGAAGAATTCAGAGATCACCAAATCGACTAGCTCTGGGCCTAGCCGATGGAAAGTGAAAATCACTCCCAAAGACTCAAAACAGAAAAAATGGGTAGAAGCGTAGTGTTCCTACTTAAGTAGGGAGTGTCTTGTAAATTTCAATTCTTCAAAGTGTTTTATGAATACATGTTACTATCACTTTCAATATGCTTTGTATTTTGGAACTTAAGGTCAGGGCACACCACACATTTTCATTGTCCATCTTATTATTCAGCTAGATAGCAAACACGTACTTTAACAAAAACTCACATCCAACTCAGGGCACGATTTGAAGATTTACTTACACACTAGAGAATTCAAAAGCGATTCGATAGAAGCTTTGACGCTCTTAGTAAAATTTATAAATGTATTCCTAAAATAAATACGTATGACTTTTAATAAAATCCGATTCTAAGAAAATATATATGTATGTAGAATTGCTCAAGCTTTGTAGCAAAAAAGCACATGCTTAGTTAAGGCTTTGTATAGAGTTTTTGATTTTTTTTTTTTTTTGTAATTTTTTAATATCTTTTATCTATCTTTCTATTAGATTCGATTAGTCCAATTGGATTAATAAAATTATATAAGGATGGAAGTAATATCTTATGAAATTATTAGTACACACATTATTTTTATGATTGCAATGACCAAATTCAATATGGATAGAGGCGCAAAGACAATCAGTGTAGAACTATAAATAAGAATCGAAATGAAAGTAATTTAGTTAGTTCCATTTTCTGTGTATAGAGTATTTTAAGTCAAAATAAATATTAATTGGGAAAGTATTCTATAAGTGAAGCGAGGAAACTTAGTGATAACACAAATAAATCTGTTACATATCCACTTTAGAAGGTTCCTTTATTTATTTTCCTAAAAAACTATGTAGGTATGCATATATTCTTAAAAAATAAACTAAATAAGAAAGAGTACGTTATTTTCAATAATTGAACATTTTATAAGGCTTTTTAATCGGTGTCATATTTTCGTTTGTCGATCACATACATACATATGTATTGCTTTGTTCTACCAAAAATAAAAGGTCATCCATTAAAGACGATATATCTTTAAAATTTAATAAAACAAGTCGCGTCTAACGTGTTCCAGAGATTCATATTTTTGTACTAAGCACATAAAGGATGAGAAGAAGAATGCATTAAACACTCAGCTCAGTATTTTTTAATTTTTTCAAGAATCGACAGAACACAGAGGGAAGTCTGTCCCCGCTTCTTAAGATGAATGTTTAGTTTAGCAGACGGAACCAGACATGTTAAGAACTTCAGTTAAAGAAGTTAAAGATTCTCTAATAGCTTAACTTGATTTAATTCCTGCGGCGGTTGTATTAGATGCTTAGTTTCATGACTTAGATCGCTCCCTAGAAGATGTATGTCGACTGGCTTTCTTGATGATTAGGATTGGAACATAAAGTTCAACAATCATGCGCTGCTACAGAGAGAAGAGGGAGTTTATTTTAAATCTTAAGGTGTCCTGTGGGACAGGTTGAGCCCTTTAACCTGGTACCACTTCTGATTTATGCATTTTACATGAGATAAGTAATTAACCCGGATTGTGCCAGCGTGACCGTATGATCACAGTACAGTAGCGTTATAGAATAATGTCATTTGTGTTATGAGTCTAATATAAATCGCTACGAGTTTGTTTGAAAAATTTGAAAAAAAATAAATTCCAGCACTACTCGGGTTTTAAAAGCGTGCCGGGGACATTAATCGGATAGATTTCCACATTTTGATTTTTCCGAAGTTTTTTCTTCTTCTTCTCAGTTAGTAAACTGTGCTATTGAAAAGTCAACTTTTGAACTGTGGTTACCCTGGGTTTTTAACAAACACGGTGGATATATCCTATATCGAACGAAGCTAATGAGTTTTATTATTGTAACCTGAGGCCATTTTTAAAGCTTTCTTAAATTAACAACTGGTCCCTCGCACTCTTGCATGTAATTAACATTTGTTTATTTCCTGACATCTGCAACTTAAGATTATATTGATAAGTACCTACATAAAATTGATACTTAAAGTAACTTTATTTTAAATATGTGTTTATTTATGTTAATTATGTAAATGCTTATTCTCCTGACGATATGTTTATTATTTGTTGTGTAAAGAATTTGTTGTACTTTATATTAGGTGTATAAAAGCCAAAGTTAGGTTAGTAACTACTCGTCTAACTAGTACGTGTCAAAATTTAGAAATTGTGCTGAAAATGTGCGTGATGCCAATACAATGAACCTTTAGTTTTAAATTATTAATTACCATACGATGCATTGTTAAGAAAAGTACAATAAAATATATGTAAATTTATTTTTTATTTTTTCAAAATAATTGTGAAAATGTTAGTTTCGCTGTGGGGAGAGTCAGAGGGTTTTTTTTTTTCTTGGAGGGGTTATTATACCTGTGAAGGTGAAGTCAGTGCAACAGGGTGCTCAACATTTTTTAAATAGTCCTTATCGTCGAATATTTTCTTATCCCCTCCACCTGGTTTGTGCTTTACATTATCCAAAGATCCAACTTTGCTTTGTGCCTTAATTTCTATCTTATGAGTCTGTATCTGAAAAGTATTATACCATTTAAATGATTAGTATGGAAGTATTTACAATATGAAATCGGCCGCACAAAAGAATAGGAAAGTTTAATTTTTTTTTTTTTTTAATTTTTAAACACAAGTATGTACTAGTTTGATGGTAAAAAGAAATGCACAAGAAAGTCACTAGTATAACTAAGTTGAGGACGACGGAGATAAAATTTTGGAAAAAATCTGCAAACAATAAGATACAAGCTTTTTTTTTTTGTCGAATGTGTGTTTGATGTTTGACTGTGCTTTAGTTTTTTTTTTTTTTTTTAAGAAAAATTAAGAGAAATGTTTTGGAAACCATAGTGCTGATAGCATTAATGGTTTTGGTTTGTTAATGTATTACTTACGTCCTTTGGCGAATCGTCCTTCTGATAAATGATATGCCAAATGAAATTTTAAAGAAATAAATGATCAGAGAGAACAAACAATATGCAATACAGTTATAAAGTGATGTAGTACATATTGCCATATAAAGTTTGTAAGCAACAAAATTAATTAATGTGTAAGTAAGGTTTGTGTCTTTGGAGTGTCTGTGTGTGGGTATTATTATAATAATTCATGCTTCAGGCTAATACTTATAATACTGTTAAGTGATTTTATGCAAAAAAGTAAACTCCGCATTCAATTCAACTACTAAAGCAGATACTGGGCTGTTAATGCCATCACTTTTGAGGTTATGAAAATCTTAACAGGTCTCCTTAGTAAAATTTAGACGAAAAGATTCTCTGGTAAGGATGGAGAATGATTTGGAGCTGAAACTTAAAGAAATTATTAATTTCAATCTGACAAATGGAAAACGGAAACGGCTGGAGCCGGTAACAACTCACTTTACTTTCTATACTATGTTGTAATTAACAATTGCTAAATCAAATAAGCTAAATGTAATGTAAACTTTCCCATTTGCTAAACTGAGTTCATGTCTGTAAAATCGAGCAAACTATTATTGCATTCAACCAGAATGCTTCAGCTAATACGGTCTTTAAATCCCATGCTTAAGGTCGGAGATGACTTTTAAAGTTCAACTTCTTCTGTCAGACATAACATTGCCAGTAGGGCTTGAAGTGTTGATCGTACTTAATAGTAATAACAACAACAGGAAGTTTGAAAGAATTACTGTGAATGAAAGCAATGGAGGAAAGACTGAAACCTTATACAACCTGAGTTTCTTTTTCAGCGGTTAATTATCTCATAAGGTCCAAAACGTAGTAGTGTCCATGTCCCTAGACAAAGTGATTTTTAATTGTGGTTGTTAATCTGCAGTGTTAGGCAAATATTATTGATGTTTAAGCCACAGTTATCAAAAGTCTATCTATTAGTCTTTATCTCTTTGAAAAGTATTGATGCGGAATATTATGTATGTATGAGTACGCTCTTAATCTGCAAAAGAAAGGCAAGACATCGGAGTCTCACATATAGAAAGGATGAACGTGGGAACAGCGCCATGTGTGGCAAGGGGCAGTAGCGATGGAGTACTCATAGAAAAGAAGGATGGACATACCGTACCGTATCCTCATAGATAAACTACCGCCAAGTTTAAAATAACTACTTAACTTTTTAAGCAAACTATTAACAGTTTACGAATTCTTTAGTCAATACTTTGAAAAAAATGCAAAAAAAGGGCCTAAAGTCGTGGAATATGCCTTCTTGAAATGCCCACATTTGAGTGACAAGACATATGAATTCTAGGAAATCTCAATTGATGCATGATACTTTCTATAGATAGTACGCAAGAGACGTAGAAAGAAGTAAGTCACTGTAATGCGTATCTTAAGTGAGTCCCATGTCGTCAGGAAAGGTAAAGGAAAACACTGCTGGCAAATCGAAGTGAAAACATAATCACGAATTCATTCCTGGTGGTAGTTCTGCGAGTAAATTTTAACTTCTAAAGAGGGTAATTTTATTTGGCATGCTTTTGAATGCCGGTTCTTCATATTTATTTGAAGATTCCCTGCAAAAGAAAACTTTGCTTTAGATAAGAGTCTCGAGTCCAGAGGATTTAATTTTATAGTCATGTACAAATTTGTTCATGAACATAACTTGTATAAATTGAATACTGGTACCGGAGACATTTCTATTGGCATTCTAATTTATGATATTTGTTTGTTCAAACTTGAAACCCCAACCAATAATGTTAATGATTTAGTTGGAGACTAATTGTCCTTATAATGCCTGATAAAGGTTTTAATAAATACCGACTTAAAATAAAAATATATTCTACGTAAAACACTTAGAAAAAACATTCCGAAATTATTTCCATGCACATTCAGTGGCATGCTGTAGATATCTAAGATAGAGAACAGATCATGCTTCCTAAGAATCGTCATTTTTCCTTTCCCTTATACTTAAGTACGAGTACATATATCGATATTTCATTTCTTTTTTTTTGATTTACTTCTTCCAATCGGTTTATTATTAGGTATAGGTACGACAGATGAATCCCAAATGCTTACCTTAATATCACCACCCCCAGGAGCATGTTTAACATTGTCCTTAGAGCCAACTTTTGGTTTGGCCTTATCCTTAAAGTCCGCCTTTATTGTATCAATTTTCTTATCACCACCGCCAGGCTTATGGTTGGCGTTCTCTAGAGATCCGATTTTGGATTTAGCATTCCATTGTAGTTTCGTTGAAACTATCTACAATAATTACACCGGAATTAAATATAAATTTACCAGTATCTATGTATGTCTGTATGTATGTATCGCGTATCTTAGATGGCATTGACTATGGAGAAACCAAGCTCATTATTTTCATTTTTTATCTGTAGTATCTTTAGTTCAATTACGTGAAAATCTAAATAATCTACAAATTGTTGAGAGAAAAAAATGTACGTTACTCTACTTTTGTACACATACATATGTACGCGGTTGATTTTTTATAATTTTTTATTTTTTTTGTATTCTGTTTCAAGTGAACCGTGAAATTACTTTCAATCCAAATGTGCAAATACATACATTGCAAAGATATTTATATCGTATTTGGAATTTCAAAATTAGTTCAATAACAGTGAAGCTGAAGGTTATAAAAAAATTTGCTTTGCCAAAATATACGTCTAAATGAAACACTATGATTAAAAGTATATAATGGAGATGAGGACTTTGAAGAATTTACCTTTTTATCCCCTCCCTTGGGAGTGTATTTTTCATTTTTCGCCTCGATCCTTGGAGCGGCTTTTATCTCAATTTTCTTACTTTCAATCTTAACCTTACCTCCGCCTGGCTTGTATGTGGCATTATCGAGTGATCCAATTTTTGAACGTACAGCCTTCAGATTGGGTGAAGGTGCGTTACCCACTTGGACCTTATTCATTGGAACTGTGAAATAAAAGTCGTTCAGCAAAAGTTCCAATCAAGTTGAAATCTGTTTACCTTTCTTGGCTGGCTCTGGTTCTGGTGTCTTCAAAGCTAACCTTGATCTAGAGGTGCTCCTAGATTTATTCGACTTATTCGATGGTGTAGCGCTTGGGGGTCTTGAGATGCCCGAGGTAGGCTTAGTTGGTGTCTTGGCGGGAGAACTTGGTGACGTCGGCCCGTTGCGTTCCTAATGATGGAAAAATTATAACTACCGTGTAACACACCGTTTATCGGCTTGTAGCAAAATGATTTGCGAATTCCCAACCTAATGGATTGTATTGCACATATTTGTTTTATCGATTTTAGTGGGATTTATTTATGGGATACAGATATACAGAGAACACTTTTCTAGTAAAGCAGTAAGAACGCGCGCGGAAAGCAACGAGTGTGGCGAAAAATTTACTTCTGCGACTAAGCTAAGAAATTCAAAACAAGTATCTTTTTGGTCGCCTGTGGCAAAACTGATTGTTTGTTCAATCGAATGCGACTATGAGGCTCATCAACCGTGGCATAGTTATACGATGTAGAGTTGAGTGGTGTTTGTGAATATTCAACATGAATGAGAGCCGACCCCTTCCCGATATGGAAGACAAAACAAGGAAAACAAAACTAAATAAATTTATTAGGGATATTTCCTCAAAAAGTCGATTATAAGACAGTTGCTGTGTGCTTGTCTTGTTTTCCTTTTGTTGTTATTGTTTTTACCTTTTAGAAGTTTTGCAGTTTGCGCAAAAACAAACGAAGAGGAGCGACGATAGTGGTAGTTATGTGTGAATAGGCTTGTGCTATAATTGCCATTTTGTTTCTGTTTCTGGCGAAACTTGTATCATCGCAGCAAAAATAGATTGGATGTCAATTAATAGTGATGCGACAAATATGCGGTTGGGTGAATGTCCTTGCATTCTTTTGGAAACCAAACTAATTTGGATAAATAGATCTAATTATTTAGATTGCGGAAAAACATTTGCAAATCGAAATTATTTTTACCGTTCAAAGGTGGTGGAAAACATTTATAACTTTTAAAGCCTAGGAAGGATGATATATGTATGCAAGCCGATAGAATGTGTATAGGTATTTCTCTCCGGTTCAAAGATGGCCCGCTAAGGCGACGAGAGTTACTTGGAAGCGCATGGTGTCCACAATAACACAATGCAACTAAAAATCTTTCTTGGGGATCGATTAAGAATTGCTCTTTGAGTGGTACATACCTCCAATCAAGAATCAATCACATCTGGGATTTGATGGTTCATGGATAATCCCTTCTGTCTTAGAAATGGCTTTAAATTATGGGAATAGCCTGTTTAGTAGCTAGGTTAATAATCATAATAAATTATCCATCCTTGTCTTCGGTGGAATCCTTACCTTAGCAGAAAAAGGCGAAGGCCGTTTGGCTTCGTGATCTTGATGGGCAAATTAATGCTAGTTACCCAAGTTATCGTTGTGGGCAAAACAAAATAATTTGACACTAATCCTGTTGCTTTTCGAATGGTAGCCGGTATGTAACTGTGTGCTCGAATAGAGCTTAATAATTTGCATAACCAAAAACGCTATGACATTGGACATACTAGTATGTATTTCTTCCATTTATATTTACAAGGCTTGAGTAAGGGTCGCCTACTGATACGACGCACCTACATAGTAATATGTAACAATATTTTTTGTGTAATCTGCGAAGACTAAGGGGTGTTGATTGATTTGTGCCACGTTTCTGATTTTGATTTTGAAAATTAAACTTTAGACGAAATATTTTAGTCTATGGCGGCCGTGACATTCGCACAAAGTATCCCCTGTTCGTTGTCTCGAAACAGCTTTCTCTAGTACATTTAGTGATATTGGGGTACGTGTGAATAATAGATCAGATTTAACCACGAGGTTAAACGACACACACAGGAATCGACAGCTGGTCAATCATCTGACTAATTGCGGAATCGTTTGGCACTTCAACTGTTAAGTGAAGCGCTTAGAAGATGAAGGGCTTAAGTGACATTTTTTTTTACAGATGAATAGAACATACGAAAACTTAAATTTCTGACCTATCTGGACTTCTCTATCGTCTCTAGATTATTATTTAGCTGTATATACGTTTTATTATTTGTATGAAAAGAGGTACAAATAAAAAACTTTAAACGCTGATTACTCAAATGTTTGAAAATGTCGCTTAAGCCCTTCATCTTCTAAGCGCTTCAAGTGTCTTCTTGTATCATAGATAACTACTCAAGACAATACCTTTATCTGATCACTGCCCGAAATAAATTAAGCCATATACGGTGACAGAATAGGAATGTGGAACTTGCCAAAGGGCACTATCCTTCGTAATTCAAAAATACAATGCAAGTTCACCGTGATTGAAGAACTTCTAAATCAGCAAAGGATGTTTACTGCAGCTCTGCAGTTCACTGGCCATTGTAGCTTAATGGTTATTGCGTTGGACTGCTTAGAGCGAGGACACATGTTCGAGCCTCAAAACCATAAAATGTTTTTTCGCGGTACCACCTTTTTGCAGACATGACAAACCTGCAAGAGTATAATCTGTCATAAAAAAGCTTCTCAGGGTCCCTTTCATTCGTGCGAAAAATATGAACTGTGGGCTCTAGCTTTCTCTATGAGCTGCCAAATATTTTTTTTTTCGCACTGCAGCTTTGAGCAGTGCTATTAAATCAGCTAAACACACCCACAGACAATACTAGACTAACTGACAGCTTCTGCAGTGAATGAGTTGCTCTAGAGTTATATACGTAAAGTGACTACACAATACGATCAGAAAGGAACTGCAATGGCAAAGCTTTGAGTACATTTGTACACTGACTATCTCATCTCATAAAAATTTAGAGGATCATATGAGAAAGTGCTGAAGAAAAACGAGCTACAGTTTCAATACAAGAGCCTCTGGTTATGTTCCGCATGCAGTATGTATGTAGGTTCATTAAGCTTTTTGGAGCAACTAATTACGTTGTATTCGACATCTTCCAGAGTGCCAACGAAAAGCAATCCGGTAGGATAGGAGTTGATATTCAATTAGGCATAAGGAATGCAAAGTTCCTCAAATTCAAACTAGCTCTTCTGAAAAGAGGGGTAAGGGTGGTACACATGTGGGCATTTAGTATTGAACATTTTGTAAGGGGCTTTAACAATAAGTCTTTGGACGTGGGTACACGTGTATTTAATAAATCTTATTTACAGGATAAGTTGCAGGTTAGTAATTAAAATTCTAAGCATGCTGATGGATTTTGGCTAAAGTTCAAACCCGAGCAATAATAAACGTTTTTACACAAACTTCCGAAAGCATAGTTTGAATCTCAATCTGTCGTCCTAGTTCGAGGTTGTGACGTCGAAAATTAGTCTTTTATAATCAGAGATTTGTTAGACTGTTGCAAGTACAAAAATTACTGACTTGGATAAGCATACCTCGAAAGGCGAGACATGCTTACTGAAAGCAGAACTAGATTTTTGTTAAATTTATAAAGAACAAATTTGGAGAAGGATCATTCAGGGAGTCACGGTTGGCTTTACTTTTTTAAGTGAGCTTCTAAAAACTGAGACGTACCTCGAAGAAGTCGAATCATCATTGAATATTTTAAAACTTCTGTTGCAATATTAGCTTATCAACGTATAAGACCGGTTTCGATATAAAGAGAAGGAGCGCCTTTTCGTGCAATCTATAGTTTAGAGATTGAATCATCTTAATGTTCGCTTCTTTCATGAGCTGTGATGCTTTTGTAGCCGAGAAACGGATAGTTGGAGCTCAGTCGTGACTTCATAGCAGTGAGATAGGTAATACCATATGAGCTAAAGTCACAGTAGGTGGTCTTTAGAATGCGAGGGTTGTTATAACTGATGTCAACTTATCTATCAGGGGCTCATTGATACCGCAAGTCAAAAATCATAATTATCAAAAAGAAACCTAATTGAGTTAGGATACTAGTCCCGTTTACCAAACACCTTAATGAAAACTTCGGCAAAGAAATACTTCATATCGTCAAACGGGGATATCCACGAAATAATTCATATATTATCGCTATGAAAGTCCTGCAGGCAATAAAATTATTACCAAGACATGGTCAGAAAATAAACAAGTGTTATAAATAGCCTCCTATCAAATACCGCATAAAACAATATCAATACAATCCAATTTGGTAAATACATTCTCATAAATTTTTAAACATAATACATCATCGTGTGCGTGTGAATATATTTTCACTTAACTATTAGGTTACTTACCTTTTCCTGTGTAGACTCATCGACGCCACTGTCATTATCCCCTTCTGCAATTAAAAAAAGAAAGTTAGATACTTCAGCCAAAGACAAGAAGCATAATGTATGTGTATTGATTGTTTGACGACTTTATAAGGCTTCTAGTTAACTAACTTAAATCCTTGCTGATGATTGCCTGCTCGGGTTTTTCGATTTTTCCTGTTTTTTCGACTTTTTGTGGTTTCTCAAGTTTCACCAGCGTTTCGGGTTTCTTGGGTTTCTCAGGAACGTCGGCAGTAAATTTTTGAAAATTCATCAGTTTTGCCGCATGAGTACTGGGTTCGGAAGTTCCGAAGGCAGGCTCATTCGGTTTGGTCTTCTCTTCATTTGAAGAGTGGTTTCTGTCACCACTGGAAAATGGAGCTTCTTCTTGGATATCCCTAAGATGCTCTTTTCCATTTAATTCACCGAAGCTGGTGTTCTTTGGAGGCGCATTTTTTTCTGAGTGTTGTACAACTTGCGGGGCAGTTTTTGATTCAAGTGGCACCGGGTCGGTCCTAATAGGTGATATGAATGAGGGTGTCTTGATTGGAGTCACTGCTTGTCCAAAGACCACATCACCGTCGTCGTCATCGTGGCTGTTAGTCTTGGTTGTTGGGTTAGTTGGTTGAACTGTTGTTTGCGGAACAAGAGTTCTTTGTTGAAGTTGATGTGACTGCTGCTGCTGTTGTTGCTGTTGAGGCGGTCCTTGGTGCTGCTGCTGCTGCGGTTGATGTTGAAGATTTTGCTGCGGATACGGTGGCCGAAATTGTGGCTGACCGCCGGGTCCGACACCTGGCCTTGGAAATGGCCGACCTCCTTGATTAGGCGGTGGGTTCCCAAATGAATTCGGTGGTCGATTTGGTGGACCACCAGCTCCGGACCAAGGGAAGGCACCCTGTGGTCTAGGCGGACCATGACCAGGTGGACTTATAGGCCCACCACCCGACGGCGGTCGGGCTTGTTGATTCGATTGCAGTGGCTGGCCAGGCCTTGGTGGTTGACCAGGATTTACCAACGCATTACCCTTACTGTCCACTCTTCGTAGCGGTGGCGGTATTGGTCTCTGTTGATTATTCATCCCTTGCATTTGAGGTGCGGGCTGACGTGGCGCGGGAGATCCTGGGGCCGGTGGTCCCATTTGAGGTCGCATTTGTTGTGACGGTGGAAAAGGCGGTCTCGGTGCAGACGACATCGAACGAATCTATTTAAGGATGGAAAACTTTTTAAAGTATAACCCGACAAAGTATCGTCTTTCCTAATGCGATGTCTAATGCCACAACCCTTTGCTGCTCATGTCATTGATTCCACCACAGGGGTGCGCTCAGTGAAAGCAGAAAACAAAACTTCTTTCCAAATATTTCCACTCCTTGTTGTATTGTTTGATTAAGAGTTCATTAGAAGACACTGACTCTAAATACCTCTTCGAAACAACTGTGGGGGAATAATTTTGTCATGGAATACTTCTTTATTTTTGTAATATGACCTAGATTTGCAAAATCACTTATTGATTATACAAGCCGTGTTGTCATAATATCAACGGATTAAATAGTATTGAAATGAAATCATTGCATATTTGATGTTTCAACATAAATTCCACTGGGACAGCTGAAGGTCTCTGGTGGAAATGGAGTTAGAATTGAATTAGTTTGTTAGTTTATAAGAACTTTTACGACTGGATACCTTTACATATTAGTGACATTTAAATCGGTGTATGAGTATTGAAGGTGCTGTGGCATGAAGTAGGTAACATGCGAATGTAATTGAATTAAGGTAAAAGTTACAATTCCCTTCGCGTTCATATTATCGTGTGAACATGTGACATGCAGGAAATTTACATTGGAGGTATTATAACAGAAGGAGTGATTACTGCTTGGAAAAGTTAGCTTAAGAAATTTGAATTAAATAACAGAGTAAGCTTCGCTTGATTTGTTTCTAAACATTCATAAGCCGTAAAAACTTTTCAAGCCTTGAAGCGACAACAAATATTTTGAAAATGGAAGGACACTTCATTGATGACCAAAATGTCAGATTACCCGATGAGTACCATTCGCCAATAAATGTGTGTTTATCTATTGTGGAGCCAGTCCACACTTATCCATAGGTTTTATAAAACGACACATAAGAAGGGAAGGAACACACGTACATAAATACATAGGTAACGCAAATACTTATATTAGGCGTTTGCAGACTTTTGAAATGTCAATCGTTTAGTTAGAAGCACGCTTTTAGACTGCAACACCTGCCACAAAATGAGTTGGATCCTAATTGAAACATCACCGACGGTTTAGAAGTTGCCTTCTTAATGTCTTTAACATGCGTTGGGTTGACAAACATAATATGTACATAGCACGTGATGAATGGATTGGCATCTATTCCAGCTTATCTAGCATACCCAGGTTTAATTTAATTAGGAGTAGAGATTCTTCAGCGCGCCAACAATTTCGGGATCATTTATAAACAAACACCGCATAGGAACAGAATTGCAGCGTAACCATATCAACGCCCTGCTACAATACAAGCGAAGGAATCAACTAACAGGCACGAAGCCAGAGCTTCAAACCACATAGTGTATCAGCAAGACCATTATTTCAGAATCATCTAGCGCCTGCTCCATAAACCATTTGACGTCTTACTGCACAATTCGAACAGTCTAGCACCAAACTAGATAGCCCAAGGAGTGAAAAACCTCGGACAAGCGGTAAAGCTGAGAATATTGAAAGTGTATTGAAAGCTGTTCGTGAAAGTGTTTAAGTGTTGCCCGTGAAACACCAGCAAGGAGAAGAGCGACACAATTGGGTTCGTTTAGGTGGTCCCTTTTGACTCGGGATTTACACGGGATTTGTCCATGTGGGACAACAACTTTTACCAGAAGACATCCACTCTTAATTGAAATAGTGTCAAAGCATATGGAACTTACGTGAAGAAAATGATGATTATTATTCATTGAATGACGAGGGCCATTTCAATTTATCTGGCAATGTTCACATGCCAAACTCTGGCTCACTCTGGCAACTAGAGAATGACAAGCCCTTGACACATCTACCAGAGCCCTTTACATCCAAAAAAATGAACGGTTCGGGTCCTTCTTTTTTTTTTAATAACCATGGTAACACAGTGACGGTCAATGGTGAACGGTATAGAGCCATGATCAATGACAATGAACTGGGACTGCTGAACGGGTTCCCAAGAGCCAAAGCCATTGTAAACACAGCCCGCGGAAGCAAAAATACTTTTCGTGCCCCTTTCTGGTGATTTGTCATGGCCAGCCTAGATCTCTGATCTGACTAAAATAGACCACAAACTTGACAGTAACCAAAGGACAACTTTCAACACGAAATCCAAAATCTACCCAGACAAATTGTTCACAATAAAAAGAACCCAAATTTGCGTCAAATGAAGTGGCGGTCATTTGTTGGATGTTATCTTTGAAACTTGAGGACATACAATTAATAAGTCTCAACAAAAGTTAAGCATAGAACGTTTTTATGCACAGGGGCATGGGCCCCCCCAGACACGATTTAGATAAAACAGGCCAATCGAAAAAACACTAGCAATTAGATACCAACTGCATTATTTCTGCATGTCTTCCTGGAGTTTTACAGAAAATGGTTGATCAAGGAGACAGTCGTACTACACCTGCGTTTTCACTGCTCCAAGCTATAATGTCATCGGAATTTCTTGTGAGTTTGGTAATCGCTGATATTTTGGGAATCATACTCCCTTTATCTCGATCATTACAAGTCATTGAAGTTGATGTACTTTCTGCAACTCAGCTTGTCGATACGACCACAGCCAACTTGCAGAGGCAACGAGATACTCTAGGTTTCCTAGAGCTCAGCTACAAAAAATAGGAAAGCTGCAAAAGTTACTGTCCCATAACTTAAGTGATGATGATATAGATGAAGTAATTAGAAGTAATTATTTAACCTTTATAAAAAGTATTTTTTATAGTTATTCATGTATGCCATTGATAAAGAATGAAAGACAAATTGCAATGCAATACTATGGGGTACAGTTTTTACCTATCTGGCCTTTGTGGCCCTCCCAGAAATAAATCCTGGATCCGCCCTTGTGCGTAGACTATTAAATTTATCAACAAATTGTGACTTGGAAACACCAAACATAAAAATTTTAAAAGACTAGATCTGCTCAAAAAAATGATATTTTAAGAAATTTTGACCGTGGGAGGCATATTTCAGTTTGATTTTCTGAGAGGAAACGTCTGATAACTTAATAAACAAGAATTTGTATCTTATACGACTTCACGATGTGTGCAAGAAAAGGTTGATGTTGGTAGAGAGTTCACTTTTCTATACATGACCTGTCCTTTGGCAAACTGGGGAAGGTTTTGCTTTTTCTAATGGAATTCCGAGTCTTTTTTGAGTTCGCCTTTTACCGCTGATTCCAAAAAATCGGCGTATTCTAAATATATACCACGAACCACACGTGTTTTTTCTTATATGATAATTCGTATTCCGTTTTTTTTTATGGCCGATTAAGTCAATATGGATGGATTTCGATTTTTTTGTATCAAGGGTTATTTTATTCATTTTTCTATTCATTAGATTGATATAATAAGAAAGCAATAAATAATACGTATCAATGCAAAATATTTATTACAATCATAAAAATTGTTTCAGAGATTGCATGACATGTGTAGAAAGGTAAGGATTAAATATTTACTTTCCCTGTTGATGCAGGTTGCTAAATATTTCGTAATATTTAGATATAAATACTATAAATATCAGCGAATAATCTTTATCGCTGTGGTTTTATTGCCGAATCAGAACGGCAGATAGAGAAGCTTTCTCACAACAGATTATACTCTTGCAGGATTGTCATGCCAGCGAAGAGGTGGTGCCGCTAAAAAAAAACACGATTGGTGGTTTTGACTAAAAGTAGATTGGACCATTCGGAAACCAATCCAGAGCATCTCTTGTATACCTAGAATGTGAACTAAAAAGGACCTCGATAGTGATGACATTCCTATTCCTGACAAGTTTTTAGGGTTTGTTAGGGCAAGTTCCGAAGACGCACAATTTTACGTGCTGCACAAAACATAACTATCAGACGAATTTTAGATTCGAAGTGGTTTTTGTTAAGGCTGTATTTAGCCATCATTACGTGACAGGAAGAGGCAGAATTCAATGGAGTTTTACAACCTATTTTGTTGATGATGTTTACCTTTTAATCGTCAAAGGTGGACATGTCAAACAAAGAAAGACAAAACCAGGATCGTTTGATTAGGTTGGTAATTTTTTTCGGTAAGGCGCAGTAATTCATTAGTGAAGTTAAGATTGGCAAGAGTCACTTTTCAAAATTATACGAGTATACTGTGTACATATATATGCCAAATTTCAACGACGGCGCTAACGACCGACGGCGGTGTCGGTCACATTAGTAGTGACAATCCCGCCTGGCTTTTGTCGTTGAATTTACATGAAATAAATTCAACACAAACCAAGTTCGGAAGAAGGATTTTTTCACGGATTCATTAGTCGTGTTTGTTGGGTTTTTGAAATGAATTTTTTTTAGTCGTGTGGAATAACGTTTCAAGGTCGAAGCGAAAAAGCCAATTTTACGTACGACAAAGAAGTTTCAATTTCGAGGCGCGTACTGTGTTGCACGCACAACTTTTTAATTAGATGGGCTTTTGAAGGAGTTAGTATTATGCCATATCTCCATCAGAGGGTGTGGTTTTTTTATATGAGCTTTGTCACTTAAACTAAAGAATTGGGCCGTGCGCTAAGAATCAGATTTAATTTTACTGCGGCATTGTATTATGATAAGAAAAAAAAGTTATAATTATTTTTATAATTAGGTTTAATTAAAAAAGAAAAAAAAAAACGCGTAGTAGGTACATGAGAACGTTCAGTTTTAGCATAGTAAATCAAGACGTTTGTTCTTCGTAGTTTCAGAAATATTTTTAAATTGAAAATGAAAGGAAAAGAATTATGTATTATATTCCTGGGAGAGCATAGGGTAGAAGAATTTGCTCAGAGGAGCTTGAAGTGTAAACATGAATCATGACGTTTTCAAAGTAGCACTGTTTCAGATATCTTTCAGTTCGTAACTAAAGGGTTAGCATCACTTAACATTCAACGATCGCATTATTAAAAACTTTTTTTTATTACACAAGTAGAATATATTTTGAAATTGATTACCTGTTCAGTATTCACAGAATCCGTATCAGCCATAGTATGGTATTCAAACTTTTCACTTTAAAATATATTTTACATACACCTTTGAATTTGAAACAAAAGTTGTGTGAAAACCTTTTTCATTTTATTAGGTAAATGGTTGGGTAAATATATTCTTAACATTGCACAAGTGCTATATAACACATCTAAAGCACATGAAAAGAAAAGTGAAAACTAAAAAAAAAGGTATTCCAAATGAAAAGTGAAAACAACATCAAAATCGCGATTTGAATTCGTCTAGAATCCATGTCGGCGGAAAACAATTAGTTGAAGCAAAAAGTTAACTTTTCTGGTCAAACACATCCTACTGAGCTAAGCTATTTACCCTCGTGCAAGTTCAGTGGGCTTGTCGGGCAACTCATTGCACTTTCACATGCAAGTTTTCCAACCAAGAGGGGCACAAAGTGTGTTGTGCACTTTCTTGGCGCATTGTGTTAAAATTGATTTCTTAATCCAGCCATTCATTCACTTCTAGTTTGGAAGCGCAATTTGAATGCATGTTAGCTAGCTGACTTTGGTGTTTGTTTTATCGTTCCTAGTTGGTGTGGCATTCGTGGTCATGTCTGCCTAATTAATTGTTAAGTGTCTTACATTTACAGGTTTTTAGGGTAAAAACTTTGATTTCTGATATTTGAGAAGTTAGTCTGTTAGAAACGGATAATATCCTTGCGGTTTAGGGTGGAAAACTATGATTTTCACTTGGGGATTCATATTGTAAAAGGAATGTATTTGGTAGAGAAGGCGGTGTGAAGGTTTTTGATTTATATCGTGTTTCACATGCATATATACATTTAAGAAATAAAAAATATCTTTTTCAAAGTTCTACGTATTCCGTCACTAAAAAACCTGTAATTGTGTAATATTTCTCAAGAACATGGAATAAAGTAATATCAGTTTCAATGAAGATTTTGTAGCTATTTGTCACTGAATGCGTAAAGAATGAACTGGAGCTCTGACAGGGCTTAAACAAGGTTGTAGTTCTGCAGATGAGCCACACAATTGGGTACTTCTAGGAGGTCGCTGCAACGTATTGTTGAAACAATAAAAAAACATGTTCCCTTCTGCTGCCTAGAGACCAACAAGCCAGCCTGTAATATGACTACGTGTGACCAATATGGGCTGAAACCATACGGGTAGACGTCAAATTGAATCGACACAAGGACTCTACACACTTGGAGCATGCAGTACATACTAGACTTATGTTATTGTCGTCTCTTCTCGTTAATTGAGACATGAACGATCTGAACATAACTGGACATAACATAACTACAAGTGGACATGGATGTTTTCGGTTGTAACTCCAAAGATTCAAGTAAGAACTCAAGCTTATAAAGATTTTGACCAATTTAACGGAAAACGGGCAGAGAAGGCCACTGGCCTACTGACAGACATAAATAGGCTCGGTCCTTTCAACATAAACTAGGCAGATATAAAGAATTGCGACTTGTAAGTGTATGAGTAGGCAGTATTCTGAACTCGTGCTATAGTAACAAGCATGACTGATCATAGCTTTTGTCTGCTGACACTTCTAACTTAACCTTATCTCAACTGTCGTTTTATATATGGGTGGGCCATCTGTTGGTTTCATTTTGAATCATATGTTATTTTGACACTTATAGCTCTTATGCGCTCAAAAAATTTACAGAAACTCAGTATTATATTTTCGCGGTACGAATTCGATTTACGCTTGCATAACGCTGGGAAATATTGCAAAGTTACTTCCAAAGTGGATGCTGTGTTGCCAAAACAGTGCTAATTTTGAAAAGAAATTTCGATCCAAATAATGCACCAAATGCGATTTGACGGCGTTGTAGGGTGCCATTTAAAGATCGATGCTATGCGAACAATCGAGAGACGATTCGGGCACTCAAGAACAATATTGGCCAAGCTATTCGTGAAATAGGGGCCGAAAACATCGAAAATGCATTGAAAAATTGGGTTGACAGAATGGTCTACTGCTGTCATTTGAATGAAATAACATTCCATAATCAATCGGAAGGGTTTTTTTTTTTTCAATAAATTAACAATCGTTGAGATATTGAAAAGTTTTTTTTTGTATAAAGCGTTTTTAAAAAGAAACCAACAGATGGCCCACCCTATAGTTTTAGCTGTGAAACCTATAAAGTGGACATCTTGAGTATGAGATTTTTCATTTCCCCAATTGCCTTTGTGAATAATCAACATTTTGCTTAGAACAACATACTTATGTTTATGAATTAGAAATTTGAACATTTTTGGGAGCAGTGTAGACCTTTAGAGATCGGGGTTCCTCTCCAGAAATTTGAATAATCTTTGGTTTTTAACTTTTTAGTCCTAAAGAATAATATAAATTTGGTAAAACTCTGAAATTGCAAATAGCAGGCACAGTCCAAAAAGAAGTTTTAATTTACTTTTTGGTCTTGATTGGATGGATTTTTAAGTCCAGAATTTCTGAGAGTTTGATGTGCTTAAAAAGACCGTTGTTTAAAATTAGGGCATGACAATCAAATTAAAATTAAGTGAATTTATAAATTGGTCAAACGTTATTTAATAAAGTAAACATGTGCTTGCAACGACGCAATAAATATCAACTCATGCTTCTTGGTAACCTCAAACCTGTACAATGGTGCCATTATATTTCTAAATTTATGAATTACAAACATTGGCTTTCAAATAAAAATGGGTGTAACAAATAATAAAACAGGATATATTGCACTACATTCCACACCAACGCAACTAAATTTGCAAAACGAATTAAAGTTAGTCCATGTTTGATAAGCACATAAACTTGAGCCGGTCCTTTATCGATTTGCATTAGTAAATTGAGGACATTACAACACTACGTATATAAGCATTGGTGCACTTATTTTGTAATTTATTTAACACTTTTAATTTACTTGAATTTATTTTTCTTTACAAAATGTCTGTTTTACTTTATAAATAAAGAAACAATTTTTTTTTATTTTTCTTTTTTAGAAATGATTTTAACCGAATTTATTTTTTGGTCGTAAGGACACAGATGATAGAGCTCAACTGTTTTGAGGTTTTCTTCCAACACACTTTGTTGCAAGCAAAAGTTTGAAAAAAAAATGGAAAAACTAAGAAATGTCCTTGCGCAGTGTGAAGCTGAAAACACTTTTTATTGTTTTGACTGTCTATGTTCATTGCCTGTTGTAAGAGTTTTATGTTTGACTCTTTACGACAGAGGCTTTTAGGGTGTGTAATCTAATATCCTGGCAACGTCATTGCTACAAGAAATGGCGCGTAATTTTTGAGGTCATTGGGTTAGACATTGGACTTAAGACTAGACTAGGAGGTATTCGTATAGAATTTTAGCGGCTTTTAACTTGTAAGCTTACAGCAAAGCATATGGATATGAAAAAATGTGTTCCTTTATATATAATATACATATACATACATATGTATGACTCCCAATCGAAATCTAAAAATAGACTCACATAGATTACAGATAGAGTAAAGGAATAGGGAATACCCTTCGTTTCTATGACAAATGGCTTAACTATAAATGTTTTCTTATTAATTTCTGAGGTTAACAAGTTTTGAAACCAAGACCTACTATGTATGTTGGCAGTCCCAACCCTTTGCATATTAGATTACAACATTTAGTGGATAAAAGCACGCAATGATGAAAGACACTACTGATTGTATTTGTATGCAAACTAATGACCTCTGTCTAATAGATGGATATCAGAACGAGTTCGAATGTTAATGTAGAAGATTCGCTAAGGCGATATTGAAAGATATCGCGAACAGGCTTTGATTGTCGTAACCTTGAGTGAATTAAACGATTTAGGTAGGTATTCAAGAATGACTGAAATTTGCAGACAGTTGTGATAGTATCTTGAGGATAATGATATGATTCACGTTTACATTCTTGGCATGTGAAGGTTTTAATTGGACTTTCGCAAAAGTAATTTTATGTAATTTTTTATGTTTAACCATATTGGCTAAAACAGCCGTTTGGTAAAGAGGGGGGAGGAGGGAGGCTTGAAGTCATCAGTATTAAAAAAAAAAAAGAAGGAAAGGCTTAAGACGAAGCTTTTCAAACTCAAACTTTGATCGATGAAAAAAGGCTGATTGCTTCTCAGAAGATACTTCTAGTATTTTCATATTTAGGTGCAGGTTTCCGTGGTTCTTTCCAAATCCTTCGGAATGGATCGGCTACAGATGAACTGATATCAGGAAGCAATTGTTTTTATGAAAATATATATATATATATTTATATGAAAATATGTCACACGTAGTTTATAAGTACTACGTAGTACTCAAGGGCTCTAGTCTAGATTTCTCAAATAATGCTACCTTCTTCAGACCTAGACTTATGGAGCTTATTTTGAGGGAAATCTGCCAGGAAATCCTTGGTGCACTATACTCACATTAAAAATAAAAGTCATGCAATAGCTATGGATCGTAACTGATAGTAAATTGAAGAAACTTTTGCACGAATCAGATTCTAATTCGTTTGATATGTCCGCCGCAAGACTTCGCAATCTAATCATCTCATTTATCCTTCTGACCACACCGTATCGCAGCATGCAATGTTGGAGCTAATAACTTTTGACTTAGCTGCACATCTGCACATTGTCGTGCTCTAGGTATGCAAGGCGTGTTGTATGCAAATGAAGTGCATACAAATTTCTCTAATTATCACAATTCGGGCGAGATCCCCATAAGTCCTGTTCAGGAGTTTGAATAATGTGAGCCATGTCTTTTAAGATACTTATAATGCAGCTGGCTAATTTACTCCATATGAGGTTGGCTCTTAGGATTTGTAGAACTGCAACACGTTGTATCTTTCTCTACACCGTTCTACGTTTGGAGCAAAGCATTGAAGCCGATAAACCTCGAAAGTCTTCTCGAAGTTGATAACAAGCAGTTGAGATGGAGATTTACAAGCTACTCGACGAATTGCCAAGATGATCCGTAGGGTGTTGGTGGTGGTTTGGAAGAATTCTCCATTTTAATATCACGTGACCTGGTTGGCAACGTATGTTGGAGTTAAAGTTGGGTCAGGCCGTGTATTCGCAGTTCATCTTTGCTTCATCAAAAAGTGAACAGGTCGCCTAGCAAATTTATCAGCATAAATTGTCATTTTCGCCCAGGTACCTATTGCCGATTTAAAAGATGTAGTAGTCCAGTTTAACGTTGTGATGGTACTATATCTCCACAATTTTTTAAAAGGTGAAAAAGGCACGTTTGTTGAGCAGGTCTGTAAGGTTCATTTGGTCTTTATTCTTGACGTTCTTTGAATCCTCGTTACATAATTTCTTAGTAAGGTAAGGTATTATTCGTAAAAACATTTTTATTTATTTGTTCGAAAGAAGACAGATGCCAACGGGTATCTTCAGTTTATTATTAAGGAATAGGATATTCTTTGTTCTTTTTTTTTTTTCCAAAATTTCATCATCATAGTTCATAGTGTACCTAAAGCATTTCGAGTACAAGATTTTAACAATTAATCATTGTCACTCATACCATACGTTACTACGAAAATAATCATCATCATATCATATCATCATCAATATCAATATCATCATCAATACATATAATAAAACAGTAGAACCCGGTGTGTCTGTACATTGAACAAAAAGTAATAAAAAAGAAAGGGGGTGACTAAAGAAGAGTAATAGAACACAAATTAACGATTTTTAGAATTCTTTTCTGTCTGTCCGTTTGTTTGTTTGCGCACATCTCCGAAACTACGAAACGGATTTTCATGTAGTTTTCACAGGTGGACAGAGCATAATTTGGAGCAGCATATAGGTTTTGCTTTATTAAAATCGAATGTCGGACAGAAAAGTTATCGTAATGTCAAGATTTTTCGAATTGACTTTTGTATGTTAGAAAAGTAAAAAGTTAAGGGTTGAAGACACATAGATGTCACGAACGATTGTTTTAAAGAAAAAAAAAACAGATAACTTTAGTTAGAATTATAGAGCGTATACATAAAATATCAACAGGTGGCGCTGTTCATTATTAGAACACGCTATAGAATTTTTTGCAGTAAGAACCAATAAATTGTGACTCCTTCAAATATTCGCCTCTAACCTCTCCGAATGTGGTTTAATCGAGGGGAAAATTGCTTCCAAATGTGATAAAATGGCAATTTGATTAAGTAAGAAGTGCACGTAAACCAAAAATATTCATGTTTCCCAATAGGTGGCGCTAAACAATCACGTTGTTAAACCAGGTAGATCCGTTGTATTATGTTGACCAGTGTGTAGTTTTTGCACGATCACTGTCCAGGCTGGGTCTGTATATGCGTAATTAAAATCGGTTCAATAGTTTTAAATTCACAGCTGGTGGGTTGGTGGGGAGAGGGGGTAACACCGTGTGCTAGCAGGGCTTCAGTTCACATTCTTCGTCATATCTTTCAACAAGAACCAAGCCGCTGATAGAAGCACTTGACCTGGAAGCTGTTAATGTAGTCTGCCGGCAAGTTCAAATTGAATATAATTTAACGCATGCGGAGCTGCGGATACAGCTAGTTTTAAATAATATACCTTTGTATGTAAGTCTTGAATTTTAAATAGAAGCCTTATTTCAGTTCCGTTAGTTAAAATTTCACCATTTACCTGAAAATAAAAACAAAATTTTAGCCACAATGCATATAGGTGTACTGGAAAATGTTTTAATCAATAAAATTGTAACATAAAAATGGACTCTCTTATACAAAGCTGCTCAATCGATATATATGATATATGTATGTAAACGGTCACCTATCAAATTAGAATGTTTTTTTTGGCAGTTAAAATGTATTTAAAAGGGAATTCTGCGAAGCAAATAGAATTTAGCTTTGAACTCTTTTACATAGTTTGTATTTACATAAGTATTGCAGGGAAGGTAGTTTGTCTGTATCTTAATATCTCACGCAATTCAACATGAAGGTCATGAACGAAATAGCAATATAATACCTAATGCAGATATACCTAGATACATATGTCCATACAGATATAACAAAGAAAAGCTATTTAAATATTTGACCTAAATTAACAAATCTAAGTTAATTTTTATTTTGAACAGCGTTGCAGTTCTGGAACATTTTCTACTAAACAAAAGAACCTCTTCAAAGTTTTGTTTCGCAAATTAAGTATGATACATAACTTGAGTTCTATTGTGAACCTAGTCCAGGCTATGGCTAATCTACTTTAATTGAGTTTGATGCACTGTCTGACTATATCTGAAGAATTGTCTGTTTCCTCGTACTGAAGTTATTGGTGCATGCAACTATGCACAATTCTGGTTGATTTTCATATTCTGGATAAAAAACACTCGAAGAAGCGTATATAGAAATCGTTGCTGAAGTTAACAATATAACCCAGCTTGTAAATGAGCCCACACGTTTACGAGAAAGCCTAGTGCGACTGCCTGAATAAATGTCCTTTCGCACTCTTACAGTTGCATGAGTACTTAGGAGTTTTAACATTCACATGCATTTGTCTAGTCCTGCTTCTTTAAAGGTAACGGCTACCCTGATAAATCTTCAGCTTATGAAATATCTCCATTCAACAGGCCTATTGGTGACTGAATGGTATATCTTACCGAAAAGTGGCACTAACCTCTCCATCACTTTAGTGAAAGTAAGTTTTTTTGCGCTTGATATTTCGAAGGCATTTGATAGAGTTTACCACCAAGCCCTTTTGTCGAATATCAGTGCATATGGTAACTATAAATTACCTCTCGAGTCGTTCGATGCAACTTGTTTTGAATGGTTTCAAGCGCTGAATTTCAGCATTTAGATGCTGGTGTTCCTCAAGGTTCCATTTTGTCTACGACTCTCTTTTTTCATAAATTGTCTCTTGTTTGCAACTGCTAATCCAATCCACCCCTCTGGTGATGACTGTACTCGTTCCCTTACATACATTCCGCTTTTCAAATTTAGAAGAGGAACGACATCGTATTATAAACCTGTGAAGTTTCGACCTCAATCTGTATAGAAGGCGCTGAACACTAAAATCTCAAAACATTTACTATGGCAAAATCAACACATTTACGCGCACTATGAGATAGGTGTAGCAGGAAAAAAGCAAGAGGTTAAATAAAATTAACGAGTGCGAAGTGGCGGCGAACAGCTAGTAGCATAATAAAATAGGGGTCAAATAATAAAATCGAATTCAATACGTTAAATGTCTAGATTTCGTCAAACCGCGGAAGAATTACTTAAAAACCTAGGGGTGGCCATGGTTGGTTGGTAGTGGTTTCAGTTTCGAATCCCGATGTCACAGAAAAAATGTCGGTCAATTGCGAAAAAGCTGACGTCAACTCTAGTGTATAGGCATAACACTAACAGTATTGTAGGCAATGGCTTAAAAGTGTTGATCGTACTTATGCCATCGGGATGTTCGAAAGAAATGCTGTGAACTATAAGCAATGGCAACAGAACGAATAATTCTCCCCAGTCATTCTGGACACCACCCTCGGAGCAAAAAGACTGAAACCTTATACTACCTGAGTTTCAAAAATCACTACACCAGCACTAGCGCTGTGTGAATAGCATCATAAGGATAGTCATATAAATATATACATATATATATATATAGGGTTCACGATAGCGCATTAAGACGTAAAGGTGACGGTTCGATGAAAATCGAAGAAATGTTTCATATTTTTACTGTTTCATCGCTTCTTATATAAACAGCCATTTGCCATATTTCACCCACATTGTCGTCATACTTCAAACGCTCATCAGTTTACCCTCATGCCTAGAGATTCTTTCTCAGTTGTTTCATGTACAACCAATTGCCAAGTCTAATCTAGTTTGGCCACCACACGCTCTCTGTAATAGTTCAAGGTAGTTTTGATGCACAGAGGCCAGATTGGAGGCTGAAGAACATCCCGGTATCAACTAGATTTATAACATTCTAGTGGACGACCATCTCAATTCATCACGATATATGTACCATCCGCATAAAAAAAGGCTCGAATTGGTGTCTACATAGTAACAAAGAAGAGATACAAATACAGTCCATCAAATTCCTTTTACCATAAGTAACAGAGTTCTTTACAACAACTTCAACAATTACTTAGGCCTGTCTAAGCGACTTTCATTTTCAAAATTCGTAATCTAGTGAACCAAGCTAGCATTTATTGAACCTTTTTCAAACACCATACATTAATTTCGATGAGCCAAAAAAAAAAGCAGCGCTAGTTATAAATTCTGTTTCCTTGACCTATGAACTATAAAAAAAAAAAAAAACGAATAAAGAAACAAAGTAGAAGTCATATCACCCTGTGTTCACGAATTAAAAAGCTTCGTCTATCTGACTGAAAGTTGTACTAACATACCATCTGGCGGCAATTGACAAAATCAAAATCTTTAAATGATTGTACGAGAAGACTTTTAAGTGCTCATAGGCAAAAATTAACAAAAAGCTCTGCAAGTTCTCTTTCATTTTGTACTAAAAGAAAAAGCTATTTCCCCAGTTAATGCTTCCAAAGAAGGGGAACCTGTTATTCAAATTAAAGCTATAAGTGAGGGGCTAAATGATAATATGCGAGTGGGTGTCACTACTCCCCGAATGATTTAAGCTTCTGCAGTACCATTTCATTGATTAATTTTTTAGATACCCTTAGCTTTAGTATTCAACGTTTTGTCCTAAAAATAATCTAAAAGTCTTAAAACAAAGATTTACGCAACCGGTGAATTGATTCTCTTAATATGGCGACCTTCATGAAGTTTTCTTAATTAATTTCCTCTATCTTAATTTTAAGTTAATTTTATGGTATCCCATTGTGTTCGCAGGGGGTATGAAGAATTTAATCGCCTTACTACCGGTAAATAAAAAATAAAAAAACAATCAAAAGGTTAGAAGCCACAGTAAATTATTTGAATGACAGAATGAAGAATAGAAAGAAGATTTTAGGGGTTAGTAGACGGTTCTAGTGACTATACATATCTGCTTCCCTTACCGGCAGCACAAAGCAGAAAGAGTGACATCGGAAAGGAAAAAAAATGTATCTACGTTGTGCACCCCACACTTCTATTAGACTAGCGCTTCTAGTTGACATTAAAAGCATACAAGCAGCATTTCAGCGAAATATACACATGTGGTAGTAAACATGTCTTGTCTCTACTAATAGCTACCACGATCCCTCTTTGTTAAATAACCTACAACTAGAACAAAAGAAATGAGCGATGCATGCTTTTTGGCATTATACATTCTCGACAAGGTTTAACGTCCTCCTAGTGCATGCAAAGAGCATATTCAGTAAAGACTATAATCGATGATTTTTTTTTTTTTGTATAAAATTTTGAGTGTGCGGGAAGTGACATACATATGCACATATGTACAATTTTTTTTAATCATTACGGACGAGCTCTTGAAATGATAGAAACTGTGTCAAATGAGTGTCCAACGCATGGAGGAATATCTCTTTGGACGCTGCATGTAGTTTGTATCTAATTATTAATTCTCAGATTTGCCTTTTGAGCATGATTCTTTGTATCTTTAGAAATGAATTATGCATGTTCCCAAATGAAACCCTGACAATGTATTTCACAGGTTTGATCGATAAATTTTAAATTAAAAATTTGCGTGCATCTCGGTGGTGGACAGGCGTGTGCTATCAAGCAAGACATCTACAGCCTTGAGTAATTAAAAGTTTATGAAATATGTTGATGTTCTTTAAGTAAGAATAATAAAAGGTTCTGTATGATGGGTAATTAACATGAGGGTAAATTATGTGTGCTTCTTCTGTATCATGTCAGCAGGCGAATGAAAAATAAAGTAAATCAAAAGCCGAAACATTTATAGAGTGTCCTTCAGATTAGACATTTTATAATTTTTTTTTTCAAACCCAAGTAAGACTGTCAGATTGGACATTTTGTATCTTTTTTAAGGAGTTCTCGTGAGTGGAGATATTTTATAAGCTGACAAATTTCCAGCATCGCCATTAAATTAAGTCAAAAGAACAGAGTACAATGACAGGTAGTTGGAGGGAAAAGAAGATACACTTTTTTTTTTAGAGACGCAATGGTTTTTCCAGCATTGAGGAACATCTCTTTAGAACTATGAGACTGGATCAACGGATTTGTGAACGTTGATACCTCTTAGTACTCTTGCAAATGTACGAGCGCGAAAGTTGATTTTTGCCATGAGGAATTCTACGCTCTCGAGTACCTTCAGGCGGAAACAGAGCATTGCTTTTTAATTCACAGAATTTGTTTTAAGTACAATCAACTCTTCAAACTGTATTGTTCCGCACCCTGTTCGTCAGTGTTATGCTTATGCTGAAGAGTTGATGTAACCTTTTTCGCAGTGGATCGGGGTTTAACCTGGAACCTTCAGTGTGACAAGCGATGATGCTTACCACTACACAGCGACCGCGCTTATAGAATCATTACCCGATGCTATTGTTAAGTTTTACAGTTTTAAAATTCAAAACACCATTAAATTTCTTCTGGGAGCTTCATTAGCATTATGTGCATAAAAACAATGAATATTTAACTTTTATTCGCTTAGTTTAAAATGTCAGTGAAGTTAATTCTTGTTTTTGAGTTAGTTAACGTTGCATTAAGTCCACAACCTGAATTAAGTGCTTCTAAAAATTGCTGGTCTATCTAACAGGTTATTTAATTATCCTCAATTGGTCTCCTGTCGTTCAATAAAATTTAATATTGAAATTGTTTTCATTCAATCATATCCAACCTTTTCATCTACGATATGATAAGACATCGAGAAAATAGATACTCACTGTAACCATAATTGCAGATACATGTTACTTGTACTATGTCCATGTTAGGTGCCGTCAATTGATGTGGAATTTTTCAAGTTCAATGCAACAATGTCTGACGAACAAATTTGTCTGACGATAAATATTTTACATTGCAATATTGTTTTCACTTTTTTCTTTCTTTTTTTTTCTATCTTCCAAAAGGAGTGGAGAACTAGGTGTAGACATTGGCATTGTGAACATATGTAACTCCATAACTTCATGGGTGATTTTTTTTTTTTTTACTGAGATACGAGTACAATGTTCAAGAAATAACATATGGCACTCAACATAATGCACTCTCTCATGTTGCTATCCAAACTTAATTTTGATTTGCCATTAGAAAAGACAAATAAAGATTCAATTACCAAAACGAATGCGATCAACGACTTCCGTTCCACTTAGTTTTCTTTAAAGGAAAACTTTGACCCAATGACGCAGAAAGTAATGACACTCAATTTTGGAGCCAAGAAAGAAAATAGGTTTGTCCTCTCCAATTATGTATAATTAAGGAAGCGCACATCACATATCCAAAAAAAAAAAAAAAAAAAACGTGGGTAGTTTGCTGTCTTATTAAACGAGTTGAAGCCACGAAAAATTTATTGATATCGCTATAACTGTTTACCTATTTTGGTATTTACCCAAAGCTAGCGCTCGTTTATGGAATTATCTAATTCGGTATCTGTATCTTTGCTTAATGGTTTGCAAAATTTAAAGAAAACACTTTCGGTTGATTTATTTATCTTATCTTAGATTGTTGTATATTATTAATATAAAAAAGTTAATGCTTGTATGTAATCGGTTGTGTAAGCGTTTGCAAAGTAAAAAATGGAAAACAATGATTGCAAAATGTAAGCGTTGAGTGATGGTATTAATGACATATTTCTTTGAAGCCGGTATTAAAATATTATCAGGTAAATAAAACACATCTAACATCTACAGTGGCTCTGGGTGGTAACATTTAAAGCTATCTGGTACTTTTCGCAGTGAAGGCGATCAAAATTCGATTTTGTAACATTGCATAATGAACATTGGATTTCTAGATGGTTTAATTGACAACCAAACCCCAAAACGATTCTATTTTGTGCTAACCATGCAGATGTCGATGCTTTCTAGCCTTTATTGTGATACGAAAAATGCTGCGATCCATCTTGAAGAAGAGATTCCACATGGGACGCATTGACATGAGTTATGGAACCATCTGGCTCCGGTATGTCACCAATACAGATGGACGTCAAGTATGAATATAGTTTGCGGATCCAGTGTTAATGAGGTAGCCGACATCAACAAATCTAAGAACTCGTGCAGCGTCATGCTTTGCCTATGAGCATCCGCTACATCGGGACGGTCTGGGAAGTCTTACCTTTTTTCTTCAATTGGCGGCGGCAGAGCGTCATTATGAGCATGAAGCGCCTTACAGCTGGTCAGCCGGCACACAGAGCTGCTCGGTTAGTGTACAGAGTGCGTGAGCGGCATTTCTCGCGAATTGTTATTATTTTGCATCAGATAGCATTTAGGCAAAGGCGATACTGACTTCACGAAGTACAAATTCCTGGTGAATGTCACCAAAAAGAGCATATCCAGTGTCTTAAGCTGTTTTACACAAAAGTTAATAACTATTACTTACATATGTGACTTACAGTCAATGAAGTCAACACACAATGTCAACGGGATTTTGAGTTCAAATCCCAATCGTTTCATCGATTTTAGTTTCTTTCTGAGGATACCTGACGAAGGATCGATGAACGATAGGGAGAAATGAGGTAGAGTCTGTATATCATATGAAGATGATAGTTGTACAGAGTAGAATGCGACGAGATAATACAATTCAATAAAGTACAATAGTACAACGATCTTCAGAATCGCAAGAGAGCTAAAAGGTGGTTAAAGTTACAGCAAACACCCAGTTAAAGGGTTAAACAGTTCTCTACTTATTTCGGATGAGCAGTAGCTCAAAAGATAAAATATTCCCCTTGAGCGAACAACTGAAAGATACAACCGATACCAGACAAAAAAGATGTCGGTCCTCCGATGCCCTATCATTGAGCAATGCGTTGAATTTTCAACTTCACCTGTTGTTCATCGATTCAAAGTGTCCACAACAATTTTATTTGGATTATCTTGGGCAGCACAGATATCCCAAATAAATCAATAGCTACTATCAAAGCAACTTATAATGAGTCAAAATATCACGTTCTGCACAGAGGAAGGATGTCAGAGGAATTCGAGATTTAGAGTTGGGTTCAATCAAGATTGCATTCTGGCAGTAATACTATTGTTTTTATTTGTGATGAATTATAAGCTTACCGTTGCTTTGCCGATGAGAAACGGGGAATTCGGATGGATTCCTAGCTCTACTCTTTTGACTAAGCTGGTTGATCTACTTATTGCGATGCCAGCCGCTGTTGCCTACATTTATGTACATTCATTGGTTGAAAAACATTTAGTTGTGCTAATGAAGGAAAACTAGTAGAAAGTGTTTTCAAAAAGGGTTTTGGATGTAAGGAACCTAGTGAACTTTTGTAAGTTACTCTTACTATTTTCAAAGTGGTACTGGATTTGTTGTAGTCTACACTGAAAAAATTATTGTACATAATATTAATGAACGCCATTCATACAGCAAAATTCATTAATTTTTTGGACAAATTCATTGATTTTATGTACAAATTCTTTAAAAAAAATACTGATTTTATGACCGATTCATTAATCCTATGAATTCGCATTCATAAAAATATTTGTATGGGAAATTTTGTTTATGAACGCTAATTCTCATTTCTATTCATACAACTGCCGATTACGATTTTTAAGAATAAATACATTGAATTTATGAAAATACTCATTAAATTAAAGAAAACGTTTCATCGACCACAGATTCATGTACCAATTCATAAGGTGTATATATTTGTTCATAAATAGTATGTATAGATACATCATCAAAGATTTCGAATGTTAATATTCATACACTTAATGTATTGGTGTTTATTTTTATGAATCTATACATAGTTTCAATTTTTTTATTCATAAAAAATTTCAGACAAAGTACACTCCAATAAGAAAGTATATCTTGAAGGATGGCCATGGTGTAGTGGTTGAATCATCGCTTGTCACGCTGAAGGTTCCAGGTTCAACTCCCGTTGTAAAAAAAAAGTCGTTCAACTGCGAATAAAGCTGACGTGAACTCTACTGTATAAGGCGCAAAACACTGGAGTTTAAAGGTGGTATTATGGTTTGAAAGTGTTGGGTCTTACTCAGACATTGGGGATGTTCGATAGAAATACTGTGAATTATATGAGCAACGGCATGATAATAATGAATCGATTCATTGAATTTAAGAACGTTTTCATACATCCAATAACTAAATACATAAAAAAAAATCCGAATTTCATTCATTAATTTTATGCACAGGTTCTTACTTTGTATGAACAATTCATAAGTGTATGAATGGATTCATAAACTTATGAATAGGGATACATTAATTTCAAGAACGTGATGTTTAGCTCACTTTTAATGATTTTTTTCATTTAGAATAACAATTTTTTCATTGATATTATACACGTTTTTGGTTCAGTGTATGTTTCAATAAGATGATCTTTGTTGAGTTAGAGTTTTTCAAGGAATAAATGTATCAGAAAATAAAAATTAAAAACAATTTACATTTGATTTAATAGCTAAGTGGCTATGGAAGTCCTACAATCATCTAAGAGGAATTAGGGAATACCTTTATCAATTCGGCTTATAGATTTCTTGGTTATTAAGACGTTTCAAAATACACAAATGCTGAAAAAGATTTTATAAAATATTAAGAACATGTCAATCGAAATGAAAGAAAATGAATGCGTCAGCAGGACTTATTTGCCTGAAAATAAAGGCTTGGAGAAACATTATCTGACTTTTTAGACACTTTATCTCCAAAAGGCTATCCGTATTCTTTAAGCACTGAATAACAATATAGCGAATACTTTATTAGTCACTGAACTATTCAATTTTGAGACTCAAAACAATAACAAAATAAAGTTAATGTTAGCTATGTATTTAGACAATTAATATACATTTATTCTTATTTCTTTTACAGTGATGTGATAATTTAAATTATTGCTGATAAATATTGTATTAGTCATAAACATGATAGAATATATGTATGTACGTGTGTTATATCTTATCAAAATAGAGTGTTTAATGATTGGTTATCACTAAAAACTGCAGTTAGTGTAGATATTTACCATCAATTTTGTTCGACCATGTTGCTTGACATATGTATATGTGAGTAAACTAATATTTACCAAGGTTTTTGTATTGGTTTTCAGTTCCAAAGTGACTTTAAAATTTATTCTACAAACAATATTGTTATCATTCGCCAAACGTATGTAATTTCTTTTCTGTTGCGTAAGTACACAAAACTCCAGAAAACTAAGGACAAAAACAAGCTCAGCACCAGCGCAGTACAAGACAAAATACCGACTTGATTCTCATTCTTGTATAGATCACGGCGTCATCTCGAACAACATGGTTGTTAGGCCTTTTATCGGCTTCAAGTCGCCTTACATTTCTGCTACAACAAAGTATTAACAAATTGCTAATAACTTTAAGAAAAATTGTCTCTGCTCGCCGGAAAGTCAGAGCAGAGAAGTTGTGATGCGTATGCGTTGAATTTTATTTACGAACGGATTTTTTATACGGAATGCAATATGCTTACCAGGGCTGTAAAAGAATGCAATCATTGCAGAATGCATTCCTTGAAGTCATGCTAAGAATTTATGTGGATTTGTTTCAATTCAATGATTTCAACAATGACTTCAACTTCAAAAACATAAATCACCATTCATTTTGAAGTCATGATTTACCAATCATTTTCTCCAATCATTATCTTGAAGTCAAATTAAATGCATTCATTTTGATTGCTCTGCATTCATTGAAGTCAGTAGCATTCATTGAAGTCATTGCTTACAAATACAAATATTTGGGGCGACAACTCATAGTCCTAGCTTAAAAAAACCATTCATGTTGTGCGTATTATATTTTTCGCATGAATTGAAGGGACCTACAGTTTTATTGCCGACTCCGAACGGCGAATTAAGAAGCTTTTTCATGACAAGTGCCACGAAAAAACGTTTGGTGGTTTTGCGGAACGAACCTGTGCTCATTCGCTTAGCAGTCCAACGCACCTACCACTAAGCCACGGCGACCCAAATAGGAAATATGCTTATTGGATGGGAAACCTGAGAGACTGCGCTCAAAATTTTGTTAATAAATAAGTAACTGCGCATTTGACAGAAAAAATCGTAAAGGACATTTACCTTGTGAATGCAGGGATACCCACGCAGAAATTTTACATCCACTACTCGGTATAATGATCGACTGAAGCAGTCAGCTTAAAGTCGTTACAATTTGTCACATGTAATCGAAGCTTTAAGCATTCTACGTAATTTTGACGTCAAAGAGTCATTGCGATAACTCATTACGCTGACTCTGTTGAACCATTCAAATTACACGCAATATAATTGCAATAGGCTTTTTGTTAACCTTTTCATAACTAAAGTTGATGTCTGACTCAATTACTGATTGATTTCTAATGGGCTTTAACTGATACGCTAACGACCTAAATGTAAACAATACTTTTTGTGAAATTAGACCAAGACTATAGACCGACTATGCGGCTTGCGCTCTCAGATCTTTGAATTTGACATGGAACATAGGGCATGAATTGAGATATGATGCAGTATTTATACGCAATAAGGAGACTGTTTCTCTGTTTGTTCTAAGTTAACATAATAATGACTCGTTCAACATCTATTAAATGTGCCGACTTTAAAAGGAAAAAATACTGAATGCAACTTGCCATTTGTTTCATTTCAATTTGTTAAGTATGAACAATAAATATGTTAATTATCGTAAAAGTGCCTAATGTGACTAAAAAAAATTCATTTCTTACTGGCAGCAGGTAAATAAGTTTCATCTCTATTATTTTCCAGGAATCTAGTTTGCACTCACAGGTATGAAAGAAAAGCTCCTGCAGATATGTAATAAAATACAGCATGTGACCCATCACTTTCGTAACGCTATGATTAACTCCTTCGTTAAAGTGCAAAATGTGGCTAAAAAAAAAAGTTAACTTTAAAAACTTGATTGCGAAAGAATCTTTTAAGGATTTGCTAGGAATAAATACATCAAGCTACGTAATGGAAATTGCTTTACAGCATGAACAAGGAGTTTAGCAATAAGATTTCTTCCCTTATTTTTTTACATCCATTGTGCTGACAGAAATGTTTTCTTTGTTCAGAGTCAAAGCTCTGTACGAGTATAACCCTTATTCTAATAAGCCTCATACTGATTCGACATTTATAAGGAACTGTGCAGTAGAATATTCTGTTTAGTTATGTTAAGTGCAATGCTACATTGAAATTATGCAACACTATTAAAGCAGAAACAAGAGGGTGAAGTGCATTTGGGTCAGTTTTCCTTTCCTTCAGAAAGATGAGAATCACTTTTTGTATAATTAAATGAATTATTTCATAATATTTCAATTGTAAGATGTCGTCGAAACTACAATATTAAATGTAAATTAATTCAAGGGGCAACTGTCTTTTGTTCGAAGAAAATAAAATGCAGTCCATAGCAAAAGATGCACTTGTCAACAGCTTAGGACTAGTATTCGGATGCATCTACATGCATAATTAGTACCTAAAAATTTGCACATACTCCAAGTTAAAACAAAAGTCGCAAATGGTGTTTGCTGAGATTGAGCATTCGACACCACTGCTAATTTTGAATGCAGAAATGAACTGCAAGGACTTGGGATCAGGGATACCGATAAGCAACTTTTGTTGACATGTAAACTCGACTAGGAATCTTCAATGGAATAGAGCTCCGTGTTCTATTAACAAATAAATGTTAAATTTTCTAATTTTGTAATATGTAGCTATCAACCTCGGATCCTGTCTGGTCCATTGGACAGAAATAATCCTTCCATCTTTATAGCTGCTCATCGATTGATACCAACAGAGTGTCATCCACATCCAATGGTTTGTGTGGCTTCTCTGGTCGACTATATTCCTTTTAAACGGTGTGCTATCTGCTGGTTCCTTTTTGAATCATATGTTATTTTGACACTGATAGCTCTTATGCACTCAAAAAATTGGCAGAATTGGTATTTTCGCGGTACGATATGCACCGATTTACTCTTGAATAACTTTGGGAAACATTGCAAAGTTACTTTCAAAGTGGTAGTTGTGTTTTTTATAGCCTTTTTAAAAAGAAACCAACATATGGCCCACCTTTTAGTTCTGTACAGTTCTCTTGCATTTCTCTGTCTGTATAATAGTGCCATCCTATCACGTCTCACACAGCCCTATCTTATATTCTTTTCGATATTTGCTATGTAAAAATAAAAAAAAAAAATTTGTTACACTAAGAGAATTCCTGCTCCATTTCGTTCGGTGAAAAAAGTAACTTATTACTTCATCAATATCATAGTATAGCACTGGAGCAGATTGTGCAAAGGGCAAGCCTCATTATGAAATGCATTTGGTCATCAAAAAAAGATAAGCCAAGCTAATGAGATTCGTCCATACAGACGAACAGAAAAACACATTTTGGCTGACTTTGACAAAATGTCATTATTAACAGTATAAGTTCGAAAAAGTTAAGTAAATCACCTATTTTTTCACAGTAAACGATCTTTTACCTGCTGCGTAGTAAACAACATTAAAAATCATCCGACCGGTATCAAGTTTTGTGTGGGCAGTCGAAATGACAAAGCCTTAACCTCGAACTCTAAAAAGTTATTTTGAGTATGACACGGATTTGAATTATAATCCATAACTTCGATTCGAAAAGTTAATACATCTCAATCGGTGACCATTTGGATTTATTCTTGTTATCTATAGAAATATCTACGCTTAGAATGAAGCGGCTAATTGTGCTAATTTTTGACGCTTCGAAATAAGTAAATACCATAATACATTATACATAACAATAATTAACATTAATGCGTTTCATCAAATTATGTCACGTAAACAAAGTTTAGAATAACAATAAATATCAGACGTTTAAGAAATGACGTAAACCATAAGTTCTGTGTAAAAAGAGCGAACAACGTCTTTCTGTCGATTGCAGACAATCGGTCGTTTGGGTTTGCTCGTAAATGCAAAATAGGGTATGGGGGGAGATGATTTACTATACTCGTATAGCGTCAGAGAGGAGAAAATACTCCGCGACTAAAACTCATCACATCATGAACATTAACTAAATTTGGTATCAGTATAAAAATTTCAAAAATAATCAAAAAAATTCTACGCAAAATGTTACAGAGAGATGAGTCTAAGTTCAACTCACGGGAAAGCGGTGGCTTTTGGAAAATCTAAAACTTCAATATTGGCCCGAGAGAAAACGTGAGCAGTAATGTTGTTTGAGGATGATGGTTATTTACAAACAAATTCCGCGTTATTAGTCAACAATCGGACATGTGTCTAGTATGTTCCACAGACTCTAGTCCAATCTATACTTGAGAATTATTATCGCATCGAAAGAAATAGTGTTCCGCTTGTCGCAATTCGCCCACCACCGAGACGGAGTTATACGTGATATGTGGTATAGGAAAACTATCCTCCTTTCGCTGTTTTTTTTTTAATTTCATTATGCATAATGTATACATACAGTGTTTATGAATATCCCTTATAAATAAATTAAAGAAGAGAATGCTGCTTTAGTAGCAAAAGAACTCTGTTGATGGAATCAATGATGGCGCCTAAACTTATCTGGGCAGAATCAGTTACCGAATTACTTCATACTTGATTAGCAATTCCACTAAAACCAAATTTTATGTATTTTTACTGATACTGAGATGTTAGTAGATTAAGATGAGTGGAAAACATCGGGAATGATAGAACTTCGCTGAGACCAAAAAAGGTCATAGTCTTACGAGATGAGCTGACTATTTCTAATTTGATTTTGATATTAGGTATCTCATAGAAGTATTGACACAGAATTTACTTTCTTTTAGTACAGTACAAGGCAGCTGCTTAGTAAGTGGAAGTGTTAGGGTTGTACCTGCTGGTAGTACAATGGACCTGTTTTTGCGTCTGAGTGCTCCAGCGTGGTGTTCCAACACCTCGACAGAAAAAAAAAAAAAAAAAGGAAGTGTGGTTTTTCTTCCTCCTCATCCATGCATCTGTTGCAGAACTTCTGGAATACGGGTGCTGCAATCAATATTAAGCGATATGAATGGGAATAAGTACTTAGCCCAAAGCTTCTATTTTAATGCTGTTTATGCTTAAAATACTGACGTGTCCTGTGTCGTTATCGTTTGATAAAGATGTATCCCTTTGTCGCAACGGAGGTCTGGGAAACTATAAATCAAACGAAAGAATGGCTGTCAAAACAATGAATGATGTTCCCTTTGTTCTGATAGCTAAATGAAGATTAGTTAGCGTCGAGACGAAGTCAGCTGGACCAACCAGGGCTGAGCTGAGTTCGGGTCTAGTATGAATTTGTGCGGGAGTACGAGATATCGATTTGAGCTGTCAGTGTGGGAACCAGCACTCCATGGCAGCGCAGGAGTTACTGTTAAAGAATAAACAACGAGTAAATAAAAACTAAAGACGAAAATTGAATACAACGCGAAACGAATATTACAACACGAGAAACCAATATACTGATCAAGACTCACGAGGAAGCTAGGTATGAAAACCAGTGGACAAGCAACAAAAGAAGAAGATGTTTGCCAAATATTATTTTCGGGGCTTAACAAACAAAGTGGTCTTTGATATGGTCACTGTTCTTACTAGGGCTCAACAGAGTATGAGGTTGTTTCATTCAGAGACAGTCCTTTAGTGGCCTAGATTTTAATGCACTGAATACAAGGGATCTGATAGCTGCCTGGCTGTCGATATAAATCACAACAAACTGGTTTAGTATCCAGTTATGCCGCGGCGTGATGTATATCTTGGACTTCGGCTTGAAAGACACTACAGTGTCTAGGGGAACAGCAGAATTGTTGAATTTCGGGGTCTTCCGAAAAGATCCGGCATCGACCCCCTCGGCTGTTTTAGAGACATCCGTAAAAATCAAGACATACTCATTATAAAGGACTTCTCGTTGAGTCCAGGCGCTTCTATCAAGTTTTTGCAGCCCACATTGAAGAAAATTTCATTGAGCAAACTATCAGTTCAATCTGGAAGGCATTATTTTGCTCCGCATTTGGTTAATTTCATTGATGAGTGTCTCTTAGAGCCTTTGCATAAAATAAACGTCTTTTGGCATGGTTTGCGCATCCCTGATGGTGAAGCAAGACATTTGTTGGGCTTTCTCGATAACTTTTATGCTGGTATTTTGTTTTCAAAACTCTTCACCAGATATGCCTTAAATGAGGATCAGTTTCACAACAACAGTGTACAGCCGAAGCATAATTATCATCAGTAAGCCTGATCTGGGATCTTTTGCTTTTTTTGCACAAGAAAAAAGCTACTAGTGTTTTCCTACAACGTTCAGCAAAAGCTCTGTGCCTAAAATGAGTACCATATATTTGACACTATCTGAAAAACGCAGAGGTATACCGTTGAGCTTGAGTCGAATCATGTTTGAAATTGACCAGTTTAGTTTGAGATGGATTAACACTTTGCCCACAGCTCTTTTTCCAAGAGGTAGAAACTTCAAACCGCTTTTTTAGACTCCAATCGATACGAACAGTTACGACCTATTATCTCTTTACCCAACTCCAGGTTTTTAGTCTGGAAGATGCGTTTTCCTTCTGGTGATGTCATTATTTAATTGAGTGCAATTTACTAACCTAAACCTCAATCCATTTGTGTAGTTGTAGCTGACTTAAGCAGACTTGAATTACAGCGGCATATTTACAGAGCACTGTTTTAAATGCATCAGTGTGGCTTAAATTGGCATGCATCGGTGCTAATTTTCCAAACTCCCGCAAAACATTATAAGTGTGCTTATGGAAATCTCCCTTCTCTGATTGCAACCTTTACCTAGTCGAGTGTACGAACAGACATCAGCTAATTCTATGAGCTCCGAATTGCGGTAATTTCACAATTCACCACATTTACGGTTCACGCAAATAATCATCAATTGGCACAGTACTGCTAATACAGAGGATAATATTCGTACATGAACAGGTCATAAAGAGTCAGCGAATGTAAATTAAATAAGAACTAGAGCTATAATAGTCGCCGTGGAAGGTCTGTCAATGTCTGACACACGATATGTACTGTACATATGTGGATGATTCCAGGGGCAGTTGGCCTAAAAAAAAAAAACCCGCGTAACGTTGACATTTTAACAATGATTGTTTCTCCTCCTGATTGTCTATCAGCAATTTGATATCGTACAGTTCACTGAAGTTATGCACTCGAGTACTCTATCAAACCACAAAGGCACTTGTCTACACCTAAATAAAATTAATATACTCGTACTATTAAGATCTGATGTCATAGTTATTACTTAATTTCGGCCGATGTTCTGCTCATACGAGTTTGTTCCAAGGGTCCGAAGAGACTTTTTATTCCACTATTGCGTGAGAGTACATAATGTTTTTTAGAGCTTTGTGTAAATCGAGAACTTGGTTATTTAACGTTTTAGACAGAACATTTTGTCTGTGTGCATCGTGTGGGGTGAGTAGGGGTGTCGGACGCGGTGTTTAATGGTGGCATCCACGATTCGTGATATTTTCAATTGCTGAAAGTGAATAGGCTGACACTTTCGCGAAGCTATTTTTAAATAGAAAGCTTATTTTTGCGTGATTCATTTGTTTTTAGTTTTTTTTTTTTTTTTTGTAATTTTATAATGCGCTTGTGTTTGGGGTTTTCTTGCAGATTTATGCGAATTTTAGGGAATGTCCCTTAAATTAGAAGCCAACATGCCATAGGTACTTTTAAATTAATTAAATTCGTAGTTAAGTAATTTAGCAGGTTTAGTAATTTGAGATAAAAACGGTAATCAACTGAAATCATATCTTTCGTTGAGTCCACAAGTCTGGTTAAAAATATTAGAGATTGCGATTGGTTGACACAACTGTCAACGTGGCATCGAGGAGTCAGTGGTGAAGACAGGCAAGGCGCTTATTGCAACTCGACTTATTTAAAATTCAGGTCCGTATGGAGATTTGATGAAAAGGTCAGGGTCATTTTCGTTCATGAAGGCACTGATGTAATCATCACTCGTTTTTTTATGCAATAAGTAACACATAAGGAATTAGTTCTTCAAGTTGCAGGTCGCAAACCGATGTAAAGAAAAATGTTATTTATGAGAGCGACGATTCAATCCTCGGTACATAGATACTTTCACCTGAAAAGAAAAATGGTACGCCTTATATTTGATCCTGTGTCTGTGAGAAGGGGGAACGGAGAAGAACATATAACCGCTAACTCTCCTGGCTGTTTAAAGATGTGGATGTAATCCGGAAAGCAAAAAGCAGGGTCGCTGGTCTGATAGACATTTTTTTTTAATGCTTATGAAAAATTATGTTTACTTTTATTCAATGCCAATGCTGTTTCATTTGGAAAGTAATGCATTACTCCCACGTCTGCAGAACACACAGTGGATAGGACCGCGGATGCTAAAGAGATCCAACTGCTGCGTGCGCGCCCATGCAAATGTACTAATGGTATCGAGAAGCCTGACAGTTTTACAAGGATCACATTTTATTAGCTCCCATAGATCCTACAGAATCTCGGCGACATCAATGCCAAAAATCGGCAACGTAAACATCTCGAAAAACCTGCATTGTATGAGTAAAAGTAGATTTCATTACAAGCGACTACATACAAACCTACCTTTTCCAGGTCATTGAAGTCTTCTAACTTGACCGAATGCTTGCTGATCGGATAAACGCATCAAACTTGTTAAGAGCGCGATAATCATCGACTTTGATCACCAAAAACTCGTGATTCTTTTTAACAAAGGACTTTCTTAAGAACAGCAATTGCTAGGAGGATCCAATGTCGCAGCATTATGAAGCAATAACTTTGGGGCTAACATCTTATCATAAAGAAAAACCTGTGGTATTGCTATCAGAAGCCACACATCAACAAGTGCTTAGCGCAAAATTAAAAGCAGCAAGAAAAGAGTGACTTACAAGCTGGAACACAGTCGTTAAGAAATAATAAGAAAACCTTATCACCGACAAGTGAGGTTGGAGTTGCTTCGTAAACATTAAACAGCGGGAGTCATATAGAAAGCTGAACGAAAAAATGTTGACAGGAAGCATGCACTTACTCCACTGCCGTAGCTGCAGAAAAGAAAATGAGAATGAAACTCTCTCTCATTTCTTTTGAAAATGTTCCGCAGAGCTAGACTGCGTGCATTAAACCATCCATCCTTCGACAACCTCAACGACACCTCGGGTAAAGGGACACGAGATCTAATCCGCTTTCTTAATTCCACAGGCTGGATCTAGACACTCCCGACTGTCTCACCCATCTTCAACAACACTCTTCATTAACCAGGTCACACGAGCCGTGGTAATTAAAAAAGGGCACATCCTAGTGCTAGCTTGGGTTCTGTTGAACCCTAAGAAACTAAGAAACCACTAGTACTTCAGTATAATTGCCTGCTCAAAAGAGTCAAGAAAACTTCTAAATTGATGGTAAATATCTTAAATCTTTGTTTTTATCAAAATTGTAGTATAAGAAAGCAATTATTTTGTCCAAGAATCTATCTTCAAAATGTATTTCAACTTCTGCTATTTGCATTATTTATGTGAAGGTCACATTTTAAAAATAGTCTCACGGCATCACTAAAGGCTAACCCCAAAGACTTTTAACTCTTTTGTTAAGCCTTATTTTGAGTGTACTCCTGAAGTATGAACACTCTTATACACCATCCACATAAGTCGCATTAAGTGTATCAAAAGCTTTTGTAGATGATTGCTTTCCCACTCTTAAGACTTACGATTTTTGTTTCCTTTTATGGGTTACACAATATATTCTGTAATAGATGGTGTACCTACACCTATAGTGCTTATCGGAAAGGATATGTATCCGAGAAACTAATTTTGTTCAGGCACTCGCATCTAACCCCACTTAGTTCCACAAAGAAATTGGAAACGTCTCACTTGGTTAACAACCCATCGAATTGTACATCGTGTATCGATAAAATACATTCTTAGTATATATTTCTATCTTATGTATGTTTGTTCATATGTATATTGTCTGACAACCCTTGTCCGAAGTGGTTTCACGTTTTTAATTCCAGATACATGTGTACATATTATGTATGTATCGCACTTTTATAATATTTATACTCATACTACAAAGCCTAGTCTTTCGTACAATTGCCATCATGTATCCGTTTGATGTGATTTTTATCTGCTTATCCTCATGCAAAAAATGTGACAATTGAAGTGTGCTCACAGTTAACAGAGGAAAAATGAAATGGAAGTGAATTAAGCCTGAAGTACTAGTACTAGTACACAAAATAAAAGGTTCAAAAGTTTTGGAAGTATCGGACTGGAGAGTGTGCCAAATATTGCAGAATGCGTTTCAACCCAAGTCCTTCAAACTTAGCTCAAGCTCTGAAAAAAGTACGTAAACGACGCACTTCATATAACACAACTGTATAGTAATCCAACATAGCTCTGTGTTTCTTGAACACAATAGCCAGTGTACATTGATTTCTCCTTTATCTCTCTCTGTGTGTGTACTCGAAGAAGCTTTTTGAGCGACGTTTTCGAATTCTTCTTCCTGATCACTCGGAACGGAACAGTGAAGGGTGTTTTGGCTTCAAGCCAAGTGATATTTTCTTAAGTATATACAGCGGCGGCTGGGGTGTAGTGGTTATCATCATCGCCTCTCATGCTGAAGATTCCAGTTTTAACTCCTGATGTCAAGATTGTCAATATATTTGTTTTATAATTAGCGCACTAAAGGGTCTATAGCTACCCTTAAATCAGAGCACAGGCATCAGCGAAATTAGAAGAGAGCGAAAAAGCGAATGCCAATTTCACTGCATAGACATAACACATGCAGTGGGGTGGTCATATGGCTTGAAGCGTTGATCCCATTGACTGGTGACAATGCCATCAAGAAGTTCGAAAGAAATACTGTGAATTAAAAGCAATGGCAAGATTACCTACAAATAATTCTCCTCAGTTATTCTGGACACGACGACGACGATGCAAAGACTAAAACCTAATACCACCTGAGTTTTAAAATCACTACACCAGCGCTGTGTGAATAGTAGCTATCATAAAGGCCATTGACGGATGGCCTCTCTGGGAACGGATTCGCTCTAATCAAACAATCCGTATTCTTGGGTACTGTTTTTCAGGCACATATCTTTGCGACCGGTGCAGCACTTATTATTTTAAGGAAGAGAGTTAAGTGTAAAACCTTTTAAATGTCCTCAGATGACCAAGTCCTCAGATGATGAAGCCTGTTCCACTGTAATAATTACCTCCGAAATCGTTCTGCCTTGACTTGAGATTCTTAGTGGATCTCTTGTCAGTAGCTTCAGAACAGCTTTGACTTATGTGAATGCTATTTTGGTCGCCGTGGCTTAGTGGTTAGTGCGTTGGACTGCTAAGCGAGAGACACAGGTTCGATTCTCAAAAACCACTAAACGTTTTTTCGCGGCATCGCCTCTGCGCAGGCCTGACAAACCTGCAAGAGTGCAATCTGGCATGAAAAGCTTCTCAATTCGCCGTTCGGAGTCGGCATTAAACTGTAGGTCCCGTCCATTCGTGCAAAGAATATAACACGCACAACATGAATGGTTGTGAGAAGCTAGGCCTTCGCTCTCCATGAGCTGCCGTGCCAAATATACATACATACATATTTTGAGGCGAACGAAACGGTTTTATACTTTATCTGTGAATGCCCCACATTATTATTATTATTATTATTAGTAAGGCTCTGCGACAGACGCATATGGCACTGCGACCTAAAAGATCTATTGTGCCTGGAGCCAGTTAGACAAGGAGATTTTCTATCTTCCTAATGAAGTTGAGAATATCTCCAGTCGAGGGGTTACGAAGATCCTCAGGTGTTGGGAATTCCTTATGGAGAAAGCGCTTCCTGACTCTGCACACAGCCACGCACTCACATAGTACGTGTTCTGCTGATTCGTCTTCCTCTGAGCAAAGTCGGCATTGAGATTCCTGAACTATATTTAGTTTATGAGGCTACAATGACCGGTGAGGAAGCCGGCAAGTCTTCTGATATCGTTTCTTTTATGGTTGAATGCCCCACATTACCTATCGAGTCTCCTACACTTTGCGAAGATCACGAGCAGGTTTAGAAATCTTGGCTCAATCGACATGACTTCAGTGAGACCTTCAAGGTCAAAAAGAATATTTAAATCGTTCTCGAAAAAACTCTACACAACTTACGAGCTTACTGATATTCTGCAGAACAAAGGTATGAACTTGATTGTGCCCGAAGAACAATTCTTCCGAGTTCGTAAAGTAATCCATATACATAAACGGTAAGGGAAGGAGGATATACAGTGAACTATAAGGAAATCATCAGAAGTTCCACTAAAATGAAATGAACGACTGGTATGTACATTGTACATGTAGCCTCCCTACAACAGCGATTTAGCTTAAAAAGTCGTAGAGATACACAAGCTATTTCTGGCGCCCATATTGGGCACTGTGCTAGCGATTTGGAATACCTCACTACGAATTTGGTAGGGCCCAGGATTCCAGGATAGCAATGAACGCACACAGTGGACCCAAATGTTGGTCTACGTGAGCAACAAATTAGCCGCTAGGCATCTACCACTTACCTAACGCAGCGGGCTAAGAACTGAACTCTAATCCAGACTATGACGCCATCATACGAGTAGTACTTAACTAAGTAAGTAAACATAGTGACACACTAACAATGCTGATAGAAAGAGGTTCATGAATAGCATGGACTTAATAAGTAGCAACTCACTGTTCCAAATACCCTTTAATTTCTCAGACTATTTTTGTGTTTATTTTCGTTTTCTAAATATGTACGAGTATATATGAAGTATGGTCACTGGAACAATAATGTGTGCGTTCAAGTCGACATCGCTTAAACATCTTCTTTGCGTTTTATAATTTCCCTTACAAGTCAACCAATGGTTAATTATGTATTATTTTTTCCAACAGAAAAGCCCTCTACCCTGTGAACCCATACAAACTCAAAGTTCTTTCCAATTCTAAAGGTCTTTGAACTAAAATACTGTTTAAACCTATTTTAAAGCCACCGGATACGAAATTCATCCCTTTCGCTGAATTTTATACTTTTCTGTATCCATCGCCTAACGGTCGTCGAAATACCGAATATCGATTTTAAATTGTACGGTATAACGCATAGAGACCTGTATATTCATACCTTTTTGTTGTTGTGGCTCCTGCTTGTCCTGCTGATGTTGTTGTTGTTGTGGTTGTTGTTGCTGCTGCTGCTGCTGCTGCGGCTGTTGTTGTTGTGGTTGCGATGCTTCGCATGGCTGAGGAGATGCTAAAGTTGTTGTTGCAGCGACAGGAGAAATCTTTGCAGTCTCCGTTGATGAGCTTTCTAGTACATCCGCCATTTTTTCACTGCTTTCCAATGAGGAAGTTAAATATGTGAATGGGGCGCTATCCTTTCTGTGAAAAAATTTCACAATTTTCCTTTTTTTTTTTTCTATAAAAATTCTTACTTTGAATCACAGATTTTATGCACTAGATACAGATTTATTGGAAAAACACTGTAAAAGATAGATACCGCTAGTAAAAACTTAAATGTTAGCGAAACCTTATATTCGTTAACGGCAATTTAAATAACTTTTTTTTTATAGAACCGACACGACACACGGTCAGATAGACACGACACAGGCAATTGCCGACTTAAAAGTGAAAAATCGGTGGTCGAATAGCTACTTCCGGATTAAAATGGCAGAGGAGGGTTGATTTGATCTCTTTATTGTAATTTATTTATTTATTTATTTTTTAAATCGCTATGCGTACGGAACAGCACTTATAGTCTGTTATCTCGAAATGAACTGAGTTCGGACGTCGTAATTGATGGACTCTTGAGATTGTTACCTGCTTCGGGCCGGGAAATGTTGGTGAGAGCTTTTTAGTACAAGCAAAGCTTGTTGTACTTTTAGGTGTAGGTCTATGCTAATTGGAAAATGTCGGGACGTCATCTTATGGAATCATTTGGTAACTTAAACAAGCTTTACTTCATTTCAAACATTTTTCAATAGATCTTCACAGGGTAGTGTTTGCTTCTAATTTGGTTTATAACTTTAAATAACATTATAAATAAATCAAATAAATTTGTACAACTTTAGCCGCTCCCTTTGACATTTGTATTCAGTTTCCTCTGAACTTCGGCACGCAAGGATATTCAAAGGAACTGTATCACTTGGAACATTGTGAAGTATTTGCACTCTAATCTAGAATTTCTAGATTTCGATGCAATTAACCTGACTAAAAGCAAATGAACAACGTACCTCACTTTTGGTATCTCAAAATAGTTTTGGATAGGGTACTGAAATTGAATGTTAACGAAATTATAATGTTGCTTGCCTCCACAGTCAGGAAGCATGCAAGCTCTTGGCTTAGAACGTGGTGTATGCAATACACGGCAGTTGCTTAACCAATTTTAATTCCAGCCTCCAAGGTTAAGTTGATGATACGGAACCTATAAGTCATTCCATTATCTTTGTAAATGTAAAACAATTTCAATATATTACTTATGCACATAAACAAATTTATTGAATAATTATAAATTAAATGCAACAAACCAATAAATTATAAATTTCATTTAACACTGTTCTTCAATAAGGACATCTGGAGCCACCTCCTGGATTCAAAAACGCATCGTGGCTCATCAAGCGACACATATCTTTATAATTTCGAGTACTAGGTTGACGTTGCCCATTGGAATATTGGGGATGATGATATCCGGCATTCGGCCTAGGATATTGATAAGGGGTATTGTAGTACCCGCCTGGAGTTTGCACATAACTAGCCCTAGTGCCAAACAACGTTTCAAATATCGGTTCAGCTATTGCGATACCAAAACAAATCATAAAAATTATTGCAATCGATTTCATGATGGACATCGGAAATGTTCTATTGCAGCAGATTTACGTAGACTCACTGGGATTCTAATGACATGCGGAACTTATTTTATAGAGAAAAATTCTTGCCAAATAATTTGTCAACAGATAGTAAGTCCAAGGCAGGGTGAATTGATTGCCTTGTAACAGTTTCGCAATGGCAATGAGAGAGAGAGCGTGTGAACGAGACTGTGATAAGAATTTTTTGCGGGAAATATTGTATACATGAAGGTTGAACATATTTATAGCAACCATGTATGATAATGTTTCGCTATGGAGCTCTTGAAAAGCCTAGTTCGGTAGACGATTTTAGAAAACTGTTTTCGCGACTAAAGTGCCCAAAAACAAAAGTACATATGTTAGTAAGCAAAATAGATCTTACGGTTACGGTATGAACATAATGTATTAAAATGACGCAAAAAATCCTGCTCTCTCTATACCTCCTCTTCTTTCCCCATTACAACTACTCAGCCATTTTATTTTATTTTTGAGCCTATTTGTTCTGCAGAGAAAACAAACCACATATATCAGTGAGGCATAATGATGCAAACCAGAAAGGCATTTGTTGCTTAAAGCTGCATATAAGCAGAATATCACTCTGCTCGGCGTGAAAGCAAATTGTGTATCCTTATAGTCGGTTTCACTTTCAACTAGCTTGACAGAGCATGAATTGAGCTAGTAGTGCACTAACCAAGTTTACAATAAGCTTTTTTGCTTTACCTTCACGTGGTCCTTGGACATGCCAGCTAAATTTGTAAGTGTTGAAATTCACGCGCTTGCACTCCGTACTAGGTAACGTGAGTTAGCATTCCACGTTACCCAAAACTTGCCATTGAGTCCTGGAGTAAACCAGTTAACTCCTGGAACTGTGAACAAATGTCGAAAAGTATGTACGTCAAGAAAGTAGTCCCAAGTTAAACTCTAGGAATCTTCCTTTGTCGCTCCATCTAAAAAATAAATGTGCATGCGTTATTAGAAGACTTTTCTTTCTGGTTCCACAGATGACTTAATCTGAAGCTGAAGTTGGTGGTCCATAGAGCCTTGGCTAAGTGGGTTGAGGACAATAAAATAATTCCTGACAATCAATTCGGTTTCAAGGCGGGTCATGATACAATACATGCCGCGTCTAAACTGGTATCTGATATCCAATGGAACAAATGCAAGAACCAATGCACGGGTGCCTGCCTGGTTGATTTGGAGAAGGCCTTCGACACCGTATGGTTAGAGGGGCTCTTTTACAAGTTGAGCAGGTTGGGTATAAGCAAACCAATGCTGTAAATGCTATGTAACATGCTGACCAGCAGACGGTTCATTGTGAAAAATGGCAATGTGACTTCTGCTGGTACATTCGAAGTTAAAAATGGTCTGCAACAGGGTGCAGTAAATTCGCCGGTCCTCTTCAACATTTACACGAGCGATCTCGTAGGTTCTCTTCATCATGCTATTGCGTATGCAGACGACTTGGTTGTGTACAGATCAGGTCCAAAGATCGACGTCATTGTCACTCTTTTGCAGCATGACTTCGATAAGATTCAGCTATATTGCGATGACTGGAAGTTGAAGATCAACTTTCAGAAGTCGTAAACCATTCTGTTTAGGAAGCCGTTGTCTGGGGCCTCTAGGGATACCAGAAAAAATTGGCGAAAGTTCGCAATCGTGGGACAACACGGACGACCATTAGAGAGTCGAAGTGTAGTCAGATACCTCGGGATCTGGCTAGACCAATATCTGTATTTTAACAAACATGTGGATGCTGCTCTGGCCAGAGCCCGAGTTGCTTTTGCCCTTACAAAGAGACTGTTTTACAGCAGCCAACTCGATGCGAGGGTAAAGGTAATCTGCTATACGGCCCTAATCCGGCCAATGCTTACATATGGTTGTCCCGTGTGGTTCAACGTGCGGGCAAGCTTGATGGAAAGGATTCGTGTGTTTGAGAGGGCTTGCCTTAGGCCTTGCCTTCGCCTATACAGAACACCAGAGTCTGAATACAGAAAATTCTATTCCAACGAGGTCCTATACAACAAGGCGGACCTAATCAGAGTGGACAATTTCATAGTGAAGCTTACTCGAGGGGACATTGCAAGAGCAATGAACTCGGTCAATAACCTGATCTCTGGGGCTTACTACCCCAATCCTATGTACCACGAGAGGGTGCGCCTTAACGGCTTCGTCCCCCCAGAAGCTTTTCTGCATTTTGACAAGGAAGGTCTGATCCAGGATAGATCGGCAGTCCCGCTAATCTTCCATGTGGCCCGGACAACTGTGGAGAGGCAACTCAACTACGGTCGAGACGTCGTTGAGAGCACTGAGGAGCGCCTCCGGTTTAGTAGGTCGGTTTCGGAGCGCGACATTAGGGATGTTGGGCGGCAGCACCAGACTTTCTGGTGGCTGTCGGAAAGCGAGGGAACTCCCTCGTCGAACCCTATCGATCCGGGCTAGTCCAGAGATGGACAAAGCTGGCCATGGCCGGCTTACATAGTTTAAGGTTATTTTAAGGTAGATTTAAGAAAAAAAAAATAAAAATAATACAAAAAATACAAAAAAAATACAAAAAAATACAAAAAAAAATAAAAAAAAAATACAAAAAAATACAAAAAATACAAAAATACAAAAAAAAATACAAAAAACACAAAAATACAAAAAAAAATATACGTATTTAATTACGTAGCATGTAAAGTTAAGTTAGGTTAAGGCTTATTTTAAGGTAGTTTTAAGTTTCAATTTAATTTAGATTTAAGGAAACATACAAAAGTCCTGTTGCTAAGTTTTTTCAAAACAATTTTCTTAGTTTTACAATAGTTTAGTCCTTAGATTGTTTAAGTAAATTAAGTTACGTTACGTCGAAAGACATAGATTAAGAGTTAAGTTTAGCTTAGAGTGCCCGTGTAGGGCCAGTAGGTTAGTATAACATAGTTAAGTTAGTTAAGCTAGTTTTAAGCGTTTTTTTTCCTAGCATATAAGAGTAAATGAATTACAAATAATAAAAATGCATTTAAAACAAAACAAAACTGAAGCTGAAGTACTGGATCGGGATAAGTCACAGGAACATCATGACAGATGTATAAAAACGCATGTAGGGACGGCATATTTGCAATGACCAATGCCTTGGATACTTTCGAAATTTCCTAAGGTTTTTTTTGTACATAAAAATAAGACAGATACAAGATATTTTTTCTACGACTGTAGACGATTATTATTCATTTGAGATTCTTCAAATTTGTAAGTTGAACTAAATACTTGTTATGGCTTACGCTATGCGTCGTAGTCATCATAATTATGGTCATTGTCAGAAAAATGTACAGCATCTGGACCATATCCTCCAGTTGCTAAATGAAGACCTACATCTTTTTTTGTTTGCAATCCATAGTTTGAGTTTGTCTCAGATGCCCCATTATTCAATGATGATGGAGGCTGCTGGCTAATCTGTGGCTCTCTATGTGGTCCATGAAGCGAAGCTGCTTGATGATCAAATGTTATTGGCTGATGGTGTTGGCCAAACCCAATTGGATGATTCACAAAAGTCGGCTGCTGTTTGTGTGCTGACGTCTGATGCTCACCGAAGTGTGCTGTATGTAAATGATGTCCTGATGCTTGTTGCTCTCTTCCATAGATTGAGGGTTGTTGTGAACCGAAGTGAAGTGGGGGTTGATGTTGACTAAAACTATTTGTATGATATCCAGTATTGTGTTGCTGTTGCTGATCACCATTTGTATAATGATGATGGTTATCGAAAGCACCACTTCCATGGGGTCCTATTGATCCATATTCTTGATTATCATGCGAATGAGTGTGCTGTGGAGTTTGATGTAAAAATGGTAGTTGATATTGATATCCTTTTAGTTCGGATTGTGGGGAAATCATCTTCTCCCCATATCCTAATCCAAAATTTGAGTATTTGCTGCCTCGATGACCTGTTTCTACAGATGGTTCCACGTGCCAACCGCTCTGCTCTGCTTGGGAAGGATGGTTATTAGTATTCTGGGCAATTCCACCAGACTGTTGATAATTTTTCTGTTGTGTATAGCCCGAATATAATGCAGAACTTTCCCGTTGTCTTCCTACCGAACCAGAGCCATACGAGTTGCTTATATCGAAGTAAGCGAATAGTATACCAAGTGGGAGCACCAACATTATGCGAATGAAATTCTAAACGTACACTGACCATTCAGTTCTTCTTTAAGAGGTCTTTATACTCCAAGAAACCTTCTACAAACGACATGATAACACAATTTAATCGCGGAAAAAAAAAATAAATTATTCATCCATCCGGCGGCATCTTATGAGGCGGAAAAACAACAAAATCAATAGTTACAACTAAACAAGTTCTATACAAGGTTAAGAAAGATCAGTGGTCTGGATGTGGATGAATCATGGTGCTTTTGGAAATTTTTTTTGTAAGAATTTCTTTATGCGTATACGTATTTGTTTACACACTTAATGATGATACTTTATGTCGTATTTTCCATCAAATTTAAATTCGTTTTATCAATTTCAGCATTCCAAATGTTAATATAAAATTAACACAATTTTCTAATGGGTAAAACCTGGTTCGCAGTCCATTCTATGTATAAATGCTGTTTCTGGAAACCTTAGATATGCCACGGTAGTATCACGGTAAGTAGATTTTCCACTTAAATCTTATGTGACCTAGTTATTTGTTTGTTTTCTTGGAAAACTGTCTAGCGTGGATTGCTCCGTGGATTGTCTTCAGATATCACTATAAGGCTTAGCTGGACAGAGATACCAAGGATAGCTGCGAGCGATGCAGTGAAAAAAGTAGAGAAGGAAAGTATTATGAGTAAATAAATCATGACTTCAAAACTATTTAATACATAAGAATCCTTCTGTAGATTCCAAAGATCAGCTTTTCTGTGCTTAGGATGACGCCACCGGATGCATTGGATATCCTGTTTCCCCTGACCCGCTCGATATTTTTGGCAAGTATTTAGACGAAAATGCATCGCACAATGGTCTTTTGTAGAAACTGGCATTTTTTTATGATTCAGTCACTCCTTTCCAAAAACATAGATTACATCGTACTTCCGAAATCATCACCTTGGAGAAGGGGCATATATGTATCTTTCTACATCAAAAGATGAGGTAGGATGTAGGGTGCGCTCTTTCTGTCTCCCTCCTTCTTCCTTCCTCCACTCTCCTTTTAATGAAGACTTGTTTTGGCTAAAGTGAAATGTAGTACCCACTAAGGAAATGAGCATTTTTCAAACACCAAAACAACCCTATAGACTCAAGAATAAGTTAAGAATCTCTTTTCGAAATGACACAGCAATTCAATACTCACCTTTGCTGGAATCCGAGGGCATAAAGAGCTGTAGCTTTTGGTTTCTATCAGAAACTGCTAATAGGCAAGTACGCAACAAAACTTTGCCTCTTCGCAAAAGAGTTATACAAGAGCTGAGACGAAGAGAGGGAGGAAATAATCATTCACCTTCTAAGCCCTCTCCTTCGAAAGGAAGAGAAGGAAGCTCTATTTGTTCGCATTCTTCTTTAAAACCCTATGCGATCTAGCATGGGGAATCCACTTGAGATCGTGGTAAGTGTGCTAGCGCATATGCTGGCTGCCACTATAACCTAACCTAGCCATAGTTCTATAGCATTCACCAGTGACAGTTGCCATTTCTTGTGCAAGGCGATGGTTTTGTTTCTCAAAAATATCCAGAGAAACGGAAATGAGCCTTGAGATTCATGATAGTCTTTGTTAAAAATGTTTTCACTGTTGCAGACGACCTTCGTGGTTCCTTAAGTCTTTTACTGTCTTTAAAGTCTTTTACGCTGCTAATTGCTGAATTTCAGTTTTTTCCCATCCTCCAAATAAGTTAGAAAATACTTTAGAAAAGCTAAAGAAAAAAGATGGGTAAACTTAAGAGGGTTTTAGAAAAATAATCGATTATGATCACAGCTTTATCCTCGAAACAGCCCCAGAACATGATTCGGTGGAGAAAATTGTCCTCGAGTCATCGACTTTTTAAGCTGTTGCACCTGGAGTGTGTAACAATAATGTATGTATACGGAAAAGCCATTGTCCCAGTGCAGTAGCGTATAAGTACCGTCTCCTGGAAACAGGGGGCTCGGAAGATGATTAAGCTTATGACCGGAAGCAAAAAGATGTTGATCAAACCATGGTGTAGAAGGGGCACTCGAAACGCGAAAAGGAAAGGTCTTCGATAAATCGATGAGTGCAGGATTTGAGAAATTACAAAAGACAGAAAAACAGTAGACGCAAACGAGCTAGGAATCGAAAAAAAGTTAGGAAGTCACATTGAGAAGGCAAAACCTGGATAAAGATGGACCCTATTTCCAAAGGACTCAGATTACTACAGGGTTGTGTGGGATGGTCAAAAAGCCGTACAAAAATGCAAATTCATGATAAAACCAAAAGTCATTTTGAACTCCATCAAGATTCGGAGGATTGTCATACCTCTAAGATCGAGGATATGATTGTGTGCAAAGTGTAGGTCTATCTGTAAGCTACAAGACAAGATCCTTAAAAATCGCAATCCAAAATTTCTATTTCGGAACATTTATTTGTATAAATAATTTAAATCTAAGCACTTCTTTAATAACCACAAGCACACAAATAAACTAATAACCTCGTCGCTTATATCCAGTGTTGCTTCCATATACATATGGATTTGATCCACTCACGACAGGATAATGTTCACCATATGGATTTGATGGAGCCTGGATATAATTGGTTGAAGGATATTGTCCATGTGGCGGCCGTGCTGCAGGATATGGTCCAGGATAATAAGGTGATGTTGGATTATAATTATAATCTGGTTGTGAGTGAGCATATGATGCTGGATAAGGTGGTTGGTATGATCCTGGATGTGCAGCATTACCATGCGAATGAGGAGGATAATATGCAGGTCGCGTTCCATGCGCTGGATATGGATCTCTTCGGGTTTCATACAAATCGGACGTCAATTCATTTTCAATACCTTGAGCTATTCTATAAAGCACGTCAAAAGTTGGCCTTGCATTTGCGGTGTAAAAAACAGCAGCAAGGAGCACCAATGTTAGTTTCCACTTGTGCATTTTGAAATGCTTTTAGTGCGTGAGGGGTATGTGTATCTACTGCAGAAGTTTACTGACTACTGGATCATGCTAAATTCAATTTAAGTGTTTTATAGCGATTAAATTGTGCCAAGACGGAGAGAGAATGTTGATAACAGATTAGTGTAGGGTAAGGTCGTTCAAATGCTTCAGTCGTACGTGTGCGTTCATGGCCTTTAAATATTGTTTTGAATATTTTATTCGAAATTTGTTTGTGAAGTGATGATATCAGGAACGTTATGAAGTTCACAGAAACATTTAAGTCAATATTGAGGAAAACAAGAACTGATTAAGAGAGAGTAACGGAAATGAAGGATGCTTTAGTGATTTGTATATCTGTTTGGCTTCGTCTATCATAGTATTTCAATAGTTATAGAGTTGTGTGTGACTATCAAATTTGTATTTTATTTTTAATTGAAACTTCTTCTGCCTGGGTAGTGATGTTTTTGTCACATACGCGTAGGCGCAAACTAGATTTAGGTGAAAATAATTGAAGAACATTGGTGGTCCAATTAACGAATGGATATAATGCCAAACGTGCATTCGCTATATTAAATAAATGTACAAATATTGTTTCTGTTCATAATATTTTAAATTAGAGAAGTGACTTCCAATAGCTGTTACAAACGACTTTGTGAGGTACCGCTGACTAAAGTGTTCTCGCTGCTGGGCACGTTTCTACATTAGCAGAGCCAACATAATATCATTGTGGATCTGTCATGGAATCTGGAATCTCCCGCAAAAACTGGGGGATATAACTCTGTCTCATACGCAAGCGCTGTCCGGTGGTCAAAGTCTAATGAAATACCCACAATTAGAAATATGGGAACGCTTCCAACATCTAGCCGAAACCTGCCTTCGCACAGCTTCAACAGCTGCGTTCAATGTCGTCTTGGGTTTGTCACCAGTACAAAACTTCGTATGAATGGAAGCCATCCGTCGAGCAGTTTCGACTTAAAATCCCCTATATCACTTACTCCTGCTTGAAATACTGGAGCACGACATAACCTCCAACATGTTCCCAAACGAGATGCTACCCAAATTCTGCTTCAAAAAAGAACTTCTCATTAGCTATCCCTGGGAGAACCACAAACCCCAACCATTACCTTCTGACCTCGTCTGATCTCTGGAATTGGTTCCAGAATTTTTGGAGGATCCCAATGCTTGGAACTCCTCAGTTTGCCTTGTACTCGTCTATATTTCAAGCCGAGGTCTTTGCCATCAATCAGTGTGTGGGACTTAATCAAGCTTTGAGGAAAACTTTTTTTATCTTCTCAGACAGTAAAGCTGCCCTAAAAACGTTTAACTCGCCTGTCATCAAATCAAAGAATCCAGAGAAGCCTACTCAAAATAAAATCTAGTTTCATTGTGAATCTCGATAGGGACAGCAGATAGGTCATTTCCGCCTGAACAAGCACCTACATCGCATGAATCTTACAACAGATTCAAGCTGTAGACTCTGCCTGGAGAGTGAGGAGACCTCTCTTCACATCTTAACCGAATGCCCAGCTCTTTTTCAACTCAGAAAAAGAAAACTAGGCAGCGAATTTGTCTCTACTGAACAGCTTGCTGCCATCCATCCAGAGAAGTTCATTAACTGCCTGACATCTTCTGGAGTGAAACAACTCATCTAGAAACATTAGGGAAGGCACAATAGGATTCGTCAGAAACCGCAGTGCCAAGGGCTGTTCAGCTCTCCCGAACAACAATAATAATAATAATAATAATAATAGAAACAGCCTCAGGGTTCTAATTGGAATTTTCAGCGGACACTGCCGCCTGAACAAAAATCTACATCTTGCAATAGATTCAAGCTGTGGACTATATCTTGAAAGTAAAGAGACCTCTCTACACCTCTTTCAATACAGAAATGACATTTTTTTTGGGGCGTAGTTGTCAGAATGGAACAGCTTGCTTGCGTCTAGAACACATAAGGGAAGGCACAACAACATTTTGAAGAGAAAATGCGGTGCCAAGAGCTGTGGGCAACCCTCCCAAACATACGTAACATAGGGTTTTGTCTAATTTACCAATTTTGGTGATATGTACAAAGGACAGATTAAATTCTGACCGCTTTCTCGGAAGTTCATCTGTTCTTTCATTGCCCATGACCCGGTACACAACATATCTCATTTCTAGTTCTGATTTAACTATACAGAGCCTCAGGGGCCTGATCCTAAGTCCAATAGTCTAGCCCCTAACCAATTTAAGCTCCCCTTAATGGTGGAATAATGGATAAATAATCAAGCTGGAGGTCAATAGATAATATGAATTTAGAATAATATCAGACAACATTTTGTTTCAATTCTCGAAGTCGAGTAGGCTGGCTTCTGTTCAGAATCTTCTTGCATCGACCATAGGGACTTACACCGTGTGGATCATCCTACCACAATTATAAAGAAAAACATGAACTTTAAACTCTGCTGCTGTAAATTAAAAGCAAGAACCAAAGCTTATACAAAAACACGCATTTATTAATTTGTATTTTTATTTCAGATTCTTATCTCCTCATGTATTACACCACAATGAATTACACATCTTTTTATTGGTATTCGGTAATCCTCCGAAAACTACGACCGGTGTTGGTTGTTGGCCTGTAGATTCTGGATTTACGGGAGGTTGTTGCTGACCCATAGCGGCTAGTAATGATGCTGATGTAGATGACGAGGACGACGACGATGACGATGATGATGGTGGCTGTTGCTGTTGCTGTGGCTGTGGCTGTGGTGGGGAGTTTTCCCCAAATGCTGGTTGCGGTGCTCCTAACACTGGTGGCTGTTGACTAAAACCAGTCGCTGCCGGTTGTCCTCCATATGTTATTGGATATCCATAACCTGAAAACTGTGGGTGAACCTGGTACGGAGGGGGACTTTGAACATATCCAAATGGTCCTTGCGGTGGTCCATAATAAGCTTGATCGCTGTAGCGGGGAAAACCATATCCGACTGCTGGTTGCTGATACCAACCCATTACTGGTTGGACACTTGGGTTATATGCTGGGTGGTTATATTGGTGTGCAATAAATCCACTTGGATATGGAGCAAATCCACCATAAGGGTGTAAATTTGAGGGTTCTTGTAGTGAATAGCGAGGATGGGATTTAGAATGTCTGTGGTGTTTAGGATGACTCTCTCCCGATTCATCACTCTCACTGCTACTGTCAGCATTGATCAAAGCTAAACAAGCAAACACTATCCACAATGGGAGTAACAACATTCTAAGCTATGAAATTTAAATTCTATACTGAAAATCTATTTTGATTTGATCCGCGATGAAAGCCATGCCATGATCGGTTGAGGTGATAAGACGTCGTCAAATGGAATGAAATTTAATTCCAAGAATTCACATTCTAAATAATAATCTTGCTTTTGGCAGTTTTCATCTCTCGAACTGTGACCTCTGTTTGTTGTCATTCATTGAGAATTTATTTTTTCTTATCGAATTTCTGCTTTATACGTGAGTTACATGGAAATGTGAAAACAAACGCGAAATTCCAAAAGTCCTTCAGAATTTTAATAAAATGAAATGCGGGGCTATTCGTGTTCTGTTAAGGAGGGCGTTTACTGCGTCCCCCTGTCAACAAAGTGGACTATTTTGTTGAAAGTCTCAATATAACCCAACAAATTGTTAGCTGTGTTAACGTGTTTAAAAGCCTCGTCTTTTGTACACTGCATAGACTTGTGGTCAAACATCTTACAAGTGAAGCATTTAAGCCCCTCCGATAGTTTGCAGCACTCGCTTGAATCGTGCCCCTTTATCACACAAACAAATAAGGTTGGAACTCTCAGCTTTTCCAGCAGATAAATAATTGGGTTGGCATTGGCACTCGACGACTGATTTCTTACTAACCTGTACACTTCTATTTTTTTTCTAAAATTTTTAAAACTGATTGCGCCGTTTTATGGGAGTCTTAATGCCTTCTATCACGTAGTGTGTGATAGAACTCTCGTCCAATTTTCGCTCAAGTCCCTATTTCCTTCATTTAAAAAAATTAAAAAATAATGAAACACCGTCTCGCCTGCTTGTTGCTTCCGCTCCATTAACTTTCTGTGGACTTCGGAATTTGAATAGTTAATCTCTAGACATCTCTATGGATAGTGGTTTCCCCCTAATCGAAATTTTTTCGCGGATTTTTTGCCCACTCTGGCATGGCATCGATATGTCCATGATATATGGGACTCTAGCAGTGCTATTCCTTGTTTGCTTGCCATTCTTAGGCATTTTAAATAGATAACGGCGCTAAGTTAGCTTTGATGTGATCCCTTCTATGGTTGGCGGTCAAAGAACGAAGAATTACTCGATTCGGTTGATCGCTGGCTCAGCTTTCCTTTATTCTTTTTACTCAATTCTTCGTCGTAATTAGATCAGTGTCTCACTTTTAGTGGCACTGCCAGGTGTTTTTTTTTTCCGTAGATATACATCTTTAGTAGGTTGTAATCATGTATCTTTTATAGATTTACATAAATACATACTCGTATGTGTGTATGCAAAAAAAAAAAATTGTTTATGGCAGTTCGTGAATAATATTGTAAAATTATATTGAAACGAGGCTTATATGTACGATCAGAATGTATATAATATATAAGTATTTAGTATACCTTAAATGCAATTAAATCCGTTAAGCCGTTTTGACAACGAAGAAAAACAAACTGACAACGTTTTACTTTTATAATATTATTAGTCATCATATAATATAATAATATAAGTGGGGAGTAAAGAATGATTAATTTGGCAGCATATTTTTAATTGATCAATATAATTATATGATAATTGAATACACTTTTGTAAATGTTTTAGTATCCCATATACACTACAACTTTAGGTCGTTCTCCTAAAAATAATAAGACATTTTTGTTTACTATTTATTTTTTTTTTTTATTCGTAAAAATGTCATAACACCGCTGTGCAGTCGAATCTATTAAAAATCTCCTTGAATACTTTACTCACAATAACATATCGATTACAAAAATTGAGACTCCCTTGCATAGAAGCGACGTACACATGTACATGTGTTGAAACTAATTTTAAATTAAAATCGTTTTTATTTTTAATTAACTGAAACAAATAGTCGTACAAATCATATTATTGCCTTCATTATACACACTACAAGCCAAGCCCATACCTAAAGTTTTCTTGTTATTCAGTATAAGTTCATAATTTCCTTTAGCAATATGGTTTTATTCAAATTTTGGACTTGGTTCGGTTTGCTGTCAATATTTTACCCCAATACTATGCAACGAATGGAAATACAAGAAATATCTCTTGAAATAAATCTAATATTCGAAGGTCTAGGAGTTTGTCCGATTGATATACTATGGATCTTTCAACCATGCAATTATGCAGGTTCATTCATAAACGCACCAGCATCAACACAAAAACCGGTAGGAGTTCCAGCAGGAGCACCAATAGAAGCACCAACACAAAAACCGGTAGGAGCTTCAGCAGGAAGACCAGCAGGAGCATCAATAGAAGCATCAACAGAAGTACAAACAACATCAGTAATAGAACCATCGACACAAGAACCAACAGAAGTGTCAACACCGTCAACAGAAGTGTCAACACCATCAACAATAAAACCAGCAGTACACTCTCTTAAAATGATTGACACATGAACTGACCTACCTGGACTGCAAGAGACTATTCTCTTGTACATTCCCAAGCAGAGGGGAATGGATAAATGGAACCTAAATTGATGGATCCAAAATGGACATTGGAGTAGGTGCAAGCAAGGTTTATTAAAGTTTTAAGGTGGTTCAAAAAAATGGGGCAATATTATTATTAATTTTCTGAACTTCACAGGATAGATCTGAAAACTACACTCTTAACCAACGCCCATCAACATCGGCGTATCCGTACTACTTGTTTCTCTGGCAAGCTCACCAGTTTCAACCACTTCTACTTACCTACCAGAAGAGTGCTTTAAGGATTGATTCGCGAGCAGTTAATTTGATGCTGCACTAGTTTGGGCAATTTCTAATGTCGCCTTTCTTCTTATACCTATACAAGCACGATGACACTTGGGCCTCCAGTCTGCTGTTATCTATTCCTCTCTTATTAGTTTGTTAAAGATGGTAGTAACCCTTTCGATACCAGGTTCTCCGGCCATTTTCCAAATATGACTTGGGATGTCGCCTGGACCAGCTGCTTTCCCAAAATTGATTCTCTTCAAGGCCTCTATAGCTTTTGCCCGAAATATTTCCTCGACTGGGCCCTGCGTTGCATTGCGAAGGGCAAAAGGGTTCTTTAGTACATTTCTCGTTCAACAGTTCATTGAAATATCTTTCCCATCTGGTATGTATGTCATACTGTCCGGCCGGCAAAAAAAAAACATCCTTACAAAGCCGGCAATTTTGCAATTTTTATTAAAAATATTAGAATAATTTGAAAAAGAGTTTATATATGTCATGAAGCTACAGTGCAATACCCTTTTAAGAACACCAACAAATTTTACTCGGTACCTGGGAGAAGACTTTGCATAATCTTAAAAATGTTGCTGTGTGATCAATCTTTTCGCAAAAGTTTAGTATGCCAAGATCGAAGTTGTATCTTTCTAATCTCTTTGATGTAGAACATAAGTGTGAAATTTTAAGTCCCCCAGTCAATATGGAGCCGTGTGAGTTTTGGTACGGTAAACTTTTTTCCTGTTTTTTTGCATTGAAGAGCTTCGAGTTCTAATATACAGTCAAACCCGGATATAATCACATCGCTTATTAGCACAAATCGCTTTAAGTCACAATTATATCCAGCCAGTTGCCTTTTTTTATAATTGGTACTGATAAAAAACCTTTTTTAGGCACATCGCTTAATGGCACAAACTGATTAAAATCACACAAAACCTATTCTAAAAAAAACATTCACTCATTTTTGTCCGCTTATAGTCACATGCACACATTTTACGAGAGAGAATTTCCGACAAATGCAAATTATCCCTCCGTAGATTGTTATTGTATGTGTGCTACTTGCAGGGCGGCAAGCGATATATTTTTCTTTATTCCTTTGTATATGTGCGAGCTTTCTTAAAGTTTAACCAACACTTATCTCTTCTACTAATTGTGTTGTACCACCCAACTGATTTTTGTCAGCACGGATAAAGTCACAACCCGCTTAAAGTCACATTATTTTGTTGCCTACATGATGTGACATTATCCGGGTTGGACTGTATAGGCCATCTTCGATTTACTGCACGGAAGTTAGTACATTGTTTAGCTTGTTTAGTTTAGCTGTGTATTGGGCAGGTCCCTGTCATAGTTTCAACTTTCGATAATTCGATTTTCGGGGATGTATGTATACTTATCAGCCTCAGATTGCATGGTAAAGTGATCCAAGTCATAACAAACAAAAAAATGTATCGTTGAATGCATCCAATTACCTTCCCAATGTCCAAACCAATGTGAAATTTCAATTCCATTTCGTAGACTGGATGCGGTGTTTTTTCTATCCACATTGTCAAGTGTCAAACTGACGCTTGCTTATTCTGTGGAAAGAGCAAATATCTGGTTTTTTGCAGAAACATATATTAATCAATCAGATTTTGCGGACATTTCAATTTTTTTTGTGTGTTTATTAGTTAAAACAAATAATTTAGAACATACCAGAAAATATAGCGCAAATGGAAAGATCAAAGCTATTGGAAAATGTGGAGCACGGTGACCGTAACGATGATGGTATGTAACATGAACTAGATCTATTACCACTTCTAAACATATTTTCCGTGCTTTTATTTGCCCAAAATTTCTTAATTCGTATGTTAATTGCGTGCTAAGTAAAGTGTTATGTGTTGAATCATCCATCATAGTTTTAACAAAAAAAAAAAAAAATTAATAATAAATATTCATCTCAAGACTTAGGCTAAAACAACCAATAAATAACTAAACTAAGGTATGCTGCAAAAATTACTGATTAATTTTCACATTCCATTCATAATTTCTTCATTTTAGAAGCCTGCACTGCGGAGAAAGGAAAAGAAAAGCGGGAGGCCGATGATGACGATATCAATGATAATGAACCTAAGAAAAAGGTACCAAAGCTAGATGAGCCCAAACACAATGACGACACCGAAAGTGACGATGACGAGGATGAACTCGAAGTGACAATAAATGAGAAATATAACGACCCAGCGTTGTTGAAAAACCTGCAGAAAAGCTGGACCGATAGTACGGACTTCTCTGAGGAGAAATTAGGTGTCAAACTTTATGCGGACCCGTTTCGAATCTGTGTTCTGCAAGATTTCATAGCGGACAAGAAGGTCACCGGGCTTTTGGTCAACGAGATGGAAGAGGACGTGGAGTGGTCCCACAAACAGATGGACCTCTACGAGTTCGATCAGACAACAGATTTGTCGAACATTGGAACAATGTATTTACAGAAATTTCTGAAATTATTGAAAACATCAGTTCAACCGTGGCTGGAGAAGTTATGTAATTTGAAGCTAACCTCGGTCTCTGCCTCCTGCTCGATGTACAACTGTGGAGATTATCTACTTGTACACGATGATCTGCTGAAAGATCGACAAATCGCCTTCATTTACTATCTGTCACCATGGGAGGAAGTCGATCAGTGGACGGACGACATGGGTGGATGTCTGGAAATCTTTAACACAGATGAGAATTGTTTCCCCCATTTCCCAGTAGCAAGAAAAATCAATCCGCGGAATAACCAGTTTGCATTCTTCAAAGTTGGATCAAAGTCCTTTCATCAGGTGGGCGAAGTCACCACCAACGAATATCCGCGCATGACAATCAATGGATGGTTCCACGGAGATATGATAAGTGATACAGTTGAAGATGCCCTGCGTCCGCTTACAAAAATGAACTTCGCAGGTCCTCATGCAAACCCAATCGATTTGAGCAATGTTATAAATGAGACTTATTTGAAAGAGGAGTGCCAGCAACGCATTCAGAAGCACATTGAAGACAATTCGGAAATTTGCTTAGAGGAATTCCTTCAGCTTGCAGTATTTAAGAAAATTTGCCAGGAACTAAAGACCAGTGAAGGTCTGGTGTGGACAATTAAAGGACCAGCCAGTGGTCAACGATATGAAATTCTGGATCTTAAAAGTGCAACAGAGAGTGTGAAACATCTTATCGATATCTTTAGTAGTGCACAAATGTTTAAGTTGCTCCAGGAGTACACGGACTTAGATCTAGCGGAACCGAATGCTAAGGAGCCAAGTATTAGTTTGGAAATGCAACGCTGGACACCAGGGTGTTACACGGTGTTGGGTGATAGTGCTCATTGTGATGAGAATACTTTGGATTTAATGTTTTTCCTGAATACATCTGAAGATGTAGGCGTGATTACGTATCTGTCGCCAGAGGAGGAGAACGATTCCGATTACGATGAATCGGTGCTGCTGACAATAACGCCGAAAGATAACGCTTTAAATATTGTCTACCGATGCGAGGGAACCACAAAGTTCACAAAGTACGTCTCCAAACTAACTCCGATTGAGAAGGGTCCAGTCTATATTTTATGCTGTAGCTATAAGGAATAACAACCGATGTTGAGTTCTACATATTTCTGGAAATAAACTAAGAATAATGTGTCAGATGTTGAAAGAAAATTTTCTTTTATTTGTAGTTAAATTTGGTATACTGAATTATGATTTAAGCTAGGTGCTGTTGTATTCGAATTGTAAATTAGTAAATTGAGTGAATCTCCAAAATCCTGGGCAGTGTTACTGTTGCACTACTAATGCGCTGTTGGGGTTGCAGTGCTACCGAGCTATCGCTGACAAACATTTTCCTTTCCTGTTGCCGCAATATTGTATTCTTGAAGAGGACTATTCTTTAATTTCTTGCGATACTTTGATTTGAAAGGTTTCATTTTATCACAGTCGACTTCATTGTCATATTAGGTCCGTTCGCGTACTCTTTCTATAAAAACTTGTCAAGCGTCAACATGATGGCAATAAAGAATGTAAGCTGTTTGAGATGGGTAGTGGGTCAAGGTCTGGGCTGAACATACGCGGATTATATACCGCGCCAGATCGCCCGGTACTTTGTCTTAATTTTCGGCAATTTACATATCGAAGGGTTGTTTGGTTGAGAGTAGTAAGGTTTTTGAAAGCGTTGTTTAATACACCAAGAAATCTCTAACGCATCTTTTGGTAAAAGCTCAGCTGAGAAGACGCCGCATCGAGGTACACCTCAAGAAAGTGTGCTATCTCATCTTCTGTGGAATGTAGTCCTTAATCTTAACGAATCGTATTGTTACATCTCCGAGCTTCGCTTTTAAGGCTGACGGACAGTCATCAACGGTGTGAGCAAAATGCGGGACATGTAAAAAAAAAGCCCATCGTCATACTCTGTCATAACGACATTCAAGCGAGCTGTGATAAACGTTTTTTTTTTTAAATATCAAAAAATCACCTTAGCAGAATACCTCTTCAATGATCTGAACAGTACCAGTACGGCCGATCTAAACTGATGATAGCATTCACAGTGGTATCACGATGGATCTACTTTTGGTCTAAGTGTACCTCCTAGCGCAATACTTCAAGCTAAGTAGCTAACAAATAGAGGTGCCGACGGTGTAGTGGGCAGTGTGTTGGTGTTCGCTTATGACTTAAACTGTGCAAGATCGAGCTCGATTTAGGAACAGCAACAGCCTCCGAAGGGGCTAAGTGTAGGTGTTTCTGAACGGTTTTCAAAGTTAAGGACTCAGACACGTTTTAATAAAATGCAACTTATTTTCTTTTCTTGCAGATAAATATCGTATGTATGCCTCAGTGGCATTTATGGTAGTTGTACTAGTCATTGGTGTGCCAATGTGGTGGAAGACAACAGAAGTTTATAGGTACGTATTTATTAAATTGTTCGAGTTCATTTCTAATATACGCTTTTACAGAGTGAGCCTACCATATTCAGATATACGTGACCTTGGTGAGTCAACACTTCAAATCAAAATGACTGTCGGAATCTTCACATTTAAACCGGAACGATCTGCACTTCTTGTTCGAGAACTAACAAATGCATTTAAAGACCATGGTAAATGCATTCTTTCGATCTAATCATGGTTCTTTAAGAAATAATATCACTTTTTCTAGAGCTGTGGAGTATACAATTTGAGCAGATTACAAATGTCGAACAAGCAGATAAGGCAAGCACTCCTGTTGTCTTAGAAGCAGCTGTACTCAAAAATTATGCTGTAAAAACAGGAGACTTTATTTTCCTAGAATGGAGTAAACTACAAGAGGATGTTCTTCTAACAACTGATCGTTCTGCTTTCATTAAATCGGATACAAGTAAGTTAAATCAAACATTTCTTAACGTTAAGAATCTTAAAACTCTTTGCGAAGGTTCTTCTAAGCTTCAAAATGTTCTCAACGTAAATATTCTACAAACTCATCGGATCAAAGCGATTCTCGCCGAAGATGAAGATGACCATCGTACAATGACCCGGAACCCACCACCACAGCTACAATACGACGTAATCGTGTCTGTTCTTAATCCACGACCCGATTCAATGGACGTCAAGTGGAATGTACAACTAGCCACTAAGAGTAAGTTCAAATGAAAATCATGCGATGCTGAACCATTGATATGAGCGTTACGAATTTGCAGCTTATATTGAGCCCTTTCTAAAAGAGGTCAGTGAAATCTCGAACTTCACTTTAAAAACCCAATGGAGATATCAACTTCCATTTGATGGGAATTTGCGACAAATTCGCGACTCAAGTAAACTGGAACGTCACTATGCTTTACCCGATACAGCGATGCCACATATTATTACGTCTATTGAGAAGAATTTGGGAGCTGGAATCACAGATAACTCTGTCATTAATATGGTGGTTTATGTGCCTCCATGCGATATTGCTCCTGTTCATATCTACAAAGGAAGTAACGAGAAGGTCACACGGAACAACGTGGACTCATTTATTTCACCGAAATGGGGTGGTGTTATCATTTTTAATCCTCCAGAGGAGGTTTGCGTAGCCTACCATGAGAATTTGGAAAAAGTAAGCTTCTACGTGAATACAAATGATGTGATGCAGATTATGTTGTATCAGCTGCACAAGCTCTTGGATATACATGCTGAGGTGAGTGAAAATTTTGCAGTTGCAGCTATAGAAGATTTATGATATTAGAGAAAGAGTTGCTCCACTTTTCTCATTAAATCTCCTATCTACTTTGAATAAAACTTACTTTCCTAACTTTGTTTATATGTATGTAGGTTACGTTGTCAGGAGTAAAAGCAGTCGATGTTGACCAAATTAGTCCACGAACATGGGAATATGATGCATTTATACGGAGAAGTGTTGTAAATCACATCATAACCTCCAGTCATACGTTACAAAGCTTGGTTCAATTACTCGGTACGTATTTAAATTTTATTTTTATAAAATCTCATATATAATCTAAAACAAAAAAATTCAAGATGAAATAAGTTACATTGTAATTAACGATGATGTGGGTCTTGCTATCAATGAAGCCTACGAAAATATTATACTTGCCAAGTCACATTTACAAAAGGGTGATCTGCTAAAAGCATCCGCATGTGCAAAGAAAGCATTCGCGTCATCTGAGAAGGCATTCTTTGATGCAAGTCTTCTGGCACAGTTGTATTTCCCCGATGAACAAAAGTAAGGTCTTAGCTCTTTTTTGTTTTAACTGGATATTAATATCTAATTTGATCTGTTTCTAGGTATGCCATTTACATTCCACTTTTCCTGCCGATTATGGTTCCTGTGATAAGTTCGCTGTCAATGATCAAGAAGTATTATGAAGCTACCAAGACTGTTACGAAGCTAAAAATCAATTAACAGAGTTAATTTTTGTTTGTTTTTATTTTTTTTTTGTAAATGCAAATATTTGTTTTTGTTTGATTTGTGAGTGTATTCTAGTTTGAAATGAAATGAAATTGAAGTTTTTTTGATATAAAAAATTATGTTTAACTGTTTACTAAAGCTCTTTCAAGCCAAGCTAATCATTCAGACAAATTGGTATCAACGTATCTCACGAAAATATCAAATTGTAGAGTTGTAAAGTTTCAAACGCTAATAATACAATTTCACGAATTATACTTACCACGAGAAAGTCATGACATAGTCAACGACTTCTACTGACCAGGGTCGTCAAAATGATAAATAGCTTACCACTTTGGACCGGGAAATGAACTAGCCGCAAGTATCTATCAATCAGCATCACTGAAAACTCAAAAATATTGCACTCAGTTTGAAGAAATTTAGGTGCATCAACATGCTGATATGCTACATTTGCGTCCTCAAAAGACTACATAATCGTCAAACTAATTTTAAATCTAGACGAATTTTGTTAAGGTTCACTCTACTACGGTTACGTTCTCACGCGGATGATAAAGGACTACGTCAAAGACCGGGAGCTGTTAAACGATACTAAGGATGGACCCTAAAGAAGACAATCGCAGGTCTCAATTCTAGGATCTGACCTTTGGAATATATCTTATGATTGTAATATTCCTATGGAGATGCCCAAAAACACCTTTCTGGTGGGATACGTAGATGACATCAGGAATGCTAAACAAAGTTATGAGATGCGTGCATGTCTAGATATAGTTCTGACAAGGAGACAGATCCCAGCCGCTGTGGAATTTTAAGTAGGCTCGGAGATAATAAACAGCAAAAATGATGTAATGTACCTGGGAATGAACTTGACTCCAAACTAACCTTTTGGCAGTAGATAAAGTCCTCATTGGATAGAGCTGTAAAGAAAGTAGCTACATTACTCCGTAGACTCATGGCAAATGTAAGTGGCCCAACTGCAAGCAGGGGAAGAGTTCTAATCGAAAACTCAGCACACAAATTTGTTAAGTGAACTTGTGGTCAAAAATAAGTTAAGGACTCAGATTAAAGAAATTTTTTTTTTTTTTTTAAATAATAAATGTTTCTTATGATAAAGTACAAAATAGAACAGTAAAACATTTAAATCAGAAATATTGAACTCCAATCCGTAAAAACGTCCTGTAAAATTGGGCACTTAACCTGAATGTACGCTAAGCCATCGTTATGTCGATAACACATTCTCTTCTCGGCCGATGCGGCAGAGACTAGAGGAAGATGGACGGCGAGACTGATTTAGTGATGTTGCTGAAGGGACGGAATGTAAACTACTACATCACCAAGTTTCTAACCGGACATGGAATGAAACTTCAATGCGCAGGCTCCATAAGATCGAAAAAGTTAGGAGCCCGGCTTGTCAATAAGACGACTTCACTCTATGAGATGCAAACCACACGTTTTTCATGTGCAGCAGATGAGTAACAGAAAAAACCAGAAAATATCGTGGAACCAAATAGCGTCCTTCATCGAGTGAGTGCTGCAAAGGAAAAAGAGGTAGGAAGAAAGAAACACTGTCATAGGAATAAAAAATAAAAATAAAAATATCTAATCGGAACCGTACTGTGTATTAGGAAGACCTCCCATGAAGTCGACTTCGAGAAAACCAATAAGCGCTGGAATCAATTTGATACATGTGAAATAGCAGGATCATTATGGCCAGTTTTTGATAAAAAGAGATCAATTAGTCTAGTAGGGCTGGCGCCCGGACTGAGAACTGCTCGGTAGGCAAGTGTGTAGCATTGGTAGGTATTCCATACATTGATTATTGCAGAAGTTGTAGGTCAAGTCCTTAAAAAAAGCATACCCTTCGCAGTAACTTTTTCTCAGGATAGGAACATCTGAGAAAAAAGTGAGCTTAGCAAACTCCTGAGATTTATATGAGGTTTTAAGTCAAAACAAGGCGACTACATGGTTTGAAGTCGCGATTGATAGCATTTATGTTCTCAGGTTTCGAACAATTTGAGCATAATGGACTCAATGTGATCTAAGTGAGACGTTGACATCTTCATCAGTTACCATCAGTTCTCTAATAGACGCAGGGTAAGCACTTATTTCCTGGACAAGTTTGATTTAGCATGCAATTATCAATTGGAATCTTTTCGTGTTCATGTTCATCTAGTTATTTAAACTATTCCATTCTTCATTAATGACCCAACGATCAAACTAATTATAACCGGTTGAACTTTGGAGAAATATTATGCCAATTTAACCAATAAATGTTTCCAATGTTAGAAATAGGAACCGGCTCCACAAGCCACTAATAAATAAATAATTGAAACTACATCCTGCTCCTGAGTAGGTAAAGGTGAGCAAGTTGTTCCCCTGGTAGAATGTGCTCGCATGTATGTATTTATCCGTTTATAGGATCTAAAACCATAAAGGTATTCATCGAAGATAACTTTACCTCGTGTGTAAATGCCATCCACCGGATTTAATGTGCAATAACATCGCACTGACTATCCAAAGTTGGGAATCAGGTTTTCGAATAAGATCTTCGCGGATTATCGTTTGGAAGAGTCATGAAAAATATGCGATTGCGAAATCGCATTATTATTGGAACCCCACGAGCGGGTACAGCATGCATGTTGGTGTTATAAAATTGTAATTAACGTCAGCAAAACAAATTAACTGGCATTTGAATTTCGCTAAGGGTCTGTGTGTGTACACATGGTAATGCTTTTAGGTGCAACGTCTTTCAAGCAGGTCTGCACAGGTAGATTGGAAATTGTCTTCTCACGTTTGTCAGTCATATTAAGACAGCTTTTATAAGCATATTTTCACTTGGCTTGAAGAATGGAGAACACAAATTGTGATATAATGCTATTGAACAAGCTATATAAGATGTGAAAACCTTTACAAGTTTAAATTTTGCTTTATAATACACACGTTGCAATATTGAATGTAATAAAGTTACAGTCATGGTTCTTGTACAATGTATGCACATATGTTTATAGACTAATAGTGACATTAAATTTGACAAAAAGCCGGTTCTAAAAGCGTAATGGAATGTTGTTAAATAATTTTTATGTTAGTCCAATTAGGCATTGTAGACTTGTGAACCTGTCGACAGGACCAAGTATTTGCTGAAGTTATGTCGGTTCTGACAGTCAGAGAGTGCAAAAGGCTGTGAGTTCATACCGTTACATAAAAATCCTTAAAGAGATAACTGCTGGCATTAAATGTATTGAAGGCCAGTAATTGGCTTGTCGGTCACCACAAGCCACATAAAGTTAGTGGTCAATTTTTGGTAGTACCAGGACTTCGACATTCTGAAAAGTTCATTAACCGCTTTAACAATAAGAAAAATCAATTAGCCGAAGGCCTTAGATGTTCTGGCTAATAAAAATAACTAAAGTGCAATGCTGAGCTTCTTACGGACTTCAGAAGCAGACAAAAAAACAATTCGGCAGCGGATCGTAGTCATAGTCAACCATTAATCCAAAAGCACGATAGTAACGTTTCTCCATGGCCTCGATCTTGCATGTGATCATAATATTCTCTTGTTCTAGAAGAACTTACCTTGACACTGTATATCATTTGGGTCAATGTTGTTCTTCTCTCCGTCAGGATAGGTTGTATTTAGGACCAGGAGATCCCAATCGAACCTTATTCAGATATTCCAGGAAAGTTGCCTTTAGCTAAGTTCAAGAAGAAAGTTATTCTCTATTATTAGATGCAAATTATCTCAATCCAATGAGGTGCCCATTGGGAGCATTTTCAAATAGCAGCTCAGTTGTCCAATTTTTGGTGTATTATCTCTACGATACTCTCTTACAAATAATATCAAAGCTTATTTGATAAAGTCATTTGCGCGAAGGCTGCCATATGGAGACTCTTGTATTGAGACATCTTTGCAGGAAAGTCAATAGTGGACATCCAGTTCTTATCTTACTTACTAAAGGTGGCGCTACAGTCCGGGGTGGACCTGGGCCTCAACCAACAAGCGTCTCCAGCCAGCTCTAATTCTTATCACTGGCTTGCATATTTACCAATCAAGGTATCATTTGCAGAGTTTGAGTAGTTTTTAAGGACTGTTACCGACTTCAGAACCTTAACCAAGGCTTGCTGCGGTCATACTTAATAAAGAGACACTTTAATTATTGTTGCTGCTTCAAAAATAGCTTTGACATCGGTGGGTTTGTAATGAATACCTTTACGACTCGAAATTCCATTAATTCCTAGAGTTTTACATTTACAGAACCGAAATCCTTGCTGATATGTTTTGTCAACAATGCTACAAGGATTCTTTAGATCTTTAACAGACTTGAAAGATTGAATTTCATATTAAAAGTCATATGTTAAGCTGGGTCTCAAAAAGTCATTGCACAGTCAGTCTACAACATTTGCTCTTCAAGTTGTCGGATGTAACTTTAATATAGTGTCTTCATCGGTTGTAGCAGTTGCCGCCTTCCTATTACCTACACGCCTGATGCGCTTAACGAGTTTAATGGTGACATCCCCGTTCCTAAAAACAACTTATTCTGATTATCTTCGAACAACTGTCTCGGAGCGGTTGAACCGCTTGCTGCCGCCGTTTGTTTTTTTTTTTTTCTTGATGGCAGCTTTTCCATCCCCCTGTGAGATGGAAGAATTCTGGGTTCTCAGAATACAAAGAATCTCGTCCTTGCGAGAGTAGTATCATTTAGATTGTATCATTTCCACAGGTTTACGTCAAAATCAGACCTCACAAAATGTATGAAAGCTAATAACAAAATTCAATTAACTCATAATCACTTAAATAAATCATCTTCTAGTCAAGTTAAGGGTCTTAAACTAATGCAAGTGCGCATCTTTTCCATATAAGAAACGTGAGAAAGTGGTTACTTCAACGCCTACACTTAAAGCTTCTTCTACATGGTCCATAGTGCCATTGCAGAAATGGAAGTTGGTAATTTAAAAAAAAATCACATTGAAGACAAGTGGTCTTGGTGACCAGAGATGGAAAGTCCACCCTCACACGCATATCTTACAAAATAATAACAATTGAGAGCCTCTCCGTTGCGAATATGTTGTCATGGAGTGAAACAAAAAAAAAAAAAAACAAAAAAGATGTTCCCAAGGTCTTAAATTAAACGTCTCGCACAACAATACCTACACACAATGCAAAGTGATCTTCATTTTGGTTTTCATCTTTTGTCACCACAGTTTCACCAATTATTCACAACCCAAAAGATGGACGCAACTAATATTTTGTTGTTTTCCTCATTGGTGATACCTTACCTAGTGGTGATGGCAAAACATTAAGAAAGTTGGTTTGTTTGTTGCACGACCAGTGGTTTTCGTGGTTTCAACAAATGGGAACCGTGCTATTATTTTCAAGTTTTTAACTTTAATTTGTTTACAAATGTTTGTGGTTTTGTATTCCATAAATTGGTAAATTGAATTTTGAATGTATTCGGAAGTTGCATTTAACTATGTATTAGTGGAAATGTTCAGCTGTTTATCTACTTTGGTAAAATTCTTACGCAAACTTATTGCACTCTCTTAATAATGTCAAGCTATAATAAAAACCTTCAACAAAACTTTTACAGGATACGAGACAGGCACTCACTGTTACTTATTTAATTCTGTATACCAATAGCTCTACCCTTTAACTACGGATAGGCAGAGTAATCATTATTATAGCAAAAACGACAGAGGTATCTATAAGTCTCCTCAATATCTCTTACAACATCCTATGTGCTACATTGTGTGAGCGCATAAAGAATTTTGTCAAATGAGAAAGGCCGTCTTATTTATATGATGAACTGCAGACCTGAAACCATTTAAAAGAACTTGAATTGAACGGCCCAAAATGAAATGTCTAATCCATTGAAGAAGAGATACATCGATGCTTTGTGCACGTATTTTCGACAAAAGAGCTTGTTACCAAACTCAGTCAAATGCTTTTGAAATAACAGTCTTACTTTTACCAAAGTGATGAAGGGATTTGTTCCATTTTTCGATCAGATATGCCATTAAATCACTTAATTTGATTTTGCTTACTACCCTCACTTCCCAAAAAAAAAAGAAGTGTATTCAAATGATTTTCGATCCATGATCCTTGAGATTAATGTAAACAATCATTTTGACGGAAGTAGACATTTAAATTAAAATTTTACCTTGATTTCAACAACGGTCATCAAACACGTCGAACTGAAATAAACTTGAAACACTACCCACTCATTACAATGTAACAAGTGTGAATTACATTAACAGCTGGCGAAAAATTGACTTTTAATAATGTAGGTACCTACATTTCTTTCAGTAAAAATACGGAAGGTATAATGTCTGCATGTAAGACATGTAAATTAAAGATACTTAGACATCATTGCCAACGCATATTTGTTATAACACTTGAATATTCGGTGATTTATTGTCCAGAAAAAATGCTTGACTTCGAGTGGATAATGTATCCGGAGGTCAAACTGTCAACTGAATTTTTGGATTTAATGTGTTCATTAAGTAATTTGTTTGTAGTTACGTCTAGTTCTGAAAAATATGATAAATTTTGGTACGAAAAAGGTGAGATGAGAGGCGAAGTTCTTACATTGTCTCTTGGCAGTGCCTTTCACGAGTAAGTGATCTTAACATCCCGATCTGGGCATCACGGAAACCTACATAAATTTAAGTTTAGCAGGGGTAGAAATTCCTCCAACTTCAACTAAGCTAACCTTAGTAGACTCACCTAATCAACGAACAGCTTCCAGAGCGTATCTTTTTCGTACTCGGCGAACCAATTAAAAAATACCGAAATTATCATTTTAATGAATTCGCTTTAAGCAGAAAAGAAATCCCACCGATGATGTGAGCATCAACAGATACATCATCAATTACCCCAAAGCAACGTGTATATCTAACCTACATCCCAAATAGAATGCTCACTTTCAAGGTAAAGAATAACTTTCAGTTTCATTACTGGACACCAAGTAGTGTTTAGACTGAAACTCAAATGCCACACGAATTGAATGTGCCGAGTGCCGGGAATACAATTTGAAAGACGAACAGTAGCAGTTCACAGCAAACAACAACAAAAAGGTAAGTGTAAACTACGAATAAATGAACTGAATCTGTCACTCTGTCGGGCATAATGAGGAAACGTCTGTTCTGCCAGAAGCTTGATTTTTGCTATGACTATGTACAGTCAGCCACTCAATGTTACCAATAAATTTTGAACTTAATCTGATAATTAACATAAGAGATACTTTGTCGTTGTAAATCGCTTGGTCGCTGCTTCAGTTGGATTTCGGTGAGTGGGAAATGCCTGATTGGATATGTATGTGAATTCATTGAGTTGCATTGTGAGTCACGGCAGAAAAAAAAATCTTTGGTCGGACTTAATGAACATTTTAAATAAGACAGATCTTGCTCTCGGCCAAGGGACTTAAAATTACAAATTCTTAATAGGAACTCCTGTAAACAAACAATACCCTTTTCTGTCAACGGAAAATAAATGCTTCCGGCGATGTTTCCTTGAAGCCAAGCCTAGCCGCGTCGACTCTTCTTCAACAAATACTTGTCATATTGTATTATTATATTATACCTAACACCTGATAAGGGTATTCATAAGACATAAGGTTGGACTACATATTGATTTATAAGTCTTATGTAAGTAGGTACGTTGAAGGGGTGACTGCATCCCATATGATGTAGCCATCACCCGGATCTCCAAGGATGGATTGTTTTGTACTAGCGTGGAATGTTAAATCTGAAAGAGAAAGACAAAGAAGAGTTTATACAGTACAGTACAATGCACAAGAAAAACATTGCTATCCTCATAGATAGCCAAGCCGCTATCAGAGCTAATGACTCGGCTACCATATCCTCCAAACTGGCACAGGCGTGCCCGAACGAACTTGTCCGCTTGGATGAAAGCTTCAGGGTCACACTGCTCTGGGTTCCAGTGACATAGAAGGAAACGAGCGTGCAGATAAATTGGCCAGGCAGGGCTCAGCTCTACACCGCTCTCTCGCAACAAGGATCCATATCCTGCTAGGAGCAGGAAGATATGGCCTACCTAGGATAAGAATATAACAAAAGACATAATAATCAGAATTACGGTGACAATCACGGGGCATTGGCCAATTGGAGATCATGCGGCCAAACTGGGTATTCCGTACAAGCCCCACTGCCGTACTTGCAGGAACGAAAATAAGAAGGAAACTCTCCCCCGTTTCCTTTGCAAATGTCCGGCAGTAGCAAGAGCTAGACTGCGTGCACTAAACCAACCATTTTCCGACGACCTTAATGCCATCTCGGGTAAAGGGATAAGACATAAGAGATCTAATCCGCTTCCACAGGCTGGATCTAGCCACCGACTGTTCCACATCCTCAACAACACACATCACCGATCAGGTCACACGAGTCGTGGCAACAAAAATGCACATCTAGTCCTCCTTGGGTTCATACCGAACCGCCACCTCTACTTAGATACCTACCTTAGACAGTAAACTTTTTAGGCAGATCTGTAGTGGCTAAATCTCGCATGACCAATTCGTCAGGACACCAAATTCTTTCTGACATTGTTCTACTAGTCTAGAGGATGTGTTAGCCGAATCAATATCTTCGAAAGGGACTTGAAATTAATTTGAATATTGGTATGGTATGACAAGCAGAATTCCCTTTGGCCCCTACTTTTAAAGGCTAAGCTATGTCAGATGGTTGGAAAATCTAATAAAGTGAATCAAAGCAATGTGCCAGTTTTCGCATGAAATTTTTACGAACAAGGAACTCGTCAAGCATCACATACCTACATACAAAGAGTCGAATTGACAACATGCACAACTTATTGTTCATGTTATCCATATTTCTTTTCTCACATTTTATGCAAATTACCTTGAAGGGAAGTCATTAAATTCAGGCATTTTTTTTGCACAGTCTTCCGAGGAGAATAGTAAAATTTAATAATTCGTGATGATGAGAAGCAAAAAAAAAAAAAATTATTGTTATTATTACCGCTATCATGCTCGAAGAGAAATACATACATACAACTAATTGTATATTTTACTACAAAAAATAATAATTTTTTCCTCTGTCAGCCTGCAAATATCACAAAGATACAATGAAGAATAATGCCGCCTCATCACCATCGAACTATGAAAGGTCACTTGCTCATCAGTTAAATGCTGGTTCGGCTAGTGTTATTTTCAGGATCAAATTGGGTTCAAGTGAAAGGAGATTGCTGCGTGGTAATTGTTAGATTTTAAAATAAATTAAAAGTTATTGATGTGTGGATTGAGGCAAACTTATCTCACGGGACTACCGAATTGTTTACTGCGAGACCTTGCTGGAAATTATGACAGCAAGCTAACAAAGCTGTTGGGCAATTGAGTGAGAAAAGCTAAGGTTCTCGGCATGCAAGCTGAGAATACAGTAGCCGAAATGAAAAATCCCATTAGCACCGTCATTATCATCGTCATCATCATCATCACCGTGAAATCGTAGATTGTTAGGTGTAAAGGCCAAATTAAAAAGAGAATCAAAAGTGGGCAGACAGTGATCACACAAAGGGCATTGTTTGGGCCTTGTCAGTATACTGCAATCATATGTGTACAAGGTAACTTAAAACCGTGTTGTTGGATGGGCGTGACCAATGTCATTTGACATTTTTTTTTCAAAAATGCTCCTTTCATATGTGCAGTAGGTTTTTCTTAGAGCAATTCTAATCATGCAACAAGATGACATATGATTAACAGCTAAAACTGTCCGAATTACAGACATATTTTCGTAATAAATTATCAAAAATGCCGATTTCAAAATTTTGCAGAAATTTCACAATATTGTTGGAATGTAGCTCTGGAATTGTTTTTTTTTACTGTTAATGATGAGAATTTGTGTTTAAAAAACACATCCCCCAATGCCATAGTGATGATTGATATTTTCATAGACTAGCTTACAGCAGACATTTTGTTTTGTGTAAACGAAACTTTACTTTATTGTATGATAATAAGTTGATGATGGGAATTATGTATCTTTGGCAAACTTTGTTGAAAGAATGCGGACAGGTTGATATATTTCATTGCTAATTGGTATAGACTGCTCGCATTTCGGAATTTTTGTGAAGTTTTAGTGCCAATCTATGTAAATGACGAAATTTATCTGACAGAAGTTAAGATTTTCTTTCTTGGGACCATAGGGCCTCTGCTAAGCTTTTCCAGCGGATTTGTGTCAGTTTTGTCGTTTCGGTGTCTTTCCATTGCAGCACTGATTTCCTATTTTCGTTGAAATTAGCACGCTTAAGAATTTATAACTATCCATCAACTAAAGCACGGGCATTAGAGAAATTAGAGGAAAGACGGAGGAGATACCGATGCACATTGGTTGTAAATGCTTGTGGGTTGTAGTGAGGAAACACAGCTATGAATCATTTCACATTCGTGTTGTACGGTTGTCATATGCTTTCCTGCAGGTTCTAGTCCAAGGCCATTTTGGTGATCTTCATGACCGGTTTTCTTAGGATGTGGCCTATCGAATCCAATTTTCTTATTTTCAATTAACGAAACATGGATTCTTCATCCTCAAGAAAGAAGAATATCTAAAATGAGCCAACTATAGAGGTTTAAGTGTCCTCAACATCGCTTACAAGATCATATCTGTACCTAAAACCTTTTGTCAACGACCTGATTGGTTCATATCACTGTGGCTTTAGGTCAGGGAAGATCACTGCTGACAAATATTCATACTACGGTAGATCTTGGAAAGAAACCCAGAAATTTTGAATCGGTTCCCACTCAATTTTAAGGCCGTCGAAGTGTATGAGAGTATCAACAGTTCCCATAAATCATGCAGTCTGATGTAGATAGAGGAGCTTCAAAAAGTGTCTCTAATAAATACCCTTTACACCTGCATATCTGCTACCGGTTTTTTTTTTTTAGAAAGAGAAGTTTGTTTACTATAAACTTTACATTTCAGGTGAAACTCATAAACGGTATCCAGCTTAGTAGAAAAAATTGCGTCAGACCAACTTATAGAACGCAACAAGTATTTCAGCTCTGCCCAGTATAAGAACGTGTCACAATGCACAATCTTGAAAATTCATCGCCTGGATAATTGCCTAGAACGTCTCAGTAGTACGTTTTATATATGTATGTCTAATGTGCAAAATAATATTTATCGCTCACAATAGCTCATCTCCAGCTGCCTTCCACCGGATGACAGCGATTACGTAACATAATTGCCAACTATGCGCATTAAAACGTTCACCATCCCTCCAGAGTCGAGAAGCAACTATCGATCGCTATCTTTAACAAAATTTCTGCCAGTTGTTTATGAAATTTCTCGAATAATAATAAATCAGCCACCGGGAATCAACGGGGCGGCCAGCGGAGGTACCTCTTAGGTTATAGGAGACAAAAATTCCTAAATAGTAGTTTTGAGATTTAATCCCCAAGATAATGACGATTGATAAGCCACCCGAACGCCATTCACTGCGAGAAATGTGGAAATAAGTCAAAGATGCCATATAGAAGAATACATGCCCATCAAGAGCTACTATAGAGGTGGTATAGGGTACCCACGATAGACAAGAGGCATCAAGCTATTTAATTGTGATGATGGGATTGGTATTCACTTGGCAACATTACACTTATTACAAAAGTTTGAAAAAAAAAGAAAAACTGGTGTTCCTCCTGCAATCCTCGGGGCTAAAAGTTGGCAGTTTTTTGACACAGTGGGGTCACCTGGAATCATAAGTACAAAACATATAAAGTGTCTGATCGGGAGACGATCATAAATTTTCTAGCATAGGTTGATGACTAGCTTGAGCTTTTCCAGTGTACTATTCAATACCGAAGCTTGATCTTATTGTTCGAAGTTCAAAGGTAGCCTTATTGTGTCCTGTTGTAGATCTTTTAGGATCCACTGTAACGTATTTTTATTATCTATGCATTTCTTTATGTAATGACATTTGTGCAAACAATTCGGCAAGGCACCTACCTAGTTAATTTTGGAGACTCTTCACAAGTAAGCTCACAATCGGCGGCAGTCGACATTAGCAATTTGCCAGCGGCTCGCATAAATGGCATCGCATAACATCCCGGATCCAATGGGATGAGTCGCGCAAAGCCATCCTCGTTCAAAGACAAGATGAATATTTTTCACTATGCGACGACGTAATGTTGCATAACTTGGCTGATTGTGCGATTACTCTGGGATGAGCATCATAGATGCTCATTAAATGTGAGAGAGTGATGTGGTGGAATAAGTCAAAGGCACGACAAGAAGTAGGCACAGTCTCTTCAGGTTAAAAAGAAAAAAAAAAATAATAATTCTGGCAAAAGATGATGCGCTTTCAATTGAATGACTCGTTTGCTGGGAGTCCATTGATGTTGATTTGATTTAGGCATTCATTTGATGGTTTTTACTTTAGCGTGACCGACGATGATTTCTCGTACCAAAGGTAAATTGATTTTTTTATTGGACTGTGATGGCATTTCCGATTTCCGGAAGAAGATATGACTTAATTGAAGCATTTCTGTTTGGCTAAATAATTAAGACCGCAAACGTTAAATTCGATTTTCTAGATTAAGACAACTTCACCTTCGGATTGATGGTAGTGCCTTTGTAATAGGTTACACGAAAAACGACGGAATAGAGATGTCAGGACTCGAAAATATGCTGCTGTCTTCGGCATAAAGAAATTGTAAAGGAGGCCAACCAGTGAACCACAACAACTTATAAAGATGGAGTCATTCTTGAAATTATTGAGCAAAACCCAAAAACACTGTGTGTGTTTTTAGTGAGTGTTGGGTTCTTATAACTATCACCGTTCGATATGTGTAATGGAATTTATAGATCATAAGAATATTAAGCTCATCTCGTAGTTATAAAATCGTTCCTATCCCTAAATTGAAATTCAATTGTCAGGAAGAAACAGTGAAACCAATTTAGACCAATTAAGCCAAATTTTAAGTCAGAGTAAGGCTATAAAGTTTGCAGCATTTGCAAGAGTCGCAGATGTAGCTAACACTTTACATTACATATATACCTTCCCTTCTGAGAGACAGAAACGATTTGGCTGACATTTTAAGGACATCGGAAAGCAGTCGGTTCAAATCCATCGTAAATCAACTGATTAGGTTCAGAAACTCAAAAGCTTTCTCTGAACCCTGTTAAGCTCTGTCAAGTTGATCAGAAGTCTTATTATCCGTTATATCATTGAGGCCGTAAATTTGAAGAACATTTCATAAGTGCAGCTCAGAGCAGTAAAGTTATTCTACAATTGGAGGACAAATGCATGTTGATGTTATAGTGGAGTGTAGTATTTTCCTCCTCATGAGAATATTAGTACCAGATCCCTTATACGTTTCTGAAACAATCTACATATGATGCCACATACATCAATATCTACCGTGTATGAATCCTTTAACCTGCAAATACTCTCTACTAAATCGCTATAGCACTTTTTTCTCTGTCCTGATTTCCCTGATATAATTTGGTTGGTATGTAAAATCTATCCTTAAAAACGCGGGCCTCCATGGAGTAGTATTTTAATTAAAGGTTCAGGTTCGAATCTGAGTGGTAAGACTCTCCTATCTCAGTCCATGTAAACGAATTTTTCAACTAATCGGTACAACACCTAGAATTGTTGTGGAGACAAATGCTTCATTTTTATCGACAGGATTAATGTATTTGCCCTGTACTCAGACAAACTTGCTATTGCCCGATCAATAAAACTTCCAAACTACAGCAATCCCGAGTGGAACTCTTCACAAAAGCCGAGGCGAGAATTATCGCCATTGACACTTCCGAGAAGAAAAATTTACTAACATATCGATATTCAAGCTGCGATAGATACGGATTCGTCTATAATTTTAAACTTTAAACACAACTTCTCCGAAACATTCATGGTGATAAAAGCCGGACAAACTACCAAGAACACCAGCGGATTTGAACAAATGACAATGGTCGATCATTTAGTTTTTAGTCGTATAGAGGTTTGAAAATCTCGCATTGGAATGGATTTTCAAAAGTTTGTAAATGAAAGAAAATGTAGTCCTAGCTGACTGGAAGAAAAACTAAAGGACACATCGGCCTTAGCACTAGTAGTGAGCATTAACCTTTTAGACGCTCATCTAAGAAGTACACTCGCAATTATATTCTTTGTGGCAAATAAAAGAGGTCAATAGAGCCAGAACCAGAATTGAAGACGTCGCCGTACTAAAAAAAAATTCTAAAATCGGGATGGTCTAGCATCTTCTTCTTCTTCTTCTTTATCCAAGAACAATGAAGATGTAACAGTTAAAGTTAATGCACAACACTTTTGTGAAATGTAAACCAACTTGACATGAATTGTACAGAATGGACGTGAATCATATTTCTTTCCAGAAGGATAGAACTAAGGGCCGAATACGTCACATATCGTCAAACTGGAAAACTTTCTAGATTCATAATTTCGTGATAAAGATACGTCAACTGACTGCTTAGCTCGTGTTATTTTGCAACGCTCCTCATCTTCGATTTTTAATTTTTAATTTACAAACAACTTTGGCATCACCTGTAGCAGATATTTTTAATTAGTAAATTAAATAACGCCTTCTTGGAGGCCATTGTAGGAGTGGAAGTTGTAACTAAATTGCTCAAATTAAATTGCGGTCTTTACAACAAATTAAACGATTAAAAAGCAATACAAAAACCTATTGGAAGATTAGTGTCAGGAGGAAGAAAATACCTTAAGTTATCTCTCGAAACGCAGTAAGCGGTCACATCTGATGCAGATTATTTCCATTCAAAAACAACTATGTACATAATTAATGTCAGATGGCCCAAACGAAGATTATCAGATTATTAACTTGATTATATAAGCTTATACGTAAAAGACTGACCTTCCTCCTGGGTAGGTCAAAGTCATTCCCATCTGCTATCAGCTTGATTGACGGCAAAACAAAACTAAGCAATAATATTTACTCTGCTTAACCATAAATACTGGCCAACCCACCTATCTATCTGAATAAAACCCAGCAATTATCGATGATCATTGCGTACGATTCCCCTGTGAGAAAAGTGCATTCGATAAATGGCCGCCTGATGCCCGTTCAACCCTGTGCACTGTGAAGATACTTCAAATTATCATGTTGCTACATACATACTTGTATATACGTTATATTCCGGCGGCGGGCTTCAGTGATGATGGACCAAATTGAATTTCTTTACAATTATGCAATGTGCAATGCACGATGGGATGTATGAGTATCTCGAACGTAGTATCTTATAGATAAATCATGCTGCGCTGTCCCTTGGCTATTTGAAGGCGACTTGAGATACTCTCACAAGACACAAGATGTTTGCATCTGGAATTTGTAAGCTTTTCTTCGTTTGCTTTTGTTTTAGTCACATCCACCGAGGGAAGCACGAAGAAGAAGACGAATTAGTCGACAAAAAATCGTTTTCTTTGCTGCGCCGAATCATTCATTTGTCATGGTACTTGCGCCAATGGGCATTGATGGCGATTATATCGACCCGATGCTAGTGCAAAGGTTCAAAATGGCACTCGTTCCCAAGGCACACTGAAACTCCACAATCTGTGACAGGTCTCTTTTCAAAGCCGAGGTTGTCCCGGAAAACCAAGTCAACTTCGTTTTGTTGTGATTTTTATTCGCCGCCATGCAAAGTATCGACAATGGGTTTCGGCGGCGCGGCGTTCAATATGGTTATCGGCAATATGGCATCCAAGACTGGGTGCTTACATTTGGGAAACTAGCGATTTTCCCATTTGGCATTGGCATAAGGTTCGGCTCTGACGATGTGCAATGCCCTGAGCATTATTAAATGAAAATAGATTACGATCGAGCTTGAACGGCAAAATGTGCCGGAAGAGACCTTGCGTGGGAAGAAGAGTTCATAATAATGGATGGGTATGTGGTTATGTGAAAATAGGTCTCCTATAGGTTTTCGTACGATCCGCAGCGCTTAGAATTTCATTGTGCATAGAGGGTGAACGAATTTTTATAAGGAAGTGGTTAAGAGAATGGCACTGAGGTGTCATGATTTTATAGCTCATTATGGCGGAGATGAATGTGATTACGTAACTTATGTTTAGCGAAACTTTCACATTGGGATGTCTTTTTAGAATGACATAATTGACAAAGTACCTTTCGTGGCAGGGAGTGGAGGAAGTTCACACGGATGTGGTTACTGTAATAGGACGCTTGAAAGATTAATGTGAAATGATAACAAAGGGCTATTTAAGGGTTCCTCTATCATACATTTTCAACTATGATGGTCCGCTTCGTGGTGACCTTGTCGCAGTTAAAAAGGCTAGGAGGTGAATTGTAAATGTGTGAATTTATTTCTTGAAGTGCAAGTTTGGGAATTAGGTGAGTTGAAAGCTCATGCTTTGGGTTATGCGAATAGTCAGACCCATCTTCTCCAGTGTAAAAATGATTAAGATTCCATTGGAAAATTAGGCTTTTACCACTGAAAAAGCGAATTAGTTAAGTATTGTATAAAAACTCTAGGATTTCTTAAACGACGAAAATTTAACTGAATACCTACTGCTCGGAAGCTTTAAGACTGCTATTAAAAGGATATCACCTTTTCATCTGCTACAGAAATAAAATCGAAGCTTGTGAAATTCTATCGAGAAGAGCTCAAGGTTCTTGGAACACAAAACAAGGTAAATCTCTGTTAGGTCCCTTGACATGGGGGCATACCAGAGAATGAGAATGCTTACAAATGAGCAAAAAGAGGTTCGGCACTCCAAAACAGGCTGACCACTCGATGTACATTCCGCATTGCTCACTCAAACTCGAAGCAAGAAATTAAGCTTGTGTCGCCACAAAGTACCTATGGCATAGGTTCAATAAAGCTAGGATCTACAGATTTATGCAAAAAGACAGTCTGTATCTACCCACTTGGGCATAATAATCTGCGGAACCAAAAGCATAGGCTACATATTATAAATGATGATGACGAGGAAGTTCATGGAGATACGAGCACAGATTTGCCACTGCCCAAGTCTCAACCACATTAAAACTATTTTCTCGAATGATATTTCTTCCAGAATACAGAAGAATACAGAAGCCGGTGAACGAGATAATGAATTGCATTAGGTCCATCGGTAACGGGGTTTCCTTCACTTTTTGCAGTTGCCGTTTTTTTTTTTTTCTGAATTCAAAGCTTCGTAAGGGAGAACACCTAAAACGATTTATAATTCCTTTCGACTAGATTTTATGAGATATTTCGAAACCTTTTATTTGAAGGTTCGCCATATTGATCTGGCTATTGCACGTGTGTCACCATTTTTAGTCCCGATTATAGTTTCTCGCATCTTTTTCTCTATATAGGGAAGTTCTCATCGGAGTCCTAACAACTGACTAGTTACAAAAGGTAAAGCAAGTTCGTCTACTTTTTCTTTTTCCTATATGTCCGTGGTACCTGCCGAGCTTGCATTTCACACCACACAGCTTTAGAAGCTTGGAGGTTATCGATGCCAGCTGACTGTCAACATATGTACTTATATTGTACCTAATGGATTTGCTGATTAAATATGTTTTAATAATTCTTGCAATTGTCCTTGTCCTACGTGCGGTAGTTCTGGCTTTACAAACATTGTACTCGTCTCCAATTCGAGATGATTGATAAATGCCTCGGAAAAGAAGATGACAGCTCTCGTTCCAACTTCCATTATGAATTCGTCAGTGTAGAAGGCTAGTTTTTCGTAGGAGTGGAACAGACTCTTATCCCAGCCCTGTCTGCTTGGCATTTTAATATTAAATCTCCTATCGAAGTCAGAAGTAGGAATGACTAAGTCGGTAGTCATCGTAGTGGGCTATCGCTTCAGAATAAAGGCAAGTTCCCGAGCAGTATCTTGGCTTGTCACTTCCAGAGCTTGATCCCTTCATCTGATTTCTACTATCAGACATAATCGCAACATGTCTTGCTTACGATAGTTCCTGTCGATATTGCGTTGAGCGCCCAGTCCGATCGTATGAGTTTTGGAAGATACTAGACTAGAAGATTCTATTACATATGCAGTGGGTGAGTAGACTCTCAAAGTCTAGACGATCTTTCTGAAATAAATAAGTTCGTCGCAATAATCGAAGTTGGCAATATGCCAACTATCTAAACCTTTGCCTCAAACAACTAGTTTCTCCTGCTAGCACTATCCTTATATGGTTTCCCTTCAATTTGCCAGACATTGAAAATGAGGTTTGTCTCATTTACTGAATTCGGGACTGATATCTAGTATACATAGCTGTTGTTGTATAAATACTCAAATAGAAAAGTGCAATGTTATCGATACATCACATATTCATAAAAGATTGTCCATTTACACGCTGTAATGTTATGATAGACTCACTATGTTCCAACGTTGGATTACGTGACACACAAGCTATCAGGCTATCTAAAGATGATCCAAGATGATTAGGTAGATACCCCCCGCTGGTGTAGGTCACTTTCACATCGGAGCATTGCAGGCGGGCAATTCGTATTTTTCTCCCCAACCACGCCCCGGTAATTGTATTTTATCAATACCGCTCATTAGAATTGACAAGGGTTGACTGTTAATTGCACGTGTAAGTCATGATGTGCAGTTTTGTTCACGAAATTGAATTTCATTTCTGACAAGAGGTGCACATCAATCATCCGCTACAAACAATTCAAGTTTCATTTTTTTTTTTTCAATCTTTTCATTGAAATACCTGCGAAAAGTTTGGAAACGTTTTACCTTCAAACATTTTCTCATAGCTTAGCGTTGGGCGCTGCGATTGCGCCGGAAATATTGCAGATGATGAGGATGATTATGAAATTGTCTGTAAAAAAAAAAAAAAACGAAAAAATATTTTTAATTATTTGTTTTAATGTGGAGTTGGCAGTGAATTCGACGGGTTTTAATGACTTATTTTCGTCATTTCATTTCTAAGCTCAGCAAGGGTATTGCGTATGCTGATGACCTTTTTGTGATTGCAAAGGTATTTCATGACAGTGTCGAAGCAAATTAATGGGTTGACTGACTGATTAATCGTGTTCAGAATTTTACTTTATTGACACTTATGGAATGAAGTTGGCATTTGAAGCTGTGCAGATGTTTGTTCAAATACTGAGTTAGGAGCTGTAAACAACATAAATTGTTATGAATGGAACAATCAGCGTGACTGTAAGGCTGACTAGTTTTAAGGATTCCAGACTTCTATCCACAAAGCTGATTGAAAGTGGAAAAACGTGTTAAGTTTTCAAGTTGGTGTCCGTTCAAAAGCCCTACATACACCTCTTGTCTTTTGTTATGACTTTTGCACAAGCTGCAGGAAGTAAAGTAAGGAGTGTTGCTTCACTCAGAATGAAGAAGTCAAATTGGAAATAAAGTCAAATTGGTTGCTGACTCTCAAACTAGAAGGTTTGTCTGCAGGGGACTCCGCAGGGTTGAGTAATATCGCTACTACTACGGTTCAAAGTAATGAATAAATTACATAAAATCCTGAGAAGACACGGGTGCAGTATTATTATGTCTTATGTGGATGACATTGTGATAGTTATATGGGAAAGTTTCCTCTTACGAAAAGAGACCTTATGGAATCAGCTCTCAATTCAGTAGTTAACGCCGCCAGCAAAGATCAAACTGGTGTTGTTTGCAGGTTGCCGTATGTCGCCCTCCAAAGTTGTATGGCAATTCACAGAAGATGCTACATACGTGAGAGTCAGTCTTGGCAAAAAAAACAGGATGGTGACGGGAAGACTTCTGTCTATTAATAGGAAGTGAATAAACACTAAAGTATTAAACCTCACGGGCATTGCCTTATATGCCTCCCCTACGGTGAGGAGCAGTAACCCATCCTCTATGCACCTGCTCTACCCTATAAAAGCTGAGAAGGAAAACCCTCGAAGGCCTGAGTGACCCAGCCAAGCTCCATATTTACAAAGTAAATAGCTACCAACAGTATCTTCTTTAAGAAATTGAGGAAATTCATCATGCAAGGTTCCTGATACTGGTAATCCGGAACTCTGTGTGGTATCACAGTAGACAGGGACACCTACCTAAACCTAACCTTACCTTATTTACCTTTTAATATCTAATTGTCATTAGTCGTGTTAATCTGTACTTCTGGCTTGCAGTAGTCGCATTATCATGGTTTTCTCTGGGCCATTAGACCTATAAGCTGCCCCTTCTTCACAACTCCAGAGCACCATCAGAATAAGTGAGGGATTTAAACCACACGCTTTGTAGTGTAATTTTTCTGATCAGATCAACCTTATAACTAGTGTGGTTTCTTTGAGATTTTGAACTCGTAAAACGAAACAAAACTTAAGATGTTTATTGCAATAGTTAGTTTACACAATCGACGCCTTCGCAGTCATAACTCTATATGAGGGGTTCGGAGAAACCACAAATTGTCGTAGACGATTGTATCAAGTTCACGATCTCAAAAGCTATCAAATTAGGTAACCGCACAATAGAGTCCAAACAACTTCAAATGCTAGTTTGAAATCCATTTAACCTTTCTAAGTATTCCAGCTATGAACATACCACCATAGTTCATCGATTCACCTTAAGCGATAAAGAAGTGCACTCGCAAGCAACGCATTTAGCAATCATTTCACAAAATAACCGCAAATATAGAAAAGGGGCTAGCATTTCGGAAAAAGACATGAACCCAGAAATCTTCCACGAAAACCTTTTTACCTCTTGGTATTTGCGACAAGACATATTGAATAATTTTTTGTTTTCTTCTTTACACCAGAAGAGGAAACAGACACAAACTCAGATTCAAAAACTCGTAACCGAAATGCGCCTCTAGGTGCAATGTTCCCACACTCCCACTATACACGATGCAGTTCATTCCATTCTCAGATTTGAGAGGCCTTCTAGCACCATGTTGGTTGCGCTTCTGCCTGCAAACAAATTTTTACAAAAGTTATAACTCACCTACATTAGCCATGCCATACAGGGTGTCGTCTTAACTTGAGACACTCTTGCCAACTATGTGTTTGAAAGCCTTAATTCAGCCCTCAAAAGATTCCCATTTGAAACGACTCTAAGTGAATGTTTCTCACTCGTTTGTCCTCGATGTATGATGCGATTGTTCCCTAAGACTCTTCAACCTATACGAAGCCGTAATAACAACAACATCTACCACGATCACGATGATGTAAGCAAAGACCACGATGACGACGACAACGACGACGAAGAAGAAGAAGACCGATAAAAGTGAAAAAATCCATCACCCGCGCACCATGGTTACACGATCGCATGTGAATCTTTTGTACTTGCACGTTTTGTTCCATGTTAAGCAGTAGAAGACAACGAAGAAGAAGATGACCCTATCCCCAAAGAAACAGATACAAAGAGAGAGAGATCGCATAGCGCACACAGCAGCCACCATTAGATGTGGCTTACAAAGCAAGAAGCACAACAAAAAAAAAAACAACCACAGATACCCCACTCTGGCAGCCACAACATGGTTCTGTAGCATCTAAGGGGCTTACATCGAAAGACCTCGATTATGGTGCGAAGATATCGCTACTAAATGACGACAACGATGAGCACAGAGGCTTTCCTTTCGATTTTACAATTTCATTTCGCGTCGAGTCGGTAACTGATGAAGTTTGAGCATCCGCGCATCGTACGGATTAGAAGCTTAAACGGTTGGACGTTTTTTTCCCTTTGCAGTTTCTGTTTTTATTTTAATTTTTTTGTTGCACCTTAACTTGTTGTGGACCTAAATGTTGAAGTGGCTACGAGTATCTTAATGAAAAAATAAAGATTCACATTTTATTAAAAGTTACATTCGAATTACTATTGCTTCGGGGCTAAACGCATGCTTGTTTTTTAATCAATCAAATTTACTACTGTGCATTGTAATATTGAACAGTGAAATTTTAGTGATTTAACTCTAAATTGAAGTTTTTAATTGAAACGATAAAAAAAATCTACTTACTACCAGTGGAATAAGTGAACCATACGTAATGGGGATACTGCATCTATATAACTGGGGAGCCATACTCTGTGGTAAGTGTTAAACGCCATGAATGAATGAATATTCAAAAAAGGATCAACTCAAGGTTCACCGTATTTTTTAATCTTTCTTACTTACTCCTGAGCTCCTGGCACTTATCCTTTAGGGTTTTTTTTTCCCTCAAAAGCTAATAATAGATTTACATTTTTTTTAATTTGTATGTTAAACATTTTTTCAGACAATTTTTTCAAAATTCATTGTATAATTGCTTCCAAATTTGTGAGAAGAAAGAGTCCTGAAAGGATCAGCAAGAGCTTTTAAAATCCATAACGCAGTAATTTTTAAAAGAAATTTGTATATTTTTTACTTATTAAAATTTATTTAACGCATTTTTGGAAGAAAGATGCTTATATTATATTTATGAAAAACGTTCGCTCTAGATCACAGTCAGTAACAAAAGTTGCCTCCTGTTAAAGTTCCTTAATTTAAGTGGGCCCTAAGCTAAAATCACTGCAAGCTTAGCTGTAGTTAAACTAGTTAATATAATATACATAATATTTAAATAAAATTATTTTAAAAATAAATTTAAGAAAAACAATTGTTTAAAGGCAGTAGACAACTTTTAAAAAGGCCTTAGCATTAAACGCCGTTGTGGTAACTTGATTCTTAAGTTTTTGCTCGTAATTCTAATACCTACATATGTATATAGTTGTTGAAGAAACGTTTTAAAAAAACCTCCACCGAAAAGTCAGTTGTCTGTTAATTCAACTTGATCCTTAGTCCTTTTGGTCCCAATTTTACACAGCAAGTCGAGCCAATTATCAAGCGGTGCGCCTCCTCCCTTTAAGATGACTTTAAGGTTAAGGGTGGCTCGCTTAGGTACCCCAGTTTAATCTTCTTTTTTTTTTTAAACGTCAGTACGTCTTCTACATCATAGATGCAGCTAAAGAAGAGGAACATTTAAACTAAGTCTGTAACATATATAACAACCTACCTGGTTTTTTCAAGACTATTTTCCAGCTGATCGCCGTGGCTTAGTGGTTAGAGCTTGGGCCGCTGAGTGGCAGGGCACAGGTTCGAGCCTTAAAACTACATAACGTTTTTTCGCGGCACCACTTTTTCACAGGCAAGAAAAACCTGCAAAAGTATAATCTTCTTAATCCACCATTCGAAGTCGGTACTAAAACTGTAGGTCCCTTCAATTCATGCTAAAAATATAACACGTACAACATGAATGGTTGCGAGAAGCTAGTCTCTCTATAAGCTGTCGCGCCAAATATGTATGTATGTTTTCCAGCTATCCAGCTATCCCATTTACAAAGTGGTTCAAAACTGAGATAAAATGTATTTACCTTCCATCTTTAAAGCTAAGAGTCTGACTGTGGTGTAATTGGTTGCTGCACTGAAAAAATATTTCTTCTTCCGCCTTACGTCGGGCGATTGTACGATTGTGAAACGACGCATGTACGCTCAACACATCATACGTCGCTGTATGCATAAGTTAAGTTAGTTCTTATGTTCTTCTATACAAGGTCTGTTGGCGCATTACATACGGTTAGACCGAGCACACCTTAATTTTTAGCACAACCTGCGAAAGTCATAAGGACGAGACCAATTTGTAAATTTTTTTTAACTTATACTTTGTAGACATACATTTATGTAGAGCCAGATATCACCCACTGGGAAAACTTTTATTAGACGGTCTTAAAGACATTTCAAAGAAACATTTCATTCTGAATAACACATAATAGTCTTTTGGACTTAACTTCTATTTAAACTTGAGCTTTTTATACGTTTTGAGGTAAGTGAGTTGACAAAGGAAAGCACATCTTTCCACTGTCAAACTTAGACCAATGTCGATCCAAAAGAGAAGGGAGATTCCCATTCAAAGAAGAACCTATCACCATATGGCTTTAGAAGCCAAGCCGAGTGTTGATCCACTTGCTCAAATCATTCACAAACTTGTCGGAGAGTTCTTCTAGAGTCTAGACCTTAGCAGAAGTACCTTCCAAGGAATTAAATCTAATTTGAGTCTTCGCAAAGTAAGTATGGAGTGTCTTCATTCACTTTTTCATTACCGCAATCTCTGCACAGGTCACTTGTATTTAAATTAGGATAAAGCTAGCAAGCTGTTGCCAAATAACTCTTATTTTTGTGTGTGCTAAAGGACTAACACGAAAGGAAGAGAAGGGACCTTCAGTTTTTATTGCTTACTTCGAACGGCTGATGGAGAAGCTTTTTGATGATAAATTACGCTCTCGGGAGTTTGTCATTCCCCGTCGAAAGGTGGTACTACGAAAAACGTTTGGTCGTTTTTGCTGAATTGAACCTGTCGATGGCTTAGTGCACAAATGTGTTAAGTGCTCAAAACGAAATTTTACAGGAGAGGGTTTTTAAGGTTTGGAGTTTAATATCTCGGAACTAAATATGTCTTCTGTTCTATTTTGCTCTTTATTTTAAGAATCAATTATTAAACTTTATTTTTCATGAAATATTTATGGACTTCAATCATAATTTCAGTCATTTTAGAAACATTTTGGAAATGCTTATTGTACTTACTTATGGTTGAATGCGCACGGTCCAAAAGCACTTAACACCATTTTTAACTAAGTTTTTCTTCTTTTTTTGAAAGAAGTTGAAAATAACAAATATGAAATTTATTAATTATAATAAAAAAAAAAACAGTTTTTTTTCGTTTTAAATTACATATTTATTCTCCGAATATTTAGTTCTCTTCGTCAGAATATTGCCTTCGAGGTTTAAGTGCTGACGGCAAACTTTTGATAAAATATTCGTACATTGAAGGTAAAGGGTCTTCCAATAAGGACTTCCGAACTTTGACAGTTGATAGCGGCCATATTGTTGAAGCTACATCTGTCAAATTGGCGGTCATTTATTAAGTTTGTTTTGACAAATCACCATGGATGGATATAGCGTTCAACAATACGTGCAAATAATAAAATTGTTTTATTGGAAACTGACCCTAATTTTCATCGAAAAATCATCTTCAGCAATGAGTCCCATTTCTGGATGAATGGGTACGTCAACAAACAAAATTGTCGAATTTGGGACGATATCAATCCACATGAGATCCAAGAGCGTCCAATGCATCCCGAAAAAGTCACTGTTTGGTGTGGATTTTGGGCTGGCGGCGTCATCGGTCCATATTTCTTTGTGAACGACGTTGGCCAGGCCTACAGGTCGATGATTACCAACTTCTTTTGGCCTGAATTGGATGATATGGACACCAACGACATGTGGTTTTAACAGGACGGAGCTACGTGCCACACAGCTCACGCCACATTGGAAATTCTGTGCAAACGATTCGAGGGCATGGTCATCTCACGTGGAGGTGATGTGAACTGGCCACCGAGTTCGTGCGATTTGACCCCGTTAAACTTTTTCTTGTGGAGTTTTCTGAAGTCGCAGGTCTATGCGAATAAGCTGCAAGCTACAGCGGCGCTCAAAGCCAACATAACCCATGCCAACGGTAAAATTCAGCCTGATTTATGCGCCAGAGTCATTGAAAACATGAACATTTCGGATGCGCGCCACCCAGAAAAGCCGCGGCGGACATTTGAACGATGTTATATTCCATACATAATGGCATCGATAGGCCTTTCAAACGAATTTTCAATTTTAAACGAAATTTTGATGATATCTCACACACGCCTTGTGTTTTCTTCGATTTCATCCAATGTTTTGGCTAAGAAGCTGTTAACAATCGAATCTTCTTCCATTTAAACACTTAACTCAATGCATTTGTTACTGATGAAAACAAACTACTCCGCGAAAAATGTAACGGGTTCAACGTTTAACCGTTGACATAGACAAATGTCATTAAACGATAATCTTCAATTACTTTTGATACAGTGCTGTCTCTTAGAACCAAAATGTGTTAAGTACTGTCCGCTTTCATGATGGGTGAACACAGTATTAGGGCGAAATGTGATAAGTGCGGTTACCACAAATTGTATTGTTAAATTGAAGTCATGTGTCTGTTAACACCTATTTGAATTGTTTCTTGCAGGATTTCTGTTATTTTTAAAAAAACAATATTTTAGCAAACGAAAGCCTTCTTTGAGCTGAGTCGAATGGCATACTTAACTCATTTTTGAAAATAAATGCACTTAACACATTTGTGCGCTAAACCATCGCTGTGTCTTTTCCCTTAGCAATCCGCGGTGACCACAAGAACAAGCAGCAAATTCCAACATACATACATATGTATGTATGTATTAGCATTATTTGGTTAATGTTTGACTGGTCTGTAGTAATATTGTCTGCTTACACCATGACTTTGCCTGAAATGTTTAATTCGTAGAACAGATATATGAAGGCAGTCCAATCGAACTTCCTCCACTATTAGGGGCTAATGGAGACATAAAACTTAACACGTATTAACTAAGTCGACCAGTGTTAGTAGGGGTTGGCCTTAAGACTTTCGAATTTTCAATATTTCTCGCTGGTTTTCAAATTTACCCAACAAATGCACCATCTAATTTGCATAAGCAAATTGTATACAAAAAGAATTTAATTAACGTACTTTGCTTTTGAGATTTTCCTCAGAACAATGTTCGACGCGTACTTATGTATACAGGAAACTCCATGGTCTGTGGTTTTCCACTTGCGACACAATGTGCCGTTTTTTTGCTTTATGAGTTCAAAAATGGTTTCACCTAGAAAAGAAACTCACCCGACCGGCAAAGGTTGCAAATTATGACATCAACCGGGCGAAAACAAATATGGAACGCGACGATGGTTATATGCAAATCATGTGCACATCCTTTCTGACAAATGACAAGAATTAATAACTTTCCTGCGATGGCATCGCGCAACAACTGCAGAAAACACAAAGTTCCACATTTAAACACGTAAACGGTGTGTAATTGCCATATTATTGGATTGAAATGCATGAAGCGTAAAACGGTTGTATAGAAGATGGTTGCGTAGAGGAGGTGCATACTCGAGGTGTTGCACATGAGTAAGTTCAAACTGACCTTGGGAAGTTATTTATTAATGAGTGGGTAATTTATTGTTTAACACTTGGAGGCGTGTTGGATGATCTCAAAGAGAGCGCGCAGGAATTGTTATAAGACATTTAGATGAATAAAAGTTGTCCAACTGTCATTCCATGCCAAGAGAAAACAATCTTGGCATGTAAGAATGCCCTACTTTCCTATGTGCAACGGTAATTAATCGGTTGGTTTGCAGTGACTTTCGATGAGGTCTTTTGTTTTGCCATCAAATATTGTAGTTCATAAGTGTTATATCTGGAGTTATACTTTCTTTGTTAAATTGGCATTTGCCTTGGTGGAAATAGGGCACCATTCTTTGACACTAGCCATTAAGCAAAGGCGAGTCCTAGACTTAAATGCATTTTTTCATTTTTATTTTAAGTTGCGTGGCTTGCTTCACTTGCGACAAAGGGTTGCGATAAAACCGGCGATATCTTTAGGTGACCTGGTGGTTATATCTTCCGCCATGAGCTAGTATTTACCTACAAAACGATGACGTGTTCTTATGAGGCAGGTTCAGTGACATAATATGTGTTCTGCTGATTCTTCGTTCTCATTGCACATCCTACACGTATTATCTTGTGCTATTCCCATAGTCATGAGATTTGTTTTTAACTCGGCAGTGTCCGGTTAGAAAGCCTGTGACGATTCGAATCTGACTTCTTGTTAGTTGCAGTTCGTCCAAGTAAAATTGGCCTGTGGGCTTTCATGACCCATGGGTAGTATATGTCTACGTTTTATTTAGGTTTTTTCCATTTAAAATATTTTTGACCAGCCTGTGTGAAACACTGAATCATGTTCCGCAGCCCCAGGTACAGTCATGATTTTACCCTTGGAAATCATTTTTTAAGAATTTATTTAAATCTGCGGTAGATAGAAGGTAAGCTATCAGTTTGGCAAATCGCGTGCATCCACTTTGAGACATTTTAAATGTTTGACAATTGATAGCTAGCTATGTCTGTCTCTTAAGGTAAACCTCGAAGCTTCTTGTACCCAGGAGTGATATTTGCATCGCTGAAAACCAAACACTTTCCATCCCCGCTCTGTGTGATAATAAAAGCCTTCGTTGAAACGACCATTCAATGTCACCAGCAATAAGGCGTTTATACACCTAAAGCTTTTGCACATTCTAGGTAGAGTCGGCGATAGTACATCATATACTGCCAAGAGCTAGAGATTCTTTCTTGAGACGAGTAACTCGAACCTTGATTGATCTACATAACACCGTGTTCCCCACACTGTCCATATCCAGTTCGATGTCACTGTTGGCCGACACCGTATGTACTTCATAGAGAAAGCAGTCGTTTACCTGACCTAACTTGGTTGAGCGATTGAGTTTGAAAGACCTTGGGCCTTTGTTTTTGATAAAAAATCGCAAGAATCTATAATCCTTCGTAATGTGTTTATATGGTCAACGCAGGAAGGTCCTAAGCTGAAGGAAGTCTTTTCGATTTCGAGAGTTGAATTCAACTGATCTCCGATTCTATTTAGAATTATTTTAGCTACTGTTTGTCTATTATCCGTCAGAATTCCTTGTTTTCCCGCTCTTTTCGGAAGCGTGTAACATTTTACGTTACAACTTACTATAGATTCAGGTTCATTGTAAAATGTAAGCAATCGAATGTACGTTTACTTAGGGAATCATAAATATTGTTTTCGGATGCGAAGCAGTTTATTTGACTGGATATGTATTAATAAGTAGATTAATCTGTGTTCTTATTGCTGCATTAAATTATTATGCAGGTAAAAGCGTACCTAATTTCAAAGATCTTCGAGCTCATCACAGCCGACATAGTTCATAAAAATAAGTGTACAAGTTCTCAGGCGTAGATGTTTGATCCCTTCTTTTTCGTCACAAAATTGTACCAATACAAAGCGACGTTGATAGTTTCTTGGCCTTTAAGTCAAAGTCGGCTTATTCTTTGATGTTTCTCTATCCTAAGTCAATTGCTTTTTTTTCAAATTCGTCACAAAATTAACTTAAGTTTAATGTCCACCATACTTAAAGGTAAAATTTATGAAGTATAGCAGTGGACAGTGGTACTGTCAACGAATGTTTGTAGAATGATCGATTACGTCTTGCTTTTCGTTTCGATTACTTTCACTGGTTACTTTGGGAGTGCTTTCCCATAAATAATGAGCATGTGTATTGTTAGAGGAATACAATTAGAGCATTAGATTTTTTTTTATTATTTTTTTTAATCAAAATTGTAACGTTGTGATGACTGTGTATATTGGTAGCGATCTAATGAACAGGTGGGCAATTACCTTCACTTTGTTAGCATTGGACACCCATTAATGCTGTCGAATGAAGAGAAAAATAAAATAATATTTATTTATTTCCAAGAAAATAAACTATTGATGGCATACAAATGTTTATACATATTTTCACTATACACATAGAGAACTATAATTTTTATTGTCTAATTGCTAATTCAATCATCAAATTGGGAATCCTCTCAGAACTGTTGCTGTAATTTGAACCTGTACTCAATTCGTCAAAATGCTCTATGGTACTTTGCAAAGAAATAATTTGTCCACTTTTATCACATAGGTTCCTGAAGTACGCAATCCTATTGTGGCTGATAAGTGCTCTGTTGGGTCTCTGCGGTTTTTGTTTTGTATTTTTTATTTTTTTTGTAGCTTTTACAGAAATCCTGCTTTGCATCCCTTCATGAAAGCTGTGTTAATTTACAATCTAGGTTCAAGTAAGATTAAGCGATTAAGGTATTGGTTTTGTGCAGCATATTTGAAAGTAGGTGTGAATTGGTCTTGCTCTCTCCCAATTTTGTTAGAATCAAAAAGAAAAAAAGTCGTTAAGTTTTTTCCTGTATGCAAGTTATACTACGGTTAGTAGTTGTACTGCCTATCAACTGTCAGTTTTATTTTCAAAACTTTATTACTTTTCAAAACTAATACTTTGGGCGAAAGTATGTAATTAAAAGTTAAAGTTCTATAACTTCTACATTTTTAAGGCCGATGCTAAAACGTAAGTTTTAATGATTTAGAGCGGCGGGGTATATAATTCATGAGTAGACAGGAGAAACAAACAACTGTAGAGTTTTGACACGGTTGCATTGTGGTGTGTTTAAGAAATCATAGACATGTAAGGAGAAGAGTTGCATGATTAGAGAAAAAGAGAACTAAATCTAAAAGTGCAAACATGGAAATTATGTGTATCCTATCCACACATGCATTCGACTGAAGGCCGTCAGCTGCATATTTTGTCGATGTTTGAAGTAATGTTTGAAAGAGTAAATCAGCCCATTGCGGGCGGGCTTCACGTCAAATAAAAATTACGCGGATCCTTTTTTTCACTCATTTAAGAGGACTTTGCCTTTAGATTCTCAAATTGATTGCTGTTCTATGATTTAAAAGCACCATTATTATAAACATATTGAACAGAAATCTTCTAATTCTATATGTATCTGTTTATGTTTGTATGTTAACCCACAACCCGGAACAAAAATTGGACCAAATTAAGTCAATAATCGGATTAATCCGATACAATCTTTCCGAATTTCAATCAAACGAAAGCTTCATTTTTTCACCGACCATCAATCCTTTGGAAGACGCGCTAAAGAGTTTATGACTACTAAACTAGAGCACGGGCATTAGGGAAATTAAAGAAGAGACAGAGAAGATATTGATGCACGTTGGTTTTAAATGCTTGTAGTGATGAGTTATGAAGATCGTTCCACACTCCTTTTGTACGGGTTGGGTACGAAAACTCCAAAATTAAAAACCCCAAACTAAAATCCCCAAACCAAAATCTCCAAAACCAAAATCCCCATATTGGGAATCTGTATTGCACCGCTTCGCTCCGCTACCGCTCCGCCTCGCTACTCTGGTCCTTTTATGTCCAAAATCGTTTAGAAGCACAGGTTTTTGTTATATTCCGAGTTATGGCCTTATATCGCCTTCACCAAGAAAGTAATACAGCAGAAAAGCGGAGCGGTAATCGCAGGACAGTTTGGAGATTTTCTTTGGGGATTTTTCAAAAGTTGGGGATTTTGGGTTTTGGGGATTTTGCACTTATGTATTATGTAGGTATCCCGTTTTGTACGGCTTAAGAACGAATTCCTATATTTGACAGTACGTGCGAAAGTAGGCTCAAGGGTAAACTGATGTGCATTCGAAGTATGACGAGTATTGCCTTTGAAATGTTGAAGGGGCGGAATGCAACTGGCTATTTTGCTAGAGCACTGTCTGTAGAAGAATCGATAAAACAGTGAGAGACAGCGTATTATAATTTAATTAAAATATTACTCGTACTGGAATTCAATTCGTTAAGCATCTCTTTACGAATGACGGTACTATTCTCGTAAATCAGGAATAGTAACGTACAACATACGCTTTTATAGTCTCTTAGCCAGATACATGTGATATGCTCAACATATCTTCTTATTGAATCAAACAAAATGTGTCAATATGTGTTCAAGGCGTCAATTTCAATTGTCAAATGACATAGTGTTATCTGTGGGAGTTCCTAATTCACCCAAAGTTGGTTTATTTCCCTTCAATCTATAACTTCTTAAATACAGCTGCAAAATATCCCTCCCACAGAGCGGAAGCACAAAATGTAACAAACCAAGGAAGAAAATTAAAAAATCTCAGTGAATCCTCTCACTTATATGGTTATGTAAATAACAATAAAAATTGTAATGAGAATAATAAAAGTCACAAAGTACGAGTAGTACTCACACGCGCAAACCTCTAACCACACTGTCATCCGCAAAGTGTGGGACACAAACGAAAATAATTTTGCATTTGCAATTTATCACGCGGGCCTATCTTAATGCTTATGTTGCCTTTCGAAGCATTTCTTATGGTTTTGATTAATTACCTCATCGTTGCATCTGCATAATGCCATGTGAAAATGCATCGTGTGGTTGTGTAGCACCCCCACTACACCATCGCCACCTCTGCGCCAACCGACTTATGCCAAAAAGGTACTTTAACCAAAAACAAGTATCCGTACATCTGAAACTAAGGTGTGTATTAAAATTCCTTCCATTGTTGAACACGCCATGAAAACACACCACAATCATCTTTCTCCCCCGCCAACAATACCAGCACATACTGACGACAACACCAGAGCTTGCAATAAAGTCGAAGATGAAAAGCAAAAAGATACAAATGCATTCACTCGTTCAAGATGCAACTCTCTAACGAAAAAAAAAAAACTAACAAAAATCCACAATTGAAGTTGCACAACCAATTCACCGATTGCACCTCTGAGTGACGTCCTACGGTTGGCAACATCATTGCTGTGGCGGCCTTACTCTTCTTCTTCTTCTTGGTTTGCTTTTAGTTGCAACTGCATAGCTAAGATTTGATATGCGATCCTATCTCGCGGTTACATTCTTCTGAGATGAATTGTTTACCAGTTTAGTCCATTGGTGGTGGCTCTTTCAAAAATCTGTAAGTGGGTTATCTTGGAAGTTCGTTCAGTGCAACTTTTCGGTGGCAAATATTTAGGAGCTTTCTATTCTGGAAGGTTGCAGGTGGAGTGATCTCTGAAAAAGACGCTTGCGACATAAATTTATAATTTATGCGATCTTTTTTGTAATGGAGTAACTTAGAAAACTTATGGAATCGAAAGACAATCTTTATCTGTCATTCCAGCTTTATCTGAACAATTTGATTCAAACCAGCAATATGTACTATGTACATAACCTAACAATTGTAGTAATTAAGGCTTCGATCTTCACTGGTAGAATAGTCATTTGTAACTGTTAAGAAACATTATGATTGATGACTTAATGAAAGAACAATGCTCTTGTCATATGGGATTTGTAATAAAAAATACAACCTACTGAACCTGCTGCAACAAAACATACTTAAATAAATATAGTTCCGACAATGTTATACTACAAGGTGCAAGTTTTTAGAGGTTTCAGAGCAATACGTCATTTGAAAATTTTAGAATGATTAATTGACATCAATATTCGCTTCAATTTAAACCCCGGGGACATCTCGCCAGCTCAACATACTTACATTAAGGATCGACCGGCAAAATTAAAGTTATTCACTGGTGTGCTGTCATATTTTCTATACGTATGGGCCTTACTAAATATTTAGTTAATTTTTTAAGAAAAGGGTGATACAGTAATACCCAGATAAATACTCCCCCGCTTAGCTGCATAAATATTATCAAATATTTTAGGTTTCAAAAATGTTCAGCAATGCAAATGGGCACAAATAGGTAACTTCTCCTCTTAAGTCTCCAAATAAATCAGAAAAACTCTCAAGGCAGCTATCCGGGGAGTACTGTACCATCATTTGAGCCCATGATACCAAATAGAACAGTTCCAAATCGTAGAAAGTTCAAAATAACTTAACGCCATCAAATCTAAACTTTTAAGCATTCGTTCCATCAAGAGAATGTTGGGATAAAGAAAGAATGAAGGGGTAGGCTTCCGTACCAGCTCTGAAGGATCTGCCACTGTCCGTTCAATTGAACGTCAAGCCACGGAAGTGTGTTTTAAGCGGATGTTTAAGCAATAGCAGGGTCTTTCAATAAACAAAAAAAAATTTTAAAGTCCTAAGCTGATAACACAGAGTGAGTATCTCTGTTAGGAACCGAGAAATAAAGGCATCGATGGCAATGAAAATGCAGATAAACTGACAGTAAACTTCTGGAACGCCGCCTACTTAGCAGTAGTAATCAGCATAACCTACAGGTGGACCACCTAAAAAGAGTTCGGCTAATTACTACCAACCTCTGCAAGGGCTGTGTCGCTATAGACGCTCAAGAAGATACAAAATATTTCTTCTTTGACTGCTTAAACCTCAGTAAAATAACGGCCATTTCTTTAACGACCTGGGCAGAGTGTATTAGGGGTTTATCAAATGACTTGGAAGCATTGATATAGTCAAAATTGTACAAAAAGAACCTCGCCTAGCTACCTCATGAGCCACTCAAGTCTCAACAAACTACAACGTTGCACTGTTTAGCGTTCTGGTGCAGAGAAACGGGCAGTCCTTCACAGCCTTAGATTTGATTGCAACGTGGCTATCAATACTCATAAGTAACCATATACATATGTGCGTAATGCTTATTATCCACCAAATAAGCAAAGCTCTTATGTGTAGCTGTGACTTTGGCTTGAAAGACATTGGATAGGGAGATTGAAGTAGGGATGAATGTAAAGCCATCAACTACCTTGGTTGTTTTAGACCATAAAGATGGAGAAAGACTCATTGCAAACGACTGTTGAGTCAACGTGCTTCTTTTTATAGTTGTAACCCGAAAAAAATACAAATACGTGATGGGACAACCGGTAGAGGGTTAAGACCTCGCTTCTTGCAACCATTCATGTTGTGCGAGTTATACTTTTCGAACGTTTACGCCGAATCCGAACAGCGGACAATCTAGTCATCGAATTTGTGGAAATAAAAAAGCTGAATCACTGGCAATAGATCGAAAACTTCCAACATTCGTCGGCCCTGATGTCTTCCGCAGGTTTGGCAAAACTGAATCCAAAAGCCATTTTGAAATTTTTCTAAATTCTACACCAGACTGCTATTTCCTACGCTATCACAAAGTAATTTTCTTGTGAGTCTCAATAGGCATCATCTCAGGGTCCGAACTAGAATAATCGTTGGCTGCTGGCTTTAGAAAAAAAAAATGAAAATTACACCGAATGAACCTCTCATCAGATCCCCTCCGGAGACTATATACAAATATTATATCTTCAGAGTGAGGGAAACCTTTGTTTACATTCTAAAATTCAGAAATCGAATTTTCCACTCGAAACAATTTTTAATGAAAAACATCTCTGCTATATACCTTTAAAAGATACTTAAATGGGTTAGGCTTATTACGGTACACAATAGGATTCTGAACGAAAGCTCCTTCGCATCCAATCTATTTATGTATCTATCTTTTGAAAATAAATCCAATTGATATTTTTTTGCTTAAATTCAATTTGCATTAACACCTTTTTAACCACTCTTTCAAGTTGTTGCTCGAATCTGTGCCTAGTGCTTGCAAATGACAAGTTATCCATCGTTAAGTGTATGTTTTGACATAAATCTCTCCCATGTGTACCACTTGAATGATAATTACAGTATTTTCACTAGTTTCGTTAAGAGCAGACACTTATCGACTATAGCCCGTCTTATGATTACTTAACTACAACAATAAATCACATTTAAGACTCAATTGCCCAGCGGTTAAACGTAACACGGGCCGGTTTTCTTGTTAAGAGACGATGGGTGGTGGTGGTATTTAAGGCCGCACTGACACCAAATTGCCGTTGGGCTTCTGTAAAGTGCTCCGCACCTAATACCAAAGTTCGACTTAAGTATCTCATATCGAAGATGTTTTGCTCAATGCCGTGGCTATAACCTGGTTACGATGCATGCCTCAAGGCAGTGGTGCGCTTAAACGATACACTACATCAACGTGTGATGTTTCGATGTTCACATCATCTTCGAATTGAGAGTGATTAAGATCACGAAATTGAATTATGTTTTTGAATTGTTGTAGCATGCGATAGTGACTAAACGACACGTTCGTGTTTGGCAAACAAAACAAATCGCTTGTTAGTTTCACACTCTCAGTTTCGTTAATTGATTCGAGTGCCGGAGAATTTATCTTAATGATTTGCAGATAAATGGATCAGTAGACACATGCGCGGATTAAAGTGATTTTAAGCGAAGACACTTAGGTAAGCGGCAGGATTATTTTGAATAGAGCGTATTTTATTTTTGGTTCGCATGATTTATTTGTAAAACTCGTTGTCAATATTTTAGAAAAGATTTGGCAAACAAGATTGAATTCTCTATTCTTGGATAAACAATCACATTTTAGTACTACCATCGAAACAAATAGATAAGCGTCATGAAAATCATTTCTACTTATTGCTTTCCTTAAGAAAAGGGACATAACAGTTTTGTAAACAAGACAAAACAAAAAATCAACAATGGGGTTATAAGCAGGGCGAATTTGCGATACATCCAACTCAACACAACCGACAGAATCCTTTGGCCCATGACGACAAGAAATCACGGTCCCTGAAAACTTACTCGGAGTGAATCACGAGCCACACCTTTAAACTTAGAAATTTTTTCTGCAAAAATCTCCTGCTGAGCACAACGAGCATTGCTCTTTCTGAAGAAGTCGAGTTCGAGATTCTTCGGAGAGAAAGGAGCGGAATGCAGTTTAGACCGTTCCTTTTCACTGTTGGCAATATGTTTACATCAAGGTACTATCCCAAGGAGGCTTATGATGTTTGACTGATGAATCAGGTTAACTTAAGTGTTCCCTTTTTCTCATTTGTGGTGAAATTGGGTGTTTGAAACTTCAGGCTGAGTGTAGGAATGAAGGGAAGGATTAACCAAAACCGATGGCGCAGCACACCTCAAGAACCCAAATCTGCTGGATTATGTTGCATAGGGCTATATTTCCATGTATACATGAGCTTCTGTCAGTCGCTGCGTCGGATTACGCTTTTTATCATACTTGCTATTGGTAGTTATCCTTGAATACATACGGTGTGACAGCCCGTAGAGACCAAACCCTAGCTTCTCGCAACGATTTGTGTTGTGCATGTTATGTTTTGTACACGACTGGAAGGGACCTATCGCTTTACTACCTACAGGCTATACTCTATAAGATTTATGATTTTTTGCCGAGAGGTGTCAACTCGCATAACATTTCAACGTATTAATCCATGAAACATGGCAACCAATGCTGCCGGTACTTGCTGTCTAAAGTATATAGCTTTATTGTAACGAAATTAGGACTTTATACCTTCATCGAAGCTGTATGCAGATTTGACAAATTCGATAAGAAAATCATGAAGAGTTGGTTTTCTCTTGTGTTGACTTGGAACCCAGATTTGAAAGAAGTCAAATCCTACAAGTTTGGTAGCCGAATCTTAGTTTGAATACTTTTTTAGGCGTTTATATTCTGCAACTCTCCTAGATTTCCAGTTATTTCGCCTGATACACTCTAGCAGAAGGTAGCAGAGTTTTCGAAACGATTCTCTGCTCGACCGGGCTCTATCTCTGCTGCCACATCATAAGACTCTGCTTCCTTCCTCCATTTCTTAGATCTATAGAAGGCAGCTGTTAATCTTTCTTGCTATTGCGACTCTTGCCAGTAATATGATACTTTCTTTGACTTGACAAGTCAGTATTGACTCGAGCTATCTTAATGAAAAAACTTGCAAGATATTTCATGATCTTAAACTTGATGGTTATTTGAGAGCCAATGCAGTGCTCATCAACTCTTAATGTGATTGTTTCTATCATTTTGTTGCTGCTCATCAACACCTTTTCAGTTCAGTGCTCGGCAAAAAGGCACATCTAGTGCTACTTGGGTTCATGCTGAACCTCTGCTCGGCTAGGTCTAGACCGACTGTTTCCAGCTAGTGTTTTACATCTCGAACTGCTTCATACTACTTGTTCTACTTCATCTTAAAATTTCGCAACTACTACTTCGCTATAAATAGATGGCTTCAAACTGTCATTGTACATAATGATCAAGATAGGGCCTAGAACCGGCCCTTGTGGAATTCCACACATTATTTACTTACCATTCACTTCATCAGTGTCGTATAGACTCTGTTCTGTCATGTACCTTCAAGAATGATTTAAGATGGTCAGTGCCTTCTGGGTGTCAACTGTCCAATGATATAAATGGGTATAGTCATCGTCTCCAGGGGCATTCTATAGCCTTTTATTCTAGGACAGAGTAGGTACCATCCTTGTTATCAGTTAAGTTGAATCTCGGAACGGTTGGTTGGACATACATTATTCATTTTGAATTATTCATATAAAGAACACTTTTAATGACTTCTTCCCTATGGCGTTCAATCAGATCCAATAACACAGCTCAATACTTGCATTTTTGCATACAATGCCAACTCATGAGCTAGATATCCATGTTATATGCACGCAATTTCATATCTTCTATGTATGTACAATGCCATGAAACGAACACTACACTTCTAATCGATTAACAACGTTGAAATAGCCCCTTCTAACGTGTTACTCTTCTTGTTTTTTTTCTCTTTTCAGTTCTAGTGCTTGCAGCATGCTCCACACTGGGACAATTTAGCCACAAGAAGCCATGGCCAACGTACAGCCTACAGAATATGCCACAAACAAGATTTACATGCCACGACAAGATTCTCGGCGGCTACTATGCAGATCCGGAGACCCAATGTCAGATGTTCCATGTTTGCGTTAAAGTCGCCGGAGTCGGGGTAAGTCATTCGTGCATCAATATTTGAAACTTACGTATTGCGAGAGCATGAGCACAGCATGCATCAGATGCAAAAACCCAAGGCAGAGGAGTCAAGACCGTAAATTCAATGAACCAGTCCAATAGATCTTTGTTTATACATTCCAATCGAGAACGTGAATTGCTGGCGCGATTAAAGTGCGGCCATTGTTAGTTACTCAAGTTGTATCTGTTTGTGATATGCGATATGACTTCATCCATATTCTCATGCTTATAATTGTTTAAATGGCAAACGAGCACCTCGTGACTGAACATCTGCAGTTGAGATATACTGCAAGACCAAGAGACAGTGGTGACCTTTATCAAAGATGATGGTTCAGGTATGATGTGGTTGTGAGGATTTATACTTTCGCTGTCGCTAGGAATTCGCGACTCGGGTTCGCTTGGAAGCTTCAGTCGATTAATGGTTTGTCTATTTGATCTTGTTGTAGGCTGAAGGTGACTACTATTCAATTCGAATGTGGAGAAGTAGCTACATTTCTGCGATTGTATATGTATGTTGCACCTTGATTTTTTTTACTGAAATCTCTTTCGTTGGAAGTTTTCATGCCTTCTGTGTGGCGTAAGTAAGGTTAATTGGTGCGTCTTATGTCACAAAAGTTTTGCTTCTGATGCGGAATGATATCGACTAGTTTTTGAGAGTTTTCAAATGGGGCTTTAATAAAGTGATCATAGAGCAGAAAAGCACCTATCTTGCAAAAAAAATACCAGTGCTGATGTTTCAAATCAAGGGCTTCATGAATTTTTTTTTCTTCCAATAGGGACTTCCGAACTTTGACAGTTGATAGCGGCCATATTGTTAAAGCTACATCTTTCAAATTGGCTGTCATTTATTTAGTCTGTTTTGCCAAATCACCATGGATGGATATAGCGTTCAACAACACGTGCAAATAATAAAATTGTTTTATCAAAATGGGTGTTCTGTTCGGCCAACGTTTCGTTCGAAAAATAATCTTCAGCGATGAGGTCCATTTCTGGATGAATGTGTACGTCAACAAACAAAATTGTCGAATTTGGGACGATACCAATTCACATGAGAGCGTCCAACGCATCCCGAAAAAGTCACTGTTTGGTGTGGATCGCATCAATGGCGAGCGTTAAAAGTCGATGATTACCAACTTCTTTTGGCCTGAATTGGATGATATGGACACCAACGACATCCGGTTTCAACAGGACGGCGCGCGCTACGTGCCACACAGCTCACGCCACATTGGAAATCCTCCATGAGCGATTCGAGGGCATGGTCATCTCACATGGAGGTGATATGAACTGGCCACCGAGATCGTGCGATTTGACCCCGTTAGACTTTTTCTTGTGGGGTTTTCTAAAGTTGCAGGCCTATGCGAATAAGCCACAACCAACAGCGGCCCTCAAAGCCAACATAACCCATGCCATCGGTCAAATTCAGCCAGATTTATGCACCAGAGTCATGGAAAATTGGACACGGAGCGCTTTGGAGCGCTTAATGAAAGACCCTATATAACTATCTCATACATAACGCTCAGGCAAGTTGTCCAGCACATTGCAACGGAGCCAATAGATCGGCTTGTTGTACCCAGACTAGGTGGCAAGCTAGATCTATCTCGATGCTGTATTGAGCGTATTGAGACACTAGTTCGGTTTTACATTTCGATGAGTTCTCGACAGAGCACTTCATGTCTTTAATAGTTTTGAGCAGTGGAAAAGGAGCGTTGGAAAAATACAATAAGCAGGGACATCTTCTTCAGTAACTACATTGAAGGAAATACTTGTCTTTGGTGTCACAAGTTATGCAGAAGGTTATGAAGAAACACAAATTGCATAATGAACAAAAACAAAGCCCTTAATAACCCCATTATCCCGCTATATTTAAAGAGATTATCATGGCCACTTATGTTGCGGTCTATGTTGATATTGCTTAACAACAGAAGTACATGTGTGTACAATAGTGCGTAATTGCTTGTAAAAAACGTTTCAGAGGTCATCAAGCGAAGGTGTACACCTGAGCACAGTTACTCGTCTTGATGTATCGTCATATAAACCTTGATTCTTTCATGTCTAATTGCTCATTTATGACAACTAACTAGCTTCTTATTAAAGTTTTATGATGCTTATGTCATCAGTAAAACAAGTAATTTTTTTTTATTTTCTTTAAGGTTCAAGATTTCCGATTCCTTTGTCCAAACGCCACTGCCTTCGATCAAGAAGCACAAATCTGTGCTGATTGGGGTGATGTAGACTGTGAACAGGCCGTTTTATATTATGGCAGTGACAACTTTGACTTGTATCGCCTAGGTTCTGGTTTTGAAAGTAAACGAGCACCTTTAGCCGAAGAAGAAGAGGCCACTTTCCATTTGCAGCGTGCTGAAACTGGTAAGTCTGCGAAGATTTAATTTGAGAATTTTACAAACAGTCTTTCCCTAGGTGATATCCGTCGATCAAAAGAAACTCGAGTTGATCAGCAACTGCGGCCGGAATCCCATAGTTACACAAAGAAATACGAGAGCACGACTCGAAATCTGTTCTATGAGTCCAAACCGGAAAACAGAAAGAGCAACTATGATCAGAACAACGATTTCAGCAGGGTAACACAGAAGTTTGAAGCGCCTAAGAAGACTACTTCGAGCTTTTACACCACCCCGAGGGGTAACGACTTCCATAGCAACGCCGACTCAAAGCGTAAGTCTGTCACGGATAACTTACTACTGAACATATTTTCATAGCTTTTTTTTCTCAACAGAAGATGCAGATGATCTCTTCAAGGGTTCACATAGCTCAAATTTCTTCAGCAACCGAAAAGGAGGCCGTGAAGATGATTTTTACGACAATAAGCCATCGACTACTACCAGCACTACAATATCGAGGCCATATAACGCTGTGAACCAATTCTTCAATGCAAACGGTCCTCAAAGCGATTTAAGTGATTTCAATAAAATTTCCGAGGTCACTACCAAACGTCCGCATAGAGGACGCCGCCCAATACCTGCTCAGAATAACCCAAATAGTTTGATACTCAATCCGACAAGTAGACCAAGCCCATCGTCCACCACATATGCTACAACTGTGTCAGATATTCAAAAATTCACTAAGAAACTCACATTGCAGACATCATTCAACACTGGGAATGCTCAATACCATCGCCCAACAACCTCATCGAGCAGCTCCACGTCAACCACAACCTCCACGACCACTCAACGTACGTCGAGTCCTGCCCAAAAGTTGCCATTCTTCGCCATTGACTCCCAACAGAACATCCAACCGACTACTTACAGCCCAAGTGGTACATACCGATACAAGAGCACAACCAGCAAGTACGACGACATCAGCGAGACAGCTTTGCGGGGTGAAAAACCGGGACAGAGTACATTCTTCAATTCGCAGTACGAAAACCAAAACTTCGAAATCTTCAACAGAGTTTCCAACCGTAAGTCTTCGAATACGGAACGAAATATTCAAAAGCAGCAGACTAAGGACACAACGCTGGCTAATCGAAATGAGTTTACTGATTTTACGAAGAATAAAACACCAAGTGGGTTCCAGGTACCTACCAGCGGTCAGCAGGTACAAAGCAATACTCCCCAAGGCCCAATAAATCTTGGACTGAATGTACAACCGTTGGATCCAAGTAAACTCAATTCTGAGTTAAGAGGCATCAATCAAACTCATCAGCCCCATCGAGGACGAGTACCTATTAGTCGCCCCAATGATCGTCAGCAGACTGAACCACAATATTTTCGAACAAGATCACAAGAAACTCCGGCGCCATTTGCAGTGCCTCAAGCTCAACAACAAAAGGCGCAGAAGCAATTTGAAAACAACTTTAACGGATCTCCTCAGAGAGAATTCAGCCGAATAAAACCGGAGTCAAGGGTGGGTTCTGGAGCCGATGTTAACCCTCTGCCTAAACCACAACAACAACAGAAACAATTCGATTCAAGCTTTAATCCATACACTGCTCCACAAAGGGATGTCAGCAGAATCAGATCGGAACAGCGTACAGGAAGTGGAGGCGACACAGGGTCTCTGCAGCAACAGCAGCAACAAATATCGAAACCATTCGATTCGAGCTTTAAGGCGTACACTTCTCCGCAAAGAGAAAATAGCCGAACTAAATCCGAGCAGGTAAGGGGAGGTAATACTAAAGCTGATCCCCAAGCTCAGCCACAAGATCAACAGGTATCGAGACCATTTGACTCTAACTTCAATGGGTTTAACTCTCCTCAAAGGGAATTCAGTAGAGTTCGACCTGAACAACGAGCCGGAAGTGCGCCGAATACTGATTCTATTTCCGAACCAAAGCAACAACAGTCATCGAAAAACTTCGAGTCTAACTTCAATGGCCACAATAATCCCCAGAGAGATATCGAGACAAGACAACTCGAGTCTAACTTCAATGGGTACAATTCTCCACAACGAGGAAACAGTCGAGTCAAAGCGGAACCGCGATCAGGAACTGCATCCAATGCAAATGTCCAGCAAAGAGACAGCAATCGCATTAATTCAGATTTGACCTCAACTACAGGCGCTAATATTCCAAATGCAACACCACCAAGAGGTCGTGGGCGCATCAACTATAAAGCAACCACTAAACATCAAGGTAGATCACTGGATAACTTCGTGCAATCCACAACAAGTGGTTTGAAAAAATTCTCAACGTTGGTGCCCAAAGACCAATACTACCCAACCACTTTCAAGCCGACTACCTACAAAAAAGCATTTGATCAGAAACCCACCAAGCACGTCGAACCAAAGACCAGGGGAAGTCCATACACAGCGATCACAACCCCTTTGCCCAGTACGTCTTCACAATCACTGAACGCGGCCGATGAAAATGATGGCCAATACCACCCGGAGTTGTATGAAGTTGAGTACTCCAAAAATAATGCCCCCCAAACCAAAAGACCCGCTACACAAACTACATCCTATTCAGAGCCATCTTTCGTTAGCACCCCTCAGCAACGAGCGCAACCATCACTAAATGCACAAACCACCCGTTCGCCTCAAAATCATCTTCAGTCACAACAACATTCCGCCTTTCAAAAGCAAACACAACAGCCTCAGAACAACTTCCAGCAGCAGCAACAACAAAAATATTCTCCCCCCATTCCTACTGATCTCAGCGATGAAGAGGAGCTCTTTAAGACCGCACATTCCCTAAATTTGGGTGCTGCTAGTATTAACAAGCTACGCGCTGATACATTAAAAACTGCCGACAGGACTCCACAACAATCTAGTCTAAATTTTGGTTTCGATAGATCCTCCTATCCAACTACTACATCGCCGGTAACGCTGCCATTAACTTCCACAACAACATATAGATCAACAGCTAGTTTCATTGCTTCTACCACTACAGTTCGACCACCAACACCCTCTAAAAAGCCAAAGAAGTCATCGGCTTCGAAGAGACCTCCACACGCAGACGCAGACACAAGTTATGATTACGCCTACTATGATACTTTGAGCGAAACGCCACAAGAGTATTCAGAATATGATGTCATATCGGAATTTAGAAAAACAAAAAATCATTAGCACGGCTCTGGACTTCGGAGGTCTAAATCTAGTTAAGAGTGTGTACTTTGTATTATAGGTTAGGAAATTATTATTTTTTTTGTTTTGTTTCGTCCTAAAATGAAATCTATTGCCAGTGTTATACTTACTTTTGTTTAATTTTTTTTTTTTGCTTTTTCAATCATTTCAAAACGTAGCGTTTCAGACATTTCAAAAACAGTGAAAGTAATAGATTTGAGCTGCAAATACAATTTGTTTAAACTGTTTAATGCAACACTGAGGTGTTAATGATTATTCTGTTAATGAAATATTGCTGCCCTCCTCGATTCTTTTCATGTTGCGTTCAGTATATGTACTCAACAAAGCATTCATATATCCACAAACCATTGATCCTTTACACAGAACTTCGGTCTTCTTCGTCATCTCGAAATCAGGGGTTTGGATTTACCCGCGCACCCGGAGGAGTATCCGCTCCGTTTTCTGCTTAAAAGTTAGTTTTCACGTCGGTCGCATCTTACACTAAATCAATTTCAACCTTTGGTCTTGGAGTAATGATTCATCAAAAACACTTTAAGGATCAATACCAAAATATCTTGAGCCCTGTTTGCCATTTCGCTGGCACCAACCGAACCTCCATTGACAGGTAACGCGCAAACCTCTGAAGGTTTAATTTGTAATGAGAAGTTGTTCGACCTTAGGCCTTTTGCTTTTGGTTGCAAAGTGTCAACGTCAAAGCGACTGTAAAGTATCAAAATGGTTTGGCATGTAATTCGGACAGATGTCATTTTTTTGATTTTACGTTCCTGGATTTGAGGATTTGGACGGGTGTGGTCTCTTACTTGACCTCAAATTCCATAAGGTCTTTAGATACATATCTAGAATCAAACGCTATTCATTTTAAACTATTTTTTTATTTATTTTATTTTTATTTTTTTGTTAAATTTGGTTTGTAACTTATTTATACTCAATTTTGGTGCTCTGTTTTGTGCTCTATTTAACTATTTTCTATAATTTTTGTTTAAAATTTAAGAATTTATGACGAAAAATGGTTAAACCTTATTAAAAAAAAAGTTATGAAATAATTAAGCACGATTAAAAAAAAAAAAGAAATTTTACAAAGTCTGCGTCCAATGTACTTTCTCATTTTATTTGGCCCATCCTCATTACATTTGAATTTATTACGCTATCATGTATCTCTATATTATTTGTAAATAATTATTTAATAAATAGTACGATATGTTATAAAAAGAAAAATATTTTATTTAAATCAAGTAATTTCTTCTGTTTTAACCGCGACTCAGATGGCGCACGCAGGTTGAAGGGGACCTAAACCAACTTAGCGTGCGAAATTGGAAGCAGCTAGCTAAAGATCGAGCTGGCTGGAGACGCTTGTTCATTGAGGTTGTTTGTGCTCTGCGCTGGCAGTGCAAGGTACGGTTGACAAAAACCACCATTTTCGAAGAGTTAAGTCGAGCAATCGCAAGCCTGCCGCTGTCCTCTTTATGTGGACTGAAGTTGACTCCGTGGCCCGCTCGCATACTTTTTAACTACTAGCCAAATGTATACATATGTATGTGCTCGTGCTCATTATACATACAAAATCTTGTCTTATAGAGATGTCCTTAACCGTGTCATCCCGGATGATAGAAAATCGATCACATTTTTTCTTTAGAATATATGGAGTACGTACCTACTATTTTCCCTTTGACATCATATTATGATGACATTTACTTCTTGGAAGTTAACAAAGCGCAAACATTTTTTCGTCCGCCGATACATCGCCAATTGATTTGGTGCATGCACGCTACCAAACCTTCACTTCCGTATTTGAAAAACTCCGCTACTAAATCATCACAACCGGCGGCGTCTCGTCGTTGTTGTTCTACAGCTTTTTAAAAGCTGAGCCAACCTTTGCTATACTGGAAAGGTGGATTGCATCTTCCTTGACTCGAGGTGGGTGCTCTTCTTTCCCCATCAATCGCTCAACGTTATGCCCATTCAGTTCCCTTCACTATTTTAAAGTGTCTGTCCCTTTACTATTTCGAAGCCAGCTGCTTGTTGCTTGGCCTTCTTAAAGAACTGTCGCATGTTGTTCCTGTTGCGCGGCTCTTCGATTTCCTTTAACTGGGAGGGTGAGTATGTTCTGTTCTCCTCTTCTCCTCTCTTCTTCTTGCTCGATACTTTTCTCGCGCTGCTCTTGTTTTGCGCTGCAGCCCCCCAAGATGTACACCTTCTGCCATCTTTTTCCGGTATTTGCAAGCATCATCATACCGCGGGCATCTTTTCGGGGGTGGCTAGTACGCCAAGGTGGATTTGGCTACCTATTTGATGAGGTTGCGATACTGAGTCTACTGTGTATTGGCTTCAGTGGAATATGAGTGAACAGCGGGGAGTCTTTCACTCAGATGCTCTTTTAGTCTCTGGCTACTCCAGGTGTGCTTAAGATTAAACAACCTTAATTTTATTTTGATTTTACTCACTTATATAATATTATTTTATTTGTTGGTTGAATCCAGAAAAGAATATTATATTTTTTAAATTTTAAAACAAACAAATTAGCTATGACACGAATCACCTCGAAAATAATGCTTTTAAATCAAAGTGAGTGTCTCTACTAATCCAGTATCAAAACCAAATGACATTCACAAGCTTTTTCATGGGAATTGCCAGAATAAAAAAAAGTTGTACGCGGATGCGTGTGAACTTAAACTATATTTCCGAGTTAATGAGAGTGTAAGTAAAATGTTTGTTGATACATTCCAAAATAGCTGTAAACAACCCATGGTTTCAATTTCAATCTATTCGCTGGTCTGAAACAATGTAGGTATACACATACACAACCCAAGTTAGCTGAAAGACTTTCGATTGAACTAGGATTTTTTCTGTATAATCAGCATACACTGGTTTGCGTTGTGTTTACTGGTGATGTGGCACTGTAACGCTTGAAAGTTTACAAATTTTTTTTATTTTTATTTAAATCAAGTTAATTATCCGATTAGCTGTGACATATGGAAGAATAAAGATCCCAGAGGCATCTCGGTTAAATAATCAAATAAAGAACCGAAATAGTGATGTTCTCGAGTCATCGGCTTATAAATATAAAATAGAAACACATCCCGAACACATTTCCTAACAACTCTTACAATAGATTTTCATACTCTGACTCATGTTAACTCAGATCTTGGCTGCTTCAATGGGCTACCGGGCGGAGTTATTATTATTGCAAATAAGCTGTCTGCCTCTTAAGCTGCCAACTCTTTAATTGGCGGCTGATCATTGTATGCGTTCCAATTTCTAGACCATCTGAAATTTTAGATGAGAAGAGCGTTATGATTGGACGAGAACCTGGAATTTGACAGATGAACAAGGCAACATCTCGTTAGGTCTCTTCATGTGAAATTTCAGATGGTCTAGAAATTGGAACGCACCCATTGTAATCATCCTTACTAACTATTTCTCAGTGAACCTTTATTTATTATATCGACTGATTTTTCTTTGGCAGTTATTTACTTAAAATTAAAAATGTATGGTAAATGAGACTGGTCTCACCCTTCAAAAGAACGAATAGGCAACAGAGAATGAAACCCATTAACCCTACTCAATAGTCCTGGATGGTATAAGAATAACTTAGTTCTGGTTGTAGTTGAAGTTGACAATTGTGGATAAGCTAAGGACGGCTAAGGAACTCTCATAGAGAGGACACACGACTTAATAAGTCATGAGGCATATTAAATATGCTAAGGATGGAAGTTCTAGAATGCCATTTTGCATTTGCATAACGTAAGTCAAAAAAAAAAAACAAGACAGGAAATAATTTTCCGCGATTTAAGAAAATCCCTTTCCTACGGGTGGCAGCCTGGTCATAACCAAGAAATTTTATATCCAAAACTGTCTAGCGCAAGTGTCGAACTAGCGGTTATAAAGTGTCCACAACTACTAGCTCAAGAGTACCTTATTCGCTAGGTCGACATTTTTGACACTTAGGAGCTAAATCGAAATATTATGAAATGATTGTACTAACTACCGTTCCGTTCGCACCCGCAATCAAAGAGTTAATAATTATCACTGAACATGCCATAGTACATCATCAATTAGAACTACCGTAACAAATATTTCAACGAACCGTAAAAATTATATCCCTTAAGCAGTTAAGAGCTCAAAACAACTAAATGAAAATCTAATTAATAACTTCTATCAGAAATACCATCAGCAATTTTTTTTATTTTTCTTACAAGCCACAATACAGCGATAGACATTTCATGGGCATACCCGTTTATCTGTCCACCTTTGCACCCGTGGTGCTCCCCATTTTACCACCGTGCAACAGTCATCAGTCTGACATGTGTGTTCGGTGATAATCTCTTCTTGTCGCACTTATTCACTTGAAAATTCACAGTAAAGCTCATTTATCCACCCAAGTAATTCACCTATCTTTCGGTTTTTATCATTCTATTCACTGCCAAGAATCCAATGACATGTTTTTCCACCTTGAAGAGCTTTAAAAATACGTCGTTCTAAACAACAACAGTCTCCGACGCGAGACGAAGGAGAGTAGAGAATGATTGTTTGTGGTGTACTACATAGTCGCTACCAATTGGCACCAACATCCCTCAAATGCAAGTTCAACTGCATTCGCTATACAGCGTAGAGTAGTAATTAGTGTCGAACAATAAAATGAATAAGTGTGCAGCAACACATGTAGAAAACCACCCCTACTTTTGATTGAAGACGATCGTGGTGGTGCACAGTGCGACCAATGTGTGTGAAAGTGGTAAAAATACTTTCATTTGGAACCACAGCAATAACTTTGATAAATTTTGAAAAAGCGTTGGACCATGGTCTTTGGTTAAGTGTTCGTACAAGCCACCAGATTGTCGAAGCTTAAGCATCTTATTTCAGTTTTAAGGTTATATTTTGGTCACCTTGGGTCAGTTTTGGAACTAACTAATCAGGTTTAGTCAAAATTGCTGATCAACCGGGTGAGAGAGAAAACTGCTTAATGAATTTCTGACCGAAACGTATCCCTCACGAGTCAAGAACCAATAGGCACAACCATATGACGAAAGTTGCAGTGGATTAGTTATACTCCATTGCTTCATTCCTAATTGTGGCAAAAGAATGGGTCGACCGAGAAATACAAGTCACAGGGCAGTAGGGGAATAGTGATGTTATAGGGCTCCTACGGTCAACAAGGAGACTTGATATGTAGATACACAACCAAATATTTAGGGCGACCTAGAGGACCACGACCTAGTTTCTCGCAACCTTTTACTCTGTGGGTGGTACATTTTTCGCACGAATGGAAGGGACCTACAGTTTTTATTGCCGACTCCAAATAGTGGATTGAGAAGCTTTTTTTATGACAAATTATACTCTGTTATATACATTGCCTGCTGCGAGGTGATGCCATGGAAATAGCTTTGGTTATTTTTGTTGACACGCACCTATGTCAGCTGGCTTTGCAATGCAACTGACGACTTATTTACGTTTTCGGGGATGCTTTATGCTCTTATTGTTACACACCATGTATGTATAAGTCATTATCTCTAAATCCAACTTGATGAGCAGTTTGCAAAGACTGAGTCACTCAATAATATAAGCTTAAGTCGGAATCCAAAGACATATCGAGTAAGGAAGATCTGCAAGTCGAACAGATTTGTGGCGGTTTTTTTAACAAGATTTTTAATAACCTGACTTAAAGTTTCAACAACAATGTAAACCAAAGAAACAGACTCAAGTTCCGCTAAATTCCGAAAAAGTGATAATTAGTGCTTTTCCGAAGATTTTTTTATTTTTATAATTCACTAGCGCTAAAGGGGTTATGAATACCCTTTTGATGCTATTCATACAACTCAGGTAGTATAAGGTTTCAGTCTTTTGCTCCGAGGGTGGTGTTCAGAATGACTGGCGAGAAATATTGAACTCGACATCACGATCAACTCTGTCGGATTCGTAAAAATGTAAACAAAGTTTGATTTATTGCAATTATGACAATTTTATAATTGCAACAGGATATCCTGTAATCTGTGAAAAGTCCTTAAAATTGAGTTTAGAGGCAACATATTTATTTTAGAAAATCTTAAAAGCGACAATAATCCGTCATTGATTGAGTGATAAAAAAGATTTTCTGTCAGGAAAATATTATCCAATTCGTGGATTATTTCCCGGCACTTGTAAGCTACACTGCCCCACTGTGCGATGTGACGGTAAACAAATATTGAGGGTTGCCAAGTGTCAAGTTCAAGAGCACGCCCCCAATCTAACAAAGAAATATTTTTACCGGCAGCAGTTTTAAATCTAAACAATATCCCTTTACAGATACATATAAACATCTAAATTCGTAAAAACATTCGTCTTGACGGAATTTATCGTTGTCGTTGTCTGAAGTGTTCGCTTTTCTGCCACCATAGCGCAAATATGTATACTCTCTTACATGTGCATACATTTATTATTATCTATACAGTCATAGATGGTGGCTGTTGATGACGATGAAATTTTTTTTTTTAAAAAAGCACATCACTCGGATGGTGGTTTCGTCGACGCTGACGATTGCAATTTTCCGTCGCTCAGAATTGTGATTACATAGAAGAAAAAAATTTTTTTTTCTTTTCAGCTGCTGCCATTGCTCTTGTTCTTCTTTAATTTAGTTCAGTAAGCGTTTAGATTTTGACCACATCGGACTCATCAGTCATCATCCCCTTGAGTGAAACGAACGAGTAGTCTGTGTGTACACACTTCAGCGAGCATATTCAAACAGCCCTCGGCTCGCCAACATCTCACCTTCCGGAATCCGCCGCGCGCCATTGTGCGATATCTGATCGAGAGTGTGAGTGTGGAGTGTACGGTTTGTTCCGCCATCCGCCTAACCAAACCAAAAAAAGGGGTAGATAATCGAACACACGGCAATACTCACTTTCAGTTTCGCGTTTAAATTCGTGACAAAGAGTTCAAGTTCAGTAGTTCTGGGGTGTCGCAAAAATTAAAAATAAAGTTCGCGAATCCTTTTTCCAAGTTTTTCAAGTGTAGGAAAGAAAGAAAGAAAGTACCACAAAATGTCTCCAGGATATCCACTGATTGTCTTTTCTGGTAAGTGTGGTTCTTCTTGTTTATGCTCTATATTTATCCCTGACCTTTGGGTTTGAGTTTCCAAGCTGTTGCCTTTTTAATTAAAACTGAAACACAAATTAACTGGCTCATATCTTTGAGGATAATCGTTTACAGTTGCTTCTGTTCAGCACTTTGACAAATGCATAAATCGTTTTTTTTTGTTTTTTTTTAAATTGTTTATTTTGTTTCGGTTGAATTGTGGTTTTTTTTTTGTTTGAAAGGACAATGTCACGGCAAAGTGAGAAAGATATTAAATTTGCATGCGAATTTTGTTTAGAATAATTCAGGGTAAACTCAATTCAAATTATGGGAACGATCTTAAAGTGCTGAATGGAGTCGATTAATGATTTATTACACCAGTAAAAGTTGAATGGAGCAAACGTTTTTGAGAAACCGGTGCACTTTTCTGCTGCATGCTTTTGATGTTCGGCAATGTGTGTTCAATTTGGGTGTATATTTTTGCAAATTCAATGATCAAAGATGAAGTTTTCTGAGTCGCACATCTGGATTTTATACTGCGGTCATCAGTAGAATAAATTAAAAAAAAATATATGACAATGCGAAAAGTTTTTCAACCTGCCTAAGGCAAGCTAAGCCCAGTATGTACATATTTCAAGTTATTTCGTCCTTGTTGGAGTGCAAAGTTATTAAATGTTTAAATAGACCGAATTAAGGTAGAAAAAGATACGTGAATTTATGGAATGCAGTTTTCTTATTCTCGTCAAGTTCCCTATGCCTAACTTAGATTCCTTGAACTTTTTCTATAAGAGTGTTACCATTGACTTTTTAGTGATATTAAGTGAAAATGAAAATAACACCCAAACTAGTGTTTTTCGGAATAAGCCATCTACATGGATTGGTACATGTTATATATATGTCAAAACGACATCTTTTTATTGCAGTATTAAAATATTTTTAAATAATTTTACTCCATTTGGTTCAATTTCAATAAAGTCGTGGATATGCATATGTAAGTCACTGGATTACAATGATATTACAATCAGTGCATTAGGGTTAGACTCAGAAGCAAGGAGATGTCATTCACATCGGACTTTGGGTCCCCTTGTATGTATGTTAATGAGAACGAGAACAAAACTTTATTATTCTGGACCTGAAACAGCAAAACAGGTTTCAAGAGACAAATTTCTCATTAGATATTTGGTCCTGTGTGAAGCATGAATGGAGGGAAACATATGAATGTATGTTTAGCCATGAACTCGGCAAATTATAGCACATTAAGCAGATAGAGAACGACGCTTAAGCCAATAGAGTCTTCAGATTTCAAAGAACAAGATAGCCAGAGCCTTTTTGAAATATTTAAGGAAATGACCATCGTTTGGATGGGGAAATATGGTATCTCAAGCATAGATTTTTTAAAGGTGAGCGCCCGTTGGAATTAAATTAGAAAGTGACGGCAAGCCCAGCTATAAGACCCTTAGCTTCCACGAATATGCGATTGTTAGACGAAACGGCTCATTTGACATTGCAATAACTTGTTTTATTGTTTATCCATGCATAGCGTTGTTTTGATGGAAATTTGAGTGCCAACGAGAAATACTTGTTGTGGCTAAAGAAACAGCGTCGAAATGCATTTTCTAACGTTAAACGGATAGGGAAAAAATATGGACAGACGGATGAATGATCAAGTGAACATATAGACAAGCGACCAATGGTTTTCCTAAATTATTTAAATACTTCTTTGAGGCTTTAATTGTTTGCTCTATCCCGACTTCTTTGTTTTCTCAAGAGCATATGAACTTAAAAAGCCATGCAAACAAATGTCTAATTCAGGCTTGCAGCAGCCTCCCGTGATTTAAATGCGAGACCTTACTTACTCTCGACCTGTGGAGTGTCTGCCTGAGGCAGAGCAGCCTTTCAACCTCCTTGATCCCCGGCTCCAAGTTAACTAGACCAAGTGCTTGGGCATCTGCGTTAGCTTCGTCCTTTAAATGGATTTCCGGTCTTTATCGTTGACGAAGAATGTTTGTCTCGTAAGTGCTTTTTGGTAATCTGCGTATCGCCCAGCACCATAAAGCTGAACTGGCCGGATCAGTGTTTTGTAGATCATGTGTTTTGTCTTCAGGGTTGGAAGTTCTGAACAGATTTGCTTCGCCAAACTGAAGTAGTAGCGGTGTCGTAGGATAAGTCTAAGTCCACCCTTGCATTCTTTTGGGGACCGCTATAAAAAGTATTCAAAATCAAGCTCTAAAATTGTATCAATAATTCGAACGTGTGTTTAAAATTTAATATTGCATCATTTCCGCATTGACTTTTGAACATTGCTCGACAGTGTTTCAAAGCACATATTACTCAGTACCTATTTGAAATTACGAAGAAAACGATAAGATCAGTTGTAAGTGTAATTCAATTATAGATTGATCGTGTGCAATTTTTGTTGACCATTAAACACAATCACGTGGGGATATATTGGAGCAATAAAAAAAAAAAACCTTGATGAGTATGTGAATGATTTTTTAAAAACTGACCTTTCGATATCGACCTTTATTTTGTTATCGGTAATGTACCATATCTTTATTGTACAATACTATAAAGTAAAAGTAAGAATTCAGTGTTGTGCTCACAGCGGCTGCTTATAGTAGACTGACTAAGCTAAACGTGGTGCGTGTGCATGTGTGTGTCCAAGATGGACACTAAAGTTTTCTTCTCTTCAAGGTTAGAATTTCCTGCTGTGATAGTAGATGTGTATGTGAACTTAATAAGAGGTTTTCGTCTTCGCTGTGAGCGGCATTGGGGTCGCTGACCATCCGAAGGCACCTCCATAAAGTTTTTTTTTCTAGTTGAAGGCTGATCGGTTTCAGTTCGGTTCTTCAAGACCATGGCAACTAAATGACTTCGTTTTTCAAACTTCGCAGGCGCAATCACTTTGCTCATTTGATTCTGATGTCTTCTGGCCAAACCTTTTACCAACCTTGGCAATAGCCAAGAGGCAATGGACTTTCCATTTTAATTTTGCCGACGTACAGATAAAATATACCCTTTTATATTGCACATCCTGCACACAAAACTGGACTGCACTTTCAGCACTCAAATGCCTAACGTTACAACCAGGACACTTTGGTACTTGAAGAATGTTGTGAAATTCGATTGATAGTTTAAGTGGTACATTGGTGACCTTTTACACTAGTCTTTATTACTCTCTCTCCATAATTAAACAACTGGCCTCGATTCACTGTCTTAAAGCAATCATAAGCTTGAATGATTTTCAGCGATTGTTTAGCATGAGTTTGAAAACCCTCGTTCCATGCTTTGAAGTTTTATCCTGGTAAACAGTTTACCAATGTTTTTTATAGCCATTTTGAATTGTTTCCACTTCTCTACATTCGTGCATGCATTTTTTTTTAGTTCTCTTTTAACCCATTTTTCTATGAATGAAATGGATTCCAGGATTCCAAAACTCTTAGACGCACTCTTCGTCCATCATTTTGTTTCCCATGAGTCTATTAAGCCAAGGCGCTTGCAAATCGCTTTAAATTGTTTATTTTGAGCACACATTTCCTTGACAGTTTTGGTTTTTTTTTTAAACACGAACCTGGAAATGTTCTACTGGTAAAGACACTGAAGAGGCAATCCTTAAACTTGCTTGAACAGTACCCGTTAAAATCTATTTGCTTTTGATGTCTGCCATGGTAATGCCGCAAAATATTTCATCACTTGGTGGTGTGTAGCATTTACTTCTCCTTTGCTGTTCTTTTAAATTATTCAAAACTTTTACTGAACTGATTCTACCTCTTCTACACTTTTTTTGTTTGTTTGTTTATAGTTACTAACGCCAAAGAGGTTATCAATATCCTTATAATGCTATTCATACAGCGCTTGTATTGGGGTAGTGATTTTGAAACTCAGTTGGTATTAGGTTTCAGTCTTTTTGCTCCGAGGGTGGTGTCCAGAATTGCTGGAGGGAATTATTGGCATTGTTGGCATTGCTTATAATTCACAGTAATTCTTTCGAACATCCCGATGTCATTATCACTACTCGATACGATTAATACTTTCGAGCTATATGCTTCGAGCTCCTTTCTCATCACGTAACATAGTCGGGAAAGTACTTTAGTAATGTAACTTCAGTCCTCCTATTAACTTTATCGCACGAGATTTTCATAGCTAGCTAACCGTATGTCGATTATCCCACTCAAGAATTTCGTGGCCGGATTCGAAGTTATGTTACGAACGAAAGTTTTTATCTAATATAAGAAGCACCTCTTAAATATTTATTCAGGTATACAGAGATTACAATAATTGTAGTATCACTAGTTGAAGATCAATATGATGTAAAACATGTTTCACAACATAGGGTCTAATAGTGATCCGTGTGAATCTTAACCAATCATTCGATATCCTTGCACTTAATTATCGGTGCTGCATATAGAGGTTAGCAGTCTTAGGATAGACTGATACTTTGTTAGAATAAGATTAATTTCCTCCTGTTCTATGATAAGTAATGGAATTAGCGCTGTTTCTGTTTTTTAGTTAAGTTTAGCGTCGAAGTATTGTTTCGTACACATTCACCACTAAGTAAGTAGGTGTGTCTATCATTTATATCAAAGCGTTGACGTGCCCGACTCAGAGAAATTTCTAATGACACATGAGGCTTTCGGAGTTTAATCGTTGCCTGCCGAGAGGTTCTAAACTGCTGATACGAACAAATCTTTGTTTATTTTGCTAAAACTCAGACCCACTAAGCCACTGTTACCAAATGCTCGAATAAGAGAATCAATCTCATGATGAATTAAACGAGTATCTACGCATAAGTATGTACGAGTATATTCTGAAGTTACTTCGTGGGTTTTTTTCTTTTTTTTTATGGAGAATAAGGGCTTTAGTGATAAGGAGCTTAGGTTATCAGCACTCACTACATCAGCCCCGAAAATCTACCCCCAGTGTTCCGTAATATTTTCGATCTCTCTACAAATACGCAGTGGTATCACTTAAGCATAACACATTAAGATATTTGGCAAAAGCGTCGTGCCCCGCGAGGTTGTTATAAACGTCGTCAGGAAGTCTTTCATAGCACCTACGTTTGTGTTTTGTTGAATCCCAAGCACCCATTAGGGTTTTTTTTTCAAATATGTTGGTGCATTTAAGGATAACCTTTTCTGAACCTTGCATAGCAAGCTAAGATGTCGAGATGTATTGTCTGGCAATCGCGGCTAGACAAGAATTTTGTGAAAATTCGACTACGTTCTTAGCCCGGCTCAGATTCAGGTAAAAACTAATTCTATTCACAGGGATAACTGATCGTATGTCTACATAAGTAATTTTAATTCCGGGAACAAGGCATCAGATGGAATATATACAAGATCTGAGTCAAAGGATATTCCTTGGAAAGCCAGGCATCTAAGAGAAAGCTCCGGTACACTCGGGAGAAGCTTGAACGCACTCTAAAACCGACGCATATGTGCTAAGGAAAGTATTATAATCACCTTAAAGGGCCATAAAAACTCATTATGTTGCCATAAGCACACTTATATTGTCAAAAATAGTTAGTATGTTGCAATTTGGTTCCGAAGATATTCAAGCCGCCTCTACTGGATATGATGTTGTTTGCTTTGTAGAAGTTAAACTTTTCAGGGGTTAAACATGATTTTCTTTGATTTTCAATAGAAGGATCCCTAGTCCGAACAATCCTATCATGGACCAGCTTGTACCATAATTTACCACATTATTGGGAATTTTTTTATGTAAGAATACAATAAAAAAATGCCGTACGTTGTTAAGAGATAATAAATCTACTATGTATAATCCATACCTACTTCTTGTCTGTCAAGTGACGTAAGTAAAAGGCAAAGGCCTTGATTACCTAAATTTCTCGTGCTGTTTTTTTTTTTTTTTTTTTTGCTTCAAAAAAATAATAGATCATCATTTGTTGGTATAGCACTATCTTGAAGCTATTTATTATCTCGGACGTAGCCTCAAATTAAATGAAATGACAAATACGAGTAACTTGAAAGAATTTTTTTTTTAAGTGGGTGAATGAAAGCTTGGAATTTGTCGCGTCTTGGTCGAGATAGTGTATCTAGATATAGAATTTCGTTGCTATAACCTTTGTTTATTTTACGTTGTCCATCGGTGTTTTCTGTGTGATGAATTTGGACATGTTTTATACAAAAGTATACAATTTTGGTTGCATGTAGGGGGGTGCATTCAGGGTTGACGACGCTATAAAATTATCAAAATTGTATGACAACAATTTTAATTCTTATTTTGATCGAACAATACTTTATGTTTTGTCCTGTCGTTCAGAGAAATGACTGGTAGAAGAAAGATTCGTATTTGTTCAATAGATTCGGTCAAAAATACCCTTATGATATTATGGAGTTATCTATTGAGTGCTGCCTCAAAAATTTAATTAAACTGTCATAGCTCGGATTTTCATGTTGATAACATGGGTTTTCTGGATTACTGCCCGAATTGAGTGAGGTGCCACCTTTGACTGAGACAAAGCTTCCTAGTGCTTAGCAATGCACATGTGTTCCTTCCTACCTGATAACCTGATACCAGGAGCAACAATATCTCTCGGCAAGACTTGATATTTGGCACCGTCATATCAAGTCTTCATAATAGCACTTGGACTTAAGATATCAGCTGTCCAGCCTTTTGGTAGCTCAGGCTATCCTAAGACTAATGTATATCGTCCAGGTCAGGTTTTGTTAAACCCCCAGCTTAAACTGTTACGAGTTAATAGCCCCAGAAGTGTCTTCGAATAGTTTCCTCCAGTTCAGTATATGTGTACCTAAAGTGTAAGGAAGCTTGTTAGACTTGCTCCTTTCGTTGTTAAAGTTTCTGAGGAGTGCCTTTGCTTGACTTGGTTCTGGAAGCCACTGAAGCGCTTAGCGGAAGCCTCAATGGGACTTGGGCTGTCTAACGTAATCGTCCTGTTTTGTTTACGATAGTTCAAATTGATCACTTTCTGATCGCTTGAATGGCTAAAGAACTTTCGTATGCTATTTCACCCCTCACTTTTTAAGGGTTTATAATATGTAATAGTCTAAAGCCTTTTATCTTTTGAGCTTTCTAGTGGCTCTTCAGATTTGTTTTCTCTTTTGAGATTATGATAACCGTGCTTGAGTACTCAAAAGCATTATAGGCTCATTGTGTTAACTGTTCTTTGTCTGTCAAAGCAAGTCGTAAAGGAGCTTCAGTGATAAGGTGATAGGTCCCACATCAGTGAAATGTTGTCTGATGAATGCTTATCATCCGACATCTTTCCCGAATCGATAGCCCATCCGCCTGGAATACGCTTGAAAATTCTGGATTTTTTCGTCTTGGCATATTTTCAAGCACTTTTTGTTTTTAGTAATCTTTGTACAACAGAGCGCCCTTTAGAGTTTACTTTTGCAACTTGTTCAAGGAGGAGTTCGTTCACTTACATTCTTCTCAATAAGGGTGGCCACAATTCTCTCACCCAACATCTCACACTATAAACCTCAAAATCTTGTATGCTTAACTAATCGTCTTTGACATTTTTGCGCATCTTTGCCTCCTCCGCTAGATAGTATCGATAAATATTCGCCTCTTAATCCGATCTATAACAAAGGATTTTTCCAGATGGGTAGCTCTAGTCTAGTCATAAAGCTTCTAAATATTTATTTCATAGCAGCTATGCTCTTCAAAATATGAGTATTCTCAAGTGCGCAAGCTGGTTGCCGTCAATACAAGACCCTTACAATAATATTCCAAATAAACAATCTGTACTAAGAGGCACTGGCTAAGACGTCACAGCCAGCATTTTTTTCGATCTCTACTCCTACATGAAATTCGGACAACTGTGTAAGGCGAAACTTAAGACTTATACTCGTTCTTCAAAGTCATCACAATCAATCGATCCATCCTTCAGTGCCACCCAAACAACACAGCGAAGACTTAGTTAGCAATTCTTAATTAACCTTCACCCTGTCGGTATATACCCGGGTGTAGATCTCGATTTTCAATTTCAAATACCTCCGAGGTTTATTAACAAAATCGAATACCGCTTTTACTCAGTGACTAAAATGGTGAGTTCTTTCGGAGAATGCAATTTTTTCATTTAAAAGAAGAAATGTTGATAATGTTATTGGCATTTTTAAAAAATTGAATTGAATTGAATTTAATAAAAATCGCATACAAAACAAAAGGGAGTTATAATTTCTATACCCGGGTGTTTGCTGTCAAGATTAAGAGTTTTTTATTGCCGACAAAGTGAAGGTTAAGCAAAGTCAATGACCCCCCCATTCACCCCCAAAGACTTGCCTTGGCATCATAGGAGCTATGCGCACCTGCTTCACGGCAACCCTGGAGGATATTATTGAACTTACCCCACTAAATCTTCTTGTCAAAAAAGTGGCAATAAGTTGTACAGTAAGTATCCAAGTTGAGTTTCTAAGGCCCCAAGTTTTAAAATGTGTATATACACAATCATGTAAAGCATTCGCGAAAAAATTAAGTATCCTACAATCCTTCATCAAAATACATATTCATATATTTTGACACATGACAGATTTCACTTTGACTTTTAACATGTTTGACATAAGATGCCATTAGTCGTGCAATTTACCTCATCCAACCGATTCATAATCCACGTTTAAAACCCGATTTCTATCACAAAATTTACAACCCACATTCCGAAGGGAATTCCCAATTAAGACCACTCAGGCAGTTGCCACACATCAAACAAAACGTCTGGTTGCGCGGTAGGCTTTTGCCACTAATCGCTATGGTTCAACTCAGAGATAAATATTCTATCACTTGTAATTAATCCCATTTGTAAATGTTTATTTTTTAATTAAATTGTTGATTGTGTGATGGTTTTATTTGATTGCTGCCGCAACACTTCCCATTATCAGTTGAAAGCCATCTTGACGTGATTGCATGTCAAAGGATGGTTTATAGCGTACCTTTTCGCTGTGAGATATTATTTTCGCGTGCCAAATCAATTGACGTACTCGTTTGCAATAAAATAAGTTATTTTTGCCATTAAAACACCTCAGTTATCCAAAGATGATCTGAAGGACTTTTGTTTTTAATGTATTTTTGACTTTTTCCGCTAGAATATTTGGATTTCTAAAAATATCCGAACAAAAAATTCAGAGATAATGAATTTAAAGCATGACACTAATATTAACCATGACATTTGCGAGGTCGTTTTTGTGCTAATTGATAAACGGAATTTTAGAAAAATTTAAATTTTATATAATGTGGACTGACATGTTGTGTAGTCTTGTTGAGATAAAATGTAAACAACATGTTCTACATATATAGCAGTCTTGACCCGACTACGTTGACAAGTTTATGTAACATTGATGGAGTAGAGACTTTTTTTTTGAGGAAAGATAAAAATATCAGATAGTTTGTTTAAAAATAAACAATTTGTGTATGTACACACATATATTGTGTACATAACTCTTCGAATGTAATCTTGGCAGCTCTGATATCACGGCAAGAGACAGGTTTTTGTTCTGATTTTATCCCAAATGGCAATGATTTCACTTTCCAAAAGAAGTAAAACGGAACTTTTAGACCCGTTAATGTTGTTAACTAAAGAGTATCCACCTGCCTTTTGCTGGATATTATTCAGTTTATTGCTAAGCACTTTGATACTGATGCTTCCATCTTCGTCGATCCAGGAGACTGCATCCACATCGCAAGACACAATTTCGGTCAAGGATTAATTTCGTTTGGCATTTTTTAACCGAGTTTGGGAATAGCGTGTTGGACTGCTTAAAACACGGGTCTAGAGTTCACTTTTGGATCTTGTTTTCCCCAAACCCGAAAGAGAAGACTATATCTGTCACCCCTAATACATACGTTAGGTTACATTGAGTAAGGGGGCTGTCCTTGAAAAGACGAGACATATTAAGACCAAGGTAGGCCCATCGTGATACCACAAAGATAAACCGAAGAACTCCAGGCTTACTGAGAAATCTAAGAATTGTCTCTGGGTGAGATTTTGAAATAAGAAGCCTTACAAAAATTGGTTAAGTAGACTGATTCAATCGAACGGTTATATAGGAGCTATCGTGAGCTTCAGACGTTGCATTTGTAGACAGAATACAAAAAAAAAATGATTATGGTTTATAAAGTAGAGACGGTGAATTGTGGAAACAAACCCTTATATTGCTAAGTTGTATTATCTGCTCAGTAACTGGTGCTTTGAAAGTAAAAAGTAATTTGTTATTAGGTAAACCGCTTTTGATTTTAAGTGAACTTGCATACATACATACAGCGTACCTACATACGTCAAGTTTTGATATGTCACTGGCTAATGCTACATAAACGCCTAGGACGCCTTTCAGATTTTACAGAAATCGTCTGAGGGGACTCTCATAAACTTGGCATGATTACGTGAGGAAAAAGTTCCGGTATAAGATCCTTTAGTGAAGCTGAAGTTTCTTTCATTTTTAGAAGGAAGCCTTTTCGTTCTCTCTCCATCAAACTTGGACCGAATTTGTTTTGATAGTGTACATGTGTTAATATTTTTCACCTACTGTTTGCGGTCTTTGAAGCTTACGGAATCTGGAGTCAGTTAAGTACCCTTACAATGATTTTAAAGAGTCACATACAATACATAATTCCCAATTTTAAACTCTACTAAGTTGTTGTGATGGCGAGCATCTAACTGACTTCCTCACTTGACATTGTTTACCGAACTACCTTAACATACACCCTTAGTACATGAGCGGATTTTATCTAGAGGATCCAAGACTCTGGCAAGCACATTTTGTACTAAGATCCCTCATAGCACGGTGTAGACATTTCATAATCAACCAATCACTACCAGAAACAATAATTCGATCTGGAAAATGCGCAAAAGATCTTTTAGGTCTTGGTGATTTCTTGTGTTCATCAGAATATCTGCAAAGTTTTATTTCGATGCCAGCGTCCGAGAAAGTACTTCAGAAGTCGATCGTTATTTTAAATTCATGTAAAATACTAAACTTAAATCTAGTGCTCATAAATTCATAATAAGAAGATATAAATTATTTATTTGGAATACAAAACAATCACATATATGTGAGAGCTCATTTCGACGATCGTTAAACGTCATACTAAGTTGTAAAAATCTACGACTGCTGGTTAAAGAATTAAAACTTTCTTTTTATTTTAAAATTTAATAAACGAAACAAGATTTATAGACACATTCTTGGACAGTCTAATTTTTGTCGATTAGTAACACAATGTATGAAACTTGAGAGACGCTGGTACATATACATATATGTATATGTACATATAAGTCATAAGACGATTTAGCATTTTTTAAAATTAATTGTTCTTCGTCTTGTATTTCGAATATTGCTCGAAATAAATGTAAAGAAAGATATTTGAAAATAAAAACTCTACCTCTCTCTAAAGTACTTTTAACTCTTTTAGAGCTGTGGAAAGGCTTTAAATAAATATAATATTGACATTATTTTAGATGGCACCATAGAAGGAGATGGACTTGAACCTTAATGGTCTGATTAATCAATATAATTCAGTATTCTAGTCAGTTGACAACATACGAGTATACTTTTGTGTTCCCCATGTATACTCTTAATGGTTCTACGGATAGATTTTCTCACACAGGGAATTCTATAGGCATCACGATGGGCTCTGAGCCTAAATGAGTCCCACGGGACACCTTTTTACCTAACTTAGCCTAGTGTTCTTCTTGTTTATAATCAGATCTATATGCTTCCGACTGTCAAATTTCATTGACATTTTAAGCGATGGTTATCAGTCTTTTCGAATAATTTCCCAACTTGTCAAACGATACCATAAAACAAAGTCGTGAAAGCACTATAATTGTTAAATATCTCATTTTAAAAATAAAAAATTAATTATAAATTTTGTACCTTCATTTTTAATTTGAGTCTGTTGGCTAAAATTTTGCTTTTCTTTTATACTTTAGTTCATTTTCTTTTTAATGTTTTTTTTTCTATATATTCTAATGAAAATACATTTAAGGTACACACTATAAATTTAATTAAGAGATAAAACACAGTCCGAAGATAATAATTTAAATAGTTTATGTAAATTAAAAAAGAAAATCTTTACCAGATTTTTCACAAGGTAATCAATTAGTGAATAATGTTTATGTGCGGACGTCAAATGAAAATGCTTTCAAAACAAATTCTTAATTTATTTGAAAACTTGTGCGAAGGCTTTTTTAAACACAATATATTAACACTTACAGTTTATGAGAAAGTATGTGTGATCATTGAAAAAAAATTGATTAAATATTGACGGAAGGATAGGTTAGGTTAGGTTAGGTTGACGTGGATGCCAGCTTTTTCCAGCACACTTAGACCAGTGATAGGTCCATTGTGATACCACATGGATCTGAAGAGATCTCCATACCTACTCGTTAAACCAATTGGAGCTTTTTATGAAGCAAAGGAGGCTTCTGATATCTGTGTTCATCAGGTCGCCTATGTCGTTATGGTAGAATTCCCCTAAATGGAGTCTTCTTTTACGGGAGAGAGCTGGGCAGTTACAAAGAAGGTGGGGGATAGTTTCCTTCTCCTCTGCGTCCATGCAGCTCATACAGAAATCGTTTGAATGGACGCCAAGCCTTGTTGCATGCTTGCCTATTAGACAGTGTCCCGTAATGACTCCTATTATGAAACTGATATGCGATCTGTTGAGAGAAATCAAATTCATAAAGCGATTCAAATCCAGCTGTGGCCAAATCCACTTTGTCGCTAGACACGTTAAACCATTTGTCCACCTAGAATTTGTTTTCTCGATAGCATCCAGCTTGAGCTTGAGTCTACATGTAGCGATCGGTATACCCAGGGTGTCTCTTTCTGTGAGCACGGGTACAGTTCCCTGGAATATCTCTATGCCCCGGCACCCTGACGGAAGGATAAATTAGTAAAAAGTTATGAGACCACCTAAAATGAGTTTTTTACATCTACACGTCTCGATAAGGTGGATGTTCAAAAGCATCCAACTAGCTCTAAAGCGCCATTTTGAACTATTTGTTAATGTATGCCTTAGTAAGGGTTTTTAGTTTATATTGAATATCTGCAGCAATAGAGAAACTATTTTTCATTAACATCCCACCAGCAAGGAGAGTATGTGTTGTGGGGGTTACCTAGCTTCGTTTACGTGGCTAATAGGCCGTACTAATTGCTACAAATATGGCGACATTTAAACTTAGACACTATATCTTCCTGTTCTTGTTCCTGAAACATGAATACTTGACCACCTCGACCCCATATCTGTTCAGTTTGTTTATGAGGTTTCGGCTACTGAGACAAGATAATATTCAGATAAAAGGTCGTTCTACATCTGGAACACACCGAATAGCCAAAAGGTAAAAGAAAGAAAATTAGCTCTCACCATTTTCCAAACGACTGCCAGCCACCAAATACCGTTCTAAAATGCATGCTGAATTGCATGATTTAATGTGATCGAGAACAGCATTATTTTCTTTTTTAACATTTTCATCAGAAATATGTACTACAATCAAAGACGTCAATCGAAATTCATATAGGTAACCAATCAGTTCAATATTCAGTCGAACATCTTTTTCAAAATTCTTCTTTCACATGAAAAAAAAAAAAAATATATTACTTATAGAACGATTGATTAAATCGAAAGTGATCAAAAATATCTAATTCGATCGATGAAGAAACATTTTTTGATAATTTCTGTCTGATCAGTGAACAAATCTTGATCGACATTGGAACTATGTATGTATTTACATCTGTTTCTTACAGACCAACAAAAAAAAGCTTCAAAATTGAACATTTCATGTGTGTAGATGTTGCTTAAGAAGCTTTTCAGGGGCAATGCGTGCACATTAAGGACACAGGTGTGTTCATTAATCAAATCATGTTTGCTGTGCAATTATTTTAATTTTTTCAGACCAATACATAAACAAAGTACAAGGCGTTCCATGCCTTGATGAATATACACCTACTTTGTGTACATTAAAGTTGTTGATAAAGAAGAAAACATTGTTTTACTTTGCCTTTGTAATCGAATTAACAGTTTATTTGAAGAAATTTTACCAAAAAAATTAAAATAAAAAAAAACATATACTCGTACATTGTCTGCAGCCATGGAACAATGCCAATAATTTTTTATGACGATATTTTTAATTTTTTTTTTGTATTACTTTGGCTGCCAAAAACCATTAAACACAACAATCCATTGTTAAATTGTTCGTATAATGGACTAGGAGTTGTTTTCAAACAATCATCAATGTTTAATAAGTACAAAGCAAATGCTTAAGTAAGTCATAAACATGTTCATATGTAATTGTTTTTGAAATTTATATTTATATTCATAAATCTATTTAAATAATAAAGTAAAAAAGAGAATTTAATGCAACCCAAGAGGAGGCCGAAACACGCGTCAAAGAATTTAACACAGTTTATTTATAAAATAAATTTGTTTTTTTTTTAATATTGTTTTTTTTTACAATGTGACAAGTGTGTTATGTTTCGTTTGTCATAAAAAAAAAACGCTAAATTCCGACTAAATAGAAAATTCAAAAAAATCTTCTTAAAATGTTCTTGTTGCACTGATTCTGAAGGTTAAAAACCGAAAGTTATAGGACAAGATAGCATTCTATGCTGAATTTCTTTTTCCTTGTAAAAAGATGGCAAGCTTAACAGTCAAAGATTGTGAAACCTTTACAAACTCGAAATTTTCGATTTTAACACGGTACATTGCATACACGCTCAAGGACGTATAGCACATCCTACATGCGATTTGTAATGTTCTTATGTTCGTTACTTAATATCGTGTTCAAGCCTTTTTTTTTGACAAAAGTCATGTATCTACGGCTCTGGCTTACCCATTTTTTTCTTTTTTTTATATAAAAGAAAATTTCCAACTCCCAGGAGCACTGGAACTCGTTTCGGTACATTGTACTCCCAGCCCAAACCCCAATTTGGAACAATGGTTTGAGAACCTCAGATTTTGTTCGTTTCTCTTTATTTATTTTCGGTGGCTGTTGCTGTTCCCCGACCGGGTCGATCCTGCACATGTCGGGTCACAACCGAATACACTACACCACCACCACCTACTTACCCATAGATAAGGATGATAGTCTGCACATTCTAAGACGAGGTCCATTATGAATCCACATTGGAGCTACTCAATGACCTTATTAAATCAGTTCGAATTATTTATAAAAGAGAGGATATATTTATTTATTTATAAAATGGAGCAGTCTTCTTTTATTTCGATTACATGCAAAGCTTATGCAAAAATCATTTAAAAGGAGCAGTGTGCTTTGAGAACAATCATGGCAGCGATGATTTGCGAACGCTCTAACAGAGTCAACCCATTCTGATCTGCCTTTCGCCAGATCTGTCTTAAGATTTGGTACGTCTGACATTTTTTCCATCTGATTATGGTCCAGTTTGCATACAGGTTTCCACATAACGATAGACACATCCAAGTCTTGTCGTCCCTGCAGCATACATTGAGCAGTACAGTGTCTAGAAAGCAGTGCAGGTCCCTAGAACGTCTCTGTTGTCTGGCGATGAGCGGGAATCCAGGGCAATCCCATGATCTTGGTTTTCTGCGTATCCTTAAACTCGATTGCACCTCCAGCGGGTCTTTTGTACCACTACAAATTGACACATGTGAGCCTGGAAACCCTCTAGAAAGGGCAAGCAATCTCGTGAGAGTTTACTGAAGTTAACGAAATAAAGCTCTTCCAACTAATAGAAGAAATAACTACCAAGAGTACACAATTTTCTAATGGCTAGTGTGGGACAGTCAAAAAGCAGGAGTCTTATGAAGCTTCTACAGGAATTGTTGTGAGATAACGCCAGAAGTTCTGTGTGAACTTCTATTATAGGTATTATAAGTTTTACTCGATTGTTGGAATTCCTCTTTTTAAAGGCTGGTCGTAGTGATACGATAGTGTATTAGCCTTGATTATGGTTTTCGCATTAATTTCTCTGTATAAGATGCTAATCGGTGTCCTTACAAAGGGGAGAGCACTAACTGTATCCGATTTTTTTTTTTACCAACTTCATCAGCTTTCTTATTTGCTGATATTACTAATGAAGGCCGTGGTTTGGTGGTTAGTGCGTTGGATTGCTAAGCAAAGACACAGGTTCGATTCCCAAAAACCACCAAACGATTTTTCGCGGCCCCACCTCTTCGCAGGCATGACAAACTTGCATCTGCCATGAAAAGCTTCTCAATTTGCCGTTCGGAGTCGACATTCAAACTGTAGGTCCCTTCCATTCGTGCGAAAAATATAAACACGTGCCTTTAGTTTTAATGCCATTTTTGATACTCTGTTAGACTCTATCCACATACAACTGCGGTATGGTGCCGTCGTGCAGGCGTGGAGGGGACGCAGGGTACTCAATTCACACAGATATGGGTCGGTGAAGTGACATTTGTCAGTTTTCACGCATTTTACACTGAGACGTGTGAAACAAATAATGAAAAAAATAGACTCGTGTACGCCACTCGATGGCACCGAAATGGCGTGGCGGTGGCATCTCTGTCTATTTTGGCCCATAAGAAAAGATGTAAGTGGTACATGTTCGCAGCACGTCTGCACCATGCGCCAGTTGTGTGTGGATTGGGCCCTAGAGGAAGTGGTCTATTGGGATCAGATTAAGCATTGTTTCTAGTTCCCTAGTGGGCGTTGATCTTTTCGATTCCTTTTCCCAAAATCAGGTTACTTTCGAGTCTTGGTTGTACTTGTCAGATTACATTTCTTCTCAAGCTGTTTCCACCCGATGGTGAGCATTTACATACCTATAACCTTTAGTTTAAAGCTCCCATATTACAGAATTTTTTTTTCACACTTTTTGCCGACTTCGATCGATTGAAAAGCTTCTTATGAAGAATTCTCGAAGGTTTTTCATTGCTTCTACTATTCAACCAATTCTACAAATCATTTGCCCTTGTACTTGACGAAATCCAGCCCACGTGGTTCTTTCGAAACAAAAGTTAAAAGAAATTTTTTACAGACATTTTTTTTTTCAAGAAAACAAAAAAACACACGAGAAAAGTTCAAAAATAAAAAAAAAATTGCCGACAGCGGAAAATGCAATACCTACAGCCGCTTGACAATCTAGACGTCTATAAATAAAATACCCGCCGAGCTAAAATAGCACATCCGAAACAGAGGCAATTTAGCATGAACTTGAGCTTTTCCGATTGGATCAAAACGAAGCGCAAAGCAGAAAGGTTATGAGACATTCTTTCGGTCATTTTCCGTTGCTTTTGCGGAATAATTAGCCGTCGTCATAGATACTTATTTAATTTTTGGTAGAAACATTATCTATCCAACAAGAACCGCGTTACGTCAAGTTTTTAAATGTTTATTGCTTCCTGGCGATGTATATGCATCAAATGAAATAAACACCGCGTAGCTTTGTTGCAGACTATAATTATTAAACCTTGTGCCTTGCGCGCACGTACGACTACACAGAACGTTATGCACTTAAGCGTTTTGATGTGCAACGTTTCCGCACAGTTCTCGTCACCGAATTTGGAATGTTTGTTGTTTTCCACTGGTTAATGGATCAATGTGGACGCACACTTTACCGATAGACAGATGCATTGTAGAGATGTACTGGTTCGTTACCAGTCGGTGTCATGAAAATATACTTATTTGTTGATTCTTCGTTAAGAACAAACACATGGATAAGTGGCGGCAAGCGGTCTGCCACCTATTTTACGATGAAACAATTCTGCTGGTTAATTATCTTTGTAAATTAGCGTTGAACAGCGTGTCGTCAATGATTAATTGTGTGTTCACACTGACTATTAATGAGAGTGATTTAAACGGTTATTGCCGACCATTAATGTATTAGGGTACATTTTTTGACACATTCCTATTCATTTTAAGTGGACTTCTAGTTGAGGTTTCAATTTGAAATAGATAAATACTTGAAATGGATGTAGTAGGGTAGGTAGGTAGGTTGAATGGGTGGATGCATTGCGTGATGCAGCCTCCACTCGGATCTTTACGCATCCATTGTGGTCCTCTGACTTGGAATTTCCAGTCTGAAAAGACAAAAAAGAAGGGAAAGGTCGGGGTGAGTCGGATTTAGATCGTTCGACCTCCCTGAACCATCCTAAATTGTTAATAATAAGTAACTTGATTACCCCAACAATTTACCTTTCAATTGAATTATACATTGATCGGTGGTATGCAGTCCTACCTTGATCAAGATTTGGTACCTGTTTTCTACCAAACCATTTCTTGTAGTCCTCAGCATCTTAGCTTCCAGGGCTTTTTTAGATAGAATTTCTAACTTAAGCTTAACCTACAGAATAGTAGGAAACATTTCGGTTGAACTGGCAAAGATTGTCGGAAAGGTAGAGGAAGACGAGGTAGAAGAGAAAAACGTAGTTATCCATTAGTGGACAAAGGCTGCTTTACAATACACACTTGTATGTGTTTCTCTTGGTTGCAATGACTTATCTAGTAAGTTTTGCTCTATGGTATATTCTAATCGCTTTGAGAAGAGCAAGCAAGGTATGTCAAAGGACAACCGCCATAACTAGTTATAACTGTGAGAACCTGGAACGAACAAAAGAATACCATTGAATTAGAGCCACTAAGATTGAGATATGAACCTCAGGAGACTTCGCAACGCAATATTGGTCAAAGAAACAACTACCATGATACCAAAATTTTGTTACAGGAATACCTCGAGTTACGATGCTTCGACCTAAGTCATTTCGACATACGATTTTGAAAAAAATTAGGAAGCTTACCTCGACATACGTCATTTATGTTTCGAGTTGGGACATTAAATGCGTTAGTAGGCTGTGAAAATTTGAAATTTGGCATTTTTTTAGTATTCTAAGGAATTTTTCAGTTGATATTTTGCAGAACAAAGTAAGAAGTGTGATATTTTAGATTGTTCAAGTGTGTCGTATTTTCTTATTTCATAAGTTATTTTGGTACGTTACATGGTAATTGGTACAAAGGCAGATATTGACTGATTAATTGCTTAAGGTTGAAGTGAAACTTTAATATCATGTGTGGAAAAAGAATATCTTGTTCTGTTTCTGGATGTTCACGCAAAAAGCAGCGGAAAGTAATTCCAATCAAGTCTATAATCGAGATCTTGGATCGGTTGGATAACGGCGAAAAGGCCTTCAACATCGCACGTTCCCTAGGACTTTCCCACTCAACTGTGCGCAACATAAAAGTAAATGCCTGTAAGGAGCAAGAAAGCGCTTCAGCAGGAGCTTCTGCAGCGGATACCATCATCACTAAAAATAGACCGACGGTTCTGATTAAAATGGAAAAGCTTTGGTTTATGTGGATACAGGACTTGAACCGAAGAAAAATTCCTGTGAATGCTGGTGTTATTCAAACAAAGGCGCAGAGTATAGTTGATTCTATCAAAGTACCAGATGAGAATTTTACCTTTAAAGCTAGCCGAAGATGGTTTGATAAATTTAACAATAGGTATGATCTTCATAATATTAAGTTGACTGGTGAATCCGCAAATGCAGACATTGAAGGAGCAACTTTGTTTCCAAGTAAACTAAAAAAAATTAATTGAAAAAAGTCAATATAGTCCTAAGCAAGTTTTTAATGTGGACGAAACTGGGTTGTACTGGAAACGACTACCGACAAGAACTTTTGTTTCCAGAGACGTAAGCACAGTTCCTGGTTATAGGACGGCAAAAGATAGGTTGACTCTTCTGCTAGGTGGAAATGCTTTCTCAGGAGTAATTGCTTCTTTTAAAGCGTATTATTTGCGTCGAACTTTTCAGCATGAACTATATAGTTCATGCTCTGGATATGTCCCTGGAAAATGAAGAAAAACAAACACACATAAAGGAAATTTGGCAAAAGTATAATATTCACCAGGCTATCAAAAACATAGCTGACTCCTGGAACGATTGAACAGCTTCTAACATGAACAAAGCTTGGAGACAAGCCCACCTCGGTCCAAAAATACTGAAACTTTACACCACCTGAGTTTCAAAATCACTACACCAACACTAGCGCTGTGTGAATAGCATCATAAGGGTATTCATAACCACTTTAGCGCTAGTGAATTATAAAAATAAAATAAAAATAAGCTGAGATTCGAATACTATTAGCCTGTTTAAGTTCGAAAAAATGATGAAAGTAGAACCTTAGTAAAGTGATTCTGATTGCTAGGAATTTTGGTCTGTAAGAATAGGAGGACAGAGTCCACGCATATTTATTTACTTAACTTATGAACTGAACAACATCATCAGATACTCATTATGTCACAATCAATTGTATAATGGTCCGCAAAAAATAAAAATAAACTGACCTCGAGATATGAGAAAGAAGTGAAATTAATTTGGAACAAATAGTGAACAATTTTCCACTTGGAATTGCGTCTTATCAACTTTGTGAAAAGTAATCACTGGCTTATCTATTAAGTCCACTAGAATTACAAATGTCCCCATATAAACAATCAAAACAAATACGTACATATTTGAATTGTCTTCTCGCCACTCGAAATCAATACTTCGAGTGTACACTTGTATTATAATAGGAACAGAATTACTCTAATAAAATATTATCAAGGTTTTCAATACACTTGAGAAAAACCATTTTGTTACAAAAAGTGTTAATGCATGTGGCTTGTTTATAGTGCAATTTACTTAGATTTTCTACACTTTGAATTGATTATTCCATTGCCAGCTAAACGTATGTTTCGCGAGTCTTGTAATCTCAATCCTTAAGTGGGCACACAAGACTCGTCGAAGAGCATTGAGTTTGAATGACTCTACTGTAACTCTTACAATTTTGTTTTCAGCCCTTAATCCCATCTTGATTGTATTGCTCACGGTCAACTAACCAATGTATGCACTTATCTTTTAAGTCACATCTACATATTCGTAGAACACCAATCTTAGCACTTCGCTTTAATTGTTCAACTAAAAACCTAACAACTGTGGAAATATGTTCTAAAATAAGTTCTTTGTCGTCCTCAATACTTCTTCATTTTGTCTGCGTTAACATAATACATTCAATTTTTTGATTCAATGATACATCCCTTATCATTTCTAATATGTTTCCTTCTTCACCCCAACTCTATGGTTTTCGGAAAGCGACGTTCTATTTTTTAAATGAAAGTCAATCGCGGCGCCTTTATTGTGTAGGTACTTGGGGACTTTTCCTAAAACGCCGTCGTTTGCCATTCATTTTCTGGGAATTCCTGAAACAGGTAAATAAAAGGTAGAATTCTGATCACTTCCACTTTTTCATAACGATGACATCATGACTATCAATGCAATCGACAACAATTGTATTGTATTTCAACAACTTCTGTGTATAAATAAATTGTAAAAATTATCGATAAAAGTTTCAAACGATTGCCGACTTTTAATTGTTCCAACAGCGATTCCTCTATTTTTATTACGCACTTTAAGTTTGAAAAGGATTTTAGCTCTTTAGACTTCTGAACGGAAGATAAGAAAAGTTATTTGTCGAACACCTGGTCAATCGATTATTTGCACGGAATAATATTCCAAACCCATCATGAGGATAAGTAAATGAAACGTTTTGTGAACCAGTTTTCGTCTTTTGGAAATCCCTGCAGTTATAGATTACAGATGTGGAAAAAAGCTGACTTATGACAATGACATTTTAAAAGATTGAAAGTTGACCAAATTTTATAAGCCCATCTGTTACATAGTGGAGGACATTCACAGGAAGAGAATAGAATCATTAACGCTTCGGAGGTAGCTCTGTAAAAAGGATAGCACAATAGAGAATTTCGAACATCATCACTATTATACGGGAGCCTGGTGGGGTCTCAGAGGCCCGTAATTCCTGTAGCTGGAGCCATATACTTAAGCGTGCGAGTTTGCACGAATAGGACGTCTCCACGTGAGCGTTGAGCCTGCTAGACCCTACCAGGCTCTCGGCGTACGTTTTTCACCAGGCTCTCCAAAGGTTACGACTGAGAAACTGTTAGCAGTGGAAAGAGGAACGCACTGGAAAAGTCGGGATTGTATAAATGTAATGTTATCTTCCAACTACCGCCGACTACCTGCCTACCCGTAAGTCCCGTAAGTTTAAGATGCTTTCACACTTGGTTAGAGTGTAGCACCACCTGGATTTTAGATGGAAACATAGACAAATCCCGCATGAAACTTGTTTGTCTCCTAGACAAACCTAATTATATCACTCTTCTTCTTGTTGACGTTTCAGGTCTATCTTGAACTTTTAAAATACAGACGGTCAATACACCTACATCATTTGACACGTGATTTACACCGATGCCTTGTCGAAAACGATAGGCTAATCTAGCCCGCTCTCGATCCTAAGACATCGAAAGCATTAATTCGACTAAAAGGAGACTAGCTCTCGAAACTAACTAACGTCCTTACAGGGCACTATATCAAAGGTAGACATGCTCAGCGTTTGAGCATTGCATGCGATGATTTCTGTAGGAGTTGCAGAGACTAGGAAGAATCTATTGTACACTTCCTCTGCACGCCGTTGCTAACATGAGAAAAACCACTTCAGGTGAATATTTCTTTGACGATCTAAATTATCTGAACGGCCGATCTAAACTGACTCTCATTAGGAAATCTAAATAGTTTCAGGAGTAGACTGTGGTCTAACCGTAGTATCCAATGGTTTCACAATGGACCTATTTTTGGTCTAAGTGTACCTCACCTCGAAGGACCAGTTCTAACGAACTATCTATCATCTATCTGATGTCGCAGCTCGGACTCAAGCCTTGTCATTTTTCGACAAATAAACTATTTATTTAGCATGACATGCATCTAATGTTTTAATTTTTTTCGTTAACAGGTATTTTCCTTCTACAATCCACACTAGCATCAGAACACTGGGGTTATCCTGACCTCGAAGTAACCGACGGTAAGTGTCCAAAGTTCGAAATATTTAACTAACATTTTATTCAATTTATCTGTTCATCCTACTTTGTCAAAGATATCACATCAATTTACTAATAAAGCACACAAATCCAGTGCCAGTACACTCCCATCGTTCCAAATCTGAACAATGTACGAATAAATTATTCTCACTATATCGGGCGGAAGGCTCGCCTATTGTCTGGCATGCAAATCTGGAAAATCCCAAGAATTGATTGAATAATATCAGTGTGCTATCAAAACACACAAATTGCTTTAAATTGCTAAATTGCCCACTTGGATGTGAGTCGTAAACGGTCATTTAATTGAAAGATTTCAAATCTACCCTGAGTTCGCACACTTCAGAGGCGGACGTTGTAAAAATAAAAAAAATTGCGCTATTAGTGTTTTAAGTGTGAGATGATGTGAGCTCACACGAGGTAGGTATCTACATGCGCTTTATTGGTGTCCTAGTAATAAAAACAGAGTTATTATGAGTGAGCTTTTTACTCAACACAAGCATTAAGTAGACTGATTGTTGAAGAAGGGGTACTTTAATACACTCAAAGCTGCGGAGATCCTTTTTGAAATCTATTGAAGTCAATAGAATGTATGAATTAAGTTCAACTCTGTCTTATACAACAAGTCAGTCCCTTGTATCTTGTCGCGATGTCCTAACGAAAGTTTCGTTTCTTAGGTTAGGTACTTTCATTTAACTAAAAGCCTGTCGGAGTTGCGGTCTTCCTCTACTGCGCCGTCATACGAAGATACTCAGCCATCTTTGTCGATGTATCTCGATTCCTCCGACTGAGTTAATGTCGCTGACCAGACCATTAAGATCGTCGTTGTATATCCTCCACTCACTGTCCATGCAGATGAGATTGTATTTCACCTGAAGGATTTTTCTCAAAAAATTAGTAAGGGCAACCTAACCTGTTCTCAACGAAATCAAGGATGATCCGGGTCTTAGATAGAGTCGCTTCGTCAAAGGGCTTTGCTTCTCAATTACTTTCGTAGCACAAAGAAGCAGTTATTCTAGCAAGAGTTTCAACGTTTTATATCAGCGCTAGTTGTCTGAGTTAATAGCATAAGTCTAGGTAAACAAAATCCCTAACTACCTACATTGACACCGTTTGTCGGATCTCCAGTATACAGTATACTGGATGAAATGAATTTCAAGGAATCTGTGTCTTAGTATAGGGAGTGCTTCGTAACAGAAATTCCTGTAGAAGGGTCATCAATCCTTAGTTTACTTCATTTGGTATAACTTGCTTATAGTTCTCTTAACTACACTTGACCTTCAAAACAGTGGCTCAGATGATCAGAACACATCTGTTTTGAGCCACTTGGACATGGGATGATATGATGGAATCAACTTTACTTTGTTGACATTCTTACGACAACTGTCATAATAATCAAATTTTTTTTAATTTATAGAATTTCCTCATTGGGGTGGAATGTGTGATAATGGACGGCTTCAAAGTCCAATCGATTTAGCCATTGCTGGCTCACTAAAGGGTAGCTATCCTGACTTGCAATTCCACAACTACGACAAGCCTTTGAGTTCTCCACAACTGGTCAATAATGGTCACACTGGTAAGTCCTGTTTTCTTTCATTTCTATGACTTAACTAACTCCATCTTTTCATCCTTCAGTACAATTGTCGAAATTCTCAGTTCAAATGACATTAAGTGGTGGACCTCTGGGAGATAAATTTGTCGTTGAACAAATCCATTTACACTGGTGGTCCGAGCATACTATTGACAAAATTAGGTAATTGGCAAAGCTGCCATTATGATTCACCAGCAGGCACTGTAACATCTCCAACATTTCAGATATCCTTTGGAAGCACACATTGTCCATCGAAATACAGACTATAAAAATATGACAGAGGCTGCCAAGCACAAGGATGGTATCACAGTTTTAGCTGTCCTATTCCATGTTTCCAATCAAGCCAATACTGGAATAGGAAAAATTGTGGAAAATATAGAATTTATTAACGCCGCTGATGAGATCGACAAGCCAGTTAAAATGGAACAAAAATTGAACGTACGTGAACTTTTTCCTACTCTTACAAGTGGTTACCTAACATACCCAGGATCTCTGACAACTCCAACGTGTGCTGAATCTGTGACATGGATTGTCCTACTCGATACATTCCCAGTAACATTGGAACAGGTAATAAAAAATTAAGATAAAGTTGAGCATAACAACATCCTAGCTCTTTACAGGTGAATAAGTTCAAGGAAATTGAAACCAATGACGGAAAGAAATTAAATAACAACTACCGTCTGGTACAGAAGAAGAACAACCGTCCAGTGGTTGTTGTCCAAGAATTCAGGTCCATGGCTCCACCATCAATAAGCTCATCAGTGTTGGCATTGATTGGCTCTTTGGGAATGGTATATCTTCGTAGCGTTCTACACTAATTTGAACTCTTAAAAGCCACCAGAGGGAAGAAAATCACACATCGGCTTCATTGTTCAAGAAATCGTTTTAGTTTTTTTGCAAAAAATTGTTGCCATTTAGTCTTTTATACGCCATTTTATGTATCCTATGTTATTGTCACTTTATGTCTTCAGATTTAGATGGTCTTTATGCATGTGATTCCATTGTAAGCTTAAAGTACAGATATATGTGTATGTATACTATATATATTTTTTGTATTGTATTTATTATCTACGCCAGACTCACGGATGTTATTGTTTAAAAATACCTAGTCAATTTTATTTTATTAAAAACAAAAAAATAAAAAAACCATTTAATTTGTTTATGATTTTTGTAGTTTTGTTCTTACACGATAGATGAAAAAATAAAAATGCGAACTATGTTATTTGAGGGAGAAGTGCTTTTACCGGAAGAGAGAAAGAAGAAATTCCCATAATGGTATTTTAGCTTGTGTTGAGATCTTGAAAAAGTCTTCTAAATACGAAATTGGCTATCACAACCGATCATTGGTGTTTTAAATAAGGGTCAGCAGAAACCCAAAATTAATTGGAATTAATTAATCTAAACAAAGATGGGGCTCTACAAATGAATATCCTTCACACAAATCAATATGACTATCAAGGAGAAAATCAACTTCGCATACTCTTCAGACCATCACCTTAGGGAAAAGGAGATAGTGACAAGCTGCTTTGATATGAAAACATGTCAAGATATTTCGATAAATTCAATGAAACAACCTAAAATTTTCTCCAAAAATTCTCAAACCCAGTTGCTGATTGGTGCAAACATGTAGACTCAAATAAAAACAACAAAGTTACTACAGCAAAAGATTAAAACGAGACTTGCTTTTCAAACCAACAGTTTTTGGTGAATCAAAGTCTTCTTATTTTTGTCAGTGGCATCCAGTGGCATTCAGGATAAAAGTGATGAAATGTAACAGAAGCTAGCTAAGCTACGATAAAGCATTCTCGTACATTCGTCAAAAACTTGAATATAACTTGTATGTTTAAATTTATTCAACGGTAAGCATTCAGATTGGCCTAGGATCGGTCCATTTTCAGTCAAATTTGTTTTCTCAAACACCGAAGGACTTCTCGGATTAAATATACTATCGTTGTATCCCGCATCCTTCTCCTTATTTACAACATATGTTATTCATTTAAAGAAGTAAGTACGTGCGAAAGCATATGGTTGAATTTACCACAAATCTTGTTGAATTTGTATCCTTTGCCCTCTCAGCCCTAGAAAATGGTAATGAAGTTGATGTAATTGCAACGAATTTTAGCAAGACATTTGATAAAACCTCTCATCGGTAAATACTTTTCAAGTTGCCTGCCCTCAGCTTTGAACCCATATTATTGTCTGCCTACTTGTAAAAGCATTGTTCGTTAGGTCAGCCCATTCGCTTAAATTTTAAGCCACCTCTGGTGTTCCTCAAGGCAGCCCTCTGGGTCCCCTTTTCATTATAAGCGATCTCAATAGGATCATCAAACACACGTCTGTCTCCTTTTATGCCGACGATACAACATTTTTCAAAACCATTCCCTCAATAATACCTCGATATTTTTTTTCGATCTGGTGCCTCAAACATTTTCTGGAATTAAATATCGTCAAATGCCAATCGCCGTGGCTTAGTGGTTAGTGCGTTGGACTGCTAAGCGAGAGACACAGGTTCGATTCTCAAAAAAACCACCAAAAGTTTTTTCGCGGCACCACCTCTTCGCAGGCATGAAAAACCTGCAAGAGTACAATCTGTCACGAAAAGCTTCTTAATTCGCCGTTCGGAGTCGGCATTAAACTGTAGGTCCCTTCCATTCGTGCGAAGAATATAACACGCACAACATGAATGGTTGTGAGAGGCTAGGCCTTGGCTCTCCATGAGGCTGTCGTGTCAAATTACATACAAATGCCAATCCATTACTTTTTCTAATAAGCCGCACCAATTTCTTTCTATCGACCTATCTCCTCCATTCAATCTCTTCGCGACCTCGGTATTTTGTGTGATTTTCCGTTGACATATGGGTTAGGCTAACTTTGTATTAGGCTTTGTAAAATGATTTCCAAAGAATCCATCAATCCATACGTTACCAGGTCTCTCTACAGTATCTCTGTTCGTCCCCTCCTAGAGCACGCCAGTCATATTGTTGAATTTTATGTCAGAAATCTCTGATAATTTCTTAAAAAAGGGTTTCCCAAGTGTGCGGTGCCTGGTTCTAGCTAGTGTCGGGCAGTCACAGAGAAAGTCGAATATATGTACATACATGAACGTGATTGGATGATGAGTTGGTTTGAGTTTCAATAAAGGCTAGCAGGTGTATTTCTTCTCCCTTCTGATGGTGGATCCTTGTCTACTATCTGCTGAATCGAAAATCTTCATACTAAGACAGATTCTATCGAATTTTAAATTGAAGGCACTCACCTGCATCACGCTGTTGAGGACGGCAACAATTTTTTTCCATTTTTAAGAAGTATTGGAAACTATTACAAACCATCTCACAGTGTTTAAATTAACGCAAACTCATCTTGAGGAACTTGTGACAATAAAACCACCCATCCTGCATGATTAAAATATTTTAATGATCATGCATTTACAGTGAAAGCAGTCACTATCTTACACACCAAACCTGATGACAAATAATCTTATTCGGGAAGATACTTTCTTCCATAAACAGTAAATTCCCCATTTCGATTGCCTATGAATCATCAATCGTTATCAAAAATTTTAAAACTGTGTAATTCCAAAAGCTAGTTGTGAACCACTGATATAGTGAAATCTACTCATATTACACTTTGTCACCGCTATAGTATGCAAAACTAAAGTCAGGCCTAAGTTGAGATGTGGACAGTAAAATGACTTTAGTTAATGACTTTATGTACTACAAATTTTAGACTTGCAATTATAACAAATTACGAGCATACACAATTCGGAGTTATTCGGATTGAAACCAACATCACTGGTCGATGGAAAATTTAAAAAAAAAAAGAGAAAATATTGCATACATCTGGGCTCATTTCAGTTCATCCTAAGTTTATATCGGTCATTTCGACTTTTACTTATCAACTTCGGTTGACCGCCCGCATTGCATTTTTTAGGTGGATTTTTTTAAAATGTTTTCAATTATAAGACTGTCGAGGGCGTTTAAAATTTTGCAAGTGATAGAGTGTCACATTGAAGGGTTCAGGTTCAACTCGTGATAACAACTGCGAAAACAAGCTCTTGTAAACTCTACTGCTCTGGCAGAGCACTGGCAGCAGGGCGGTTTTATCGCTTTAAGTGTTGATCATTTGATAATGAAATCAGAAAGTTCGAAAGAGTTGTGAAGCAATAACAACATCAAAAAATGCTCCCCAATTCCAAATCCAAATCCAATGCCATTTGAGTTTCAAAAAACACTACACCGAGCTTGCGGTGTGTAAATAACTTCATAAAAGGTATTCAGAACGCCTTAAATACGAGATAATTATAAAAAATTGAGGAATTGTAATTGAGCGAAACAATGTTTGTTTTAAGGTATAGGTTACATGTTTATTCAACGCATCGTACCCAAACTGTTAGTTTGTTAGTTTGTAATTTATTTATTTATTTATTTATTTATTCATCTACAAGCATTATTATATAGCTAACAGACGTTACAAATTTGTTTTTTAGAATATAAATACGTATATACAATAGTTTGGATTTAAAATTATCTCTAGATAAAGATACATCTATGTGGCTATAAACACTGTTCAAAGCTAGTATGACTCTGGATATGGGTTCATTTTGACCGTAATTCGTTCTATGACTTTGCCGAAAGAGAAGATGCCTTATTCTTAAGGATCTAGATGGAGCATATATGGGTACCATCGAGAGCAGAGTAGGGCATCTTATATGGTAGCATAGTAAGTCTCTCACAAACATTACATCATGAATCTGTCGTCGGGATTTCGGTGATTTAATTCCAAGGAGTTGACATCTTGCTTTGTAATTTGGAGAAGGGACCCAATGCATTTTATAAAAAATATATTTTGTAAAGCGCCTCTGAACCTTTTCAAGTCGATCGGAATAGGTAGAATATGCAGAATTCCAAATGACATCCGCATATTCAAGAAGAGATCGAACTAACCCAGTGAAAAGTGACAATAAGGCAAATGGATCGCTAAAGTCCTTTCCGTTTCGCATTATAAATCCAACGACTGAATTAGCTTTTGCTACCATATATTCAATATGGGCTTTAAAAGAAAATGAAGGGTCCAGCAGAACACCTAAGTCTTTGATTTTATGTACTCTGGTCAAGCGAGTTGAATTAATTGAGTAATAAAACTCGATAGAAGACGAACTTCTGGTGAAAGAAATCGCATTGCACTTATTTATGTTAAGTGTTAAGCCATTGGCGCTGCACCATTCAGTTAAACGGTTTAGATCGGATTGGATTAAATAACAATCTTCTACGCATTTAATAGCTGAAAAAAGTTTTAAGTCATCCGCATACAATAAACATTGACTATTTTTGACTACAGCAACAATATCATTAATAAAAATAATGAAAAGTAATGGGCCTTAGTGACTCCCTTGCGGTACGCCGGAAGTACACTTAATCGTTTTTGAAAGCGAAGCTCCAATTTTTACTCGTTGAGTGCGACCAATGAGAAAAGATGAAATCCAGCGAAGAATTTCAGAATGAAACCCAAAACATTCTAGTTTCTCGAGAAGAATTGAATGTTGAACTGAGTCAAAGGCTTTACTAAAGTCGGTATATATGGCGTCGACCTGACTTTTTTTCTCCAACTCATTGATTGCATACGAAGAAAAAGAAGCCAAGTTCGTAACAGTGGAGCGACCAGATACGAACCCATGCTGAGCTTCAGATAAACATTCCTTCGTCAAAAACTCAAGTCTATTTTTCACGATACTTTCAAAAAGTTTGGGAATCGCTGAGAGTTTACAAATACCTCGGATAATTCTCAACATTATTTTTTGAACCAGACTTATGGATAGGCACAAGTAATGACACTTTCCATACATCTAAGAATTGGAAAAGTTGAATTTATATTTGGAGCTCTGTGCCCCTTGGAAAACGGAATTAACTAGGTTTTTTTTCTCACATTGACCGCATTATCGACAAAGCTAACTCTACTCTTGGATTTGGAGAACGGTGGTCTAAAAATGTCACCAAATCCTTTTATATTACCTGTATTAGGTCCCTTCTTGAATATGCTTGCCAAGTATGGTCACCTTATCAAACAAAAATAATCGAGGCTATCGGTTTTGCCTTGCGTGGTCTTCCTCTGGTTTGATTACTACATTCTATCACCCTATCATCCGGTTTTGCACTCCTTTTTCAGCAACTTTCAGCTGGGAAAATCGATTTCCCTGCATTTTTACAAATGAACCGCCTCAACTCTTACCGAATCAATTATGGAGGAAACGAGCTCATGTGTAGAATGCGAACAGCATGCATTATACATTTAATTTATACTTCAGGCGGTTAGCTCTGTACCGATACTACACTTTTTTTTGCCTTCTGAGACAACCTCTTAGTAGATGTTTAGTTCCAAGTCTCGTGTTAAGATTAGCTTGAAACTGTCTTAGTGGTTAATGCGTTGAACTTTTAAGCGAGAAGGCACAGGTTCGATGCTCAGGCTCGAAGCAACTAAACGTTTTTCGGCAATAAAACTGCAGGTCCCTTCCATTCGTGCTAAGAATCTAAGACGCGCAACATAAATGGTTGCGAGAAGATTGGCTTTGGCTCTCTATGAGCTGTGGCGCCAAATATTTGCAAATGCTTCCTTTTATGGTGTCAAAATTGTAATTTTCGTTCAAGCATTGTCATACTCTTTTATCACAGACCATTGATCAGGTCACTGTTGGTCTCTCCATTCTTTTGTACACGCAAACCGATGCAGTTGGGTTTTACCCAAATTACCACCAGATAATTGACACCCATTATTTTGATGGTTAAGGTTCATGAACGGAAAAGTCTTTTCTCTGAATTTCCTCTTCCGTTTTATGAAAAATGAAAAACCACAAAGAAAACAAAAACAATAATTAGTTATGTAGATGTAATTCACGCGAAACCACCTCAGGTCCATTGAACTGAAGCTACCGCCAATGCAGGCAGATTGCTCACCATAACAAAGTCCTCATTATTAAAATACAGGTTCGAATCAAAATATTATCAAATTTCCAATCAAAAAAATCCCGGTCAATCAGCCAATCGGTCGTAGGTAGTCCAACTAGACTTAACTCGTACTAATTCCACTACGAATGCGTCATGCAAAAATGAACTCTCGTATGCTACTGTGGTGAATACTGTGTGTTTCTCTTCTTTTCTTTTGTTTTATTTTATTTTGTTTTGTTTTGTTTATCACGAAGAAATGAGGTGAGATTATTGCTGCAACAACGAAAACTTTTGCTTAAGATATAAGCCGCAATCGTGTTATTACTTCAGTCTTCGACGGTCTTTAAAGTGGATTACTTCTCAAATGGCCGATCAGTGACGGTTGCAAATTGCGCGCGCTCATAAATAGTGCCTCCAAGTTGTGATATTAAAATTTAAATTAGTATCTTAAAATAGAGCTAGTGTTTTTAAATAATTATAAATTTAAACAAAAATATATATACATATATAAACGAAAAAAAAAAAAACATATAAACAAGTGTAAAAATGAGTGTAACACTCTTGATAACGGGTTTCCTATCAATGCAATGTGAGTTATGATACAATTTAAATACTAATCGTTTTCAAGCGGATTCAAATAAATTCTGGATTTTTTTTTCCAACTGGCGTGTGTACGGAGGCGGCAATCTGCGATGTTGCAATGTCAAATGCCTATTTTTTTTGTGTTTAAAATTTATATAACTTCCTGTTTGGACTATTGATTATTCAAAAGCATTCATTAGTTAAAGTTTGACGTTAAGTGAATGAATGAAAATGTAAATGCCGGTTTTCCTAACTAGTATTTGTGGTGTCTAGTTTTGGTTCTTTTGTCTGAAATACTTCACGGAAATAAATCAAACATTCTTGTTCTTCTCCTCCGTATTTGAATCCGCATATACTTGAATAGTTGATAACAATTCAATTTTGAATCACAGGGAATCCTTGTAATTTACGTTCAAGTGAACTTTAAAAAAAAAAAAAAAGAGTTCCCATTGCATTTAGCTCTTTCCCGAAAGGAACAATAGGTCTTGCCATCGTTAAAATACAGTAAATCGTTTAAATTATAAAGTACCTAATGTATGCAGCCTATAGCAAGCGAAAGTCAGTTGATCGCATAGTGTTATAGCCAGCCTTTAAACTAATAAAGGTAACAGCTGGGCAAAGTCATTACCAACGCAGATAGACCAAAGTTCAGGTATTCGAAAATTCTCTTTTCTGAACTCTATGTAGAAAATTCACTAGAGATTCCATTGCTTGACCCAAGAAATATTTAAGAAGCGATTGAAGGGCGTTTCACACACAAATATTCTGCACCTCCCCCTTGCTCTTGGGAATACTCATAATGAAGGTTTTACGAAGACATCAGCACCAGATCCTGAACTATTTTTTAGAGTGATCTATGAAAATGTAACTACAACCCTGTAGCTCAGAACAAATCGATCTAAAATTTGATTTACAGTCCAAGTTTTGAATTTAATTGTCCAAATGACATAACTATAAGAAAGCAGCTCACTATCAAGTGGTAAGAGTATTAGCAATGCATCCGCTTTCAGACCGCTAAGAATATTGATCATAACAATTCTGTTTCGTAGCGAGTCACATAACTTTGTAAAACAGCCTTGCCTTACAGAAGGATTGACCACTTTCATAAGTTCATTAAAAATTAGATTGTGACGTGTAGCTAGAGCTATAGTTCCCTTCTTGCAACCTATGGTTGGCCATTGCCAAGAAGAGTGCGGAGATACTACTTTTAATCAATTCAAGTGGAATAAGAACAGATTCCGTAAAGATTTCATTAAAAAAGAAACACAACGGCAGGTTGTTAACATTTTCGTCGCCTGACTTGGGACCTTCAAATGTCATGGCTGGCCATTGTAATTGGGTAAAATTCCTCCTTATTAAAACGGTTGCTATAGCAGTTTATTTAAGTAGTCCAGCAAATCGTATTTTTTGAGTCTTACTGCAGTTTTAAGTCAACAGTTGGCAGACTCAGAAACATATTCAGTACATAAGTGGTGCTTGATCGTAAGTCCTTTGATAAACCTATACAAGTTTTCCCTAACAACGTCCCCTATACTATCCACTATTTGAATACAACTAATCTCACGAGCGTTGTTCAAAACATGACTATGTGTATACGTATTTAAGCAATTGGAACAAAGGCTTAGTACTATTTGCGAAACTACAAATCCACGTTCCTTAATGTTACTTGACTGCTGTTCTTATCGCACTCTTTATCGCTTGGTTATGTAGAAATTTTAGAAACTTTTCACTAAGCCGTATCAAATGCTTTCATTATGAAATTAAATGCACTCCACTTAATTCCCGGAGCTTCTAGTTGCGTTTCCATCGGGGACCCTATACGAAGCTTGTGAAAAGGGTGAAAATCTTGCCCACGACTTCCTATTTGATTGTTGTGTTTGCTGGTGGATGCTGAAATTCTCACAACAACTCCGACCTCCGACCTGTTACCATTGTATGAACAATGTGAAAACATTGCAAAAGCGTCTTTACCTTATAGATATTATGTTGAAGCAATTAGCATTTTTTGCAATCGTAATGAAACTGAAAGTTTTAAGCTATGCTTAGGAGAGTATAAAATACCATGAGTGCTCTTACGTTTGAAGAAACCATAGAGATCTTATGCCGATCATTTGGTCAGAAGCTCCTACATTTATTTTGTTGTCTTTCCTGTAGCTATCACATTAATACTAGAGAGACTTAAATCTGTATTGATTACTTATGTAATATTAATTAACTGCTTACAGATCAAAGAGAGTACAATCTTCCAACATTGACTTAATCAACCGAGGCCGCATCGAGACAGCAAGAATCACAGCAATTAGCTGGCAAATTGGTCCACCCGCTCCCAAGTTAAGCATTCCGTTCAACCCCCACTGCCGTAGTTGCGACAACTCATATGAAAAGGAAACCCTATTTCACTTTCTCTATGAATTTCCGGCACTAGCTAGAACCAGGCATCGCACACTTGGCAAACCCTATTTTAAGGATTTGTCAGTGATTTCTGACATAAAATTTTGCAACTTTATTAACTTTCGGAACTCCATTGGATGGAGTTCTTAGCCACACTCATCAACATCCAGGTCAAGTGGGTTGTGGTACCAAACCACGCAACCGCGCTACTTAAGTTTCTGATATGATCTTACTAGACAGCCACTTCCACCTACAGATCAAAGGGCTTACTCGAATGAGACTACTGTATTACGTTTGTGGAATCAGTTTATTTCGATTCCAAAAAGATTATGTAAAAGCTGAGTAGAGATAATCCAGAAGCAAAGCAAATTTATACAAACGAGGTTAGAAGGGTGTAATATTCTACTGTGAAAAGAAAAACTACAAAGTGGTTCAAAAAGGTTAGATAAGGGTGCTACTGTGAGCAACCATGAAAAAACCGTCCATTATGATGCCTTCAAAATCATTTCACCAGAATCCTTAGACATCCAAGTAAATCCACAACTGGTAACTCTGTCAGACACAGACTGTCCAAATAAACAAAGACCCGCCGATCTAGATATCAAAGCGGTCGTCCCTGAGGTGCTCGGCAATCACAAAGGAAGTGCCTTGTAAATTCCTGTTCTTCTTCATTTCTGCAGCTTCCGCGACAACTACAACCTCCTGACTATTGTGCTGGTGTATATTACTAAGTTTATCAGTATCTGATCTCCTGAAAGGTATGAAACTTCACGTTCTTATTTTACGTCCGTAATGCTAGTCGACGTGCTAATAGCTTGTTTCTCAGTCCATTCAGCTTCATTACATGGTCCCATTTCATCAGCTCATTTACTTCCTTTAACTCTAAGGTGTCCAGGAACCCAACAAAGTTTAATGGAATGCAGTCGGATAGAGTTGAGTGATTAACCGCAATGTCTGTTGATTTTCGAAACTACAGTATAAAATCTTGATCGATGGAAATAGCTTCTTGAATTTAACGGTCTTGCTACCCGGTTTATAGCAAAGATGTTTACCTAACGTCAGAAAAAAACTCAAAGTCTAAATGATTCACTGATCTTTAGCATATCACAGTTAACGCAAGTCTGTGAAGAAGGCCATATATTATTGATGGTTGGTAAGAATTTAACTGAGACTAGTAACACAACCTCATCTGCATACACAACCACTTAAAATATAAAAATAATTTAGGGTAACCACTTAATCGGAGATATAAAATATGATTCTGTTGACAATGAGGATTCACAGCAGTGGTGTTCCCCTTGTCACACATTTTTAAAATATTTTTGTTTTACATACTCTGTTTCTACTGTTGAGGAGTAAGTCCTAATACCGCCTCGAGATAAGCCGCTTATTCAACAATGCTCACAACCACATTAGATCATAAATCTATGAACTTACCTTTGTCTCTTGACATGAAGATCCACAAGTCTTTCTTGTGCTTTTGAGCAAATACTATGAGAGGATAATTCATCTAGCATTGTTAAGGGTTGTTTAGGCCTGACAACTATAAAAAGACATACACTTCACAAAGATTTAAGGAGCTGAGGAGTTCGATTTTTTTTCTTTGGAAGAATTCTAGATCTCAGTTGAAATAGTGCTCTACAACCCACATGCCTTAAAAAGGTGTGGATATATCCTTAATGACCAAGGAATATATTTATATCTATGTGCATATGGATGCATTCTTTGACACGTATTGAGCCTTTAACACACATGCTTGTTCTACATCGACCGACGTATTTGGTAATCAAAAATAGTCTTGCTTGGGATACTTCAATACAGCCGCGCTACTATTACTTGTCCTGAATGTCAAAACATCGAAAAGGCTCCTACAACAATAACTTTTACTTAATTTATAGAGCTGCTTGATCCTTCCAGCTGCTTCTTTCTCACTAAGCCTCTCCCTGATGGTGTTCATTCCTATCCTACAGAAAGTTTTTGGCTTAACGAAACTCATTTGTCCCTTGATTTGCCAGTTTACCATTATTGACCCTCTCCAGTGTCGAAAGAAGGTATGTTGAGAGAACCTTAGTCCCTTGTTTCGATTCAACTCCCTCGATTATGAAATGAGAATCGTGCTCACCTATTTCTGCGGTCACAAACGATTGTCGTTCATCTCTGGCGGAAATGGTTATGCAATTCAGTATTCACATGTGTTGGATTCCTAACCACAGAGACAGCCCGAGAAATCGTCAGACTGACTAGCTCATCAAAATAGGCACTACCCTTAGCACGTTGCCGAAGGAGCGACACTTAGCTAAACCTATCGCTGCATGCAAACACTTACTCAAGCTGAATGCTATGAAAGCCAACAAAAGATCAAAAACGCTCCTACTGATTGGTGTCTGCACGGAACCTTGCCCTTTAAGTTTTCAGACAAGAAGACTAGACCTCTTTTGATTTCTGCAGGGAAACAATCATCCACTTTCTTTGTGCCTGCCCAGTCCAGACTGCTCCTTCCTTCAACGGTCCCACCGATTTAGGGACGTTGATGTTAGAAGCATTCTTCACTTCATTAGAACTTTTGAATGGTTTAATAACCCTGCACGAAAGTAGACCAGTGACATATTGAGTGGTTTTACAATGGACCTTTTCTGGTCTAGATAGGTAAATTGAAGAGGGGACTTCATTCGGATCTCTACGGATCCATTATGTTCCTCTGACGTGGAATAGACATTCCTGTCTGAAAAGACAAAACGAAAAGAAAGGTCTGGGTGAGTGCAATTACGATCATGAACCTCCCTGAACCATTCTGAATTCGTAGTGAATTAAAGAATTAAGGCTTTGGTGGCATTTAGACAGGTCGCTCAGGTCGTTGAAATAGTATTCACTGAGGGCCGTCTTCTATGTTCTGTGTAGGCTGGGCATTCGCATAGGGAGTGGGTTGTGTTCTCTTTCGCGTCTGTATTCCCACAGTCTTTGCATACCTCGTCTATACTTAAACGCATTCGTCTAAGGTGAGCCACCAATAGGTTGTGACCTGTGATAATCCCAAGAATGTATCCCATTTTTATCTTGTTGATATTTGTCCAGAGTTTCCTGGAGAAGAAACATGATAAGAGTGCGCACCATCTTTTCGTTATCTCTCATCAGCTTGCATGTCAAGTGTAATGCTAGATTTGATGAGAGCTAGTAGGGGTAGTTCTGAATGGTCGACATGTGATAAGTCCTGTTCCGAGCCCTTTCTGGCTAACGCATCCGCCATTTCAATCCCAGGTATATATTTCTGTCCCGAAATGAAGGTTTTAAACTCGTTACGACAACGTTTCATCATTTTTGACTTTACTCCTGTGGATGAAGTATCTTTAATAGCGGCAGTAAATGTCGATGGTTTTTCTAGAAACTAGGTTCTAGGTTTTTCTCGAGCTACCTCGGCGATGGCTAGAGTTTCCGCTTGGAACACACGGCCATGGTTCGGAAGTCTTATTGACCGCTTTATTCTTCGGTTTTTGACCCGTCCGTACAAATCGAGATTTTCGTCGGGTTGATAGCCTTCCCGCTGGCCCACTCGTGTCTTGGGGGGATGACCTTTTTTATGCTTAAGCTTAAATCAGGAAATGGTATGAGGTAGTCCGAGTCTGTTTCTAGTTTTGCCCAACTTGCTATCTCTTGGTCGCCCGCTTTCCAAAGATTGGACTGTTTTAAACTCAGGGCAAGTGTGTCTGTACTCTAGTCCAGGCAGCCATCCTAAACTATCAAACTATTACCTCTATCATGAATATGCAAGTCAGTCTGTACACTTTGTCTAGGCGAACTAAATATACGTATGTATCTCAAAAAGAAAGAAAACAGGTGATCAATGCCGAAATTGATACACGTGTCGCGTGTATTACACATTAAGTATCCGGGATCATGAAAAAAAGCGAACTTTCACTTCCTGATACACTATAGACAGCCTGCTATTGTGTTTGTATTTCTGGCAAATTTAAATCAAAAACAGACATTATACCTGTCAAAATCGATTCTCCTCTGTTTGGGTACACACCTTACTACACTTTTATTGTTCTTGCCAAAAAATAAATAAAAATTATTGTACTTGAGTACAGTACACCTGTCATATATACGCATACATAAATCTCGTTAAAAAACTCGCTTCCATACTTCAAATTGTTGCCACCTTAAATCCAGCCTGTCGGTCTACAATCTACATGCATAATTTAATCTCATTTAATGACTAATAAAACAAATTTACAAAAAAAAAATGGAAAAATATATTTTTGACCGGAACCTTAATCATACAAAAAAAAATTGAAAGTAATTCTTTCACCACAAAAATTAAAGAAAAAATAAACGAAAAATTCATTCTTTCAACTTCTCTCCCGGACTTAGTCTGTTCGATGGTTTCTAGGCCAAGGTCAACCAGACTAGGCGAGTTACCGCATCGCCATAGCTCAAAATCGTTATAATCTCTGATCGGGTTTTATCAAAAATCCCATGCAAATAAGAATAATTTTTATAGTACTACCGGTACGAGTGCTTCGGATTTACGACCGACTAATATGATCATAATGCGACAACCACCAAGAGACAATGAATGAAAGCCTTGATCGTGACCGGTCTGACTCACTTTCGTTTGTATACAAAGCGGCCAGAGCTTGTTGTGTTACTAATGTTAATCTTCACACGATTCCCGCTTGTTGTGAAATTAATTACCAACGTGGGGTCAAAGCACCTTTGTTTTGAAATTGGATGTGTCTGACCAATTAGATGAGAGATTGGTTGCAAATTTAAGATAAATCATTGTAGTCGTTGGAATATTCAAAAGTGTCATTTAGCTATTGCAGTGCGTCTCGAATGATTCAGTATGGTTTTGAAAGGCATAGATTCAGGTAAAACGTGTGTCGATTATGCTATGTAAATCGTGTGAGATGGGATTGCGAAATATATGGATCTACCTTCTTGAGTTTCGATGGGTTATGCATTTGTTTTTAATTGGGAAATCAGTTTTGAATAAGTTTAAAGTGAAATATTAACGATATTTTGCAGATGTTGCGAATAAAATGCGCAAGAGTTAAGCTGTACGCATTTTTAAGTTTGTCAAGTCAGCTTTTCATCTGTTTAACCATCAGAAATTATTCATTAGGTTAGGCTTCAATTGTAGCGGTGGCTACACTTATGTACAGCCGCACTCGGATCTCTAAAATAGATAGAACAGATTATTATTTGTATCAGTTGGCCTCCCTGAACCAACCCGAGTTCCGAAGGAATTGTAGGATGGCACTCGGTGGTTTGCTTGACAGTTCGCCCAGATCATTAAAGAAATTATTCATTCACCACAGACGTTCTGAAAGCTTTCCGGTCTAACCTACCTCGACTACATCATTGATGTTTGCTTCTTATGCTATAGAACATAAGACGTGTATCAGAGTTTGGAAACGGAGGCAAACATGGTGAGCCTGCCAGGAACACAAATAGCGTGGATACGCCGTTTTGATACCACAGCTCCGGTGACCTGTATGTATAGTTTTCAGTTTCATCCTGTGGAGCTTAGAAAAATGATAATGTTGCAGAATTTAATGTAAAAAATAACCTTAAAAAAGGGTTTCCCAAGTGGGCGATGCCTGGTTCTAGCTATTCACAGAGAAAGTGGAATTCCAAACATGGTGGGACTGAAGACAAGACCGTCTTAAGCTAATGTCCTTCTCTTACACCGTATGAACCTTGTAGCAGATTCAAGCTATAGACTCTGCCTTGAGAGTGAAGAGACCTCTCTGCATATCTTAACGGAATGCCCAGCTCTCTTCCAACTTAGAAAGAGACTTCTCAGTGACGAAGTCATCTCTACGGGACAACTCGATGCCAAACACCCAAGGAAGTTCCTAAACTTCTTGATATCCTCTGGGGTGAAACAATTCATATAAGAAACAACAGGGAAGGCACAATAGGACTCGCTAGAAACCGTAGTGCCAAAGGCTGTGAACAACCCTCCCGACACCATAATAATAATAATAATAGTAATGTCCTTTAACTTTATCATGCTCCACAGCTTTACAAAAGGTTTAATGAGTGGATATGATAATGAAGTGAATCTAGAATACTGCACAAATTAGAGAAAGGAAGTTTATGTGGTTACCACTGACTTCAGCAAGGCTTTTGAGAACTTTCTTAGCCAAATTACATATCAACGTTACTTCCTGCGTTCTTTAATGTAGTTATTCGGTATCATTTTGACAAAACAAAATTGCTATCTTCTTGGACTGAACCTACCTACCACCTACATGAAACGCACCAAAGTTAGGCTCTTAGGGGCATTCTTCCTACCTCAGCCATGTTTACCTACAACTGGAAAATGTTTTAATTCGAAGCAAGACCGAGGTCGTTGATGTATCTCTGGATCGTGCTTGTAGATGAATGGTTGACTATTTCTGGCGATATGAGTCCCCTACCGAAAAATGTTTGCCTGCTTCGAGATATGGTGAGATATTGGTATGAGATGTGATTCACAGTTTGTTGTTCTTCCTAACTAAGTCGGCACATGTCAGCTTGTTGAGATGATAGTTAAGTGAGCCATGCCTTTCTGACTTCTCTTATCTGATCTTTTTTCCATCAATTAAAAACATTTTTCGTATCCTAAAGGGCATCTTCCGTATCTATGCATCAACCTATATACTCATATACTTAGAGACTCAGACTACATGAACAGTTTTAGACGTTCATTATGTACACACATTATGCACTTCAAAACGACCTGAATTGGTTATCTCTTTCTCTTTTATGTATTAAAAACTTGTTTGTTAAAGCACAATGGCTGTTTATTTTTCAAGACCTACAGCTCCCACAAACATCTTCCTGTATCCCATAGAGATAGACCTTGCACTCGCGACAAGCTGCTCTCTCAATCATTCTAACCTGCAATTTGAGTGTCCTCTGACTGAGACATTAAGCTGAGTTTCCGGTCTAACGCTGAAAAAATTATAAGCAGAGCGAACTCTTCTCATCAAGGGCTTAATCAAAAATTTGCGTCACAAGATCCCTTAACCTTTGTGGGACCCCACCTCTTCTGGTCATCTTAAGTAGCCCAGATAAACAGTTGTCCTGAAGTTTATATCGCAGATACCCGTGCCAGACGAGACTAACTAAAGTTAATACTGCCCCACAAGTTATGGATAGGTGATACGAGGAAGGGTGAGTTCATAAACATCAAAAATCTGCGCAAGTACAATCAAATTTCTTTTCTCATGCGTTTTTGAACGCTACCACTTCCCAGTCAAGATGCAGAACGAATTTTCCTGCAGTCAGAATAATTTTTCTACCCTATCTGCACGACGCTGACGCTATATTGACGTTTATGAACGGGAGATACTGCAGTTTGACTAGGTTCGTTCGACTGAAAATCTGACTTTTTGAACGCAACTAACGCAGTTCTTTGAAAGTCTGACGTTTATGAACTCACCCGAACTGTGATAGTGTGTTAGGTCCAGGTTGGACTTTTGGTTTCAGTCCCCACTCAAAAAGTCTCGAAAATGTCCTAGTAGCTTTGGTGATCATATTTTTTTTTTATGAGGATTCCAAGTGAGTTTAAGGTCTAGAGTTACTCCTAGAAACTTACATATTTCCGTTGTGCTTGAAGCACAAGTTGAGAGAAGTTGAAGTTGAGAGATTTAGTACTCTCTATCCGTTGAAGCGCAGAGTTAACACTTACCCATTCCGGTCGTCACCATCTCTATACTCTAGAAGCCTTCACAATATCCAGAAATGAGGATAACCCTTTTCTTTAACGCTCAAGCTACACTCGATTTATTTACAATAGAACCTCAGATTTGATAGAAATAAAAAATTGAGGCTTATATGCTTGAAGGGCTTTGGGTCAGGTTTCAATAGTTTCTGCAGATGCTGTTTGCCAAGATACCTTATCCTCCGCCATGTTTCCTACAGCGTAAGTATTGCATCGACAAGCATTCGGATGAAGCTTCTTCTGAGGGACAGTTGGATCATTTGTCTTTTCATTGAGATTACTGTCAACAAACTGTTGTGACGCAACCAATGGTGTCACCCACTGATTGTCTTTCAGCTCATTTAACAGTGACGTGGTCTTTAAAGAATTTGGCTGTGTTAAAGGCGGGAACCACATATCTGAAGGCTCCAAAAAGTCCGAATAGGCTCCAAATAGTGCACGTGTAGATGCGAAGATCATTATCCTTTTGTTCACTTGCATGGGTGGTCAACAACATTCTTTTAATACAAACCTTGTCAATTATTTCATCTAATCAATTTTATTTCCTTTTCAGTAACAACAGGATTTCCAGATTTGAGTTTTTCCAACTTGGACAAGTCCAACCTTGACGTTAACTACTATTATAAACGAGACTGTAAATGTATAAAACTTAGAGACTGTAAGAATATGATAGACTTTATGACCAAAGCCGACTTGTCGGACAACAATTACCTGCTATACGACAAAATTCGCAAAGCCTCCTGTGGGTCTATCGATAGTCACCCACTTGTTTGTTGTCCGTCGCAACCCAATCACTCCGATGAGACTTATTCCATTGAGATCGACGACGAACAGCCTTGGGTATGGGATGACAACAGTAACAGTAACTTTGCAAAGAAAAACAAGAAGAAGACAAGCCGCAAAATCAACTATAACTTTGAAGAATATCATTCCTATGAACAAAATCTGGTTGATTTTGAAGATCCACATACCAGGAAGAATTGCCCCCCGATTTTCTACGATGGATTCGATGACGATATTAATTTCAGCTCCAAGAGGAAACACTTGAAGCCATACGATCCACATGGGTACGATACTTTCGATGCGTTGTATGGCTATCCACCTCCTAGTGGATTTAAATTCTCAAAACTAGAGCCCACGCCGGAATCAGTTACGAGTCGAAACCGAGAAGACGACAACAACAAACAAGTGCATTTCAACTCCGAATACTGTGGACTGTCGGTGAATACGCGAATTGTCGGAGGACGTGACAGTGGGCCGGGCCAGTTTCCATGGATTGCTCGCGTGGGATATCGCAACAAGAGTAAGTTAAAACAAAAAACGAAATTAGTTTTGTACTACGTCTTCACTAAAGCTAAAGCACTAAGCTTCGGATTTAATGAAGACGTAGTATTAACCATTTAATTTGCTAAACCATATTTAAACGACCAACAATGTACTTCATCTGGCGGGTTAGTAAGACCCCAACCCCAAATATTGCTGAACTCTTGAGTAGTGATTTTGTGGAATTATCCATTTGCATCATGTGGTTTGAGAAAGCGGCCAAGGAATTTGATTTACAAGGCAGATTCATGGACACAGACGATACACATGGTTTAGACTTACAAATGGATGCGGCCGATGAACAGGGTTTGGATCTTAATGAAGTACCTGGTGCGGTTGAATTTGATGTAGTTCGTGAAGGAGGCTCTACGCATGTCTTACTCATGTTGACTATTGCTCTCACCAGCTGTGTTGTTTCTCTGCAATGAAAGAGGGGTCATTTAGATTCCATATGATATTACATGTGATAAAGATGTAATGTTAAAACAAGTAAGACAATGGCAGTGAGCTGGTAGTGCTTGTTTTCCTTTTATAGCTCTTCTGCCATTGTTCAGATTTGAAATGTAGATCTGTCTGTTGGGTAAACTCAAGTCGCTATGTAGGTCATTAATTGGATTTGCATTTTAAAGTTGTCTATGTGGGTAAGCACGGGCAACACAAAAAAGAAAAAAAGTGGACTACTGCAAATTGATATTTGGAAATTATATAATTGCCGGGCAAGGTATGAGTTGAAGGTTAAATTAAAACAATTACATTTGCCTAATACTATAGTTCGTGTCTGATTTTAGGTCACTTTAGCACACGTTCGGATTATCATTTGCATAGAGAAAGGTTAGGATGGTAGCTGAACGGTGGTGTTAAACATTTGTCTGGTGAAATTGTTCTAGGTGAATCTGAGCTTCAGCCAATAATTAAGCATTGCGCTTAGCTAACTGTCTGCAGATAAGCACTTCAAGTTGGTTGAGGTCTCCTTCTGCATGTGTACGCTACCTAAGGCCGTTCTTTACTGCATTGAATTGAAGCTGTAATGACAGGTTAAATTTAGAAACTTTGAGGGCGGGAGAGTTGGTATCCATGATATCGAAGTACATAACTAGATCAATGATGCTATAGTTTCTTGTAGAACTTTCTCTTTCAAGTCCCATGAGCGCAAACGGAACCAAATACCTAAAAAAGAAATTTTCACTCAAAAAGACCAAGAATATCCATATCCGCCTTCAATAGAGTCCATGTTCCAACGCTCTTAAGCAAGTTTCGAATGATGAAGATCTTATTTATGTCGAGTCTAGTATAGATAGTCGGAATAGAGCTTTACTGCACAGTCTATTGTACCTTGTGAAAAGGGTCTAAGTAACTCACAAAAAAAGAAGGGTTATGAGGGTGGTTAATAAGTCTCGGGATGAATTTAAGAATGGCATTGCACCCTATTCTTTCGAAATATTACGAAATGTGCGTCTTTCTGTTTCAGAGAAAATTTTGAGATGCGTTCACATTTCTTCAGCATCTTCTGAGGTCTAATATATTGTACGACAGGCCGTAAAAGACCCATTCGCAGTCTTTCATGTCAAGCCTATTTGATTTTTTTAACAAATAGAAGGGACGAATAGTGTTTATTGCCAACTCTAAACGGCAGATTGAAAAGTTTCTTAAAGCGAATTTAAAAATTTGTGTTTGGCTACCGAGATGTGATGCTTAAAAAATCGTTAAATTGTTTTGCTGAGACTTGAACCCAAGTCACCTCCCAGGCTAACGCACGCACAGCTGAGCCACTGCGGCCGCTTACTGTATGTTTTCGATGTGGAAATCCTTGCTTATGCATACGCTTAAGTTTTCCATCTGTTAATTCCATAAATAAATCAATCAAATATTTAGAATTGAACAGATTTATAGATTTTTCTTTAACTTTTGAAAAGAATAGCGTTTCGTTGCTGTATCTTTGGGTGGATGCATACCTATTTAATAATTTCAACTGCATTCTGTCAATCTGTTTGTTCCTTTGTTTAAACGTTTTATTTCTTTTAATTGAATTCCACATTATAAAAAAAAATAAGAACTAGTTATCAAACCTCTACCAAACTTGTTTTTTATTGGTAAATTAAAAAAAAAAAAACTCGGCATCTCTCTGGGATTTACCCTGTAGGTGTGCATAAATCAATTCTGCACCAAATTGTTCGACATTATTTTTTAATATTTTCAATAACATACATATGTATAAATAAAACCAATACATTCCGTACTGGCGTCCGATTATTCCTTTAAAAAAGCCCGTAGTTCATACTCAAGCCATTTTATCTTTTTAAATCTGCGTGAGTTATTGTGGGAACCTGATAGTTTTCGTTTAATATATTATGTATAGGTATCCAATAATTAAAAGCAACTTTTCAAAGCAATTGCCAAAATCAAATGTTTGGAAATGAAGTTGCCATTAATCCACAATACAGATAGATACCTTGTCCCACATGTCATTTAAAATCCACTTTCACTTTTTTTTTGCATTTGTTTGAATTTTATCTGGTTCTCCAATGAGTGGTAGTCCAAGGTCAGTTTCATTTCATTATCTATTCCTGGACTCTGGTATATAGTATGTACTGTCTTCTCTGTTTTTCAAACAAAACCTTTAGGTAGTGCGACCTGTGGAATTCACTTACTAAGTCAAGCAGAAAAGTATGATATCCTAACATCGATGACGTTTTTGGAAAGAGCTGAAAAGCGTTGCAGAACTTGCAGGCGTTGTTGACACCTAACGCGGCTGAAGTAAAATTCAATAAACATGTAGCAACAATATGGGTGAGATCAACAAAAATACCCTATAATTAGTGCCAGACCAGTCTAAAGTAGGCCCTAAGCACCTCAGAAAGCAAAATCTTGAAAATCATGAAAGATGAAGATTTTGCGATGAAGCGGAACAAACTGTAGATCACATCGTTCAAAACTGACCAGTAGTAGAATTAATTGTCTGGAAGACTACCATATAGTGAAGAGAGATGGGAAACTAACCAACCAACGTAGACCAGATTCAATGATGCCTCTTTTTTTTTATTATTGAATTCTAAGCCAACATTGTTTGATTCAAGATAGGCCTCGAAGCCTCTTGGCATGGATTAAGCATCGAATGATTTTTGTCCAGGTCCCTTCGTGTGAATTATGAAGTTTCTAATATAGGGAGTGATGAGCTAAAAGAAAAATAAATGTATGTCTAAGGCAGACGACAAATCTTATAGTATACTTCTTATAGTATATTTCCTCAATTTCTGGTTAAGAAAACAGAACTAAGGTACCAAAGCACGGGCTACAAGAAAACTCAATCATAATTGACGCAGACTCTTGCATTTCATTTGATTAACCTTCTATCTACATAAGTATTGAATAATAAATGTACCTAACGCTTTGAATATGCCTTTTCTAAATGAATAAAGAGATTACTTTGTTCCGCACCTATTATAATGTTGATGGTCCAATATTTATGATGCCAGATTTGTCTCTGTTTTAAGGAGATTTATTCAATCTCATTGTGGTTAATTAACATATATCGCAAACCACTAGGAAGTCAGATGGCATTTTTGCACTCGCCAGGTACTTTCCCATTCTGTCTTGACTTAAGTTCAAGGCTTTTAACAATCGAATCTTAAATAATTTTGTTTGCGGTTTGTTTATGCTTAAGGCTGTAAACAAACAACAGACTTATTTAAATCCAAAAATAAGGTGTCAAAGTGTTGAGCATATGGTTACGCATTATAATACAGACGTACGTATGGATGTACATATATTTGCATAATTAGTTGACAAAGCTATTGTTTTGTTTTTGTGTTTAACTGAACTAGTTCAGTCATTAAATTATATTTTTGACAGTAGACAAAACGTTCTCATCTTTCTTGAGAGTTGAAGTAAGTCAGGGTAGATACATTAATAGCAGTGACCGGTATTTGATAGGTACATACTACATCATGACAGAGGCTACTAACTCGAGTACTTAGTTTATCCTTAAGTACCTTTGTGGTGGAACTTGGTAATTACGTGTAGGTACGCCTTCGCATACACGTTTGCCTAGACCCTACATCAAGCTTGCAAGTGGACTCTACCTACGATTTGAACAATGGAGAAACAATTTCCTCGGATAGAATCAGCAGTGACGTCTAGAGGATGTATGTAGAGGATAAGAGCAACTTTGATACGTCAGAAGGAGCGATAGTGCTGGATTGACCCTTATTGCGACGAAGTCGACTGTGACCATTTCTTCGTTATCAGTCTTTTCTCAACTCCCTAATGGAAAGAAACTGCGAACCACTTTGAAAAGATGGCTGAGCATCGAACGCGTCTGACTGGCATACTCTCCACTATATTATAACAAATCATTAAAGTAAAAAAACCGCGAATGGTATGATGACGTACAATAAAGAGCTGCAGGAATAAATAAAGGGCAGTGAAGGAAAAGTATCCAGCCAGAATGTGAAGGGGTAAAAGAAACCCCTTGAGGATGTCTAAAAGTTTCTATTTCCGCATCGATCAAGCTTTGGTAGCACTTTGCATACTCAGAACGGCACGGAACAATATATACAAAGATCCTGGATCAAGTGAATAACGACAAGCCTATGGACGGTACGGTAACCGAAAGGTTCAGCAGGACTCTTATCACAAATTGATCGCTAGATAGTATGTAAGAAGACTTGAACATATTTACTGATAAATTCATGATGAATAGTAGAACGGGAGTAGGCAACTTTTGGAAGAATGTAGATATAGCATACCATCTCAGTTCGCGAACAAAAACCTCAGTATACCAACTCAAGATGTTGGCACTGCTACATGCGCTGAAGCACATGTGCGAGGTTCAGGTGCGAGCTACAAATATCATGCGCATGGACCAGTCAAAGATCAATGAAATACTGGCAATTGAACATGTGAAATTCAAATTGACTTGACACTGGCTTTCTTTAGAGGACAAGCTGGCTTCTAAGGAAACTAAACTGTCGAAGTCAGAGTCAGCCTGTACGTTTTTAGTTCCTGACCCATTTTCTTCCCTAGTCGAGAAATAGTAATGGACATGATCGATAGGTGGGTCGCGAATGAAATTGTGAGAAGCTGTGAAAGTATGCCTTTAGGTACGATCTTAAGAAGATGAATGTTCTAGAAGCTAGATGAGACACACTCATAGAACAGAGGACCAATTGAGGTAGTGTTTTTCGATATACATACCTATGTACTCTTATATTTTATATTAGCAGACGAAAACAAGTGCGACGAATATTTTGATATCTAAAATCACACCAAAGATACGATCAAGGATCTAATGGGATATTTCGAGGCAGATTCATGCTCAAGACAAGATATTGTCCAGTCGACTGTGTAAACTTCTTAATCCACTGACAAGCATTTGACCTGGCAAGTCGATGACCAAAATAAGATCAACAGTTTCCTAGTCGAAATTTACCATTACTTCTAGAAGGCTGACAAATTACAGAAACGTTCAGAACGATTCAAAACTTTCTAAAAGGGAATGATGATATTGATGCTCTCCCCAACGTTTATTGTCTCTGGTCTGTAAGAACCTTATTATGCACTTTTAGCAGAAAAGCGTAGAAGATATTAGTCTAGTGTATGAGAAGGGTGAAAGGAGGAGTAGATACGACCGTGAACTGTTAAGAGAGATTGCAGAAGCAATTCAAAAATGTAAGACCCAGACTTCGACTTCGAGAGAAACGTCATCGAATTCAAGTTTTCAGGTTCAAAAGGGACAAGGGTAACCGCTTTTTTTTTAAAGACCAACCAACGCCGAAATAATTGATTTAGAGAGAGAGAGTCATACATTGGATAAGAATCCGTGAGTGCTTCAAATTATCTCTAGCAATTAGTGCTAAATCATCGGAATAACCAGCTGTGTGGATATACATATGATTTCTCAAAACTGTATATGAAAAAGTCCATAGTAATGATTCATACAACATACCCACTGAACAATTCCTTGGAAACTCTACTTTTAAGACACGAATTTATTGAATTCTTAACACTTCTCTGCACCCCTTCCTTTCAATCTTTAACTGCCTACTATGTAAATGTCATTCGGTCTAAGTTACATTTTGTCTTTCAGCACAATAAACGATATCTTTTTTCTTCCTCAGCTTCACAAAAACTCAGTTACAGATGTGCTGGTTCGGTTATAAATGAACGATATGTCATCACTGCAGCGCATTGTGTTACAAATCTGATCGATGATCTTGAACTGTATGCAACATGATCGTTAACATTTCCAGATTGAAAGTCTAAATATACATTTTTGTTTTCTCATTCCAGTTCTCATATACGCATCGGGGAAGTACGCGGCAAAAGAAAACGAGACTGTGGTGCCGATCCGGTCTTATGTAGAGTTCCACAAGATTATGACATCGAAAGGATCATTGCCCATCCCAATTATGACTCACCAAAGTATGCCAATGACATTGCATTGATACAAATCGTAAAACCGGATGCATCAGGTCGGTTAATTGAAGCACGGAATTTATAAAAATATATTTATGCCACTCACTTGCTTTATAGTTCCGCTTACACCAATTTGTTTGCCGTTTAATAAGCTTGCACAGCGTGATGAAGAACTGACAGGTCGTTCAGCAATTGTCGCCGGATGGAGTTCTAATATTGCGGGTAAAAATAGTTTAGATAAATTATTAATATGTAATTTGAAAACACAACCGATTGACATTTAAATTTGAATAATAATAATTTAAACAAAAACAGGTATAAACGATCCATCGCAGGTGGTTGTGAATAAGAAGCCAGCTTTGCAGTATGTCCGCCTGCCTATTGTAAACCGAACGAAATGTGCGGTGACTTACGCACAGTTTAGTGCGAATTCATGGACGCCAATATTTATTCAATCATCACAGATTTGTGTCCAAGGTCGAGAGAATATGGACGCGTGCCAAGGTACAGAATTTTTGATAAACGTCATTTTAAAAGGCTCCGTTATTCAAGTTTTATTTCAAATTATAGGTGACAGCGGTGGTCCTCTCATGGATGATGGATCGACGGATAATAATTTTCGGTATACCCTGCTGGGATTGGTATCCTTTGGTCCACGATTTTGTGGAGTTTCAAATTTCCCTGGTGTTTACACTAAAGTTGCATCATTCATCGATTGGATAATGACAAATATTCAGTCTTAACGTGATTTTCTGCATTGAATTTATTGTATTTAATTTAGTGTTTAGTATTATTAACGCATAAGTCATATGTTCGTATACCCTATCCCATTCTTACAATCTAAGTCGTGTAGTAATCTTTCTTGGTCGATTTGAAGATAACAGTTGAAACAAAGAAGCAGAGTGGTGCTGTTCTCCATTGAATTAAAAATGACCAAGAGCTACTACCAAGACTTAAGTAAGAACGTCTGGATCAGAGCATTAACGAATATTAGTTGTCCGACTTAAATGGACACAACGAACTAAATTGTTAGCCAATGTCACAGCATACCCATCGATCTATCGACCTGCCTAGAAAGCCACCCTAACACCAACCTTCCCTATAAAAAATCTCGGTATACGTTGCCTGCTTGAAGCAAAACTTAATCTTAAGCCTAACGTATACCATAAGTAACCTAAATTTAATAAATTAGATTGAACGACATTAATATGTGTTGAAGTCGGGTGGATAACCAAATTTTTGATCTTCGTTATAACTTGAATCAATAATCAGTACAGCAGATTTTTTTTAAACAGGTTATGGACCTGTTAATGTAAAAACTGTTTGTTTTTGAAGAAAACGAATCTTCCAATGCAACATAAGTTCTTTTACAACTATTGGCACAGCGTTTAGCTGTTTTACTTTGTTGAAGACTTATGCAATCGAATCTATCTGGTCTCATACATAATTGTGTTTTATCATTTAGTCCTCCTCGTGCAAAGGACGGTGAAAGTTTCCTACTTTCCTGGACGAACTGGCATGATAATTAGGGATTTCTTTTTGAACGGTGTCATATGTGAAGTTTATATTTACTCCGAGGTTGGTGACTACCTAGCCACTTCAAAATTGTTTGTATATGGAGCATATGTATATATATTTTTACATAGGAACATACCAATCTGATTGTCGGACATACATTTATAAAATTATTTGCTTATTGTACATGCATTTATATATGGAAAGAAATATTTACCAAAAGTTTTGGGTAGTTGCAGAAGAAGTAAGAGATGCATCTACAGTTCATTAGTGGTAGGTACCAAATAATTCTTATATCTAACGACTGTATACCTCTCAGGATTGAAAAAAGCTCCAGTTCTTTTCTTGTATTCGTTTAGTTGTACAAAGTTTTGTGTTAGAGCGGTTATAGTTCCTTTGTACAAGCTGCCTGGAATGCTTTATCCTCCACTGAATGCTTAAAATTTAATGGTGGGATTATAATTTGATTATCAGCCTTATCTTGGCTTAGTGATTTCTCTTACATTTTCTGACTAAAGAAGCAACCTTTATTGTATGCTTTTCGCGACCACATTGTAAAAGCTTCTACTAGTCATATAGCTAGACTAGAAAGTCTAATTGATCTTGAAAAACAAAAGAAAATTCCTCTGCTCATCCAACATATGTATATAGACACATATGTTCGTACATCATACAGCATTAAGTACTTGTTTTTGACCATAAGTATTGATCTCTTAAAAAGCAGGCGATAGATCTCTTGTTTCCTTTTCCTCTTTCTCTCCTGATCTCCTTCTGTTAATACTGCAAATTAAAACCAAAACAATTCGCTTCTTCTTGCTTATCGGTGATTTTCTTTAATATCTCAAACAGCCAGTATTCCGACCTTTTAGCCAATGCAGTAGAACCAACTACGCTATAACCGAGCTCTCGATTATCCAAGGTTGTGACTAAGTATTTAGGTAATTTTCATGACCTGTAATAACGCGAGTATATGCCGAGCTTCGACCGTCACGGTTATGATGTGATTTTTTATTAATTATGCATGTGTAGTGTATATGCAAAGTGTTTGTTTCTGTATTTAAATATTTAAAGGAATAAATGTCGTAAAAAAGTTTACATTATCCGAATTTTTGATTATTCTTAACAGAACCGGCCCACAATAGCTTTCTTAACTTAATTTCTACCTAAGTTTGGTTTTTAGTTTCAGTTGAGATAGGTTTTCTTATTTCTTCTCGTCCATGCTTCATCAATATCCCTGATCCGATACTTTGGTTTTTTCTTTCAAATTTATTTTTTTATTTAACGTTGATGCAAACGCTCAAAATTAGACCATTCATTTTTTTTTTATTTCTTAGCTAACACTCTTTCTTTTAAATCCATTACTATAAGAAAGAGCTAAGACAAATGCGCTTCCCTTATCTCACATCCTTCCAAATTGTAATACATTTCCATCATAGTTTACACACAGGAGAGCTTACATTAATTCACCGATGGGGTATGCTATTTATCAATGGATTATATTATTTCTCTGTTTTTGTTTTATTACTAAGAATAGGTACTTTAAGTTAATGCTGATTTTATGTACAAATTTATTGAAAAATAAAATATATACGTATACATTTTTATACAATTTTAATGGTTTCTTGTTGTTTTTGGGATTTTAAGGTGCATGCCTGCTTTGATATATGGTATAGTATCTGGAGAACAGAGTGGATAGATAGAGAGAGAAGGGTCACAGGGATGAGCCTTTTTGCTTCTCAGGTTCCTTAAGTACTATCCGACTAGCACACATTCAGAGTGCGATAGAGACTTTACGCTTTGGGCCAAAAACACCAGAGTAGAGTCCTGCTTCGATTTTCCAGTATACCACACTATTCCCTTTATGTTCAGCAAAGGATCGCTCATTTCACAGGCTAAGCAATTCAGGATTTCGACTTATTTGCTATGTTTTTTTCACTTCCCACCTCCATAGGGGAAGTATTGCAATAGCCCAAAAAAAAGTTCGAGATTTTAACAGAGTTTCACATCAGCATACACTAGAAATCATTTGCACCTAGTTTCAAAGTGATGTCTGTGTGTGCGTGTGTGTGTGTGTGTGACAATTTTTTTTCTCCTTCGATATCTGGAGAACGGAACAACGTACGATCTTGCGGTTTTTTTATTATTTTAAAACGTTTTTATTAGTTCGCTTTGGTGTCTGTCTGTTCGGTAAAAATCTTGCAACTGATTTTAAACTAACTTCCCGATGAGGTCAGAACTGGATGACAATGCAATATTAACTCACTTTCAATCTGTTCATGAGGGTTCCGACAATCGTTTTCACAAAATAATGACCATTTTCAGATGTCTATTGGCAACCCTGACGCATATTCAGATTTATCGCTTAAGGGTTGTTTTTTCCCTTTTGTTTCGGATTGTGTGTTTACGATGTAGGATCGGCGAAGGGAGTAATAGCAGATGAAGGACAATTCCCTATTTTTCTGCCGGTTTGTGTATAGTTTTTGAGTTGCCAATGCAAATTTTTTAATGGTTATTTTTGTTTTATACTACCAAAGATCATGAAATCCCTTTTTTTCGGTTGTTTGTTTATTGCCTTTTCGTTGCCGCAGCAACCACTTCTTGTGTATGATGAGGGATCGGCGAAGGGAGTAATAGCAGACGAAACATAATTCTTTATTTTTCTGGCTTCTACTTTGTGTATATTTTTTGTTGTACACCCTCATTCATGATTTTCTTGAAAAAGTATGTACATGGGTATGTGATTGAGTAATTTTGGGAAACAATTTTACAATGAATAAACACAATTTCTTTTCTATTACGGTTGCACACAGAGTTGCTAATGAAAATTTTATGGGGTTAGGAAAAATTATTTTTTACTTTTCAGTCTGTCTTAAAAACGTTGTATATTAAAAATTTATTTTTATTTAAATAATTTTTTGTATTACATCTGGGTGATAGAGCCCGATTTTTTATTTATTTTTTTATTAACACTTGGTACGCCCTCCTCCAGGGGTTTTCATCCGTTAATTACATAACTCGACGAAGCTTTTACTTTTACTGTTTTCTCCGATAGGCTTAATCTCAGCCACTCTCTGCATCTTCCAAATCATTGTAACGTGTTATGTGTAATGTTGTATCTTCCCCAGATATACGTATCTTTTCAGACAGTCAAGTAGCGATCAGGTCCCTGGAATCAGTCTCTTCAAATTCGTTAGTAGCTCTAGATTGCCGATCATCTCTCATCACCTTTGTAAGGTAACGGGGCATAGAGATATTCCAGGGAACTGCAAGGCTGGTAAACTCGCCAGATATGGAACAACCGTACCCGTGCAGAAAGAGAAACCCTGGGTATACCGAACCGATCGCTACATCTAAACTTAAACTTAAGCTGGATGCTATAGAGAAACACATTCTAGGTGGACAAGTGGTACAACGTATCTAGCGACAAAGCGGATTTGGCCACGGCTGAATCTGAAACGCTCTAAGAATTTAATTTCTCTCAACAAATCGCATATCAGATCCGTAATAGGTGGCATCACGGGACACTGTCTAATAGGCAAGCATGCAACAAGGCTTGGCGTCCATTCAAATGATTTCTGTAGAAGCTGCATGGACAAAGAGGAGGAGGAAACCATTTCTCACCTTCTTTGTAACTGCCCAGCTCTCTCCCGTAAAAGAAGACTCCATTTAGGGGAATTATACCTTAACGACTTAGGCGATCTGATAACCACAGATATCAGAAGCATCCTTCGCTTCATAAAAAGCTCCAATTGGCTTAACGACTAGGTATGGAGATCTCTTCAGATCCATGTGGTATCACAATGGACCTATTACTGGTCAAAGTGTTCTGGCAATAGTTGGAAGCCACTTCAACCTAACCTAACCTAACCTAACCTTTTCTGCAGAATTCTTCCCTTTATTGTTTACCTATATTGCATCCATAAATAGCATAGCGCATTTTTAAATTTTTCTTTTGTCAATTCAAATAAACATTTCACATGAAAATATAAACAACAAATCAAAATATTTACGAGGGTCACATTTGCCGCCATTTAATTTAAATTATGACTGATGCGCGAACATGAACAAAAATGAATTTGCGAAGTATATGACCCTGATTATGTGTACTGTGACCTTCAGAGACCTCACATGTGCAATTCCCTTAGACAGCTATGGTAATATGGTAATACACTTGTGGCCCAAAACACCATGTCTTCTTCCCATGTGGCCCAGGGAAACAAAAAGGTTGGACACCCTTGCCTTAGAGGAAGAAGAATAAAGTTGAAGTTAATGAAGCATACTTAATGCAAAACAAAGGAATACTTAGTTATATCGATCTGCAATTAAATATTCAGCAACAATGTAGCAATAAAATCAATAAGAATAAAATGAATAAGTTATGGTGATAATTACTATAATAAGCACAATATTTGCAAAAAGCAATTAAATTTGCTTTAAATAATTAAGATTGCAATATGTCATTAACTTCGACTATAAATTCTAGGAAAGTGTAATACCTGCAACATTTGAGTTCCGGAAGTTGTTCCGTAAAGATGGCATCAACCAGATACGAGCCTATAACCCCGAAATTATTAAAAAATAAACTGTTTAGTTTCATTGTAAAAATATTTTTAAACAGTGGTTACGTCATGAGCGAGACGCAAAAATTTGAAAGGTGGCATTATTGGCGGAGTGCGTTTATAACTTTCTCCATTGTATTAAGTAGTATTTTCGGTGTAAGTTTATTGTGATAACATTTTTGTGTCTTTTGATATTTACCATCTTTCTTACATGAGGTTGTGACATGGGCTAAGGCAAGCGTTAGTTCATTGTCTTTAGCAATAACATGCACTCTCTTGGCCACATCAATTGCATACGTTAATATTTTTTTTCGGAGACGGAGTAAGATGCTTCATTTTGTTAATTTATATGTAATTTAAAAACTTTTTTAAGGACTTGGTCGAATGCTCAACTTTTTGCAAGAGGATCTGGAAAAACTCATGATTAATGCCGATGAACGTGAAAAGCTGATGTTTGATGAAATCTGCAAATTTATGTTCATTACTTGGAAGTTACTTTATATACCTACGTCACTAGGACTAACACTTCTGTATCTAGATTCGTTTTACAGAATTGTGTTTGATCTGGAATCCTCTATTAACTATGCAGTGGTTCGTGGTCTGGAGAACAATCATTTTAATATTTTTTGAATGTGGTTTATTACAGACTGACAATGAAGTAAAAACAAAATGGTTGATTGGACAAATATTTCCATATAGAGTGCTCCATGATGATTTGTGTCTGGGGTTAGTTTTTCCTCTTTTTAATATTTCGTTGGCAGCCTTTTATATTCCACTGTGGCCCATAGCCATTACCAATTTGATGTTATACGTAAATTTTAAATGGAAAATTATGCACAAGAGGATGTCAGAAATGGATGTAAGTATACAGGTAACGAAGGTGTTTATGGATTATTTTGAAACTCTTCGTTTCCATGTTAGATATCAAAAGTGATACTGGAGCCAAATGAAGCCGTAGTCTATTCAAGCCTTGTCAGTGAAAATGATAGAATCAACTATCTTCGTACTAGACTATGTAAATTTTGTATAAGTGAACAAATTCGCATTCGCTGGTGAGTTAACTTAAATTACAAAACCCTTTGAATAAATACCAAGTGACAAATAATCAAAACTAACTCATGGCTTATTCGCTTATGAACTTCTGATTTGCATCTTTCCTCCACGGAACTTCCGAGCATTCATTGCATCAAATCAATATAATGCTACAAAAATAGTAGTTAAACTGGTTCATGTCACGAGAAAGATTTAACTGGTGATGAGTCCCTTAATTATTTCCACTTCATGGAGTTTTCTTCTTATTGGTTGAAATACCTCTTTGATTTACTCTTCGCAAAATAATAATTTATCAAGTCATCGAAAACTTCTAATCCATTAAAGACGAGAGTCTGTAAGAAAGATACAAAGAGGCCTACATCGCACTAAGTCCTCATTCTCCAGAACGTGAATTTTTCGAATTTATTAGCACTTTTATAAGATCAAGAATAGAAAAACTTTGTCAGTAGATTTTTAATTAAGGTCCTAGTATTCTCAAAATGTCTTATTGCCTAATTGCAACGGCAAAGGTTGTAGTTTATTTATAAAGGGTCTTCCAATAGGGACTTCCGAACTTTTACAGTTGATAGCGGCCATATTGTTGAAGCTTCATCTGTCAAATTGGCTCTTACTTATTCAGTCTGTTTTGCCAAATCACCATGGATGGAAATAGCGTTCAACAACACGTGCAAATAATAAAATTGTTTTATCAAAATGGGTGTTCTGTTCGGGCAACATCCCGTGCGCTTCGCCCATTTTACGGTCGCTATAATCGTCCTTCCGAGAGGACTATTCGCAGTGTGGTGGATAAAGTCCACTGGTTCAGTAAACGATCAATCAACACCCGTGCGTCGACGAATGTTGATGGAGTTGTACATTGCTCTACGAGGTCGACGTCCAAATTAATAAATGAGTTTTCCATGACATCATTCAAATAGTTTTTCAATCCTTTATCAACATCTTCAGATGGAGTCTTCTTTTACGCTTCAGTGAAACACAATCTTATCCCTCTAACGGGTAAAGCTGTCCTGAGGCAGCGATTACATAAACTTCATAAGATTTGAATCATAAAGCATTTCGCCCTTAATTAATATTTAGGTGTTGGAAAAAACATTATTTTCTTTGATTGTATTCGGATTTGCGTTAAGAACAGCACAAATCCAGATCGCAGGAAGTTATATAATTCGTCTTGCGGCTCCTATCAGTGTCTGGGTCTGTCTTGTTTGGAAATGATTGGCTTCGTGTTTTTCTTTTTCCACAAGGTTTATGGACAAACTACAGAATTTGATACAGATTCCGGTATTTATGGATTTTGTTATTTACTCGATCATAATATGCTTTGTCCTTTATGAGATAGCTACTGGAGTGAGTTCTGAAAATTAAAATTTTTATAATTTGGTGTTTAATGGGTATTTCATTTTAGAATCACTCAGAGGCAGATTTAGCATATTTGGCCTTGTTTATGATCGTTGTATCTATAATCGTGTGGCTTAATCATTGGAATGGTACTTTGGTGAGTGAAAATGTAAGTCACTAAAAAACGTGTTTAATATTTAAAATGTAATTCGTTAGCAAAACTTGTTTATCTAGAGCATAGATTCCCAACCTTTTCTGGACCACCTCCCCCTTAAGCAGAAAAAAAAGTCCAACGCCCCCTAGTTCATAATAATTATTTTTTTATGAAATATTTAAATATTATTGCACATAACCTGTACCTAATTATTTATCTGATTTTTTATCTATTAAAAATCATGTAGTAGGAATAAATAATTTTATTTTAATTTTTGTGGGGACGGAAGCCCCCATTTATTCGGCTTAATGCAAGCTACACAATTTTTAAAACTAACTTGAAATTAGACTTAAACTTGAATTTAGAACTAAGGTTGGTTGGAGTGGCGAAAGAGATCGGATTTGAGGTAGGGAGTTGTGCGGTTAAAGTCAAAGACAGAGGGGTTTGAACTAATCTTCTGCATCATACGGGAGGTCAGTTCATTCGCGCCATTGGAGGTGTGGTGGGTTGGTAGATAGAAGAGACGAGGGGTTCGTAGAATGCGTGGATTAGTGTTAAGGGAGATAGAGTTGTTAAGTGACGCACATTCAATCTGACCTGAAAGAAGTCGATGAATGAAACGAATGTCAGCTGCATCTCTGCGTTCCTCAAAGGTGTTTAAGTTAATAAGATTAAGACGGTTTTAATAGAGCGGCAAAATAAAACGGTTGGCCCAGGGCAGATCTCGAAGTGCAGATCGCAGAAAATGGCGTTGGATGCTTTCAATTCTCAAGATATGAACCCAATAATATGAGGACCACACTTGATTGGCGTACTCTAGGAGGGGGCGGATAAAGGTAACGTAGAGGCACCTGGTCACTTATGGGTTGGTGAATTCTTTGGACCACCGCTTTACAAAACCTAGCACAGAGTTGGCCTTAAGGATTATTTCATCCATATAAAAATGGAAATTGAGCTCCTATTGAACGAAGGAGATAGGTTGGTTGTGCAGAAGGTAGAGTTGAGGAGCCGTTTTGCCGGATTGGTGCCGCTTATGTGAAAAGGTAATGGATTGGCATTTGGCGATATTAAGTTCCAAACAATTTTTGGGTTCAAATCCGAGGGCAGACAATTTGTAAAGTATTAACCGATGAGAAATTTTATCAAAGGCCTTGCTAAACTCGGTTGCAACTACATCGAATTCATTACATTACATTACATTACTACATTCAGGTAATTGAAATAGGATGGGTCTGGTATAAAGGAATTGTTGGAGGAAGATTGTTTAAAAAAGCGGGCAAAAAGTTGGCAATGGTGATCGGATCGGTTGATGACTTGTTATTGAAAGAAAAGGAGGAAGGGAAACCACCCGAATTTTTTTTGTAGTTAACGAACTGGAAAAAAGACTTAGGAACGTTTATAAGGTTGACTTGAGCATTGTTAATGTATCGCTGGTAAAGGGAATCGTAAAGTTCGGTGAAATGAAGTTAAGTACCGAGATATTTATGATAATCGGAAAAGGTACGAAGAAAAACAGCCCAAAGCTTGTTACTCTCATTTCGTTAGGAACGAAGAAAATGGAACATAAAGGGAAAATTAATGAAATAAAACGACAATTAATTGAACAATAAGTGTGTTTATTAAAATTTTAAAAATAAACTTAAAATTAAGAAAAAATAAAAGCATCAATGTGATGGTTGAGGCTGGTGGAGTTTTAACAATTTGTTAATGTCGGGTTCCAATTTCTTTAACATCAGAGATCAGACGCAGATCCCCACATTCAGTGATGTTTAGTCTGTTTCTCTTTTTTGACGCTCATTCATATAGGACGAAGGAAATGCGATCAAAAATGTTTGCACTATTGTCCACAATTCGGGATGGAGAACCAATATAGATTTTTGGAGTCAAAACTCTTGGTATCTATGCTTGAATTTTACTATAAGTTCTTCGTTGGTTGTGAGTTCTTCGAGTTCCTCATCCAAATTTCTTCTTCAGCATCTGCATTCGCGAAAGGGTCTGTAACCTAACTCGGTATAATCATGTTTAAAATATCTTGAAAACGCTCCGTAAAATCAACATGAAGAGGTCCAGGTATTGGCAGTAAGTAAGTAGATCTTCCTGTTTTGTAGAAAAGTGAGAAAGTATTTGCATGCATCTCTACCTAAATTTCATTTGAATAGAAGAAGTTTTCCCGCAAAAGCAGCTATGACGTTTTTTGTTTTAATTAAATTTAACTCTTCACCCTGCAATTGTAAATTAACTTAATTAAATATTTTAAACATGTCGGTCAAATAAGCTATGTCAGTTTTTGATTGAATCAGGTTTTCGCGAAATTGTTCGTATCCGTCGTCAAGAAAGTTCAATATTGAATCAAATAGATTGAAAAAACGGTTCAGACAAACTCCTTCTTCTGTGTGCAGATTTATTATCTGTGCTAAAAGGTTTTATAGCTTCATTTGAAAAATTTGTTTGCTAAATTAAACACATAGGCAATGATTGGTTTGTAGGAGATTACATGAATCCATATTTCAAATATTCAATACTGCACTGCCGGCATTTCATTTTAGAATTTTAGAATGTTGATTCAGACATTTTGAAACACAAATTAACTTCTCAAGAGATTTAAAGATATTTTTAAAAATAATGAAACAACACTTATCACTCACGAATCACGATTATTTATCACGGCGAAGCAAAAACGAATAATAATTATTTCTATTGGAATAAAAAGTAACGTATTCCACTTATTAATAAAACTGAGTAAGCACTTCAATAGTTTCTTTGGTTGCAATTAAGTGTTTCAAAAGCCTACTAATTGCGAAGATATTTTCATTTGAAATTTGGGGTTTAAATTAAAACCGAATGGAATGGAATAACTCACAGGCATTCAAAAGCTACTTCTCCGAATGGAACGATCTGAACTCCGATTTGTGGGTCTCTTATGACTTATGCCCCAAACGGTTTCCAAGATGTGCCATTAATTCCAAACTATCAGCTATGCGATTTCCTAATAATTCTATAATGAAATGGTTGGATCAAATCTTACAGTTCTTCTGGAGCTGTCTGTTGAAATGGAATCAACGACGGAAGACCGTTAAGATTGGCTAGCTTACCTTGGTAACACAACCCCGCGACTCTCATAAAGAATATGCAAATATTTGTATATATGTATATGTATACTTGCCTAGACTTTCTATCATTTATTGAATCACAGCTCCTCGCTCTTCCGCTTTTTCAAGTGCTCTGCGCCAAGTTCTCTCACAATTTTCTTATTTCCAGTTATTGTACTCCATTATATTACTTGAGGAGCTGATCTATCAAAATCCACTTGGAGATTCTGTAAATGTAAGTGTTGTATTTGCTCTCAACTTCTGCTAATTGTTTATTTACCTTTGTAAACAGTGATTTTTATTGCCGAATCTAAAATGTAAATGTTTTACAATGCGCTGATAAACATTTTTTGGTAGAATTGATTTTTTTTTTCGGAGTGTAGGTGAAAATCTTACATAGACGCTATGAGAATAGTGTCTCATAGTAGTGTCAGATCCTAACTGACTAAAAACACTTTCAAACAATTGATTTTGCAGAGCTATGCCATGGGTTTTGCTGTGTACTCTTCCGATTGGTATACTTATTCACTAGATGTCCAAAAGATGATACTCCTAATTATGCTTATTACTAAAGATCCTGTGGAAATAACCGCCTTCATTATAAGGCTACACGTAACCACGTTCATTGATGTAAGTTCTTCAAAGTGGATTAAAAGACGATTTCCTAATTATGTCCTTTATTTTTAGATCATTCGAGCAGCGTATAGTTACTTTAACCTTTTACGCAATTAGAGCGACAGGATTGACAGAAAGCTGAAGCTGAAGTCATAATCATAACTCACATTTAGCAGCACAATAAACGTTATAATATATTTTAAATAAACTGTAAAGGAGTGCACTAGCACTGGCACTTATAATTAATCGTTCTCGAAGACTAAGTGTTCTTACATCTGCGTTGCAATAAGGAGATGAACTTTTTTCCTTAAAATCTGTTACTCGCCATCACCTTAGCCATTGAGTTTCTTCACTTTAACAACTTTCCTGTTGCTGGTCATCATTATCAAACTAACAGTGCCATAAAATAACGCCAAGCCAACTATGAAAATTTGGCCTTATTTCAATTTCCAATAGTGAAATAAGGCCATATTTCAAAATTTGGGTTTATTTCACTTTCCTTTAGTGAAATAGCTATAAGGCGCGGCTATAACTGACATAGGAGCTTCCCTGGCAACTAGAATTTACCCTCAGCGGAGCTACGAAGCTGCGTGAGTGGCTAAACCCGCGTGGGGGCAACCTTAAAACTGTTTGATTCGACCATAATTTGACTTTATTCTTTTTGAAGCGCATCCGATTGTGAATGTAAGCGATGATTTTACAATGGAGGAGTCTAGGTATTATTTTTCTATTCCAGATAGATCCAACAAAACTTCGAGAATATGAAGCAAAATAGATTGAACAGGGATTTCCTACATTCAATAAGCCGTGTAAAAAAAGTTGCATAATTTTATGACGGCTCCATAATAAAACGAATTGTATTAGAAAAATAACTAAATAACTTCAAAATACACCCCAAGACTAGTGAGCAGATCAACTCTGAAAATATGTTCATTTGTTCAAAGAAAAAATACTACATATTGTCACTTCCCAAATTATAGGTGGGCGAAGCCGCGGGTTTAAGCTGGTGATCTATATATCTAGATCATGGGTGATACCAAAAAACGGCTAACGATGAAAATATGTAACATCTTCGGCACTAATGCGCTGGCTACATTCCATTGTGTGAAAAATTTTATACACCACAATCGATCTGCAATTAAATAGTTAGCAACTATTAACTAGATACAATGCAGCAGTAAAATCAATAGGAATAAAATGAATTAGTTATGGTGATAGTTACTATAATTGTCAACAAGCAATTAATTTAGCTTTTAGTAATTGACGGTGTAATGAACTCGGACTTATTTCTGGGGAATGGTTTTCTCTGCCGCATTTAAGTTCTGGAAGTGGTTTCGCAAAGATGGCATCAACCAGATACGAGCGTATAACCCCGAAATTATTTCAAAATAAGTTGTTTAGTTTCACTATTAAATCATTTTTAATCGGAGGTTACGTAATGAGTGAGACGCAAACATTTGAAAGGTGGCATTATTGGCGGAGTGCGTTTATAACTTTCTCCATTGCCGTTGCTAGTATTTGCGGGGTAATATTATTGTCATTACATCCTTGTGTCTTTAAATTTTTACCATCTTTCTGAAACCAGGTTATATCGTTGGCTACGGCTAGCGTTAACCCACTGTGTTTATCAACATCATGTACTTTCGTGGCCACAGGAATGGCCTACATTAATGTTTATTTTCGAAGGCGAAGTAGGATGTTTCATTTGTTAACTTGTAAATATGTAATTTAAAAGCATTTTTAAGGACTCGGTCGAATGTTCAACTTTTTGCAAGAGGATATGGAGAAACTCATGATAAATGCCGATGAACGTGAAAAGCTGATGCTCGATAAAACCTGCAAATTTATGTTCATTATTCAAATGTTTGTTTATACGCCTACAGGCATGGCAGTAATAATTTTGTTTATAGATTCGTTTTACAGAAGTATGTTTGCTCAGGAATCTATTAATGATTATGTAGTGGTTCGTGTTCTGTTGAAGAATGATTTGAATATTTGTTGAATGTGGTTTATTTCAGACCCAGAATATAGCAAATACACAATCGTTGATTGTAAAAATGTGTCCTTATAGAGTGGTCCATGATGATTTCTTTCTGGGTATAGTTTTTCCTCTTTGTAACATGTTGTTAGCAGCTTTATACGTTCCAATGTGGCCCATAGCCATAGCCAACTTGATGTCATACATAAATTTTAAATGGAAAATTATGCACAAGAGGATGGCAGAAATGGATGTAAGTATACAGGTTACGAAGGTCTTTATAATTTATTCTAAAATTCTCCGTTTCCATGTTAGATATCAAAAGTGATTCTGGAACCAAGTGAAGTCATAGTCTATTCAAGCCTAGTCAATGAAAATGATAGGATCAACTATCTTCGTACCAGATTATGTAAATTTTGTATAAGTGAGCAAATTCGCATTCGCTGGTAAGTAAACTTAGATTACAAAATCTTTTGAATAAATGCCGAGTGCGAAGTTTCTGGTGAATTTGCCACCAGGTTCCATTTTCCGCTTAACCCGTTGAACAAATAGGCGCATTAGTGCAGAAAGCTGGTCCTCTGCTGCGGGAGTCCTGTTCGTTCGCATTTTACCGCAGTAGAAACTGTGTTAATGTAGGTATTATTTATAGTTGCTACCTGTGGTGTTTTATACAGTATAAGGTCCTTTGCGTTGAGTCCCCTTATCGTGCCTCCTGCGACTCAGAGTTCTTGAATAAGGGCAAACCTCCATGATGTAGACTCGGTTGGCGATGTCCGCTTTTCTGTGATTCAGGTATATTTAGCCTTAGTTTGCATCGGTTTATACCGACGCGGATTTTATAATTGATCATATGAAGCAGTAGCATTGGATTGTGCCTAACTCGACGATTTCCTAGTTGTGGCTGAGCTGATCTTTCTTTAAGTTTCGAAGATATCCCTGGATCTGGTCTGGGCCACATATAAAAGTACACGTCTAAGGTCTGGTAAGTTCTACGCTTTCCTTCCTTTCGATAAGGCATTGGTCCACGGAGCGCTTATCTACGAAATGAACTTTTGCAGCCAAGTGAAAGTGTAATCGTCTTCACAGGCATTTATTTTGTTTACTTTGAAACCATGAATGGTGGTGAGGGTACCAAATACCATGAGCAGCCGTTTATCGATCATCAATTATATCATATCATATCATGTATCATATTCATATTCATATCATCAATATCATCAATACATATAATAAAACTGTAGTACCCGGTGTGTCTGTACATATAAGAAAAAGATAAAACAAAAAGAAAGGGGGTGACTTAAGAAGAGTAATAGAACACAAATCAGCGATTTCTAGAATTATTTTCTGTCTGTCTGTTTGTTTGTTCGCGCACGTCTCCGAAACTATTGAACGGATTTTCATGTAGTTTTCGCAGGTGGACAGAACATAATTTGGAGCAGCATATAGGTTTCGTTTTATTAAATTCGGATGTCGGAAAAAAAGTTATCATCATTAAAAGATTTTTGGAATTTACTTTTTTATGTTAGAAAAGTTAGAAGTTAAGGGTTGAAGACCTATAAACGTCACGAACGATTGAAAAAATAAAAAATAAAAAAAAATAAAACTTTGGTTTGAATTTCAGGGCGTGCATAAAAAAATCAACAAGTGGCGCTGTTTATTATTAGAACGCGCTATAGACATTTTTGCAGTAATCCACCTGACTGGCATTATTCGGAATATCTACATCTACAATAAAAATAAATTTCAATTTTCAAAAATTATGAATACGGACCAAGATACGAAGTGTTATAGTTTGCAGACTTATAGTATGCGCAACCGTAGCCATCGGCACATCGGTTCGTGATCGTGTGTTGTTTTTATTTTGCCGAGTCGCGCAAGGATAGTTTTTTCATTTATTTTTCTTTGGTCGTATTCTTGCTTCTCCGGATACACTACATAATTTATTTACATGTTTAAGTATTTGTGGAATTTCTCAACGGATTTCAAAAATTCAATATTGGAATGGCGACACTTTTTGCTACCTTTTATCTTTAAAATTTCCATAGGAACAGACGATTTCTAGCGACTTAATATAAACCGTAGTATGTATGATATTTAACGCATGAGAAGCCGGGGGTGAACTTCTAGTTCGTAATAATTGACCTCATCCAGGATTCTAAGCTCTATCAGTCGCCATTGATCCTTTGTTAGTTTCCGTGAAGGATTCCCGTGATCAACTATAGCGACTTCTCGAACAACAACTGTTTATTTCTTTACTGTTGTCCGAATCGCTGAATGTTAGGTTCAAGACTAGTTTATTGTGGGGTAATTCATATACAATGTTTGCTTTAACATTCTTATTTTGGTACATGTACGTACTTATATCTAATACTGTACATTCCCAGCAAGCTCTAAGCTATTCTACGACGAAACTCCAGATTGTCCAGTGAAGGTACGTTTATTATAATTTTTGAAGCTTCCATGTGTTTGAAATTACCATATCAATACATACAGTGAGTAAAAAGTGGAAAGAAGGTACTATTTTTTCCCTGTAAGGTTCGATATAAACCTATATTTTGGTCGGAACTATCGACACCTCACGCTTCCCATATTTTCATTGTAGGTTTTTATTTTTATAAGGTTCGGTTGGGAAACCGTTATGTGGAATCTTTTAACCTAACCTTTTGGATGAACTGGTACGCAGTGTGATATCATGTTAACAATGTTGTTGCCATTCCATTGAGCATTGAGTTCTGAGCAGAATTCTTCTTAACTTTGGCCCTTATCCGATTCACGCGAAAACCAGCGATTATACCTAAAAGTTCCAATCTCTCTTACTTATAATGCATTTACAATCGTTTTTAAAAAAGTTGGAGAGAAGAAAGAAAAGAATTGTCGAAATTAACGTAGCTCAAAGCTAAGAGTTACGCCCCGGCCTAGCAGTTAATGACAAATGTCTATAACTAATATCCACTTGTTCCTAGAAGTTGTAGAAAAACATAATCAGGAAGTCGCGTCTTGCGGCTCTTCTTCCTACGGCCTTGTATGTTCTGTTCGGAAATAATTTACTTTGCAATCTTCTCTTTCCGCCAGGTTTATGGACCAACTGAAGAATTTGATACAGATTCCGGTATTTATGGATTTTATGATTTATTCGATTATAATATGCTTTCTTATTTACGAAATGGCTTCTGGAGTGAGTTCTGCAAATTAAAATATTTCTAATTTGTTTGTTTAACGGGTATTTAATTCAAGGATAACTCGAAGACAGATTTAGCATTTTCGGCCTTGTTTATATTCGTTGTATTTATGAACGTGTGGCTAATCCATTGGAATGGTACTTTGGTGAGTGAAAATGTAAGTCAATAAAATACGTGTTTAATATTTCAAATGTAATTCCTTAGCAAAACTTGAGATTTTAAAAACTTGTTTATGTAGAGGAGGTTACTTTCGCAATTGAATCACTAAAGAGTTTGAAAATCTGCTGGTGTGGATAAAATCTGAGGCTCTAGGTAAAGAAATAGTACAATAGGGTACAGCTCCTAGGGACTGACAAACCTCTTTTAGATGAGGGGAACAAGAGCGATTGTGCCGATTTCGGAATGGGGGTATATCTCTTTTACCTATCCACGTGAAAGTCATTGCAAATGTATTAGAAACGCTTTCCAGAGCTGTGGTTGAGCCTAGGTTAGGTGATGAGCAATGTGGCTTTCGTGTGCCAAAAATTATCTTCAGGTATTTTGTGGATTTTGAGAAGGCACACTATACGGATTCTGCTGTATACACTTGATATTAATTAGCGAAGATAATTAAAAAATACTTTTAATTTACTTGTAACAAGGCGTGATAAAATGTTCAATACAAAATAATGTTGGTCTCTCCTCTCTCATTTTGCGTGCTGCCTTATGTTTTTTGACATCTTGAGTTTGGACGCCATCAACCATACGGGAAATATTGCAATCGGCAAAAAAAAGAATAAGTTCGCGATTTTAACAGAGGTTCACATTACGAAATACTAGAAATCATTTGCACCCATTTTCGAAGTGATGTCTGTGTGTGAAAATTTGTTTCGATTGAGTTCGGATACAAACTGTAACAAGTGTTACTTCTTTGGTGATCTAATATCAAAAGAGAGCGATACAAAACATAAATTTAATTACATGCTCCAGTCTAGAGAGATAGTAAACTGTTAACTGTTCATTGTTTAGAATTTATATTATGCAAAATATGTTCGGCAAATTCATTTATAATAAAAAAATAAGCAATTCATGTACAAAAACAACGGTATTCATAGCTTCAAGTTCGATCCATATCAAATTGTTTTAAGGAACGAGAAGACCACTCTTGTAGTTTTTCTGTAAAGTATCGACCGTTTATTTGTGAATCTATATCTATTAAGACTTAAATAACGAATAATAATTTCCCTACACCAAACTTCGTAATCGATTTCCCTATGTACGCGTATGCATATGCATTTCAATGTTTCCTTATTGCGACCCTTATCCGGGTTGGCCAATCGGTTATCGATCTATGTACAATGTTTGCTTATTAGACCCTTTTTTGCTAATATTGAGTTCGAGTGTGGGTAGTGATACTGATCTTACAGTTTACCACATTCGAACTGGCGGTCGATGCCTGTGTTTTAAAATTGGAGACGTTTCGAAATGCGATAAGGCAATGACCGACGCCTAAATAAGTAGTTACTCGTGACGAGTGAGAAGGGGAAACCGACGACGCGACAATATTTATATTACTCTCGATGAGGTGTGAGTGGTAGTGAGATGGTTGGATCCTTTCTCCTAGACCGGTCTACTGAAAAAGAGTCAATGGTGGAAGATCGAAAAAACCCGCGTACCACATAAAGGATATGATAATATTTGTATATATGTATGCTTTGCCTAGGATTTATATCCAATTATTGAAAATCAATCACATCTTCGCGTTATCATGTTCGTTTTTTGGCGATGTATCACAGCTCCTTGCTCTTTCACTTTTCAGAACGTTCTGCGCCAAGTTTTCTAAATCGATTAGTAATAACTTTAGGGGCTGATCTATCCAACCCCTCACTGGAAGTTTACAAATTCAGTGACCACTTGGACATTCTGTAATCGTTAGTATTGCATCTGCTCTCTTAAGTGGTTTTGATCAATCGACGGGTGATTTTTGTTAAAATGTTCATGTTCTACAACGAGACATTATCTGGCAGGATTGATTTTTAATGACTGATTTTGCAGAGCTATGCCATGTGTTTTGCGGTTTATTCCTCCGATTGGTATACCTATTCACTAGATGTCCAAAAGATGATACTCCTAATTATGCTTATCACTACAGACCCTGTGGAAATAACGGCCTTTGTTATAAGGCTACACGTTTCTACATTCATTGATGTAAGTTCTTAAATGTGGATTGAGAGACGATTTTCTAATTATGTCATTTATTTTCAGATAATTCGAGCAGCGTATAGCTACTTTCATATTTTACGACGTTCATCGTAAAGAGATATGGCGATAGTATTAACAGAAAGGACATCTTAAAAGCTGAAGTGACGTGATAAGAAACACCGACAACATCTCACACTAAGTATTACGATATAAGTTATGTTATGAACAATTGATTTCAAATAAACTTTAGGAGTGCACTGGCACTACACTTGATCTTTGTCGAAAACTAAGTGTTTTAACATCAGTGTTTCAAGAGGCAGATCCACCTTTCTCTTAAAATCTGTTTCTAGTCGCCATTTTTTTTTCCTAGGCTTTTGTTTTTTAAACTCTTTTTGGTTTTGTTCATTATCATTTAACTGACAGGTGGGGTAATGCGATGCTTGAAAGCTGGCAAACTACAACCACTTCTGGAAAGTTCCCATTCATTTTCATTTCGTTGGTTTCTGTTTCATATGGTGTAGGCCAAGCATTAGAATTACTGATGACTGATATTCGCGTTGCAACCCGTTCATTATATCCAGAGCGATCAAGAACTCTTCAAAGCCTTTTGCGGGACATCCTTTTTATAATCAATTTAAACCTGCTAATTTTAAAAATACTTTATTCCAACTCAGACATGTAATGGGACTTTCCAGTTGTAGAAATAAAGAAAAAAATAGTCGTGCGTGTTTTGCTAAGCCCGTGATTGTGATCTAGATCAGATCAGGATAATAAAGTAACTGCGTGCGTCTTAACTGTGGTGGATTTTAACAAAAATTGAAATCAGTTGTCAATTGTCAATTTTTGAAAGGAGAAATAAAAGGGAAAAAGAAGACGAATGTGACAGCAAGTGCCATCTAGCTATAAGAACTAGAACTAAATTAATGTTGATCAAAAGCAAGATCTCGTGTTGTTTTTGAAATGAAATGAATGCAATGTGATAGTAAAAAAACGGCTAATGATGGAAATATGTAACATCTTCGGCACTAATGTGCTGGCTACACTCCATTGTGTGAAAACTTTTATACACCACAATCGATCTGCAATTAAATAGTTAGCAACCATTAACTAGATACAATGCAACAGTAAAATCAATAGGAATAAAATGAATTAGTTATGGTGATAGTTACTATAATTGTCAACAAGCAATTAATTTAGCTTTTAGTAATTGACGGTGTAATGAACTCGGACTTATTTCTGGGGAATGGTTTTCTCTGCCGCATTTAAGTTCTGGAAGTGGTTTCGCAAAGATGGCATCAACCAGATACGAGCGTATAACCCCGAAATTATTTCAAAATAAGCTGTTTAGTTTCATTGTGAAATCATTTTTAATCGGTGGTTACGTCATGAGCGAGACGCAAACATTTGAAAGGTGGCATTATTGGCGGAGTGCGTTTATAACTTTCTCCATTGCTGTTTCTAGTATTTGCGGGGTAATATTATTGTCATAACATCCTTGCGTCTTTAAATTTTGACCATTTTTCTGAAACCAGGTTATATCGTTGGCTACAGCAAGCGTCAATCCACTGTGTTTATCAACATCATGTACTTTCGTAGCCACAGGAATGGCCTACATTAATGTTTATTTTCGAAGGCGAAGTAGGATGTTTCATTTTGTTAACTTGTAAATATGTAATTTAAAAACATTTTTAAGGACTCGGTCGAATGTTCAACTTTTTGCAAGAGGATATGGAGAAACTCATGATAAATGCCGATGAAACTGAAAAGCTGATGCTCGATAAAACCTGCAAATTTATGTTCTTTATTCAGATGTTTGTTTATACACCTACAATAATGGCAGGAATAATTTTGTTTATAGATTCGTTTTACAGAAGTGTGTTTGATCAGGAATCTATTAATAATTATGTAGTGGTTCGTGTTCTGTAGAAGAATGATTTGAATATTTGTTGAATTTGGTTTATTTCAGACCCAGAATATAGCAAACACACAATCGTTGCTTGTAAAAATGTGCCCATATAGAGTGCTCCATGATGACTTCTTTCTGGGGCTAGTTTTTCCTCTTTATATTGTGTTGCTGGCATTATTATATATTCCACTGTGGCCCATAGCCATTACCAATTTGATGTTATACGTAAATTTGAAATGGAAAATTATGCACAAGAGGATGTCAGAAATGGATGTAAGTATACAGGTTACAAAGGTGTTTTGATTTTTTTTTTTAAATCTCCGTTTCTATGTTAGATATCGAAAGTGATTCTGGAACCAAGTGAAGTCATAGTCTTTTCAAGCCTTGTCAATGAATATGATAGAATCAACTATCTTCGTACCAGATTATGTAAATTTTGTATAAGTGAGCAAATTCGCATTCGCTGGTAAGTAAACTTAGATTGCAAAATCTTTTGAATAAATGACGATTGGGGGTTCATACAGTATTAGGTCCTTTGCGTATAGTCGCCTTATCTTGCCTCCTGCGACCCAGGGTTCTTGAATAAGTTCAATACCTCCATGAGGTAGACTAGATTGGCGATGGCCGCTTTACTGTGATGGAGATATTATTATTATATTATTATTAGTAAGGCTCTGCGACAGACGCATATGGCACTACGACCTTAAAGATCTATTGTGCCTGGAGCCAGTTAAACAACTGGCAATCTTCCTAATGACGTTGATGATATCTCCAGTCGAGGCATTGCGAATGTCCTCCGGTGTAAGGAATTCGTTGTGAAGAAAGCGTTTCCTGACCCTGCAGACAGCCACACACTCAGGTAGTACATTTTCGGCTGATTCGCCTTCCTCTATGCAGAATCTACAATCAGATTCCTGAAATATATTTAGTTTGGCCTGTCTGAGTCCCTGAGTGCTTTTTCAGTAGGATGTGAGGTTTCATTTTTCCCAGCTTTCTAGACTCATTCTGAACGCGGAGGTAGGGATGCCGCAAAAGGGTTCGGCACCTATGTGAAGAGCCTTTCCTGACAAGTTGATCTGCAATTTTGTTGCTTTCAATGCCTATGTGCCCTGGTACCGACCAGAGCTTGACTTTATTTCGCTTTGATTGGTCCTGGAGAGTATTGAAGCAGCCGAGAACGGCCTTTGAGTTACAGTAATGGAAACTCAGTGCTTTGAGCAGCTGCTTGACTATCGGTGAATATATTGATGGCTACCCCTTTTATACCAGAATCGAAAATGAAGGCGGCGCAGGTATCGATGGCATGTAGTTCCACCTGAACGGCGCAAGGACACATTCCAAGTGCCTTTGAGGCTTTATGATTAGGGCCATAGATACCGGCACTAACACCAAAATCCATATTTGAACCATCAGTATACCACACTAGTCCTTTAATGTTCAGCAGCGGGATTCCGGCACCCCAGGAGTTACGTTTCGGGATCTCAACCTCGAACATCCTGCCAAAACAGAGTATGTATGTATATTTGGCACGACAGCTCATGGAGAGCCAAGGCCTAGCTTCTCACAACCATTCATATTGTGCGTGTTGTATTCTTCGCACGAATGGAAGGGACCTACAGTTTAATGCCGACTCCGAACGGCGAATTTTAGAAGCTTTTCATGACAGATTGTACTCTTGCAGGTTTGTCAAGCCTGCGAAGAGGTGGTGCCGTGAAAAAACTTTTGGTGGTTTTTGAGAATCGAACCTGTGTCTCTCGCATAGCAGTCCAACGCACTAACCACTAAGCCACGGCGACCACAGAGTAGCTTAGGCATAAAGTCCGATACCGTGCTGATCATTTCAAGCTCGGGGAAGTCAGATAGGACACCTTCAGAGTGTTGGAGGTTAGCTGCACTGCGTATTGCCACTTTTTTGACATAAATGTGCAGTAGGGTAAGTCCAATCAGCGCCTCAAGGGCTGCCGGAAAGCAAGTTCGCATGGCCCCGGTGATGCAGAGGCATGATAATCTTTGAAGACGCTGTAGCTTTAGGATGGTGGATTTTTCCTTGACTTTTGTCCACCAAACTACAGAGGCGTAGGTAAAGATGGGTCTTACTACCATGGTATAGTAGATACTTGCCAGTCCATGATAGCGTTAGATATAAATGAACTCGAGATCGTTAGTTCAAGTACCTCTTCTCGAATGACATTAAAAAAACTTGGTTTGTTACCCATATTGGCTACAATTAAGTTTCTACTAATTAGAAAGTCTAAAAAGTAACTCACCTCTTTTATTTGTGTCGCTGCTTCCCCATTCAATGTGATGGGCATTGGCATCACAGCCAATTATAAGATGCATGTGATGGAGGTATATTGGCACTATTTTCGTCACGGTTTCTCTGAGACGCCACCTCCTTACTATTTTTTACTCACCTCGATTAGCCTTAGTTTGCATCCGTTTATACCGACGCGGATTTTATAATTGATCTTATGAAGCAGTAGCATTGACTTGCTGCTTTGGCTCTCATTTGTTATAAATTCCTTTCTATTACTTGCCTGTCGCACTCATTCAAACTCTCCTTCAAAAATTCGATGACTACCCCTCTTTGACCTACGCCAAATAATAACTCACTAGGCGTAACTCCAGTGCTCGCATGTACTAGAGATGCTCATACAAAAAATACATCGATGTTTTATTCGATGAAATGCATCGAAAAGTTGCATCGATACTTAACGATGCATCGATGAAAAACATCGATGTTTTCGATGCATCGAATAAAAACATCGACGTAGTTGTTAAAAATATAGATTAGGCAATAAGAAAATGAGATATTATCCAAGGTTCTTAGTTAAAATTAGATTTATTAATATTTCATTAAAAATAAACTTATCATGGGTTTTAGAAAGCTTGTTATTTTGAAATTAGACATCCCAATACTTCTATTACAAAGTTGTTGACAATGGTCTTGTACAATTTCCTTCAAATTTTCACTTTTGACAAGCAAATTAACAGGTCTGAATCGATTTCTTGACTCAAATCTACAACTATAGGGTCTTTCATTAAGCGCACCGATTTTTAAATTTAAATAAAACAAAGTGTGAGTGAAATATCATCGACATTTTTTCGGTGAGGAGCAACAGGTTTTTTTTTACATTCCATTGTTGTTGTTAGCTTTTCTAATTCTCTTGCCTTCTCTCTGAAATTCGGCTTTATTCCGCAAACAATGTCCAGCTTTATTTCGATTTGGAAATAGAAATAAAACCAATTTGCCCTTATTTCCATTTTCAAAGCGAAATAGGCCAAATTTTACATTTGGTCTTATTTCGATGGGCCTTATTTCACATCACCGAGATGACCATGCCCTCGAATTGCTCGAGCAGAATTTCCAATGTGGCGTGAGCTGTGTGACATTTAGCACCGTCCTGTTGAAACCACATGTCGTTGGTGTCCATATCATCTAGTTCAGGCCAAAAGAAGTTGGTAGTCATCGACCTATAGGCCTGGCCAACGTCGTTCTCAAAGAAATATGGACCGATGACGCCGCCAGCCCAAAATCTACACCAAACAGTGACTTTTTCGGGATGCATTGGACGCTCTTGGATCTCATGTGGAATGTTATCGTCCCAAAATCGACAATTGTGTTTGTTGCGTACCCATCCATCCAGAAATGGGCCTCATCGCTGAAGATGATTTTTCGATGAAAATTAGAACACCCATTGTGATAACACATTTTTATTATTTGCACGTGTTGTTGAAAATTATATCCGTCCATGGTGATTTGGCAAAACAGACTGATTAATGACAGCCAATTTGACAGATGTAGCTTCAGCAATATGGCCGCTATCAACTGTCAAAGTTCGGAAGTCCCTATTGGAAGACACTTTACATGCGTTTATTCTTCTTATTCGTATTTGAGTTAAATTAAAGTGGAAATTGAACTGTGTACAGTACTTGCTTTCATTCGATGCATCGTATGAAATACATCGATACATCGTTAAACATCGAAAGAATCCGATGCATCGGATTGATTCGATACATCGAATAGTAAACATCGATGTTTTCGATGTATCGATGTGTCACCCGAACACAGCCACTGGCGGCGTTTGAGGTTGTGCGGCCTGTGCGGTGTCATCCCAGGGGTGACAACTGTGGCGAAGGATAATGAAATATTTTCTTTGTTTTCTTTGTTTTCTTTGTTTGCTTTGTTTTGTTCTGGAAAAATAAATCGACGATCGCCATTGAAAGGAACGGGTCGTTTTTTTAGTCGACAGATGTGTAATGAGCAACCCTAGTGCGAATTCTATTTTCGGTAATACTCCATCAAGAGAAGAATTCTGACCTGTACTCGTAAGTTTCTCCATCATTTGGCCTGAACTCCTAATAATTCTCTCTACCTGCCCATTTGCTTGGGAGGAACCAGTTGCGATCCTTATGTGATGCACATTCTTTTCTTCAAGGAAACTCTCGAAGTCTTTTGGCGTGAACGTACTGCCACGATCGGATATCAGCGTTTTGGGACGACTATAACACATGAAATAGGATTGTAAACAGCTTAAAACTTCTTTGGTATTGGTAGCCTTTGTGGCATACAACTTGACGTATTTGGTAAAAGCATTGACTACCAAGAACACATGCTTCTTTTTGAGTTTTTCGAAAGCACTTGTCCAAAATGGTCTCAAAGGGTGTATACCCTTTGGGAATATTGTGCAGAAATCCTTCATGCCTCTCGAACTTCGGGGGAAAAGCAATGCACTTAAAACAATTTGCAATGTGGTCCTTTACTTTATCCTTCATTTTCGGGAACCAATATGTCTTCATTATCGCACTTATAACCTTGTCACGACCCATGTGGCCCATTTCATCATGATGCATTCCAGAAGGTTTCTACTCCTCTCTATCGTTCTTACGAGAGCTTTTCTCATTATTAGTCAGTGCTTCCCAAATGTAGGATAGCAAATGCCATCTAGTTGTTAGAACAAGACCTCATTTTAAGATCAACAAAATTGATCTTGATCAAAAAATGAGAGAGAGACTGTCCTTTTTGTTTCCCAGGTATGCCCAGGAACCCAGCAGAACTTTAATTTGTGTTGTATTTTAAGAACTAAGCTCTGGTCAGCAACACTTCACATGCATTCATTCATTCAAAAAAAAAGGCTTTTATCGCGGTCCCACGGCATATCTATCAATTAGGACTTCAACTTGGTGGAAAAGACCCTATCAAGCAGATGGCTAAAGATTGTGTGCTTATTCCTTCTTCATTCCTTTGCAAATTGCCATTCATAAGTAGTATTTTACAGACTTCTAGGGAACGGATCAAACGGTTATATAGAAATGTCGTCAGGCAGTTCCGCCTCGCGGCTCCTATCACTGAATGTATCCTAATCGGAAATAATTTACTTTGCAATTTTTTTTTTCCTCCAGGTTTATGGACCAACTGCAGAATTTGATACAAATTCCGGTATTTATGGATTTTCTGATTTATTCGATTATAATATGCTTTCTTATTTACGAAATGGCTTCTGGAGTGAGTTCTGCAAATTAAAATATTTCTAATTTGTTTGTTTAACGGGTATTTAATTCAAGGATAACTCGAAGACAGATTTAGCATTTTCGGTCTTGTTTATATTCGTTGTATTTATGAACGTGTGGCTAATCCATTGGAATGGTACTTTGGTGAGTGAAAATGTAAGTCAATAAAATACGTGTATCATATTTCAAATGTAATTCCTTGGCATAACTTTAGATTTGAAAACTTGTTTAGGTAAAGAAAGTCACTTTCGCAAGTAAATCACTAAAGAGTTTATAAATCCAGCAGATTTGTAGATTAGATCCGACCAGAAATTCCCAAGGGTTAAGGTACAGATATAGTACAATGCGGTACAGCACCTGACAAACCACTTTTAAATGAAGGGAACAAGAGCGATTGTGCCAATTATACCCTGGATATATCTCTTAAGTATCAACGTGAAAATTATTGGAAAGGTATTAGAAACGCGTTCTAAACTTTGGTTGAGCATAGGTTAGGTTATGAGCAATGTAGCTTTCGTATGCTAAAATTATCTTTAGCTATTTTGTGACTTTTGAAAATTCACACGATCTTGTAAACTGAATATAATTTGAAAGAGCTTGATCAATCTGTTATAAATAGGAGGAAACTTAGTGTCAAAGCTTAGTTACCGGTTGTGGCGGCCAAAATCAAATTAGAACACTTCAGATTTTGTAATTACAGTGGAATCCGTTTACTACGGCTTCGTTTATAACGAGTAACCGCTTTTAACGATGGTAGGTTTGGATACAATGGAAAAGTTACAATTTTCAGTTCGTTTTGTGCGTCGTCCGGTTAGAACCAGTGATGTTCAAATCTGTGAAAAAACCCTCTTTTACCTTTTTTACGTTTGAGTAGGTAAAAAACGCGTAAATAAATGTAAACAACGTTAGAATCCATTAAAAAACGTAAAGAACTCATAAAAAAGGTAAATAAAGTAAATTACTGAGAAAAAGAGAGAGTGAGAGGCATTGCAATATATCTGTCAAAATCTAAATAAATAAAGAGAATTTTGCAATCATTGCTGGGGGTCCGCATTCCGCATACGCATAAAGGTTGAGAAATGTTGGATGAGAGAATCTGTTTTCAACAAATCGGGCTATACCCTATAGTTTTTTTTGGATACCGCACAGATTAATCAGATCCAACTCTCATCTTCTGTTTTGAAGCTCCCCAATTTGGATTATTTTCCGTTGTTTTTTTGACTATTTTTCCTTTTTTACGTTTTGTACATAAGCGTAGTAAAAATTCAGCTTGTAAAAAGCTAATGTAGAAAAACGTAAAAAAGTCGAACAACACTGATTAGAACGTCGTCGGTCTCTTGATCGTCGCCCTATCCAGATTCTACTATATACACTTAATATTTATTAGCGAAGATATTCTTTTAATTTACTTATTTATAAGCGAATATATTCTTTTAATTTACTTTGTACAAGACGTGATAAAAAGTTCAATGCAAAAAAATGATGGTCTATCCTCCCTCATTTTGCGCGCTGCCTTTTGTTTTATGACAACTTGAGTTTGGACGCCATCGACCCAGGTGGGAGTGTTCAGATTTCTTTTAAATGTTTTAACTCTGATACCGGTTGTTTTGAACTCAAGAACTCAAAAAATCAGTAAAAAAAAGGTATTGTGCAGTACAATACAGAAATTGTGATTGAGTTCAGATCCAAACTGTTACAAGTGTTACTTCTTTGGTGATCCAACAGCGAAAGGGAGAGCGATACAAAACATAAAACTAGAAGACTGTTAACTGTTCAGTTTAGAATTTATATTTTGCAAAATGGGGTATTAATACAATATTCGGCAAATTCACTAATAATATAAACAATAGGCAATTCAAATACAGTTAGTTTTACAAATTCACGAATTCAAAAATAACGGTATTCATAGCTTTAAGTTCAACCATTATCAACTTTTTTTAAGAAAAGAGAAGACCACTTTTGTAGTTTTTCCGTAAAGTATCGACTATAAATAATAATTAATTAATTTAATTAATTAATTATAAATAATAATTTCCTTACACCAAGCTTCGTAATCGATTTCCCTGTGCACATACTTTTCCATGTTTTCTTATTGCGACCCTTATCCGGGTCGGTCATTCAACAGTTTACCATGTTCGAACTGGCAGTCGTGGCTTGTGTGTTTCAAAATTGGAGACATTTCGAAACGCGATAAGGCAATGACTGACGGGACTAAGCAAAAGAGCTGATGCCAAAATAAGAAGTTACGACGTGACAAATATAAGCTCCCGAAATGAGATAACACAACCGGGTTCCATGATGTGTCATTATTGCCAAACCATCAGATAAGCGATTTCTTGATTTTTCTATAGTGAGATGGTTGCATCCTCTCTCCTAGACCGGTCTACTGAATAAGAGTCAGTGGTGGAAGATCGATAAACCCCGCGTACCACATAAAGGATATGATAATATTTGTATACACATATGTAAGCTTGCCGAGGGTTTCAATCCAATTATTGAACATCAATCACATCTTCACGTTATCATGTTCGTTTTTTGGCGATGTATCACAGCTCCTTGCTATTCCACTTTTCAGAACGTTCTGCGCCAAGTTTTCTAAATCGATTAATAATAACTTAAGGGGCTGATCTATCCAATCCCTCACTGGAAGTTTACAAATTCAGTGACCACTTGGACATTCTTAAATCGTTAGTATTGCATCTACTCTCTTAAGTGGTTTTGATCAATCGACGGGTGATTTTTGTTAAAATGTTCATGTTCTACAACGAGACATTCTCTGGCAGGATCGATTTTCAATGATTCATTTTGCAGAGCTATGCCATGTGTTTTGCGGTATACTCCTCCGATTGGTATACCTTTTCACTAGATGTCCAAAAGATGATACTCCTAATTATGTTCATCACTACAGACCCTGTGGAAATAACGGCCTTTGTTATAAGGCTACACGTCTCTACATTCATTGATGTAAGTTCCTAAATGTGAATTGAAAAACGATGGATCTAATTATATCCTTTATTTTCAGATAATCCGAGCAGCGTATAGCTACTTTCATATTTTACGACGTTCATCGTAAAGAGATAGGGCGATAGTATTAACAGAAAAGACATCTTTAAAGCTCAAGCCATAATGACGTGACGTGATAAGAAACACCGACACCATCTCACAACAAGTATAACGTTATAAGTTATGTTCTGCAAAATGGATTTCAAATAAACTTTAGAGGAGCGCACTGGCACTACAAGAACATACTTACACTTGATCTTTGTCGAAAACTAAGTGTTTTAACATCAGTGTTTAAAGAGGCAGATCCACCTTTCCCTTAAAGTCTGTTTCTAGTCGCCATTTTATTTACCTAGCCTTTTGTTTTTAAAGCCCTTCTTGGTTTTGTTCATTATCATTTAACTGACAGGTGGGATAAGGGCGATGCTTGAAAGCTGGCAAACTACAACCACTTCTGGAAAGTTCCCATTCATTTTCATTTCGTTGGTGTAGGCCAAGCATTAGAATTACTGATGACTAATATTCGCCTTGCAACCCGTTCATTATATCCAGAGCGATCAAGAACCCTTCAAAGTCTTTTGGGTGACATCCGTTTTAGAATCACTTTAAACCTTCTAATGTTATATTGGTTTTTTGACCAACTGTCCTCAACGTTTGTAAGTTAAATAAACAAAATTACTTTATTCCAACTCAGACATGTAATGGGACTTTCCAGTTGTAGAAATAAAGAAAAAAATAGTCGTGCGTGTTTTGTTAAGCCCGTGATTATGATCTAGATCAGATCAGGATAATAAAGTAAGTGCGTGCGTCTTAACTGTGGTGGATTTTAACAAAAATTGAAATCAGTTGTCAATTGTCAATTTTTGAAAGGAGAAATAAAAGGGAAAAAGAAGACGAATGTGACAGCAAGTGCCATCTAGCTATAAGAACTAGAACTAATTAATAGATCAAGAAAATTAATGTTGATCAAAAGCAAGATCTCGTGTTGTTTTTGAAATGAAATGAATGCAATGTGATAGTAAAAAAACGGCTAATGATGGAAATATGTAACATCTTCGGCACTAATGTGCTGGCTACACTCCATTGTCTGAAAACTTTTATACACCACAATCGATCTGCAATTAAATAGTTAGGAACCATTAACTACAATGCAACAATAAAATCAATAGGAATAAAATGAATTAGTTATGGTGATAGTTACCATAATTGTCAACAAGCAATTAATTTAGCTTTTAGTAATTGACTGTGTAATAAACTCGGACTGATTTCTGGGAAGGAGTTTTCTCTGCCGCATTTAAGTTCTGGAAGTGGTTTCGCAAAGATGGCATCAACCAGATACAAGCCTTTAACTCCGAAATTATTAAAAAAATAAGTTGTTTAGTTTCATTGTGAAATCATTAGCCGTGTTTTTTTGATAGTTATACTCACTTCAGTCAAAAAAACGATCTATACTCACCTCCAGCCGCACCAACCAATTAGTTTGCGGCTCGAATTTTATTTAAGTTGTTGTCTTTGTTTAAAAGCTTTTAAATGTCAAACGCAAGTAAAAGGAAAAAATACAATCGGCTAAAAGCTCATTTATGAGATTTTTCGTGCTCTGGTGGTCAACTTATGTAGTTCTATCCTCACTTGCTGCTACTGGGAAAGCTATCGCCACTTGATGTGTTGTTATTGCTTTGTGTGTAAAAGTTTACTGGGGTGGGTATACAGCTCAAAAAAAAAACACGGCTAATGATTTTCTTGAAAAAGGTTGTAGGCAATAGCAAAGATCATATAATACCAAGATAGTGCATGCCATACAAAAAGCTTTTGCGGAAATGTTTGTATGGGTGGGGTTCTATAACACGACCCCAAGCTTTTCAGATATATTCGCTCTCAAAAGTTCATTCGCTCTAAGAGCTTTCACGAATTTGTTGTTTTTATTTTATTTTTATTGAGTATTTTTCGCAAAATAATCAAGGGGTGGGAAAAAGATGAACAGAAACTCGTTTTGCTCTTGTTTGTAGTTTTTGTTTTTTTTTTGTGTGTGGTGTGGTAGGTAGGTAAATCCATGCGTTCATAAATTTACGAGGGGAGTGAAAAAGATGAATAGACACTCCTTTTGCTCGTTTCTTCTTTTTTTGTTTGATTTATTTTTTGTGTGCCTTGAAGTAGGTAGGTAAATACATGCGCACATTTCCTTGTTGGATTTAATTGTTGATGGCATTGCAGTATTTCTTGTTTTTATTTTATTTTATTATTAAACAGTTTTATTTAGCTTCACTCTGTATATTTATTTGTTGGTTTCAAATCTTGCAATCAATTTTTCGACAATTGATTCCGATGATACTTGGTATGCGTATTTAGTCACCACAATGCAATATGTACTATGATAATTTTAACTTTCGATTTTTAAGTCCTGATGCTGCAACGGTACTGCCTACCTTAACCATGAGCTTTAAGAATCTGTTAATTTTAATTTAGTATTTTAGGTATCAAACCGCAGTTGGTACGACCGCAGTTGGCTAGTGGAGTAAATTTGACTATGCTTGCTGCAATGATTTTGGCTATAAATGCATTAAATTCTGCCAAAGAGGGATTATTGTTGTTGACGCCTTTTTACCGAATACTAGAAAACTAATTTTCTGAAGGACCTTCATTGAGCCATGTAGTCATTGAAAAAAGAATTATTGGAATCTGGCTTACGCCCGTATTATTCACATTTTACATGAAAACTAGTTTTGCTCCGAATTTTTTTCAAAATACACCAAAACTAGTTTTAAAAAAAAATCGGTATTATTCACGTTCGGTGACAAAACTAGTTTGGGGCTTTAAGCGCATTTCTAGTTTTGTGGGCATAAAACTAGTTTTATCGCTTTTTGATAGATTTTTTGATATAAACTTATCGAATAGTGTCAAAACATGTGATTTGACAGTCATTTGTTGACAATTTTTTGGCGCTAAACAAACAGAAGCAAATATTTGGTGCGGCAGCTCGTAGAGAGGCAGGGCCGAGCTTCTCGCAACCATTCTTGTTGTGTGTGTTATATTTTTCATACTAATAGGGAGGATCCACAGTTTTATTACCGACTCCGAACAGCGGATTTATAAGCTTTTTCGTGACTCTCAGAGGTTTGTCTGCCAAAAGGTGGAGCCATGAAAAACGTTTGGGAGCTGCCGAGGCTCGAACCTGTGACGTCTTTCTTAGCAAACCAACGCACTAACCACTTACCACTTAAGTTATGCAGAATTTAGATCCATTGTGAAACCACGTAGAGAACCGAAAAAGCGCCAGTATTGGACCAACACCAGGTACCTTGCATAAAGAATATCCTTGTTTTCAAGGAAGAAGTTGTAGGTAGCCGTATCGGTGCAGACCCCTTCCTGTCCTTTTGGAAGGGACACGCAATCTTGTGGCGTGTCTGCTTATCAAACAATGCTGTGTGAGGACTCCTACTACAGTTCTTATTATTCCTTTTTATGGACATAAGTCTTTCTGTTCACTTAAGATCCGGGTAAGGCCAGATATGTCTCGACAAAAGACAAGTGACGATATTATTCACTTATTATTGGCCATTCTTCTGGCTTCGGCATCGAGGTGGGATTTTATCAATTCTAGAGTGTGCGGTTGGGGAAGATAATATACCACTTCGATTTATAACATGTATTCTTCCATACTTATTGAGCTCGCTTACACATTTACTCAACCACTGTATTACATCTTCGACTTTTCCGGTATTATGGAAAAAGGCTAAAATCACTCCAGTGGCAAAAAATAATAATCCGTTACTACCCAGTGATTATCGACCGATAAGTATCCTACCGTGCCTATCAAAAGTCTTAGAGAAGATACTAGCGGAGCAGATTGTCTGTCATCTTGAATCAGAAAGTCTCCTGTCTCCTTATCAATCCGGCTTCAGAAAGAACCATAGCTGCTCAACCGCTGCTGTAAAGATATTTGATGACATAAGGCTTCAGTACGATAAAGATTATGTAACAGTTCTATGTTTGCTAGACTTCTCTAAGGCTTTTGATAGAGTTAATCATGATATTTTATGTCAAAAGCTTGTGTTGTATTTTGGGTTTAGTAATAGAGCAGCTAGTCTTATAAATAATTATCTATTGAACAGAACGCAAAGAGTGGTGGTCCATGAAAAGGTTTCTGAACCCAGAAATCTGCCTGCGGGTGTACCTCAAGGTTCCATTTTGGGCCCCATACTCTTCTGCATGTTCATAAATGACCTGCCTAGGGTTTGCAGGAACGTATCTTTTCATTTGTATGCCGATGACATCCAAATTTATCTATCAAGGCCCATTGGCCTCATCGAAGATTTGATTTCAAGGATAAATGAAGATCTGACTGCGATCTTAGGTTGGTCGGAAGAAAATGGTCTCACCCTAAACCCAAGTAAAACACAAGCTTTTATAATCTCGAAGAAAGCTTATAATATGGATGACCTACCCTCGGTTATTCTAAAAGACGTAAAAGTACAATTCGTGAAGTCAATATGTAGCCTTGGCTTCAAAATAAACTCTAATTTATCATGTAGTGAACATATAAATTTGGTTGTGGGTCGCATTTATGGGACACTACGGAGACTGTGGATGTCAGCCATCTTTACTCCCATCGAAACAAAACTTCGGTTAATTAAAGTTTTACTTGTACCCATCTTATCTTACTCTGAAGTTGTTTACCCTAAATTAGACTCTGTTTCCGAACATAAACTACTTGTTGCATTTAATGCAATGACCCGGTACATATATGGCTTACGGAGATATGACCACATCTCAGCTTTCCGGACAAGGATTTTAGGTTGTACTTTACCACAGTATTTCAAAGTAAGAAATTGTATTTTCCTTCATAAAATTATACACACTAAGTCACCACATTACCTGTATAACAAACTTAATTTCTCCCAATCTATAAGAACACATAACATCGGCATACATTCTTTTAATTACCTTAACTCGTCGCGCCTTTTCTTTGTTAATAGCATTCGCCTTTGGAACTCACTACCAGCAGGCATAAAGCAAATAAGGGATATCAACAAATTTAAAAATGACGTTTTTAAATATTTCTCTAATCAGCAATAATGTTCCTTCCCATCCTACTCCCGCCTCCCCTCCTCCCCCTTCCCCTTTCTTGTTGTCACAGTTCTTTGCTCTTCTTTGCTCTTTATTCTATTATTTCTGACTTTTAATCTTACTTTCTTTATTCAGTTCTCTAAACTTCATATTTCTACTCTCTGTTCTTTCTTTTTTTCTATTTTTATACATACATATTATTATACATATATAAATCTTTCACATACCATACTGTAAAAGACTAAGTCTTACTTGTATGAACCGATCTAACAATAAATACAAATACAAAATACAAAAAAAAATACAAGCAATTCCCCTCATACATACATACTCCCGCCTTTGCCCGCTCGTCCACTTTGCAGTGGCCCTGTGCGTCCCCGTGTCCTCAAACCCAGCTCAGGGAAACATCGCATCTGTTAGCTATCTCGTTTAGAGACCCGCGCCATTGCTTTACCAACTTCGATGGCTTTTATCGCTGCCCGACTATTTGGGCAAATATACCTACCTGATGGTTGGCTGAGATACTCACACTGCATCGGTAACATTATGTTCGAAGCTTCCTGATGCCAAAAAATGAAGCAAGATAATCGCTTTTCGCTGCATGGCTGCACAATGTGTATGAGCGCCAAATATATGCGCGCTGAGTCTCGTAGACCTATTCTTCGTCGCTGTCAGACATGCTATTACCGAAGAGCTAATTATTGTCGTCTTCATCTAAAAAATACTCGCGCAGTACCAACAGATTTGGGTGCCATCGTCAATTTATTTCATACAGGGTTTTCGTCAAATTAGTTTCACGTTTTATATTCAGGTGAATAATATGAAACAGCGTTAAAACTAGTTTTGCCGCTCTCAAAACCAGCTATTTCTAGTTTTACGAATTTCGGGTTTTAAGCAAAACTAGTTTTAAAATTGCGAGTTTTATGAATCAAATTTCGAGTGAATAATACCGATTTGTTCAAAACTTGAAACTCGAAATGCCTTTAAAACTAGTTTTGTCGAAAAACTAGTTTTCAAATTTGTCAATAATACGGGCGTTAAGGTTTTCTTCAACCAAAAATAATGCAAGGTACAAAAATATCAATGTGAACAAAATTCTTTCAAAAAAATCATAATATACTCAATCGCATACAACCTTGAAAATCATGAATGAAATTGTACCACAAAAAATATACACAAATCAAAGCCAGAAAAATAAAGGAAGATTTCGTCTGCTACTGCTGTTACTTATCCATCCCCTCGCCGATCAGTTATCATACTCATGAAGTCGTTGCTGCGGCATTTTTTTGTTTCGTCATTAGCCGTGTTTTTTTGATAATTATACTCACTTCAGTCAAAAAAACGATCTATACTCACTTCATCCACAGTAGCAGTCGCACCAACCAATTGGTTTGCGGCTCGATTTCTTTTTCTTCGTTTGACAGTTTGCAAATGTCAAAACCGAAGAAAAGCAACAAATACGATCGGCTAAGAGCTAATTTATAAGATTTTTCGCGCTCTGTTGGTCAACTTGTGTAGTTCTATCCTCACTTGCTGCTACAGGGAAATTTATCCCCACTTGGTGTGTTGTTATTGCTTTGTGTGTAAAATCTTACTGGGCTGGGTATACAGCTATCAAAAAAATACGGCTAATATCAAGAGTTGTAGCCAGCCGGTTGTTATATTTGTTTTACGTGTGAAATTTGACTTCACTAGCAACTACTGGCTAGCAAGGTTTCAAAAAAACACGCCTATTGTGTTTCGTTTCGGTTGGCAACGAAAAGGCGATAAACACACAATCCGCAAAAAAGGGAAAGAGCTTTCCTCTCTCCGAATATGATCATCCCTAGTCAGAGTAAATCTACTTACAGTGAGTAGGGACACTCTCTCCACATATGCAATGCTACTACTACAAAGCAAAAGCCACAACAAAAACGTATAATAAGCGAAAGCAGGTCAAAAGTATTGATTTTTATCTTTATTTGCGATCGCTTATGATAAAAAGAGACCGCAACACATTTTACCAAAACCACCACATGCGAGTTCCTGTGTAAGATACATAAATGTGATTTTCCCATAATGCTTTTCTAACACGGCGTCTCCACGAGCAATATTTCATAGCTTACCATCTGTCAGTTGATAGCATACTATGAAAATGGCTCGTGGAGACTGTAAATAGCATTCTATGAAAAATGGCTTGCCATGTATTGCTCAGCTCATAGCTTGCTATTGATAGTATTCTATGGGCTGCCATTTTTGTTTGACATTTGTTTTTTTTTTTACTTTGCAATGACTGAGTGGCGAATGGATGAGATAATTAAATTTATAATAAACTATAAATTGTCATTCTGCAAAAGTTGAGATACTCTTTGCCATTTTCCCACAAAAAGTTTCTTTTTAAATGCTGCTCCAAATTGTGTAATATCATTTTCTCTAGAAATGGATTCACCTAGAACCTATGTTTTCATTTCTGAATTTATTTTTCCAATTTCTTCAATTGTTTTAATGCCGCTAATGCTAGAATACATAGAAGTGCTTGCCTCTGCGACATTTCCACGAATGAAATAGTTAGCTATGAAATGCCCACCCCAAATTTCATGGCATTCTATCCGTCTTTCTTTCTATGAAAAGTGACAGATGGCAAGCTATGAAATATTGCTCGTGGAGACGCGGTGTAAAGACGGGACGACTTGATCGTCAGTGTATTAGTTTTCCCCTTATGTCATCGTATGAATTGGTGTGATCAGATTTGCTTTTCTGAAATTGGTTTCATTTATGGTTTTTGTTACTTTATTTTATATGAAAAAGGGTTAGTTATGGACCTTTAAATCAAATGTCTCATTCTTAAACGTGAAAATGTACATATGTACTAAGCTAGGTATCACTTTGTTAAATATCTGGTTTAGCGATTTTTAATTTTATTTTCATCATTTTCTAGCTACTAAGTTTTATAGTAGCTGGTCACATTGATCGTGTTGTCACATTGGGGTAAGGGTTGTTTGCATTTTTTATGCACGTCTTTTTAAAGGCGGGATGACTTGAATTCTTATACGTCGTAGGAAAGTCATCAGGCAAAATATTAAAGGGTGTTCCGTGTATAAAATAAGTAGAAGTCAAATTTAGAACTTTGAAAATGGGTAAATATTATTATAAATGTTAAGCGTGTGGTAGCGAGGAAATGGAAAATTCTGGCGTAAAATATTTTACAATACCGAAATAGAGAGAAGTAAGCAATAATCAAAAAAAAAAAAAAGTCTTACTAAAATTGTGTTCATATTAAAAATAAATGTATTGTGTTTTTCCAATTCAAGAAGAGCGAAGAGGTTTATTTCCATTAAAAAATCAGACTTCGAGGGATTTAAGGGAGCTTTTCCCGGAAAAAATCTATTAAAAGTCAAAGAATCGCTTAAAATTTGCAGCTACACCTAATCCGAACAGTTTAAAAATGTAAATGTAAAATGAAACAATATTACAGAAGGTAAAAACGAAGATTGGAAGGAAAAAAACATGAAACTAAGTCAATTTTAAAATGGAGGCTTTTAACATTTAATAAAGTTAATTTTATAACAATTGTTGTGACAACAAGGATGAAGAATATCCTACAAAATTATATGTACGAGTGTGTATGCACCACATCCTTAAACATTTTAATAAAATAAGCCAACAATCGAATAACAAAACAACATTTTTTTGCCTAAAACATATGTGAACGCTTATATGTATCTTTAATACAATTTTTTTTAATAAAAATGTATGAAAGAATAATTTTTGCTTTTTTTAACGGAACACCCTGTGTTAAACTTCGAAATAATTTTCCTGTTCTTCTATCTCTCTTTCACTGCCGTCTTTCTATTGCTGTCTATTTCTCGTGTCTGTGAGACTGCTGATAACAACTTTTTTAAAACACGTGGAGAGTGTCCCTACTCACTGTAAGTACAAGGTATCCTACTAATATTATAAATGTGAAAGTTTGGATGTTTGGATGTTTGTTCCTCCGTAACGCCTAAACGGCTGAACGGATTTTGATGAAACTTCGTGAGTAGATAGTCTATGTTCAGGAGAATTTTTATTTCTTAATTTGTATTTCATAAAATTCATATTTCTTTAGGAAACATCCATTTAGTGACCTGTGCAGTACACATTCAGGGAACATTGTAGGGATCGTAAATCATGATCGTGTGCGCGACATTGTTGCTTCCTTTTATTTGTGGTGGGTAGGGTATGTGTATCTTTGCATCTAAATGATCGGAACTCACTGGCTATGCACAGGAAAAGGGTTTTTATGGTGGTGTAGTTGTTGGTGTGGCAGATATTCAGTTTTTCGAGTAGATAAAAAAAAGCATCCCACTGCAGGAATAAAAAATGACGTACGGTATGTAAATAAAAAGCATATTACCATTGTATATGAAGCAGATCATGTCCGCAAACCACTACCACTACTTAGCAGGGTTTTTAAACTTCTTAGAGTTATCCGGAGTGCCGTCTCATAAACTGGTGTTAAAGGTTGGTGTTTCGGTTTTGGTGATGCTTAACCTTGATGTTCCAAGACTTTACCATAGTACCTGTGCGTCATAGAGTTGGAGAGAAATGGAGAGAGCGCACTAATTCCTCGCATCCCCATAACATCTAACAATTTGGTCTTTCAATTTAAAAGGCGACAGTTTTCTCTAATAGCTGCATTTTAAATGACGATAATGTAGTGTATGGGGATGTACTACAGTATAGTATAAAGTGTGAGGCAAGGGAAATAAAATAGCAATTTTGTGATAGACCTGCCCTTGGATAGTTGATTTTACGCTCTTTACAGAAGAGTGGACAAGAAGGTGAAGTAGTGTACAACGAAACAATTTACCCGTGCTGCACAGACACAGTAGAGGTCGGTAGGCAGAAGTGATTGTCTGGTAAAGTCCTATCAAGACACAATTTGCGCGGGTGCGCTGTTTTGATACCACAACTCATGAGACCTTAATGTTGATGGGAGTAGTAGGGGGACACAGTAGAAGACGTGGGGCATGTGTTCTTCCAGGGACCACGGTCCTATTCTCAACGGGAGATATTGATAAAGTGGAGTGCAGTGTGCGTTTCCGCCAAAAGCACGTACGTAGGTAAGTAGATAATGCCAACCTATCAATGATCGACAAAATCACATACAGCTTAAATGTAATTACACTCCCAATCAAACACGCACCCAGCATGTAGGGAGATCGAAAGAGGGTAGTACCATGGGGAATAGGTATTGGAGGCAGAGGTGATCTTAGTTTGGGTTGAAATCCCACACTTAGGCTTTCAATGCTTTCCACCTCACATAATCTGTGAGCTATGCCACATGAACGTATTCGCGAGTCAAGCTTAACGGCAAGAAATTTTAGGTCAAGGCGGACGAAGTCGCGGGTACAGCTAGTATAGAATACGTGATATTACATTCCGAGTTTCATTTTTGGTTCGTTCTGCGCATGTACGTCACGTGACGACAAAAATGATATCAGCTGTATACCTTACACTGTATTTCGATCGTTTGAATCCATTATTTTTACAATAAACTTATTAGATTTCAAGTAAGGCATTTATTGAGGGTAATATGAGGGTAGAGCTTTGGAAAGAATGTAGAATCCAGGTAATGAATATTTAGTTTCATGGCACTCTTTTGTTTTACTCCTTTCAATTGGTTCCAATTAGTCAAATTACCAAAACTATATTACTCTCAATAAATTCATTAACATTAATTGAGTTTTTCCTAATTACCTACAATTTCTAATTATCGAGATGCAGTGTAAGTGATGCGATTGAGTTCTGTAATTGAGCGCATACATGGTATTATTTTTAATTGATTGTTCTATTTAGTTTTCTTTTTTTGTAATTTACATTTAAAAGCGATTTGGTATTCAATATTTTGATTTTAAAAAACATTTTATATTGAGAGAACAGTTTCTTCACCTCGTGCTCTAAAGTCCTACTTTCAGACTTCGACATTAGCTGATGAATAAAATGTTGTCCAGTTTTAAGCGTTGTACCATTCGTTTCGTTAAATATTTCTTTTAAGTATTTCATACGCTGAATAAATTCCTCACATGGTTTCTGAAGTCCTCCTTCAGACAGCTGATTGGTCCAAGAAAATGAGATCGACGGTTTACTTTCGGAAAATTATTCCAATATATCCGGGATTTCACATTTCAACCGATATATTATATGTATAACCTGCTATATGTTTCATCAACAACTACATCATTGTCGGTTACCTTTTTTTTTTAATACAAACATTTATTTACTTGTCCTTTTATTAAACGAAGTAAGATCATTGAGCAGCAATTCTCTGGCAGGTTTGACATTTGATATTTAAAATTGCCGAATTGGGCGCGCTCCGATTTCTGGACATGTGAAATGTCTAGATTTTCAGTTCCTTTGAAAATCGTTAATCAAATCAATCATGAAAAATGGCAATATCTTGACTACTGTAACAATGGCTAGTCTAGCCTAGCGTTAATTCGACTAAAAAGAGACAATTTTTCGAAATTAACTAGCTTCCTAGCAGAGCACTACATTCTAGGCACACATCTCAGTGTTTGGGTATTATATGCAGTGATTTCTGAAGGAGCTGTAGAGATGAGGAATAGAAAGAATATATTCAGCAGTTCCTCTTCACGTGTCCCGCCCTTGCAAACATCAGAAAAATCACCTTAGGCGATAACTTCTGTAACCATCTAAATGATCTGAACACCGCCAGTATGATCGCTCTTAACGGCCGCGTTATGAAATCTACATAGTTTCGGAAGTAGCACTCACAGTGGACCTACTTCTGGTCACTTTGTCTATCTTATAGCACCATTTCAAACTGACCAACTAACTAGGCCCACGAAGCATGCGGACCATTGGACTCAACCCTTTTTTTCCTGAACTCATATGATGCATTGGCATTTTTGTAAAAGACATACATAGGTAAAATTGCAAAAACAAACTGCATGACAATAATTTCAACAAGGCGGAAAAAATAGGGAAAAACCAGAAGAAAAATAGGGAAACTTCTTTATACACCAAAAATTGGGAATTTCGAATGAAAAAATCTGGCAACACTGATTATCATACACATTGGGCCCCGTTCACTATTCCGGGCAAATGGAACTATTTACAATCTACGCGTTCTGATTGGTCGAGAGTTTGAAAATTGACTAAGGATTTAGTCAGTTTTTTTGAGGTATAGGACTGGATTCTTAGCAAAAAAATTCTTGCTGCAAATGTTAGTCAGTTTGAGAAATGTCACAAACAACTGTTTCTTGAAATATGTTTTCACTGAATTGTTGAACTTTCATCAAATTATCTCAAATTTAAAATTTATTGGAAATTACATTAAAATGCAATACAAAATAACTTGTGATGGTGTTACATATGATGTTGAGAAAACAGAAGAAACAATAACATGACATTTTCAGTGTCCATGTTTATTTATTAAAATCTTTTTTCTTAAATTTTCCCAAATATTAGCGCACAATCACAATTCACAAATAACTTCAATGTGAGAATAGAAAGTAAATATGCAAGTTTGAAATACATATACACCCGTCCCTCGATTTACACGGTAGATACGTTCCACACAAAACCGTGCAAATTAAAACCGTGCAAATCCAGATAGAGATTGCATATAAAAAATGAGGATTTAAATTCAATTTTAAGCCGTGTAAATCGAATCAATGAATGTACGAAAACTCATAGATATGTTCATAATGACCGTGTAAAATGAGACAAGGATTGTATGGAAAAATGTGGATTGGTTCGACTGAATGCCAAGTAATGAAGCCGATGCTTTAGAATATTCATAACATATTAAACGACGTGCAATTTTTATTTATTTTGTTACAAACAGGATTCCTTTGACCGATTGTAATTCAATTTGACGTTTGCCATTGACGGTTTCGTAAGTTTGTTAAATGAATACGTCCAATGGAAAGTAATCGTTTTGTGTAATGAGTGCGTCCGTAAATATGCACTTAAAAAAATGCAGGATTGGAAAGAAAACACATAATATTTTTTTTTTTTAAGTTTGAGAACCGTGTTAGAGTGAAACTCTGCAATAATTTTTTAAGAAACCCGTGTTACAGCGAAAGTGTGTAATAAATTTCAAAACCGTGTTAAAGTGAAACCGTGTAATTCAAGTGCCGTGTAAATCGAGGGACGGGTGTATTTCAAATCTGACGTTGACTTGTTTGTTAGTCAATTTTCCGCGCTCGAAGGGTTTGACAGAAAATAATTTCATTTGCCCGGAATAGTGAACGGGCTCATTTACAATACAATGAAAATACAAATATATTGTAAAATTAAATAGAGAGCACTTTGATGGAAGTGTTTGTTATTTGTAGTATTGCAAAATATAAAGCGAGCATTTTCTTACGATGGGTATAGAGTTTTTGTTTAAGTTGAAAATATGCTAGATTGCGTACAGCATATTTTATTAAAACTTATATGCAATTCATGGTTAAAATATGCTAGATTTAGCATGAAAAATGCTAAAATGGCACCACTCATTGTCGCCTATATTTAGCTTACTTTTAACGGCCTACTATGTGAAAATTCATTGAGAATTGGAATAGAGTATGCGACAGTCGTCTTATAGTAAGTATGCAAGACTAAAAAACAGAAAATAATTATTTAAATAAAAATAAATTTTTAATATACAACGTTTTTAAGACGGACTAAAAAGTAAAAAATAATTTTTCCTAGCCCCATACAAATTCAGATTCCTAACTCCATACACATAATCCTGAAAATTTGTTTTTGTGAGTTATTTTAATAGCTATGAAAATAATTGTAAGATTTAAAACGAAAAACGTAGCGCGCACCTAAGTCGCTAACAATTTTATTATTATCTTGCGCCACGTTTTTCGTTTTAGACCTTACAATTATTTTCATAGCTATTAAAATAATTCACAAACATTTTCAGGATTATCTGTATGGAGTTAGGAATCTGAATTTGTATGGGGCTAGGAAAAATTATTTTGTTACTTCTTAGTCCGTCTTATAAACGTTGTACATTAAAAATTTATTTTTATTTAAAATTTGATAGTATGTCAGCAATATCAGCTTTATTTAATAAGTTTGAGTTTACAATACCTTTTTTGCAAGCTGTCCTGCTGGCACTATTTTTCCAATTTCTTCCTTTAATAGGCTAATAAGTCAAGTATTTGTTCATATTTTTCTGTGCAGTTAATGTTATTTCTATCAAGGTGTTACTTACTTTACTTGAGTGTTGATTTTTACTCTATTGCTTATTATTGTTGATAATTAATTAATTGTTTTTTGCAAGAAAACTATCCCAATTTGTTGCGTCTTGATTGCCTGCTTTCAATTTCAAATATATTATAAATAGTATAAGCACAATAAGACTGGGTCTTTTTTAGTACAAAGAAAGTTACATTGAGTGCATTATTTTAAAAATTAGGCTAAGTATGATGTATTTCTTACTTCACGTATATCATTTATTCAGTATCCATTACACTATTCATAATACATCATTTATTAGTCTTACATCTAGTCACTTGTTAGGTTTAAGTAGTTATTAAGTTTGGTTTAAGTTTGGAGCCACGCAGTACCGCTTGTTCGGACCATCATCAACTAACTGACTCGATTCTCCAATGTCCTCTGATAACCAGAGAGCATTGGAGAGCGTGTGTTGCGTAACGTATGATATCAAGTGCATGCTAGTGTTTGTATGTGAGCGTGGTCACTACACACTCCCCTTCCAGCGCGAGCGCCATTGACTCAATTCAAATTAGTTCAAAAATAATGATATTCTCACTACATATTTACTTAAATTTTACTTTTTTAGTAGACATCCGATCAATTGATTCTGATGCGATCACGAATGCCGGTTTTAAACGATCAATAGAGATAGAGACATGTTTATTTTTCACGTTGACTATAAACTGTTTTCGTAGCTTACGTACCACCTCATACGGGCCTTCATACGGCGCAGTCAGACTAGGACGCACCCTGTCTGCCCTAACAAAGACGAAATTTGATTTATTTAGCGATTCGGAAACGTGCATGTCCCACTGTACTGCTTTCCGAGTGTCAGTTGGTGCCGCAGCCTGCATTGCAGTTCGCAACTGATCAACTAGAAGGGAGGTGCTTTCAGTGTTATCGCGTGACGAGTCTGCAGTGATAAAGAATTCCCCTGGTACCTTCAAAGCTTATCCATACACAAGCTCTGCAGCTGAACATCCCAAGTCCTCCTTTACCGCCGTTCTTATGCCCAGTAAGACCAACGGAAGCTCATCACTCCAATTTTGGGTGTTTCCTCGAGCAATGATGGAGGCCTTCAACTGGCGATGAAGTCTTTCAACCATCCCGTTCGCTTGGGGATGATAAGCTGATGTTCGTATGCGGTGCGTGACTAGCAGATTCGTTACTTCTCGAAACAACTTCGACTCGAACTGGGTGCCTTGGTCGGTAGTGACCTGTTCTGGAGTTCCGACCAGTACGTGCGTCGGTTGTACGAAAACTTTTGCTACTGTAGCAGCGGACATGTCTATCATCGGGTACGCTTCTGCCCATCGCGTGAAGCGATCTACGATCGTCAGAACATACGAACATCCATTTGAGACAGGTAATGGCCCAACAATATCCATATGAATATGTTCAAAGCGACCATGTGGTATCTTAAAGGACTCAAACTTGGACTTGGTGTGTCTATGTACCTTCGACCGTTGACACGGAATACAGGTTTTCGCCCACTGGCCATAGTCTTTATTCATCGCGGGCCAGAAGTACCTGCTTGATACTCTTTTGCGGGTTGCTCAAATACCTTCGTGTAGTAGGTTGTGCAACGAGTCGAAAACTGTTTTCCGCATTTGTTGAGGAATATATGGTCGTTGAATACCAGTGCTTGTCTCACACCAGATCTTCTCTTCGGTAAAGGGCATCTTAATCTCCTCTAACCTAACCTTGGTGTTTCTCCTTGCTTCACCTGTAAGAAATGACTGAAGCTCGGTGTCGTTTGCTTGCAATTTGCTTATTGTTTTCAGGTCAAATGTCAACGCGGTAATCTCCGCATTTTGTGGGTCACCGGTGCGTGAAAGAAAGTCAGCGACCACATTTTGCTTTCCTTCAATATGTCGAATATCGTTTGTAAATTGCGACACATAGTCGAGGTGACGCGACTGCCGCGGACTACGTTCGGCTTTGGACGTTAGTGCATTGGTCAACGGCTTATGGTCCGTATAGACCACAAACTCTCGGCCCTCCGCGAAAAAACGGAAGTGTTTTATTGCGAGATAGATCGCTAAGATCGCTAGATCGCTTAAGATCGAATGCCGAGTATTTTTGTTCTCTTTCGGACAGTTTTTTTTGAAAAAAACGCTAGAGGTTCCCAATTTCCTCTATTATATTGTTGTAAAACCGCACCCACTGCAGTGTTTGATGCATCTGTTGTGATATTAAATAGTGAATTTTCAATTGGATGCGCCAACAATGCTACCCTACATAGACTTTCTTTAGCTCTCGCAAAAGCGTTATCACACTCTTCCGGCCAACTAAAGTGGTTTTGTTTTTCTTACTTTTCACAAGCTTAGCGAAGTGAGAATGAATAGGTGATAGTAATTCTGCTAACTTGGGGATGAAGCGGTTATAGTAATTTATCATTCCAACAAATTGCTGTATTTGGCCGATGGATGTCGGGGGCGACAAGTTCATGATTGCCTCAACTCGTTGCTTAGATGGAGAAATTCCGTCTTCCGTGATCGTATGGCTCAGGAAGTCTAACGATGCAACGCCAAAGATGCATTTTGATGGTTTCAAACATAAACCGAAATCAGACAGCCTTTGAAAAAGTAGTTCTAAGTGTTTGATGTGTTCTTCCTCGTCCGTGCTAGCAATGAGTAGGTCATCTATGTAGGAGGACACAAAGTGAAAATCTTGAACAATAGCGTTGATGAATCGCTGAAAGGTTTGACTTGCATTCCTCAGACCGAAGGGCATTCTAACGAATTCGAATAATCCGAATGGTGTCGTAATGTGCACGTCTTCGGGAGCGACGGGGATTTAGTGGTATGCCCTGACAAGATCGATTCTCGAAAATATCTTGCACCCATTTAGATGCGTCGAAAAATCGTAGATATGGGGGATTGGATACCTATCAGGTATTGTGACTGCGTTTAGTCTCCTAAAATCCCCGCATGGTCTCCAATCTTCGCTATTTTTCTTCTCTTCCATATGAAGAGGCGAAGAGACGGGGGAGAACGAGGGCCTACAGATACCTATCTCAACCATGTGTTGGAATTCCATACGTGCGGCTTTGAGTTTCTGCAAGTTGAGTCGACGAGGCTTTGAAAATGACTGTGTGCTTGACGGGATTGTTAAAGTTAGGCGGAGCTGTTAACGTGGGGTAGTTATTTAGGAGCTTCTGAAACCTATTGGTGGTGGACAGCTGTCTAGGAGACGGAGTGTCCACCAGTGCGTGCATCGCATTTATGCCAAGTTTGGTTGTTGAATCAACGAGACGATGATTCTTAATGTCCACCAACAGGGCGAATTTATTTAAGAAATCAGCTCCAATGATGGCGTGGTTTACAGCTGCGATTGTGAAAGGGTGAATGAACTGCCGTCTAAGTCCAAGATTTACTCTTAGAAGCTTTGTGCCATACGTGCTAATGGATGTCCCATTTGCTGCACAAAGTGAAATATTAGAGTTAAGTTGGTTGGTGGGAAAATATTGAATTGGTACTACTGATAGGTCTGCGCCCGTGTCAACAAGGAATGTGATGTTATTGTCTGGGTCGCGTACAAAGAGGCGGAGTTGAAGTGATTGTGTCCAACTGTTCTCCGCTACCACAGCTGGGTTAACTAGTTTTTTTTAGTTCCTTCGTTTCCCCTGTTCGCTAAAGAACCACCGTTAAATTTGCATGTTGGGGTACATTTCCTCGCCTCAGACCCGTACCGTCTGTGATACCAACACCACTCTACCTTGTCAGCTGATTTGCTTCGTGCCCTTGACCTACCTCTACTGTTGTAGTCATGACGTAAACTGCGTCCCTGCCTACCAAGGGTATTTGCGAGCTGTTGAACCATCGCTTTGACTTCGTTTATTTCGTTACGAAGTTGTGACGGTTCATCGTTGGGCCTTCCGCTACTGTGAATTTCTCTCGATCGAATCTCAGATATGCATGAAGAAGAAGCAGATGCTTCCCAGATTTTATCAGCTAGTGATGTTATCTCAGCCTCAAGCTTACCCTCTTGTGAGATAAGAGCGATATTTATAACTTGGGGAATTCGTCGAAACCATAATTTGCGCACCAAATCTTCGCTAAAAATTCCTGAGGCACCTGCTAACTGTTTTAGCGCTCTTAAGAACTCTGAGGGCTTCCTGTCACCTAACTGCTCACTAGACAAGAGTTTTTCGATGCGACGCTCTTCACTAAGTGAGTGGCGTTCGATGAGGGTTTTCTTGAAATTATTATAAATATCCTGCGCTGGTGGAGATTCTATGAAATCGATAACAGTTTCGAGCACTTCTTAGAGCTCCTAGTATATGGTGGTATCTTGTCATATCTCTAGTGATCTTGGCAATCGCGAATTGTGCCTCCGCCTGGATAAACCAAACGGACGGAGACTTAGGCCAAAACGGCTGTAATTTTACATGTACTGCACTCATGTTGGGGTTAGTTTCGACACCAGCGCTGCCGGGAGTTGTTTGATCACGCTTGACGCTTGAATTCGTTTCGCTCTGCTCTGAATCACTCATTCTAATTACCTACAAAATTTGTATCAATAACGTGAGTGGCAGATTGACTTGTCAAATGGAGAAAGAAAAAAATAGTCGAAATCGAGTTGATGATGGTTCGTCCTCTGCGAATTTAGAATTCTGTTTACAACAATATGTATGTAGCTAACGAAAGAAATTTTTTTTTAAGTATATACGCATGCACTATTACTATGAAATCTCTAAAAATAATTAAGGATGCGGGTTAGTTATAAAAGTTTAGCAAACAGAATAAAAATGGTATTTTAATTTGAATTTAAATAAAACAATAATAGTATAATATAATTTGCTGCAATATTCTATGATGTTCTGCCTTGTGATGTCATACTCGTGTTGAACTTCTACTGCAATGCCAAGTTAGCTGGACTATTTTCTGAGTCCCATCGGCTGGGTGCTTTGAATGTTGTATAGGGCCGACTTGATAATGATGATGTTGAGTGTTGAGGTTGCGAGGGTGACGTTTGGAGACTTTTGGAGACTGGGCGGTGTGTTGTAATTCTGTGGCTGTGTGTGGTATTAGTGACGTAACACTATATGAGTGAATGTTTGGTGTATTATGTGCTTGTTGTCGTATGATCAGTGTTCCGTTTAAACTGTGGGGTGATATGGGCTTTTGTTTCACAGTTATCAGAGAAATCGATAATAAATTTTATATTAAATTAGATGTTTGTCTGAAGCACTATTTGATAAGCAAAGAAGAGAGTATCACTCGTGTATGTTAAGCACTTCTACGTTTGGCGTTTTACTGTCACTTTTTTCACACTAATTTTATGTTCTTGCAACGGGGTCACAAATTGATGTATTTCTAACTTCACGTATATCATTTATTCAGTATCCATTACACTATTCATAATACATCATTTATTAATCTTACATCTAGTCACTTGTTAGGTTTAAGTAGTTATTAAGTTTGGTTTAAGTTTGGAGCCACGCAGTACCGCTTGTTCGGACCATCATCAACTAACTGACTCGATTCTCCAATGTCCTCTGATAACCAGAGAGCATTGGAGAGCGTGTGTTGCGTAACGTATGATATCAAGTGCATGCTAGTGTTTGTATGTGAGCGTGGTCACTACAAGTACATATATTTAGAACCAATACAAAAGAAAAATCTTACTACATTCTGAATAAAAAAATAAAAAATGAAATGGGAACAGGAAAAGGAAGTGCTTACTTATCGCTACAATGCAAAATATTTAATAACCGCCGATTTGAATCTCGACATATTCCCTAACCTGATGGGATTGGAGTAAAAGAGGCCCCGCAAATACTAGAAACGGCAATGGAAAAAGTTATAACGCACTCCGCCAATAATGCCACCATTCAAATGTTTGCGTCTCGCTCATGACGTAACCACCGATTAAAAATGATTGATGATGATTGATGATGATGACAATGAAACTAAACAGCTTATTTTTAAATAATTTCGGGGTTATACGCTCGTATCTGGTTGATGCCATCTTTGCGAAATGACTTCCAGAACTCAAATGCGGCAGAGAAAACCTTTTCCTAAAAATCAGCATCCGCTGAATAGTGAACTAATGTTTGCAGCCGTGTTCTAGGCAGGAGGACACATTTATTTCTACCCCGTTCATGGAATGTAAGAACATTATACACTCCATGAGCTACTCAAAAACTGGAAAATATCCTCACGCAGTACAAGGCGGACAATACTGCGATCCAGGAAGTGCGCTGGATAGGATCAGGAATGAAGAGAAAGGAGTGCGACATATATTACAGCTGTCACAAAAGGCTGCATATATTAGGATGCGGATTCGTCGTGGGAAAGCGGCTGAGATCCAAGGTCATCGATTTCAAACCGATAAGCGATCGCCTGGCTGTGATCCGCATCCAAGGGAAATTCTACAACTTTAGCCTCATATGTGCACACGCCCCTACCAATGAAGCTAAGGACTCTATCAAAGAGGATTTCTACGACCTCTTGGACGGAGCCTGTCCGGAGTACGATGTAAAAATCGTGCTCGGGGACTTCAATGCCAAAATTGGAAAGGAGGGCATCTTTGGCGGAGTGGTCGGAAAACACAGCCTCCACGAAACGACAACGACCTTGTGGCAGCTAGTAATACGGTGATAAGTAGCACAAGATTTCCTCATGAAAGAATCCACACAACCACCGGGCTAACTCCGGACGGTAGAACTGTAAACCAAATTGACCACTTGCTGATTGACGCTCGACACTCGTCAAATATCCTAAATGTGCAAACATTTAGAGGGGCAAACGTCGACTCTGACCATTACCTAGTTGCAGCCCGATTCAGAGCTCGTCTATCTAATGAAAGAAAGCTGCACCAGACGACAAAAATGAGGTATAACATTGGATCCCTGAGCACACCGGAGATAGCCAGAGACTACAGAGAGCAACTTAATGAAAGACTCTGTAAAATGCCATTGCCTACCACAAACGCCAACAACATGTGGGTACAATGCTGCACTACTATTCAGGAAGTAGCCGAAATGACTCTAGGCTACCAACCACCCCCGACAAGAAAACCGTGGTATGATGAAGAGTGCATGCAGAAGAAGAAGGCAACAGATGAAGCATATAAGAAGACGTTGCAAAGAACAACCCGGGCAACGTGGGACGAGTACAGAGCCAAAAGAAGGGAGGAGAAAAAGACACTGCGGAAAAGAAAGTGCCTTCGCAGTCTTCCAGCTCAAGGATATCGAAGAAGGCAGGAGGAATAACAACATGAGAAGCTTTTATCGAAAAGCTAAAAGCCTGGCTGCAGGCTACAGACCAGAAACTCAGGCCCTTCGAAATAATGAAGGTAATCTTGTCACCGATCCGCAGGGAACTGTGGATGTATTTAAGCAGCAATTCCAGCAGCTGCTTAATGGGCATGACCAGGAGAGAGTGATAGAGTATGAAGAAAACTCAACTTCAGTCGATGAAGTAGTTCTCCCACCCAGCCTTGAGGAAGTCGGCACAGCCATTAAAAAGCTGAAGAACAACAAGGCCGCAGGCTCGGACGGATTACCGTCAAAACTCTTCAAAGCTGGTGGCGATGTTTTGGTAGGGAGTATGCACCAGGTCATCTGCAAAGTATGGGAGGACGAAAGCATGCCCGACGACTGGACTATCAGCTCTATCTGCCCCATCTTCAAGAAAGGCGTTCCTATGTCTTGTAAGAACTACCGAGGCATATCCCTGCTTAATGTAGCCTACAAGATCCTATCCAGTGTACTGTGCGAACGACTAAAGCTGTTTTGCACCACACTCATCGGCACCTATCAGTGTGGCTTCCGGCCTGGCAAATCTACGATGGACCAAATCTTCGCGCTGCGGCAAATCCTGGAAAAGACCAAGGAGTTCCAAGTCGATACTCACCATCTTTTCATCGCCGCATACGACAGCATTCATCGCTCCGAACTATACAACGCGATGGCTGAATTCGGGATCCCGAGGAAACTGATCCGGTTGTGTCGCGCCCCGCTAGAGAACTCGCAATGCACCATGCAGTTTGGGAACAGAACCTCCGAATTATTCCAAACATGCACCGGATTTCGGCAAGTAGACGCGCTGTCGTGTGACTTCTTTAATCTTTTGCTGGAGCAGATAGTGCGAAAGGCCGGCGTAAACACAGAAGACATCATCGCCCGGTCCCAGCGCGCCATTATTGAGGCTTTTACGGCAATACAAGAACAAGCCCAACGAGTTGGTCTCACGATAAATGAGGATAAAACAAAGTATATGCTGTCTATCAAAAACCGATCCGTCGAACACCGTCTAGGTCAAAACCTAACAATTGACAGCTATAATTTTGAGGTAGTGAAGGAGTTTACCTACCTCGGGGCAAACATAAACTCCACAAATGACACCCTAGTGGAGATTCGACGAAGGATAACCTTAGGCAACCGCTGCTACTTCGGTTTGTCCAAACAACTAGGGTCCAAACAATTAACCCACAGGACCAAAATCCTGCTCGACAAAACCCTGATCTTGCCAGTCCTGCTTTATGGAGCTGAATGCTGGACGATAAGTAAGACAGCGGATCAGATCTTGGGATCCTTCGAAAGAAAAATCCTGCGTCGAATTTTTGGTCCAGTCTGTAAGGAGGGCGAATGGAGGAGAAGATACAACCGCGAACTCTACGAGCTATACAAAGATGTGGAGTAGTCCGGAAGGCAAAAATCCGTCGACTGCAATGGATCGGCCACATCGAGCGAATGGACGAGAATGCTCAAGCTAAGAGGATCTTCGAATCCCAGCCACCTGGTTCGCGAAGAAGAGGAAGACCGAACCTCCTGTTTAAAGATCAGGCAATCGCGGACGCCAGAAGCCCGGGACCGTAAAGGATGAAAAGTGGCATTAGTTCAGGCTCGGCCCTCCAAGGGTCGCTGGCCTGATAAGTAAGTAAGTAAAAATCAGTCCGAGTTTATTACACAGTTAATTACTAAAAGCTAAATTAATTGCTTGTTGACAATAATAGTAACTATCACCATAACTAAGGTATATCACCATAACTAACATACATTTTCTTGATCTATAAATTAGTTCTAATTCTAACAACTAGATGGCACTTCCTGTCATATTCTTGTGGAATACCACGAAGGCACCTGTCAGAGAGAATTCGTTTTGACTCGCCGATGCATCGCAACTTCGGCTAAGTCGTTTGACATTAAAGGAGTATGACATCGGCATCCTTTTCTTTTTCTACGTTGGTTTTCCGGCACGATAACATCTACCCTCAGGTCACATCCGTAAGGAATAATATATCATTGCGTTTTACAAAGTTCGAATAGTATAATAAATATTGAAGTATTGAAAGCTTAGTTATTTTTTATCGGTACATGTGAGGTTTCCAACCCCGCATTCTTCTCCTTTTTCTCTTTTATTCCACCTTTTAAAACACTGATAATTAACAGTAAATTTCAATTAAGACGCACAATGATCTAAGTTGTTATATTATCCTGATCTGATCTAGATCATTTCACGGGCATAACAAAACGGCATGTTAGGAAGTTGGCAACACTAAATAGTTCGGTAACACTGTCCGTTATAATAGTTTGAAACAGTCCCTTTTCTTTTTGTTCGCTAATCAATAATTCCCCTTTTAACATTTGGCATCCCTTGCGAGGAACTTTGGATTAGAAACAACAACCACAAAATTAAAGAACCATGGCTCTAGCGAGAGAAGAAGCTCTCGCGAAATTTATACAAAATTTTTCGGTGAATTCGCAAAAAACGGCCAAGGCAAAGCGTTCGAGGGGATATTTCGTGGGCAGGAAAAATTTGTTGGAAGATTACTGGGGTAAGTTCATTGCGGCGCACGACGACATCACAGCTTTGGAGGCAACGACCGACAATGAAGCACAGCTAAAGAAGTTGTTTTCTGATGATCGGTTTGCGAAAATAGAAGCTGCATACTGTGAAGCTCTGGGTGAGCTTAATGACGTAATCGATGAGTTATCAATCACTGCTCATGAAACGATGTCGCACTCCACACCAAATCAAACTACAGTCGGCAACGGGAATCCGACGAAGTCAATTTTACCAGCTGTTCAGTTGCCAACGTTCAACGGGTCGTTTGATGAGTGGTTGACCTTCAAAGACATGTTTACCGCTTGCATTATCAACGATACATCGCTCTCTAACGTGCAGCGCCTTCATTTTCACAAAAGCAGTCTTCGCGGTAGTGCTGCGGGGCTTTTAACAAATATCCGGATCAACGGCGACAACTTCCAAACTGCCTGGGATATTTTAAAAGGTCGCTACGACAATAAACGTAAATTAATTAAGCAGTACCTTCGTGACATCCTAAAACTACCGACTATGCGTGGTGAATCGTCAGTGGTCTTGCGTCAAATTTTAGATGGAACAACGGAAGCTGTTCGTGCTCTCCAGCAATTGGGGCAGCCGACCCACGAATGGGATGATTGGCTAGTTCTACTTGTGACGGAAAAGTTGGATCCTGTTACCATCAAAGATTGGGAAACATCGCTCGAAACTCCAAACTCCATTCCCACGTACGATGAGTTGAAAAAGTTTTTGGAGAATCGTATTCAAGGACTTGAAGTGATGCTGTCATGTCCCCGAACAAGCCGAAGGGAGCACAATCCAAGGCCAGCCATTGTACAACCAGTCCGCGGTCATCAAACCAATGTTGCACGCTGTCCGTGCTGTTGTGGTAAGCATATTCTGATGTTTTGCTCTGATTTCAGGAAAAAATCATCATCGCAGAGGTTGACATTTGTGACGAAGGCAAAACTATGCAAAAATTGTTTTAAAGCTGATCACGCCCACACGGAATGTTCCTCAGCATACACCTGTTTGAAATGCCATCAAAAGCACCACACCATGCTGCACGAAAGTTTACAACCACAACAAGACGTCGTCAACGTAAACCACACACGCACCGAAGACACTGGACCACCCCCTGCCCGACGCGATTCAACTCTCCAAGACGACCATGATAAATCACCGGTTCGACTGCCGCCTGTATTGCTTGCTACGGCTCAAATTGGAGTGAGATCTGCCACTGGGCACTATCTTAAACTTCGAGCTCTTCTGGATAGCGGTTCACAGGCCTCTTTCATAAGTGAGTATGCTGCTCAGCAACTACATCTGCGACGAACTCGACTTTATGCTCCGGTAACTGGAGTGGGAGGGTCCACAGTGGGAAAGTCAACAGGTCTGGTCCAAATCTCAGTGAGTTCTCTCAGAGAACCAGATTTTAAAATCAAGTGCACAGCTCTCATTTTGCCACGGTTGGGCCATCTCATGCCTAATCTTCGTATCGATACCAGACCATTTTGTGAATTTTTGGAACTGGATCTAGTTGATCCGAACTTTCATGAGCCTGGATCCATAGACATCATCTTAGGAGCTGACCTGTATGGCTCTCTACTCCGTGGTGACGTTGGGCAGTCATGTGCTGGTGCTCCTGTAACGCAAGAAACCCATTTAGGGTGGGTCATCTACGGGCGCTTGCCCGAATCTACAACTCGACAGTTGCTCACAAACCTTTGTGCATTTTCATCCACTGAACTCAGCGAACTAGTACAGCAGATGTGGAAATTTAATGAACACGAGGATGTGGAACCCACATCCAAGATGACTCAAGATGAGCTCTATTGCGAAGAGTTCTTTAAACGTACAGTACGCCGGACCGCTTCAGGACGCTACGTCATCAAGTACCCGTTTAAGGACTCCATCGATCAAACAGCACTGGCGGACTCAAAGTCAGGCGCGTATAAACTCTTCCAGCACCAAGTGAATCGTCTTGAACGGGACCCTCAAATGAAGATATTGTACGACGCATTTATGTCTGAGTACCTGGATCTTGGACATATGGAACCTGTCCAGGAAATCGCTCAACCGCCACAGGTCTGCTTCATTCCACATCATGGAGTGTATAAAGAATCAAGCTCGACGGCTAAATTGAGAACGGTGTTCAATGCATCCAGAAAATATAAATCAGGTAATTCACTTAATGATTGTCTTCATGTAGGTCCTAAGCTTCAAAGTGAGGTGTCTGTAATCATTTTGAAATGGCGAACTCATCGAATCGGGTTTATGGCTGAAATCGAAAAATGCTACAGACAGATCCTGGTCGATCGAGACGATGCTGATATGCAGCGCATCATATGGAAAGATAAGGACGGTAATCCAACTGTCTACAGACTGCTGACTGTCACGTATGGTTTGAATTGTTCACCGTATGTGACCATAAAGGTTCTCCATACCTTGGCCGATGATGAAGAAGCGGATTTTCCTCAGGCTGCTAAAGTGCTCAGGGAGGCATTCTACATGGACGATTGTCTTCATGGGGCTGATACGGTGGAAACGGCCGTGCAACTTCAGAAAGAACTTCAGCAGCTGCTGCAGCGGGGAGGGTTTGTGCTTCGTAAGTGGAACTCAAATTCTACCGAGTTTCTGCAAGAAAGTAACGTGAACGAAACTGTGGATGATGCTTGCTGTGATCTCAACTTGGACCGTGAAACTAAGGCACTCGGCATCCACTGGTTTTGCCAGTCTGACTGCATTGGTTATAAAGTCAATGTGACGCCACTTACATCACCAATAACTAAACGTCAACAACCATCCGATGTGGCAAAAATTTATGATCCACCATGTCTTCTGGCGCCTGTAGTGATTACAGGCAAAATCATCTGCCAACAACTATGGCTCTCTGGTTGCGCTTGGGATGAGTCTATGCCAGAACCACATCAGCAGAACTGGTTAAAGTTTCGAGAGGAACTACCTCTGATCCATAAAGTCAAAGTTCCTAGGTGGATATTTTCGTCACCAGATGCCTGCAGTTACCAACTACATGTATTCTCAGATGCATCTACAGATGCTTATGCCGCGGTTTCCTACCTGCGAGTTAAAACGTCTGAAGGTGGAATCAAGGTTTCGATTCTAATGGCCAAGACTAAGGTGGCACCTCTGAAGAAGATTACAGTGCCATGCTTGGAACTCAATGGAGCACTTCTTGCTTCAAAGGTGACCACCAAGGTACTCGACACGTTACATTTTCCGTCGATGACCACTTATTGCTGGTCGGATTCAAAGACAACGTTAAGCTGGATAAGATCCAACCCTGGAAAACATAAGCAGTATATCGCCAACAGGGTTACAAAAATTCAAGAGCTAACTTCTATCGATTTCTGGAGATATGTGCCCACCAAAAGCAATCCCGCAGATGTGGCCTCGCGGGGCATATATCCGTCTCAACTAGCTGACCTCGACATCTGGTGGTCGGACCCGTCATGGCTGCGAAAGGATGAGAATGATTGGCCGACGCAAAGCTTAAGTATGGCTGAGGAAACTGAGGTTGCTGCATTCCTCGCCACACCGTGCCCCCAAAACTAGCCGAGGACATTGGGTTGGATCTGCTTCACCGATACTCTAACCTCAATACTTTGATTGGAGTCACATCCTGGTGTCATCGTTTTGTTAATGCGGCATTACACCGATCACACGCCACTACATCATGGTGTACAGCTTCTGAGCGAGCCACTGCTCTGCAATTCTGGATAAGGTATGTTCAAAGAATACATTTTGCTAATGAACTTTCTTGTTTACTTCAGGGCAAGCCTATCAGTGTAAAAAGCAAATTGCTAAAGCTTAACCCAATAATAGACGATCATGGCATCATCCGGTTAAATGGAAGATTGAAAAATGCTATCCTACCTGCATCTGAACGCTTTCCGATCATCTTGCCCAAGGAAAGTCGATTGACCACGTTACTTATTGCTCAAAGTCATGAGTATACAATGCATGGTGGTACGCAAGCAACACTTAACTTTCTCCGGAGGCGCTATTGGTTAATTGATGCTCGCTCGTCAATCCAGAAGTATAATCGCAAGAGTACAACTCAGCTTATGGGAAGTCTTCCCACTCACCGTTGTACAGCTGCATCAGCTTTCAAGCATTCTGGGTTAGACTATTTTGGCCCCTATGCGATTCGTACAACAAAGGGCCGAGGCTATCGTAGTCACAAGGGATACGTCGCTCTCTTTGTCTGTCTCAGTACCCGAGCTATTCACCTCGAACTCGTGAGCGACATGACCACCGACACCTTTTTGGCGGCACTACGACGATTCTTTGCTCAACGAGGCTATATTTCTGACATCTACAGCGACTGTGCGACGACGTTTGTTGGTGCCAATGCAGTTCTGAAGGAAGACTTCGAAGCCTATCGGAAACAGCTAGAAGAGGGTGCACACTTCGTTGCCTGTCATGGTGTCTCATGGCACTTCATCCCACCATCCCACCTTCTCCGAACTTTGGAGGAATCTGGGAGGCCGGCATCAAGAGCATGAAGCACCACCTCAAGCGAACCATCGGTGACGCAACGTTTACCTTCGAAGAGTTTTACACTATTCTCAAACAAATTGAAGCCGTGCTTAATTCGAGGCCGCTCTCAGCACTGTCAGATGACCCCCCGGATCTGGCTGCCTTGACCCCTGGACACTTTTTGGTGGGCGGTCCCATCACGGCCGTTCCTGAACCGGACTTGCTTGACATCAAGCCTGGCAGACTTACGAAGTGGAGACAGGTACAACAAATGAGGCAAGACTTCTGGAAGCGGTGGAGTTGTGAATACTTGCACGAGCTTCAGGTGAGGTGTAAGTGGCGACAGGCCAAAGAAAATCTGAAGGTGGGCGACTTAGTTCTGATAAGAGACGAACGTTCACCACCCACTCAATGGGCATTGGGCCGGGTCTTGGAAGTCCATTCGGGAGACGACAACATAGTACGAGTAGCTACAATTCGTACGCAGTCATCAATTCTGAAGAGGGCGATTTCGAAGTTGGTTGTGCTTCCAATCGATAATGACCGAGGAGATGAACACGGTGGGCGGCCGAATGAGATTTCAATGGTTTCGTCGCAGTAACTGGACGAGGTGGGCGGAATGTTAGGAAGTTGGCAGCACTAAATAGTTCGGTAACACTGTCCGTTATAATAGTTTCCAAACATGTCCCGGACGAATCTGTCAAAATTGTATGAGGAGAAGTAACTTGTTTTCTTCTGTAATAAAACGTGGTTTGAAACAGTCCCTTCTCTTTTTTTTCACTAATCAATAATTCCCCTTTTAACACGACTATTGTTTTTTTTATTTCAACAACTGGAAAGTCCCATTTCATGTTTGAGTAGGAATAAGGCATTTTTGTATGTTTAACCCTGCAAAGAGCGCTTTGCTGACCATACACTATTCAATTCAATCATCAACTCAGTCAAATCACAGTGAAATCAACCCGTGTGTGGCCTTGTCACGTGATCAGTTTGATGGTTGAAGAAAAATCAAAAGATTTTGAATTTTCGAAGTTGACTGGCAAGTCTTTCAACTCAATTGAACTGTGTGTGGGCGAGTCATTTGACTAGCTGTCAAATTCAAGCAAATTTTCTGTCGACAATCGGGCGTTGAATCGTCCGCTTACCTCAGATTTGCGGACGAAGTCTTAATTTGTTCAAAGTTAATAGGATTTTATTGCTATTTTGTTCAATTTCATTGTGCATGTTAATGATGTTATGAATTGAACTATAAAATAACAATAAAAATTATTTTATTATTGTTACGAAAACCAATCATGTTTAAATCTCCCACTCCACAGAATTCACTGTGCATTAATTTCCCTATCTTATTCTAAATATTCTTTTTCTATCACTAATCGTTGGTTTTCCCCAAGATCCCTTTTCCCGTTCAATACCGATATTATACATTCACAGGTCTCCATCACTATTTTCCCAATAGCATAAGGGAAAACAGCATAAAGGCTTCTGCATTCATCCTGCAATCTTCCTAAAAAAAATATTTTCTTGACAGTTGAAACAAAGTCTTTCAATTCAGTTTATGTAGTGTGTGGGCAAACCTCAATTCAGTTGACAACTCAGTTTACAATCAAATCGAATGGTGTATGGGCTACTATACATGCGAGGACAAATGTCTGCCGACACTCTAATTTGTATGAAAGGGATGGTGAGTAGTAAAGGGGGTAGTCCGTGTCGGGCGGGTAGAAGAATTGAAAAACATTTCTGTGTCTTTTCCTTTGCTTCGTTCGTAATTTCATTCATTTGTTTTATTTTTGTGTTCTCAGCGTTGAGGTCGCATCGTGCGGAGGAATTTTTTGAGTGAGTGTGTTCCGTGCGTTTTTAATTATGGAAATTTTTAAGTGGTCTCATGAGTTGTTGGAACATTTGATTTTGAATTTTCAAATGCACGAATATTTGTATAATCTGGCTCATCCAGATTATATTAATACAGTTAAGTGGGCAAACTGTTTAAATCAAGTTTTAACCGAAAGTAAGCCCAGAAGTATTTTATGGTCATTGCAATCGTTTAGATTCATATCGTCAATAAAAGCATAAGTACATTCCATCAAGTCGTTGAAAATTTCAACATTTTCTCCATCCATTTTAAAAAGAATATTTTTTAATTTCTATATTCACACTTCAATCACCACTGAATACAGCAAAACTACGAATGAAGGGAGAAACAGAAATATCAAAAGTTTCTCGGTAGTGTCTCGACGTCTAAAAGTACCACACGACACCAAAAGAGAAAACAAAAAAACGACGGACATTTTTCCTCGCGTGTAATGCTATGTTTCTACCGGAAATAAATCCGAGATTTAGCTGAAAAAGATTTAGATTTATGTGTGGTGGTTCCAAAGGGATTTAGGATTTATTTTTGCACTAAGCTGTCAATTTTGGGATTTATTCTGACGTTGGCTGTCCAATCAGCTGTTGAAGCTGTCACAATTTTGAAATATTTTGTTAGGTATGTTTCTTCAATATATGATAATATGGATTCTTTCGGATTTCCAAAGTATGCTTTTTTTTAATTTTTTGAGCCTAAAATGTGTGAAATTCAATAGAAATATTTATCAAAAATAACAAAAACACACAATCTAAATCTAAAAGAGCTCAAAGATAATCTTCGTCAAATTGACTCATCCGAAAACAAAATATAGCTCTCTCTCTTTAAATATTCCGAATATCTAATACATTGCAAGTTCGTAACATCCTAGTCAGCGCGAGTATATATCGGTGAGTGGACTGTTGTTGAGGAAGGTGTCACCCATTTTGAGTTATAACCACGCTGTGAGTCAAATTTAGGCATGATTATCTTTATTGTGACTTTTAAGATTCTGATCTTTCTTATAAGTTTACTTTTATTTCTCATTCAATTTGTGTTTTTGTATGGCTACATATTGTTGTTGTTTGGTACTGAATTTTTGCTTTTCTAATTGGCATTTAGGTTTAATTTTAAACACATCACGTTTGACATCGCCATTTATGAAAGAAAGGGTGAATTCATAAACGTCATACTAACAAAGAACTGCGTTAGCTGCGTTCAATTATGCAGTTCTACTGCAGAGCTGTCGCAGACACACTGTATTACCTCGTGTTCATAAACTTCAAAATATCATCGTTGTCGCGCAGATAAGTTAGTGAAAAAAAAGTGGCTGCAGCGATGACGTTCACTAAATGCGTTCAGAAACGCAAATATAAAGTTCTGCGATTGTACTAGAGTAGAACAACTGAATATATAATTTTATATAATATATTTTTGACAATTTTGCACATGCAAGGTTTTGCACATTGTGGTTGGGCTTTTATCTGCCTCAAAAAATGAAAACGATTTCAAAAGGTTGTTTTCCAAATAATAAAAAAATAAACGAAACGAAAAATATTTGAGAAAAGCTCTTTCTCACACAATCTTGATTCTCGACGCATTGCACATATAATGTACCATGACAATATCCAATTTATATTCTCACTTATTTTTTGATGATCGCATAATTCTACTTCGTTTGCTACTGCGTGTGTGCCTGCGAGAATAAATAAAGCTTCTCACGTTAACCCAAAAGCTTTGAGAGCGGGTCGTGATATTAGAACCCGCCATACAAAAATGTTCAGTGCAAAAATTTGTATGAGATGCGCCTTCTTGGTAATTATATATTATTTGCTGCAAGTTCCCACTTTGAAAATACATTTAAGAGATGATATAAGCAATAAAGTTTCTAGAAGCGGCTCTAGCTCACAACAAGAAGTTCGAGAAGAGCCTTTACCAAAAAAACGTTCTTATTGTGCATATTGTCCATATAGCTTATATCAGACGGAAGGCAAATGCTTCGTGCACAAAGTGCAATAAAGTTATATGTAGGGAGCATAACGTTGATTTGTGCCAAAAATGTTTGTGATTATTTTTTAAATTTGGTTTTTAATAATATTTTTTTTTTATCTTATAACTATTTATGTACATCTAAATGGACTGATAAGTACTGAAAGTAGTATTTAATGTGATGAAAACTGAAACTGTGTTAATTTAATTTCTTTTTTTTGTGAATTTGTTTGTTTTTGTTACTTTTATAGTTTTTTTAAATAAATAAATAGCAGCGATGCCATGAAATGTATATATACGTACGTTATTTCCTTCAACCAGAAGACCCATCATTAACTTTTTTAAATAAGAAAATAAAGCTGTTTTAAGTTTATGCGTCAATTTGACGCATGATTATCTTTAGTGTTTTGCAAAATATGATTGTCTTTCCAGGGTTTAACTTACAAACGTTGAGAAAAGTTGATCATGAATTAGCAGGTTTAAAGTGATTCTAAAAAGGATGTCACCCAAAAGGCTTTCAAGAGTTCTTGATCTCTCTGGATATAATGTTCGAGGTGCAAGGCGAAAATCAGTCTACACCAAATGAAACAGAAACCAACAAAATGAAAATGCCTATGATCTTTCCGGGGGTGGCCGTTGTTTGCCAGCTTTCAAGCATTGCCCTACCCCAACCTGTCAATTGAATGATAAAGAACAAAACCAAAAAGAGTTTATAAAACAAAAGGCTAGGTAAATAAAATGGCGACTAGAAACAGATTTTAAGGGAGAGGTGGATCTACCTCTTGAAACATAGATGTTAAAATACTTAGTTTTCGACAAAGATCAAGTAGTGTAAGTATGTACTTAAAGTGCCAGTGCACTCCTCTAAAGTTTATTTGAAATCTATTGTTCAGAACATAACAATGCTTTGTGTGAGATGTTGTCGGTGTTTCTTATCACGTCACATCATAATGGCTTCAGCTCTTAAGATGTCCTTTCTGTTAATACTATCGGCCTATTTCTTTACGATGAACGCCGTAAAATATGAAAGTAACTATACGCTGCTCGAATTATCTGAAAATAAAGGACATAATTAGGAAATCGTCTCTAAAACAACATTTAAGAACTTACATCAATGAATGTAGAGACGCGTAGCCTTATAACAAAGGCCGTTATTTCCACAGGATCTATAGTGATAAGCATAATTAGGAGTACCATCTTTTGGACATCTAGTGAATAGGTATACCAATCGGAGGAGTATACCGCAAAACACATGGCATAGCTCTGCAAAATCAGTCATTAAAAATCAATTGTTTGAAAATCAATTCTTCCAGAGAATGTCTCGTTGTAGAACATTAACATTGTAGACTCGGCGGTAAAAAACACCCGTCGATCGATCAAAACCACTTAAGAGAGCAGATGCAATACTATCGTTTATAGAATGTCCAAGTGGTCACTGAGTTGGTTAACATCCATTTAAGGGTTGGATAGAAGTTATGGGAGCCGGGAGCAGCCGAGAGCAAAGCCGCTCCACTGCACAGTGGTGGGCTGTGTAAACAATGGGACCGTTTGATGCGCAGCACACGGTGGATCGGCTGAGGTTCAGTCGGCTAGATGAAATTATTTTCGATCTTTTGGATTGCGAGTGCGAAGGCGAGTTTCCCTGGTTTATTTGAATAATTATGAATTGGATTGAATAAACTGATAAATTGATGAAAAGGATTGGTGTTTCATTTAATCCGGTTAATTTAGATCAGCCCCTAAAGTTATTATTAATCGACTTGGCGCAGAACACTCTGAAAAGTGAAAGAACAAGGAGCTATGATACACCGCCAAAAAACGAACATAATAACGCAAAGATGTGATCGATGTCTAATAATTGGATAGAAAGCCTAAGCAGGCATACTTATATACAAATATTTTTATATCCCTTATGTGGTACGCGGGTCTCTTCGATTTTCCGCCACTGACTCTGTTTCACTAGACCGGTCTAGGAGATATGATCCAACCATCTCACTATAGAACTATCAGGAAATTTGACAATAATGACACATCTTGGAACTCGGTTGGGGCAGGTCATCTCATTTCGGCAGTTTATATTCGTAATCCCAGATTTCATGGCCATAATTGAGATAAAGAGCTATAGCAACCTCTCACCCCTCATGAACAATAATATAAATATTGCCGCGTCGTCGGTTTAACTTATCAAAAAATGGTCTAATAAGCAAATAATGTAGACCGACCCAGGTAAGGGACGCAATAAGGAATTATGGAAACGCATGTTTCCATGGAAATCGATTACGAAGTTTGGTGTAGGAAAATTATTTGAGTAAGTGTCCCCAATATGGCCCATGTAGGTAATATGGCCCACCTGTAGGCACCTCGTTTCGATTTCATTTCAAACATATTATATTCAGTTTCGTCTTAGTGTAACGTCGTAACTCTAACGCAACAGATGTGGGCAGTGTAGTCATTTAATACCACCCTAGCCAAAAATACCAAATACCACATTAACTTCGATTAATGTTAAGTTAACAATCCGAAAACATTTGATTTAGTGTGTTTAAACTTAAAAAAGGCCAAAAAGCTTGATGCGGGTAATTTGTTCCACCATAGCCTGCAGGTAATATGCAGTGGTCCATATTTGATACATGATTATACTTGGACGCAAACGTTATTGCTTTTTTACTTCGTGGGAAATAATGGTTTCGAGGTTTAAACAATCCCTAAAACAACGAGAGATTTGGGACAAATATGCCATGAAGGAAGCAATCCTTGCTATCAAAGAGAAAAATAATGGGATTTTTGAAGGCATTCAAATGTTTTGAAGTCTCTAAAACTATACCACTCTATATTTAGCACAAGGTGGTCCATTTTAGCAGCACTTTTTTTAAAAGTGTTGAAATAAGTTTCTTTGGTTTTTTATTTATTTATTTTTTGTTAAGTTGTTTTTTATGTCTATATTTATGAAGACTTATAATAAAATAATTTTTTTAAATATTTTATTTACAAAAAAGTTAAGGGTGATCCATATTTGGGACTCTTACTCTATTTGTAATTTTAGTCTTGATATAGATTCACAAATAAACGGTCGATACTTTACAGAAAAACTTCTCCTTTCTTAAAAAAATTTATAAGGATCGAACTTGAAGCTATGAATACCGTTGCTTTTGAATTTGTTAAACTAACTTTGTACATGAATTGCCTATTGTTTTTATTATAAATTAATTTGCCAAACATTGTATTAATAATATAATTCTAACCAATGAACAGTTAATAGTCTTCTTATTTTATGTTTTGTATCGCTCTCTTTCGCTGTTGAATCACCAAGGAAGTATCACTTGTAACAGTTTGTATCTGAACTCAATTAAAATTTCTGTATTGCTCTGCACAGTAGCATGTTTTTTTTTACTGATTTTTTGAATTCTTTTCAAAACAACCGGTGTCAGAGTTAAAACATGTAGAAAGAAATCTGAACACTCCCACCTGGGTGGATGGCGTCCAAACTCAAGCTGTCAAAAAACAAAAAGCAGCGCGCAAAATGAGCGAGGAGAGACCACCATTTTTTTGGATTGAACTTTTTATCACGTCTTGTACAAAGTAAATTAAAATAATTTTTTGATTATCTTCGCTAATAAATATCAAGTGTAGGTATACAGTTGAATCTGGATAGAGCGACGATCAAGGGACCGACGTTCTAAACAGTCGACGCACAAAACGAACTGAAAACTTTTCCTTTGTATCCAAACTTAAGATGTTGTTGTGTGACGTCGCTAAAAGCGGTTACTCGTTATAAGTGAAGTCGTAGTAAACGGATGTAGTTACAGAATCTGAAGTGTTCTAATTCGATTTTCGCCGCCAGAACCAGTAACTAAGCTGTGACTCTATGTTTCGTCCTAATTATAACACATCGACCAAGCGCTCTTAAAATGTATTCAGTTTAGCATTGCTCGTGGGACCCGATCGTGTGCCTTCTCAAAAGCCACAAAACAACTGAATATAATTTTGGCATAGGTTAGGTTAGGTTAAGTTGGGCCGCTGCCCCAACAAGCAGGGGTCCACTTAGGCCAGAACAAGGCCCATTGTGATACCGCGTGTAGAAAGACGGAAACCAACCTCATAGGACTCACATGTGTAATTTCTGGTAAGAGAAGAGGAAGTATAAGTTTAGGCAACCGTACCGGTGTAAACCCTATACTATGCCCCACTGAGTGCAGAACCAATTAAACCCGCATATGAAACTCTTAATTTTTAAGATGTCGAGCCTGGCTAGGTCATTGAGGTCATTGTAGAAGTGTAGGGATGATAAATTCCACACAACACGAAAAGAAATAAGTCGACTTCAGTCGGGTTTAATGTTCCCGTTTAATTCTTCATTTTCCTTAGACTTAGGAATTACACTTTTGATATTTCTTTATTTACGCTTTTAATTTCATTGGCACTGAGTACCTTTATTCCTTAGACTTAGGAATTACACTTTAGATATTGCTTTAGTTACATTTTTAATTTCAGTGGGACGGAGTATCACCCTTCGTTACCGGTTGTCTCTTGTTCGAGTTAGTTTTAAGAATGAATCGACAATGACGTAAAAATGAATAGACCAGTCTGTCATTATTCTCTGGCGTTTGTCTATTCAGCATTTACATGTGCGACATGTTATTCTTTAAGGGGATGTTTGGATTGCTCCACAGAAGTACTCTCCTAATGTTTTCCTCCTAAGCCTTGATAGAGCAGGGCATGTACAGAGAAGGTGCGTAGTCGTTTCTTCCTCTTCCTCGTCTCTGCAGCTTCTACAGAAGTCGTTAGAAGGTACGCCAATTCCGATGGCATGCCTGCCAATTAAACAATGTCCCGTAAGGGCTCCTACTATATTTCTTATGTGTTTCCTATTCACCGACAGAAGTCTTCCCGTTTTCTTCAGATCCAGGTTGGGCTAGATCTGCTTTGACAGAAGACAAGTGTTGATATTATCCTACCGGCTATTAGCTATTCGTCTAGCTTCGCCACCAAGATGAGATTTTATCGACTCTAGAGAGGCAAGCGGTTCCCCTCCATCTTCGTCCGCTCTGCAGTTGCCCGGAACGTCCCTGTGTCCTGGAACCCAGCACAGGGAAACGTCGCATCTGTTAGTGATCTCATTCAGAGACCTGCGGCATTGCTTTACCAACTTGGATCGTACTGTCGGTGATTCCAAGGCTTTTATCGCTGCTTGACTATCTATAATATAGTACAATAGCGCTACCATCTACCGCGTTAATCGAAAGCCAAGCCGCAGCTTCTCGGACTGCCGCAATTTCTCCCTGAAACACATAACAGTGATCCGGCATTCGCAACGCAATATTTAAGTCGGGTGCACTGGAGAAGACTCCTGGTCCCGTGCCATACGCCGTTTTAGATCCATTTGTGTATATCTGTATCGCAGATTCGTCTTAGATCCCACCAGATTCCCAAGCACTTCTGCTAAGAATTCTTGTCTTGAATTCAGCCTTAAAGTTGCTCTAGCTGCCATTTGCTTACCATAGATATCAATAGGAAATAAATGGTGCATTGTCTGCAGCGCAGCGGTACCCGGTATACAGCTGCATGATTGTCTCTGGATCCTCGTAAGAAGATCCAGGTTACTCTTGTTGTCCAATGCTGTCCACCAGACTAGTACATCGTACATTAGGATGGGTCTCACTATGGCTGTATAAATCCAATATACTATTTTTTGGCTGTAGACCCCACTTCCCTAGCCCTAGCCCTAGCCCTACGACAAGAATACAGGGCAACAGAAGCTTTCCTGGTACGCTCCGAGATATTAAGCTTCCAACTCAGTTTGCTGTCGAGAATGAGAATGAGAATGACCCAATGAACCTGGCATGCCCTGCGAACTTAAGTTCAATGCCTTTAAGCCTTGGAGGGACGATAAATGGTACTTTGTATGTATATTTGGCACAACAGCTCATGGATCGCCAAGGCCTAGCTTCTCACAACCATTCATGTTGTGCGTGTTATATTCTTCGCACGAATGGAAGGGACCTACAGTTTAATGCCGACTCCGAACGGCGAATTGAGAAGCTTTTCATGACAGATTGTACTCTTGCAGGTTTGTCATGCCTGCGAAGAGGTGGTGCCTCGAAAAAACTTTCGGTGGTTTTTGAGAATCGAACTTGTGTCTCTCGCTTAGCAGTCCAACGCACTAACCACTAAATTACGGCGACCACCAAATGGTACTTTATACCTTCTTGTAAACAGGACCAGCTCGGTCTTTGCAGCGTTGACTGAAAGACCGACCTTATCCGTCCATAAAACTAATTTGTTGAGAGCTGCTTCCATCAGATCACTAATAACATTAGGAAACTTCCCCGATATAGCTATCGCAATGTCATCGGCGTAGGCTATAACGCTGTAACCCTCTACTCTTAGGATATTGAGCAGCTCGTTCACTACTATGAGCCATAGAAGTGGTGATAATACTCCACCCTGCAGAGTGCCCCTGCAGACAGCACCCCAGCTCCGCATGGATAACCCTGCTTTTGAGCATATGCTCAATCCAATAGCAAAGATAACTATCAACTTTCAGCTCCAAAAGTGCAGCAGAAATAGCCTCCGTGTTGGCATTATTGAGAGCTCCCTCTATGTCAAGAAAGGAGACCAACGTGATATCATTGTTCTCAAAAGATCTCTCGATGGTTCCTACCAGTAGGTGTAGAGCAGTTTCCACCGATTTCCACTTGCTGTATGCATGCTGGGAGTTGGATATAAGATTATAGTCCAGATTAGAACGAATATGAATGTCAATCAGCCTTTCTAGTGTCTTCAACAGAAAGGAGGAAAGGCTAATGGGACGAAAGTCCCTAGGAGATGTGTGTGTTGTCTTACCGGATTGCGGTATAAAGACGATTTTGACCCTCCTCCAGCCACTGGGGGTGTAGCCAAAAGTCAGACAGCTCCTAAAGATTGAGTGAAGCCAGGGGCTCAGAATATCGAAGCCCTCTGGCAGCTCTATTGGATAGATTCCGGCAAGTCCAGGTGATTTGAATGGATGAAAACTGTGCACTGCCCATCTAAGTTTAAGGGTAGTGACAGTGTCCATAGGCACCGCCCTTCCTACTCTCCTATGGCCTTCTGCAAAATGAGCTGCCTCAGCCATGCTACCAGGGAAGTGGGTAATTTAATTTGAATTAGATTTTGGTGAGGGCGAAAGTCCCCATTTATTCGGCTTAATACAAGCTATACAATCCAAGAGGAGTTCCAACGTCTCCTCACTGGACATGGTCCAGTTCCCATCTGGTTTTTTACTGAAACTAAGCATGGGTGCGGTCTTCGATAGGATTCTATTCTTCTATGCGAGAAGAATCGCTCGTTTTTTCTATATTCTCACAGAAGAGGTGCCATGCATGCCTCCGAGCTTTCTCTATCCCCGATTTATATAGTCCCTCCGTTCCTATGTCTACTAACCTGGCAGGCTCTCCGTAGTGCCTTGTTCATGGCCTCTGTAAGTGCAGCCGCCATCCGGTCGATATCAGCAGGCGAGCGGGCCCGGCCCAAGATATCACTTTGTAGATGTAGGTTTAAATTAACTCTTTAATTATCCCAGTCTGTTTTCCTAATATTCCTAATATTCCAGACTGAAGAGGAGTTGCGATATCAATACCGAATTGTATGTAGCAGTGATCCGAGAACGACGCATCGCTTGATACCTTCCAGTTCTTGATTTTGAGTTTAACAGAGTAAGTGGCGAGAGTGAGATCTATGACCTCTTGCCTATTGTTAGTAATAAAGGTGGGATCTGATCGCCTATTGCAAAGAACTAGGTTAGTTTCCAGTAAGTATTCAAAAAGAGGCTCACCCCGATTATTTATGTCGCTGCTGCCCCATATGGTATGGTGTGCGTTAACGTCACCACCATTGACCAGGAGCCTGTTTTCCTTTCCGGCTGTGTTGATCGCTCTGCGTATATTTTTGGAAGGTCGAGGCCCCATATCATCATAGGGCATATACGCAGAGGCGAACCAGATCGGTTTTCCATCTCCCCGTTCTAACCTCGCGCATGCAAAGTCTGGACAACTGAAATTAGAGAGAAGAAACATTTTAAGGCTAGTCTCGGCTAGAATGCAAGTCTTTGGGTTACCTACCACCTCAATATATAGGATGTTGTAACCTATTGCCCCTAATCCCACTATGTAATTGCTGTTGTTGGTCCATGGTTCCTGGATTAGGGCAATATCTTCTCTACCTTCCTGCAGGCGGAGTAGCAAATTAGCCGAAGCTTCTTTGGAATGGTGCAGATTAATCTGTACCAGTCGGAGCATTAGTGCTAACCGGTACAGACGCCTCTATGACTGTGGTGTCACAGTCTTCTGAATCAGATGACTGATCTCCACTCTGTTGCCTCATCGGAAGCATGGCCGGAGAGCTGACCGACTTCTCAGTCAAAACCGACGTCGAGGTCTCCTCCTTGTCAGTGACCTGAAGGTGTTAAGACCCCATCCCATAAAAGATCCGGAAGTCCCTCTTGCTGAGGAGCTCGATTGATTTCGGATTGAGAAGTAGATATACTTATCGCCCAGTTTCTTTCGGCTCTCCTGCCTTGATGACCCTCCAATTTTGCGTAGGAAGGTCGGGGCTCTGGATCCTTATGAGCTTGAGAATATCCTTCGGGTCAGTGGGCCCTGGAGGTACCCACGTCCTAGCTATAGGCCGAGCGAGGATCTCGGACTTGACTATGGCCTTTAAGTTGGCACTAGGTCAAAGTGCTCCAACTTGGGAGATCGCCGTTTGGATGAAGTTGGCCAAGTTTTGATCACTGCAGATAACAAGTTTTGCGCCGGTTTGATGCCGACCACCATCCTCAACGGTCGGTGGCGGTAGCGTTGCGTTCGCTAAGCAGTGTGAGAAGATGGCCGATGACACCTTCGCTTTGACCAGTCTCCACCTCTCCGTACTGATCCAGCCGTCCTCAACACCCTGATCAATGATCCCAAAGATCAAATAATGCTCTTTCGCCACCTCGTTGAAGGGTTTGGAAACCGGAATGGAATTCCTGGCCCTCTTCGGAGTTTTTGAAGGATCATCCTGTGATCTAGGCGTTTTAGAGACAGGATCAATCACGTGAGCTGAGCTGGTAGATGGTCCTCCCGTTACGAGCTGACCTTTCTGGTCCTGGCTTGTACAATTTTAGCATACGAGAGCCACTTTGCTCATCACCTAACCTAGGCTAAACCACAGCTCTGGAACGCGTTTCTAACACCTTAGCAATGACTTTCACGTGGGCATGGATACTTGAAAGAGATATTACCCCGTTTCGAAATTGGCACAACCGCACTTGTTCCCCTCATTTAAAAGAGGTTTGTCAGTCCCTAGGTACCCCATTATACTGTTTCTTTACTTAATGCCTTGGGAATTTCTGCTTAGATCTTATCCACACCAGCAGATTTTCAAACTCTTTGTGATTTAATCGCGAAAGTGACTTCCATTTACATTATAAATATTAAACACGTATTTTATTGACTCACATTTTCACTCACCAAAGTACCATTCCAATGGATTAGCCACACGATTGTAAATATAACGAATACAAACAAGGCCGAAAATGCTAAATCGGTCTTCGAGTTATTCTAAAATGAAATACCTATTAAACAAACAAATTACAAATATTTTAATTTTCAGAACTCACTCCAGAAGCTATTTCGTAAATAACAAAGCATATTATAATTGAATAAATCATAAAATCCATAAATACCGGAATCTGAATCAAATTCTTCAGTTGGTCCATAAACCTAGAAGAAAGAGAAAATTGCAAATTAAATTATTTCCGAACAGGACGCACGCAATGCTAGGAACCGAGAGGCGAAACTTCCTGATCACATTTTTAAATAACTTTTTGATCCGTCCCTTAGGAGTTTCCAAAATACTACTTGTGAATAACAAGTTGCAAAGGAATGAAGTAAGAATAAGGCAATACACACAGTCTTAAACCACCAAGTTGAACCAATCCAAATTGCAGTGACGTGCCGTGGTGCTTCCAGTAAGGTGTTCACTAACTGTTACTTCAAATTATGTCTTCCTTGTACATAAAAGACTCTATCGCACACTCTGAAGACCTTAAAATAGAACTAGAAGCTATGCAAGTAAGCACGGTACGTGTAAAAAGTAGACAACATTTCTTTAATATCTCATCTATCTACTGTCCACCGCGATGCGCGCTTGAAAAAAGTGATTTCACAGATGTACTTAACGCGCTTAGACCGAATTTTATTATCGGCGGCGATTTTAATGCGAAACACACTTTCTGGGGTTCAAGATGCATCTCATAAAAAGGTAGAGCGCTTTATGAAGCGGGTATGGAGCACAGCTGTGACTTTCATTCCAGCTGATATCACAAAAATACCCGATCTAATCGACTTCTTCATTTTAAAAGGAATACCTGCCAATTACGTAAAAGTTGACGAAAGTTTTGACCTCTCCTCTGACCATTCTCCAGTCATTCTGACGATAAGCAAAACCCTTAATAAAAAAGAAGATCAAGCGAGACTAACTAGCAGAAATACTAATTGGGAAAGCTTCAGGAAAGAAATCGAAGACAACATTGAACTAGGAGTTCCACTCCAGACGCCATATGAACTTGAAAACGAAGTTGATCGCCTCGTTGAAATCATACAGTGCGCCGGGTGGAATAATACTCCTTACGAAAGAAAAAAGCCCACAAACTACGGCCTAAAATATCCACCGGAAATAAAAGAAATGATAAAGGAAAAAAGAAAAGCGCGTAAGAAATGGCAACAAAGTCGTGCTCCACAGCATAAAACGCACTTAAATCACCTGTGTAACTTGCTGAAACAGACAATAAGCAATCTTAAGAACCATGCAATAGGTACTTACCTCGAAAGCTTAACAGCGGAAAGAGAATCTAATTATTCGCTTTGGAAAGCTGTAAAAGGCACCAAAAGACCAAAAATCCCTTCGCCGCCTATCAAGAAAAGTGATGACGAATGGGCAAAGGGGAACAAAGAAAAAGCGGACATTTTCGCTGCCCATTTGGAAGAAACATTTAAGCCGTTCGATGGTCGAGCACTTATTCAAAATGTCCAACGCGAGATAGCACCTGACAATTACACAATAACACGTGCAACGCTAGCGGAACTCAAACAAGAAATAAAGAAACTAAAACCAAAGAAAGCTCCTGGTTACGACCTAATAACCGGAGAAGTCCTAAAAATGTTGCCTAGAAAAGCTTTAATCAAGCTTCTCTACATTATAAATGCTGCGCTAAGATTAGAATACGTCCCGAGCCAATGGAAAATCGCGGAAGTAATAATGATACTGAAACCAGGAAAACCGCCGAGTGACAAGAAGTCTTATAGACCCATTTCGCTGCTCCCAATCATATTTAAAATCTTTGAGAGAATATTACTCAAGCGCTTACAGCCGATCATCGAGGAACAAAATCTTATCCCTGATCACCAGTTTGGATTTAGAACGAAGCACTCAACTATTGACCAGGTGCACAGAATCACGGATGTAATAGAAAAAGCTCTTGAAGAAAAAAAAATCTGCTCAAGCGTATTCCTTGATGTCTCGCAAGCCTTCGAAAAGGTATGGCATGAAGGCCTAAAGCTCAAACTACGTCAGGTCCTGCCTGCAGGCCTGTATAACATACTGACAACATATCTCGGGAGTAGACTCTTCCGTGTCAGGCACGGAAACGAATTTTCGCAATTCAAAGAAATTTCAGCCGGCGTACCCCAAGGAAGCGTCCTTGGCCCGCTTCTGTATCTCCTGTATACCCGTGATATACCTCAAGAAGAAGACACCGTCCTTGCTACGTTTGCCGATGACACTGCTATTTTAGCAGTAGGCAAAACGACTGAAGAAACAACAGTCAAACTACAAAACGCTTTGAATAGTGTAAACGAATGGACAAAGACATGGCGGATCGCCCTTAACGAGACCAAATCTGTTCATGTAAACTTCACATACAAGAAAACGAACAGCTTGCCTATCTTCATAAACTCGGTGCGTATTCCCTTTGCCAACGAGGCTAAATACCTCGGAATGACACTTGACGCAAAACTAAAATGGAAGTCGCACGTGAAAAAGAAACGTAAAGAACTAGAAACAAAATACAGAGAAATGTATTGGTTACTTGGGAAACATTCCAAGCTTACTACTGAGAACAAGCTGCTTTTATACAAGCAAGTGCTAAAGCCGATATGGACATATGGTATACAACTCTGGGGTTGTACCAAAGAAACAAATGCCAATATTTTACAAACTTTTGAAAATAAAGTGCTACGTGAAATTGTCCACGCACCGTGGTACATAAGACATGATGATTGGAGGAGTATGTTCCAACAAACACCTAGAATTACAGTAGGACGCGTTGGACACGCTTCTCCAGAGTACTGACATGAGCACTCTCTTGGAACTCGCTCTACCCACCGACCAACAGGAACCTGTCAAACGAAGAGATTGATAGGTACCTAAAAGACCTGGACCTGACAATCAAACGAACGATGGACAGTACGATACCTCGGTACCAACTCACTAACAACGTTGACACATTCCGCAATGCAACAACTGACGCACTCCACGAACATAAAAGTACACTGCTGTCGAGACTAAAAACCTTGTACAGACGTTTTACTGACAGACAAAACTCGGAGATAAGGCAACTAAAGTCGTTGATCAAAACCGTCCAACAGTTAATTAAGGAAAACTACAGACTTTCTGTAAACTTGCAATGGAACAACAGAATTCGGGCTGTAAATTCCAGCAACCCGAGTATGTTCCCGCAAATAAATAAAATATTTCGGAAGAAAAACGTTAGCGACTTGCCATGTCTTAAGATCCCCCGAACGACGAACAACGAACAAGTACTGATTACAGCAGGCATTGATCCGGGGAACGCAGTCGATGATGACAACTTCTTTGTGGTCGAGGATCCGCAGGAGAAAGTGGAAGTCATAGGAGCGACTTTCCAGGAAGTGTATAAGGTGAATGCTAGCATTCGCCCGAACCACGACCTGGAGAATCGCGTCCTTGTGCACAACCACTACCTTCGAAGTGATATACAGAACTGGCGATCTGAAAACACCGGTTTCACCGAGTTCAATGACGATAACATGGCAAATAATGTCGTCGCCAACGAAAGGGTTCATCCCCCGTTCATATCGAAGGTCGAACTCCAAACGATCTTCGACTCGCTTAGAAGGAAGAAATCAGAGGGAATCTATGGAATATCGAACATTGTGCTTCGACATCTCCCCCTAGTAGTGGTGGACATTTATACCACCCTGTTTAACAATGCGCTGAATAATGCACATTATCCAGCGCATTGGAAAACAGCGGTGGTTCACGCTATTCCCAAAAGGGATAAAGATAGCTCCAATCCGGGGAATCTCCGGTCAATAAGTCTCTTGCCGAACATCAGCAAAGTATTCGAAAAAGTGGTCCATAGAGCCTTGGCTAAGTGGGTTGAGGACAATAAAATAATTCCTGATAATCAATTCGGTTTTAAGGCGGGGCATGATACAATACACGCCGCGTCTAAACTGGTATCTGATATCCAATGGAACAAATGCAAGAACCAATGCACGGGTGCCTGCCTGGTTGATTTGGAGAAGGCCTTCGACACCGTATGGTTAGAGGGGCTCTTTTACAAATTGAGCAGGTTGGGTATAAGCAAACCACTGCTGTACATGCTATGTAACATGCTGACCAGTAGACGGTTCATTGTGAAAAATGGCAATGTGACTTCTGCTGGTACATTCGAAGTTAAAAATGGTCTGCAACAAGGTGCAGTAAATTCGCCAGTCCTCTTCAACATTTACATGAGCGATCTCGTAGGTTCTCTTCATCATGCTATTGCGTATGCAGACGACTTGGTTGCGTACAGATCAGGTCCAAAGACTTCGATAAGATTCAGCTATATTGCGATGACTGGAAGTTGAAGATAAACTTTCAGAAGTCGGAAACCATTCTGTTTAGGAATCCGTTGTCTGGGGCCTCTAGGGATACCAGAAAGAATTGGCGAAAGTTCGCAATCGTGGGACAACACGGGCGACCATTAGAGAGTCGAAGTGTCCCGAGGTATCTGACTAGACCAATATCTGTATTTTAACAAACATGTGGATGCTGCTCTGGCCAGAGCCCGAGTTGCTTTTGCCCTTACAAAGAGCCTGTTTTACAGCAGCCAACTCGATGCGAAGGTAAAGGTAATCTGCTATACGGTCCTAATCCGGCCATTGCTTACATATGGTTGTCCCGTGTGGTTCAACGTGCGGGCAAGCTTGATGGAAAGGATTCGGGTGTTTGAGAGGGCTTGCTTCGCCTATACAGAACACCAGAGTCTGAATACAGAAAATTCTATTCCAACGAGGTCCTATACAACAAGGCGGACTTAATCAGAGTGGACAATTTCCTAGTGAAGCTTACTCGGGGGCACATTGCAAGAGCAATGAACTCGGTCAATAACCTGATCTCTGGGGCTTACTACCCCAATCCTATGTACCACGAGAGGGTGCGCCTTAACGGCTTCGTCCCCCCAGAAGCTTTTCTGCATTTTGACAAGGAAGGTCTGATCCAGGATAGATCGGCAGTCCCGCTAATCTTCCATGTGGCCCGGACAACTGTGGAAAGGCAACTCAACTACGGTCGAGACGTCGTTGAGAGCACTGAGGAGCGCCTACGGTTCAGTAGGTCGGTTTCGGAGCGCGACATTAGGGATGTTGGGCGGCAGCACCAGACTTTCTGGTGGCTGTCGGAAAGCGAGGGAACTCCCTCGTCAAACCCTATCGATCCGGGCTAGTCCAGAGATGGACAAAGCTGGCCATGGCCGACTTACATAGTTTAAGGTTATTTTAAGGTAGACTTAAGAAAAAAAAAAATACAAAAAAATACAAAAAAATACAAAAAATTCAAAAAAATACAACAAAATATAAAAAATACAAAAAAATACAAAAAATACAAAAATACAAAAAAAGAACGTATATAATTACGTAGCATGTTAAGTGTTAAGTTAGGTTAAGGTTTATTTTAAGGTAGTTTTAAGTTTCAATTTAATTTAGATTTAAGGAAACATACAAAAAGTACTGTCACTAAGTTTTTTCAAAACAATTTTCTTAGTTTTACAATAGTTTAGTCCTTAGATCGTTTAAGTAAATTAAGTTAGGTTAGGTCGAAAGACATAGATTAAGAATTAAGTTTAGCTTAGAGTGCCCGTGTAGGGCCAGTAAGTTAGTATAACATAGTTAAGTTAGTTAAGCTAGTTTTAAGCGTTTTTTTTCCTAGCAAGTAAGAGTTCTGAATTTAAAAAAATAAAAATGCATTAAAAACAAACAAACAATAAGAAATGATGATATACACAGAGATCTTGGAATTCCTACTGTCAAAGATGAAACTAAAAACTTCGCGCGAAAGCACAAAAATCGACTAAACGAACACGTTAATTATACAGTCCTACAACTTCTGGACGAAAGAAATGTATTGCGCCGTTTACAAAGGACCAAACCCTTGGACTTAGCACGATAAAAATTAACCGCGCCTAAATAGCGGAACAAGCAGGAACTTTCATTGGAAAGACACCTGCCAAATATCTCTATATCGTGATAAAAAAATTGCTAGATAAGTCCTTACTTAGTTGCAATAACTAACAAATTTACATTGAAGGGAGGTGTTTTTTAGTGAGTAAGAATCTCACACTACTATGAGCACACATCTGTCCTCATAGTGTCTATGCAAGATTTTCACCTACCCCGGGAAAAAAAAAAAAAAGAAATTATGTCTTTTCTCTTGTTTTTAATTCTTTTTTTGAATTTTTTTTATTTTTCTTTTCATATTTTTGTAAGTATAATAAAAATTGAATTTCCTTTATTCTTACCATGTTAGAATAAGGGACAAAATAAGGAATCTTGAACGCAAAGTAATATTCCTTATAAATAACAATCCTTACATGTTAAGGTATAAATTGCATTAGGATAAGCTTTATATAAGCCTTATGCTTTTTGCTGGGTAGCCCTTTCTTTGCTTATGTGCCTGTATCCGCGTCGTGGTATGCATGTGGTACAGACAGTGAATCCGCACCTCAGCAAGCGAAATGAAAATTAACAAATGAACAATTCTCAACGTACTGCTTCTGCCTTCTACACAACGTACTACTTACAACCGAGTTGTTGAACACCTAACCATACAGATTTGTATTGAGTAATTTTGTCTTCTCTTTCTGTCTGAATTTTTTTGATATGTGGATTTTCTTTTCTTCGGTGCGCTGATGTGGAGAGAACACCCAAATGTATGCATTTTTGTTGCTTTGATTGAGAATGAATTCTCTTGCCATTCGAAAGAAGCAAAGGCTGAGAAGTGCGCTGGATAAAGGTGAACACCAAGTGCTATAGATTATTTATCAGAGAGTAGGAATGAGAAGTGTTGTAGGGTTAATTCTTAAAAGACAGCGCAAATTGAAGTTCTGCTGGGTTTTTGGACATACTTGGGAAACAAAAAGGATGGTTTTAGCGCCGAAAACAGACACCGTATTTGGACGTTATAAGAGGAAACCCCATTAGATAGGGCTAAACATTTTGAGTAGGAACGAGTGGATGTAAGTTATATACATTTGCGCTGATAGGCCGGGGCTAAACTCATAGCTCTGACCTACGTTTCGTATTGATATGGCAATTTCAAACACGTGGAAGCTTCAAAAATATAATTAAGGTACACTGGACAATCTGGAGTTTCGCCGTAGAATAGCTAAGAGTTTGCTGAGAATGGACAGTATTAGATATAAGTACGTACATGTACCAAAACAAGAATGTTTAAGCATACATTGTATATGATGACCACACAATAAACCAGTCTTGAACCTAACATTGAACATACATATAACATGGTGTCAGGTGATAATGAGCGAATCGGACTATTAAAAAGAAATCAACAGTTGTGGTTCAACAAGTCGTTGTAGTCGATTACGGGAATCCTTCACGGAAACCAACTAACGATCAATGGCGACTGATAGAGCTTAGAATCCTGGATGAGGTCAATTACTACGAATAAGGGACGACTCTCGCTATTTGATACCCTCACCACCATTCAAGGTTTCAAAGTAAATGCCTATGAAGATGATTACATTCTCCCTTGGGTGCAAAATTTTACTTGAAGACAGCGCTCCGTGGGAAAATGCCTGATCGAAAGGAAGGAAATCGTAGCACTTACCAGACCTCAGGCGCATCTCTTTATATGTGTCCCGTATATTCCCAAAGACCGGATCGAGGGATATCTTCAAAGCTCCAAGAAGGATCAGCTCAGCCACAACTGGGAAATCGTCGAATTAGCCACAAGTCGATGCCACTGCTTCATTAGATCAATTATGAGATCCGCGTCAACCGATGCAAACTAAGGCTAATCGCGGTGACGAATAACACTAAGGAGGTGGCGTCAAAGAGAAACCGTGACGAACATAGTGCTAATAAACCTCCATCACAGTAAAGCGGCCATCGCCAACCTAATCCACCTCATAGAGAGAGGTATTGCCCTTATTCAAGAACCCTGAGTCGCAGGAGGCAAGATAAGGGGACTCTACACCACAGGTAAACACAGATAGCGCCTATAGATTTTTCTTATTTTTACACCTACAGCGACACAGATCTTACGGTGGTAAAATGCGAACGAGCAGAATTCCCGCCGCTGATTTTTTCAATCTGCTACATACGCTATGATGTGGCAGAGGACCAGCTTTCTGCACTAATGCGCCTATTCGTTCAACGGGTCAAGCGGGAAATATTGAACCTGGTGGCAAATTCACTAGATACTTCTCACTCGGCATTTATTCAAAAGACTTTGTAATCTAAGTTTACTTACCAGCGAATGCGAATTTGCTCACTTATACAAAATTTACATAATCTGGTACGAAGATAGTTGATCCTATCATTTTCATTGACTAGGCTTGAATAGACTATGACTTCACTTGGTTCCAGAATCACTTTCGATATCTAACATGGAAACAGAGAGTTTTTAAAAAATTCAAAACACCTTTGTAACCTGTATACTTACATCCATTTCTGACATCCTCTTGTGCATAATTTTCCATTTAAAATTTATGTATGACATCAAGTTGGCAATAGATATGGGCCACAGTGGAATATATAGAAATGCCAACAAGATATTATAAAGAGGAAAAACTAACCCCACACAGAAATCATCATGGAGCACTCTAAATGGAAATAGTTTTACAAGCAACGATTGTGTATTTGCTATATTCTGGGTCTGAAATAAACCACATTCAACAAATATCCAAATGATTCTTCTACAGAACACGAACCTCTGCATAATTTGTAACAGATTCCTGATCAAACACAATTCTGTAAAACGATTCTATATACAGAATTATTACAGCCACTGTTGCAGGTGTATAAACAAACATCTGAATAATGAACATAAAGTTAGAGGTTTTATCGAGCATCAGCTTTTCACGTTCATCGGCATTTATCATGAGTTTCTCCATATCCTCTTGCAAAAAGTTGAACATTCGACCGAGCCCTTAAAAATTTTTTGAAATTACATACTTACAAGTTTACAAAATGAAGCGTCTTACTTTGTCTCCGAAAAAAAATATTAATGTATGCAATTGATGTGGCCAGGAAAGTACATGTTGCTGATAAACACAGTGGGTTAACGCTAGCCGTAGCCAAGGATATAACCTGGTTTAAGAAAGATGATAAAAATGTAAAGAGGCAAGGATATTATCACAAGATTCCTACCCCGCAAATACTAGAAACAGCAATGGAGAAAGTTATAAACGCACTCCGCCAATAATGCCACCTTTCAAATGTTTGCGTCTCGCTCATGACGTAACCACCGATCAAAAACGATTTAACAATGAAACTAAACAGCTTATTTTTAAATAATTTCGGGGTAATAGGCTCGTATCTGGTTGATGCCATCTTTGCGAAATGACTTCCAGAACTCAAATGGGGCAGAGAATATCCTTTCCCTTTCAGTCCGAGTATATTACACATTCAATTACTAAAGGCTAAATTAATTGCTTGTTGACAATTAAAGTAATTATCACCATAACTAATTCATTTTATTCCTATTGATTTTACTGTTGCATTGTATCTAGTTAATGGTTGCTAACTATTTAATTGCAGATCGATTGTGGTGTTTAAAAGTTTTCACACAATGGAGTGTAGCCAGCGCATTAGTGCCGAAGATGTTACATATTTCCATCATAAGCCGTTTTTTGGTATTACCCATGCCTCAGATATATACATAGATCACTAGCTTAAGCTCGCGGCTTCGCCAGCCTATTATTTGGGATGTGTACATACAATATGTAGCACTTTTTTTTAACAAAAGAACATATTTTCAGAGCTGATCTGTCTTGGGGTGTATTTTGAATTTATTTAGTTATATTTCAAATAGAATTCGTTTTATTATGGAGCCGTCATAAAATTATGCAACCTTTTTTACACAACTTATTAAATGTAGGAAATCCCTGTTCAATTTTTGCATGTAAATTTGTTTCAAATCAACCGTTTTCAATTTTTACCAGCTCTGCTTCATATTCTGGAGGTGTTGTCGGATCTATCTGGAGTAAGAAAAAAAAAAAATAATACCTAGTCTCCATTGTAAAATCATCGCCTACATTCACAATCGGATGCGTTTCAAATAGAATAAAGTCAAATTATGGTCGAATTAAACAGTTTGTGGGCGGCCCCCTCGCGGGTTAGAGGGATTTCACCCTTTTCTCCGCGGGGTTTAGCCACTCACGCAACTTTATTGCTCCGCTAATGGTAAATGCTAGTTGTCAGGCAGGCGCCTATGTTAGCTATACGGTGAAAGATACGCTGAAAGATTTGCAGAACATCTTGAGGAAATTTTTCAACCAAATCCAGGTGACACCGACGAGCTGCCCGACGATGTACCAGATCAAGAAGATGAGGAAATTGAACCAATTAGCACAGCCGAAGTAAAAAATGAAATAAAAATATCAGTAAATGCAAGAAAGTCTCCAGGCTTTGATCTCATAACAGGTGATATTCTTAATCAGCTTCCTGAAGCTGACGAACCTCATTAATGCCGCATTAAGAATAAAGTACGTGCCACAATTATGGAAAGTAGCTGATGTTATCATGATAACGAAACCAGGGAAACCACCTCATGAGGCATCATCTTATAGACCTATATCCTTACTGCCTATAATGTCAAAACTGTTTGAAAGACTGCTATTCAAAAGACTAACAACTTTTATAGAGCGAAACCAAATAATTCCCAACCACCAATTTGGATTCCGAAAAAACATTCTTCAATCACTGGAAGAGAAAAAAGTTTGTTCTACAGTCTTCCTTGATGTAGCGCAAGCATTCGATAAAGTTGGGCACGAAAGACTGATCTATATAAACTGAAAACGGCTCTCCCCAAATAACATACATAGATCCTGGAATCCTATATTACAGACAAATACTTTCTAATAAAAGAACTGAGTGCGTACTCTGAACTTAAGGAAATTAAAGCAGGTGTGCCCCAAGGTAGCGTACTTTGACCAATACTCTACCTTTTATATACTTGCGATATCCCATCTTTGGAAAATAACACAATTGCTACATTCGTGGGCGACACAGTCATAATGTGAGTTGCAGAAAGCAATATTCACTCTACAGTACAATTTCAAGATGCGATTCAGGAAAACCAACATTGGACAAGAAAATGGCGCATAAAATTAAACGAATCTAAATCTGTTCATGTAGATTTTACAAACAAAAAGATTGAGCATATACCAATATATATGAATAACCAAATAATTCTATACGCGAACACAGCGTATTGGACGCAATACTTTGTTGAAAGGCTCATGTCAAGAAAAAACGAGAGGAGCTCGATATCAGATATAGAAGAATCCACTGGCTAATAGGAGGACATTCTTGCCTATCAATTTCTAACAAACTCCTACTTTATACACAAGTAATTAAACCCATCTATATATATAAAGAAGTAAGTCCTGACTGACTCATCATCGCCGAGCCTAAACGGCTAACGCTAGAAATTTGAAATTTAGACAGTAGTTTCCTTTTGTGGCGTAGGGAAAAACAATGAAGCCACTTTTTTGAATTTTTGCTCCAAAGGGGAGATACAGGGTGTTCAAGTTTGTATGGAAAAGAAAATTTAAATTGGAATTAAGAATTCAAATTTGGTATGAAAATTCTACACTAAAAATAAAGAAACATGTGTTTCATCGTTCTTCAAAATTATGTCAACGGGCCAAGATACAGACATCCACTATGATATTTTTTCTCGAAATTCAGCTCCAAAAGGGTAGATACAGGATGCATTCGCCGTTCGTAGCAATTTGACGGGGAACGGGTGTGTGTATAATTTGGTTGGATGGATCTTTAAGTATCTATGAGACTCCTGAACTGATTTCAAAAATTCAATACTGAAATGGTGACACTTTTTGCTATCTTTTACATTTGAAAGTTCAATAGGAACTGACGATTTCTAACGACTAAGTGTAACCTTTAGTATGTATGGTGCGCGTGCGAAGCCGCGTGAGGACTGCTAGTATGGACATATGGGATTCAACACTGGGGTTGTACTAAACAGACCAACATGGACATCATCCAAAGATTCCAAAAAAAGGAGTAAGATATATCGTCAATGCACCCTGGTACCTGCGGAAAGAGGACCTCCACAGGGACTTTGGTTTGAAACTAGTAAAACACGAGGTCAAAGGGCATGCTAAGAACATGGAGAGCGGCTCCGACTTCACACGAATCCTGAGGCCCTCCAGCTGCTGGACCAAACCAAACAAACGCATGTACATTTTATACGCATGCACATTAAAACAAAAGTGAAAGAAAAATTGCTCATTGGTCCCAGCGACTAGATCGCAGTAGCATGGTAGGATCTCTGTCCTCAGGCGTAGAACTTGGCCTACCACCAGCCGAGCATAATCACTGGGTATCGTCACCTGTGATGTGTTATCTCTGGTACGTGCGGACACGTGCTGAGATGGAGAAACTTGGGAAAAAAAAAATTGTATGTGATTGTTTTATTTATGACGATAAAGGTTGCAAACGAAAACAATTCACATTTCGGCTGTGTTAATGGTAATGGGCACAATTGAGCAATGAGCTTTAAAGCACAACAGCACACGATCGCAAGAATTCAGTTTTCAATTCCCACCTCAAAAAAAGAGCTGGAGAGAGCGAATCGGGAGTATTTTATGAATGGCATTTTCAGTGTGGTTCCATCTTGCGGCTTTAAGCAGCTATTGATCGTGTACTTTGCTCATGACGAACTTGTAAGACAATGGGCTCATTCAGAACTCTAGGCACTAGCTAGTCACCTGGCTCTGATTGGTCGAGAGCAACTGCAAAACAAGGAGCTTTTTGTGAGGTAGTGGACTGGATTGTGAGTCAAGAAAATTCTCCCTGAAATTTCAGTCAGTTGAAGAAATGTAAAAAATCAGCTGATTTGTAGAATTTCTCTAGTACAATTTCATTTTCATTCGATACGTGAGCTTTCGAGTGTCATTATCCCGATGAGGTTAATCGATCATTCGATCACGAGTCCTACTCACTCACTCGTTATCGATTGCGGTAATTCGGCCCCAGGCTTTCAAAAAAATACGGCTACTGAAAGATCCATCCGAACAAGTCATCGTATACACCCGTTCCCCGTCGCATTACTACGAACTGCGAATGAATTGTAAATAAACAATGTAGTGTACCCATAGAAGCAAGAATACGACACAACGAAAAATCGTTGAAAAAACTACCCTTGCGCAACTCGGCAAAACAAAAACAACACACGATCACGAACCGAATGCGCCGATGCCTACGGTTGCGCATACTATAAATTTGCTAACTTTAACACCCTGTATCTTGGCCCGTGGATATAATTTTGAAAAACAGTGAAACACGTGTTTCTTTATTTTTATTGTAGAATCTACCTACCAAATTTCAATTCTACATTATAATTTAAAATTTTTTCCATACAAACTAGAACACCCTGTATCTCCCCTTTCAAGCAAAAATTTAAAAAAATGTTTCCATTGTTTTTCTATACACCACAAAGGGAAACTACTGTCAAAATTTCAACTTTAGATGGAATGCTTGATATTTTTGAGAATCAACAAAGAAAAAAAAAAAAAAACTTCAAGACAAACTAGGGTTGCTCATTATAAATACATCGATACATCGAAAACATCGATGTTTACTATTCGATGTATCGAATCAGTCCGATGCATCGGATGCTTTCGATGTATCGATGTATTTCATACGATGCATCGAATGAAAGCAAGTCGAATTTCCACTTTAATTTAACTTCAATACGAATAAGAAGAATAAACGCATGTAAAGGGTCTTCCAATAGGGACTTCCGAACTTTGACAGTTGATTGGTTTTGCCCAATCACCAAGGACGGTTGTAGCGTTCAACAACACGTGCAAATAATAAAAATGTTTTATCAAAATGGGTGTTCTAATTTTCATCGAAAAATCATCTTTAGTGATGAGGCCCATTTCTGGATGAATGGGTACGTCAACAAACCAAATTGTCGAATTTGGGACCATACCAATCCAAGAGCGTGCAATGCATCCCGAAAAAGTCACTGTTTGGTATGGATTTTGGGCTGGCGGTGTCATCGGTCCATATTTCTTTGAGAACGACGTTGGCCGCTACAGGTCGATGATTACCAACTTCTTTTGCCCTGAATTGGATGATTTGGACACCAACGATATGTGGTTTCAACAGGACGGCGCTACGTGCCACACAGCTCACGCCACGTTGGAAATTCTGCACGAGCGATTCGAGGGCATGGTCATCTCACGTGGAGATGATGTGAACTGGCCACCGAGATCGTGCGATTTGACACCGTTAGACTTTTTCTTGTTGGGTTTTCTGAAGTCGCCGGTCTATGCGAATAAGCCCCAAACCACAGCGGCCCTCAAAGCCAACATAACCCATGCCATCGGTCAAATCCAGCCTGATTTATGCGCCAGGGTCATGGAAAATTGGACATTTCGGATGCGCGCCACCCAGAGAAGCCGCGGTGGACAGTCGGACGATGTTATATTCCATACATAATGGCATCGATAGGCCTTTCAAACGAATAAAAAAGTTCGCTGATACCTCATACACACTTTGTTTTATTTAAATGCAAAGATAGGAAGCGCTTAATGAAAGAACCTTTACAAGCAATGACAGATTCGAAACATTAAATCGTTATTTGCATTTTATCGACAATATTTTGCAATCAAGATGATCAAATTCGAAAAATCCATTCGATAAATGATGACTGGAAAAAAAAGAAGATTCAAACTACATTTTTTTGTACAACACGTTCTGTAATTAGTTTTAGGAGCTCCTTGCCGACTGCTTAAAAGATTTGGTTGTTTGTTTCTTAGGATAAACGCAAATACAACAAACCCGTATATGTACTTTTACATATGTACATCTGTAATGTATGTATAACTTCTATTTCTTATTACCCATTTTAGCTAATTAGTCTGCTTTACATTTACCTAGAGTATATTTGTGTCAATCAACCCGGCATAGAGTTAAGGTGTACCGATTCGATATTCTATTCAGTGATTCGCAATCTAAAAAATGTATGCGGAGTTGGAAGAAAGAACTTGCGAATTTTTAACGTGCTGGCGAAATTAGAAAATTCTGACAAAGATTTCCAATGTGTATAGAACCAACTAATAATTAACTTCTTTCCAATCAATTATTCACTAAAACTCTTCAATTATTTAACTTGTATATTTCTGACTTGCTTAAAAGTAACAACTTTGAAAAAATAGAAACATGCAGAAGAACAAAAATAAAATAAAATTATTTTGTGTAAATGTAAATCCTTGTAGTGTCAGTGTACTCCTCTGCAGTTTATTTGAAATTAATTGTTCATAACATTACTTATTTCGTGTTACTAAGTGTGAAATGTTGTCGGTGCTCCTTATCACATCGATTCTCACGACCCATATCTTTAAGATGACCTTCGTAAAATATGAAAGTAGCTATACGCTGCTCGAATTATCTGAAAATAAAGGACATAATTAGATCCATCGTCTCACAATTCACATTTAAGAACTTACATCAATGAATGTAGAGACGTGTAGCCTGATAACAAAGGCCGTTATTTCCACAGGATCTATAGTGATAAGCATAATTAGGAGTACCATCTTTGGGACATCTAGTGAATAGGTATACCAATCGGAGGAGTATACCGCAAAACACATGGCATAGCTCTGCAAAATCAGTCATTAAAAATCAATCCTGTCAGAGAATGTCTCGTTGTAGAACATAAACATTTTAACAAAAATCACCCGTCGATTGATCAAAACCAGTTAAGAGAGCAGATGCAATACTTACGATTACAGAATGTCCAAGTGGTCACTGAATTTGTAAACATCCAATGAGGGGTTGGATAGATCAGCCCCTAAAGTTTTTATTAATTGACTTAGAAAACATGGCGCAGAACACTCTGAAAAGTGAAAGAGCAAGGAGCCAAAAAACGAACATGATAACGCGATGATGCGATTGATGTTCAATAATTGGATAGAAATCCTAGGCAAGCATACATATGTACAAGAATTCTCATATCCTTTATGTGGTACGCGGGTTTTTTCGATCTTCCACCACTGACTCTGTTACAGTAGACCGGTCTAGGAGAGAGGATCCAACCATCTCACTACAGAAATATTAGGAAATAAGTTATCTGATATTTTGACAATAATGACACATCATGGAACCCGGTTGGGACATGTCATCTCATTTCGGCAACTTATATTCGTGATCCCAGATTTCATGACCATAATTAAGATGAATAGCTATAGCAAAGCACCACTCACTCCTCATCGACAATAATATAAACTAGTATCACCCGTGGTCGAAATTCGACCATTTGAAATGAAATTCAATTTGTTTTTCACATAATTAATTGGATTTCATTTGTATGCAAATTTGTATCTCTATGGACATGGAAAGCTGCGCATAGAAGCCGCAACGAAATATTTACTCTCATTTGCTGGCTGGAAATTAGCATTTTCGAAACGGCTGAACTTTCTCCATTTCCTTTCATACATTATCCTATCGATTTTTACTTACACGTCCTACCACCTACCTGCTTGATTGGAAACCCCTTTTTCCCTAATTTTCGGGTTTTCCCGATTTTTGTTCAATTGGTTATGAAAATTAATATTCGCATTGATGAGTAATAAAACTTTTTTGACAAACTTTAAATGATCAACGACAAAAATAAACAAATTGCTTTAATTTTTTTTAAATTTCCATAGACATTTTTTTGAGTCAAATTCCTATGAGCAAAACATTCTTTCATTTCTTCAACGCCATAACTGAGAAGTAAACATGTTCAATGAAATTGTCATTTCCATGTTCACTGAAAAAAATAATAATCCATACTTCACGCATTTTTTCTACCCTCGGTTTTCACATTTGGCAATAGAGACCTCTTACGTTTGCAATAAATTTCACAACATGTCGCCCAATCCCATCCAAGAAACTGATCAGTAGGCGTTGACGATCGGCACAGTAACATCAAAGTGATGATGTACATATGCGATTTGTCCCTGTTTTTTTTATGTCACTGGAAAAGAGAAAACATGCGCTGCTCATGTCCGTACAGTAGTGTTTTGAAACGGACTATAGCATAACTTTTTTTTTGCAATATTCTCCCGTGCAGGGTGATTAAAATGCTTTCATTTAATTTGCTAAAGCTTTTTGTATGGGTAAATCATGTGTTTATTGTCACTTTATTTTACCTGTCTTATCCCTTTGCGGCATATATTTTTCTATTGATCAAACATTTTTGAAAATTGGTTTACCAAGGTTTTTAGGACCGCTGATTACAAATCTGCAATCAGTGGCCTATTTCATCAACTTACAAATTTTTATTTACAACCTTTTTTTAACAAAATTTGTGACTTTTCAGATCAAAAAATCACAAATTTTGTTAAAAAATGCTTGTAATTACAAATTTGTAAGTTGGTGAAATAGGCCACAGATATCATATTTGTTTAATCAAAATAAAATCTGAAAGGGTTAACGGCAACATACACGCATGCTTTTTTCTGCACATCTATGGCACATTCCCCTTCGAATGATATAAGTTTCATTCCCCTCTTTTCATAATAAATACTTTAAAAAGGTACCAAAATATGACTGAACCGACGTAAAAGGTACCAAAATGTTCGATGTTCACTTATTACTACATAGAAGAATTTCTGCCCCGTCTGCTGATTTAGGTCATCCACCGCCGCAAGGCACTACAACGAAATCATTAAATAAACATGTTCCTGGACTATTTACAGAGTTGTAAATTAGAAGTTTTGGTGATGTGACTATTTTAACAAATCTAATACACCCTGTCCATTCTCTTATGTGTGCACTTATTGTTGTGTATTTGCCTGAACGAGGGAACAACCTAAGAACACCAGAGCACCTGTTGGCGATTTCTGACGGATGTACACATGGCTACCAGCTATCAGATGTACGCAGGTGGTTTTTCTTTTCTTCTTGATCAGGCACTCATCCCAGCAGATTATACTTTGTATTAGTAATTAGCATAAGTGAAGAAGGTATTAATAAACATATGAATTTATGATTGGAGGTTTCCGTCTTTTCAACTCTCATATCCGGAGATACAACAGTGGCGACGAGGAGGAGAAAACTACACACATAAAATTAAATATTGCGACCAATAAAAATGGACAAAGATCAACTACAAACACTTCTACAGGCAATTACGGCTGCGATTGAAGCAAATACGACAAAGCCACCACCAAGCGAGGCAATCCAACTAGAAAGTTTCAATGAGGATAACGAGAGTTGGGACATTTTCATCAAAAGGCTGGACAATTTTTTTAGTTTGAAGAACTTAACTGGAACGGACGACAGCATGAAAGCCAGTAAAAGGGATTGGCTGATTCATGCGATCGGTCCAAAAACCTTGCAACTTCTTTGCAATTTAACTAATAGCTAATTTCGTAGCAGATCTTAAGAAAATGTGCAAGAACTGCAATTTCAAATGCCCGTATTGTAAAGCATCGACTGCCGATGCACACTTCAGGCAACAATTTATAAGCGGTCTCTGAAATACACACTGGTTAGAGAAACTCATTCAGTTGAAGGAGTCTAATAATACGTTCGTCGACTGTGTAAATACCACGTTGGCGATGGAATCCGCTCACAAAGATTCCAAGGACATACAAAACTTGCAAACTACTTTTTCCATTAATCACCAAAATCAGCTGGCAAATACACGTCTACAAAATCCAAATGCACAAAAAACTTCATCAAAAGATCGACCGTTCTCCAGGCCCAGGCTCGACAAGCAACAGACAACCAAATCCAATTTTTGTTTTCGATGTGGCAGTAAAGACCATTTGTCTGTTCAAAGTGCCGAAAAAGCGGTCATTTAGCTCGCGTTTGCATGGGTGGGTCTCGAATTCAACAACCTAATCAAAATCCGAAGAGAAGCACGACGAATAATCAGAACCAACTGCAACAAATAACATCTCACACGGAGGAGGAAGACGAAGGGAAAAATATTACATAAACAACATCACGGTGGACGTTCTCCCGGAGGAGAGGAAAAAACCGAAGAAAGTAATGCTAGAGTTAGAGTTAGATGGAATTACGAAACAGTTGGAATTAGACACAGGCGCGGCAGTATCATCGATTTCTTATCAAGAATTCATCAGTGCGTGGCCAGAAAAGCATATTTACAAATCAGCTGTTCCATTTCCAACGTACACTGGAGAGGTTATTCATCCTCTGGGATATACTACAATGCATGTTAAATATGGTGGTAAGGAAGCAAGTGCAAATATATACATAATGCCGGGTAAGGTGGATGCTATATTCGGGAGAGAGTGGTTTAAAATGTTCACAGTGAAATTACCTGAACTTCGTCAATTGCATGAAATTAGTTTACCTCAACCAAAGGAAAAGATATTGCATGATTTAAGAAGCAAATTCTGTGATGTGTTTCGATCGGGCGTAGGGAAAATAAACAACTACGAAGCCACACTTTTTGTTGATGATAACGTCAAGCCAATTTATGTTCCCGCTCGCAAGGTACCGTATGCCCTAAAAGGTAAGATGGAAAAAGAAATTGATCGCTTGGAAAAAGCAGGTATTATAACAAAAATGGATTACAGTGAGTGGGGTACACCGGTGGTGCCAATCGTAACGAAGGATGGGTCGATTAGATTATGTGCCGATTGTAAAATTACATTAAATAAGGTTCTTAAGAGTGACCACTTTCCAATTCCAGATCCAGAAGACATTTTTGCTACGACAATGCTGGGAGGCAAGATGTTTTCAACATTGGATGAAAGAAGCGCGGGAATGCAAACGATTGCAACCATTAAGGGGGACTATCGGGTAAATCGATTGATGTTCGGCACAAAGGTGGCATCAACTATCTGGCAGAGGTATATTTCGCAGACATTGTGCGATATTCCAGGAGTATGTGTATTCTTCGACGACATTAAAATTCAAGGCTCAACCTTCGAAGAACACTTATTTCGTCTGAAAGAAGCTCTCCAGAGATTACAAAATGTTGGTCTACGGCTTAAGCTGAGCAAATGCAAGTACTACGGACATGTCATCTCGGGAAGTGGACTGGAGAAAACTCAGGACAAAATTAAGGCCATTGCAGACGCGCCCACTCCGGGAAATGTCTCGGAAGTTCGAATTTGGCTAGGGTTGGTGAACTACTATGGAAGGTTCCTACAAAACTTGTCTTCGAAACTGCACCCACTGTACAAATTGCTCCAAAAGGACGTGAGTTTCAACTGGAACAAGGGATGTGAAAAGGCTTTCAACCTCATCAAAAAGGAAATTACTTCAGATGTCGTGCTCTGTGGTTATGATCCGAAATTACCGATGTCCTTGGCTACTGACGCGAGTCCCTATGGGCTGGGAGCTGTTTTATCCCATACATTTCCGGATGGTCAGGACCGTCCCATCGCTTACGCATCGCGATCTCTATCAACTTCAGAAAAGAACGACAGCCAGATTGACAAGGAGGCGACTGCTATATTCTGGGCATTGAAACGTTTTTTTCCGATACTGCTATGGACGTAAGTTCATATTAATTACAGATCATAAACCACTGGTTTTCATTTTCAGCCCAGATAAGAATCTACCCAGTATGGTGGCGACTCGCATGCTGCATTATGCCCAGTTCCTGCAAGAATTTAATTACGATATTGTGCATCGAGCGACGGATAGACATGGGAATGCAGATGCGCTATCCCGCTTGCCCCTTAAGTCAACAAGTGCGGAGAAGGAAGATGACGACGTCACACACTACCAATTGCAGCAAATCAACACTGTTCCAATCACCGTGAGACAAATTGCCAAGGAAACCAGCAAGGATCCAGTACTAAAAGAGGTGTACAACTGCTTATATTTGGGGAAAAAGCTGATCAAGCCAGGATATGAAGGTAAAGATGAACAATGGTACTATCCTTAGGTATAAACGAGTGGGGATTCCGGAGAGTCTGCGAAAAATGGTACTTACAGAACTGCATGTTGCTCACGTCGGTCATCCATCGAAGATAATGTCCGGGAAAAGCTAAAGGCAGCATACCCAAGTGGAATGCAGTACCATCCTGGTGATACAGTGCAAGTGAGAAATTACACAAACAAGGATAAGAAATGGGAATTTGGCAAAATAGTTCGAAGAGATGGACTTTTCCATTATTATTTCAACGTACACGGGAAACTGGCGAAGACATACCAATCAAATGTTAAGGTGTAGTGTGAATCCAGTCGAAGTGATCAAGGATTCCGATCTAGATGTATTTTCAGAATCTCCAACAGTAAAACCCACGGTAAATAACTCGAATTCAACGGCTACTCTGATTGCACCACTGGCAACGAAGGATCTCCAAGTATCAGAACCGATACAGGATACCATTCGAGTTCTAACTAGTAGCCAACAGGAAGGTAGTGGCAACAAGTATACAAGTGTGAAGCCAGAACAAGGAAGCTGTTTGGACAACAACACCAGTGAGCCATCGGAATTGCGGAGGAGCTCTCGCCGTAGGAAACCTGTAGAGCGTTATACTCCACATTAGTGGGGAGGACTGTTGTGTATTTGCCTGAACGAGGGAACAACCTAAGAACACCAGCGCACCTGTTGGCGATTTCTGACGGATGTACACATGGCTACCGGTTATCAGATGTACGCAGGTGATTTTTCCTTTCTTCTTGATCAGACACTCATCCCAGCAGGTTATATTTTGTATTAGTAATTAGCATAAGTGAAAAAGGTATTAATAAACATATGAATTTATAATTAGAGGTTTCCGTCTTTTCAACTCTCATATCCGGAGATACAACACTTATTATACATTTTTATTTGTAAGACAAAAAGCTACAACAAATACAGCAATAAAAAATAAAAATAAAACAGAACGAAGAAAAAAAGAGCAATAAAGGGACATGGAAAGCTGCGCAAAGAGAGCATCGAAAATTGTGCTCTCTTTTATTCCCTGGAAAATGACATTTACGAATCGGCTAAACTTTCTCGATTTCCTTTCAGATTTTATCCTATCGATTTTTACTTATATGTACACCTACCTGTTTTACTTGTAAAAAAATCTACTATAAATCACCCGTTTTTGTAACTACATTTAAATACTTTTTGCACTAATTGTATGTGTAATAAAAGGGTTCCATAAATAAATATATGTAGGTACTCATTTACACAAAAAGAAACATATTGATTTAATTTATTCAAATTTTCAAATTCATGTTTTCGAGTTAAACACATATCAGCAAAACATATTTTCTTCTTTTCAACGCCATAACTGAGAAGTAAACAGCTTCAAAAAACGTGTCATTATAGTCCGTTTCAAATCAAATGCGAAAACCTCGCGCAGGTTTTCTCTTTTCCAGTGATCCTCTCTTGTGCAGGTAACCACAAAAAACAGAAGAAAAATATTGAAAAGATAAATGGTCTATGTTGCCAAATGCGAAAACTGAGTGTAGAGAAAATGCCTGAAGTATGGAATATAATTTTTTTCAGTGAACATGCTATAAAATGACACGTTTTTTGAAACTGTTTACTTTTCACTTATGGCGTTGAAAAGTAGAAAGAATGTTTTGCTGATATGAGTTTGACTCGAAAATATGAATTTGAAAATTTGGAAAAATTAAAGCAACATGTTCCTTTTTATTTAAATGTGTACCTTTGTATTTATTTATTGAATCCTTTTTAATTACTCATACAATTATTGCCAGAAGTATTTAAATGTTGTCACAAAAAGGAATGTGCATCAATAAAGTGGTTTGTTTATCGGAGTTAGATTTTTCTCAAGTTAAACAGGTATGTGTACGTGTAAGTAAAAATCGATAGGATAAAATCTGAAAGGAAATCGAGAAAGTTCAGGCGATTCGTAGATGTCATTTTTCAGTCAATAAAAGAGGGCACAATTTTCGATGCTCTCTCTGCGCAACTTTCCTTGTCGCTTTTGATTTGAGACAGAGAGCTGCATGAATCCACTCATTTCCAGTCTCACACTCAGAAAAAGCGAATCAGTGTGAATCATGCAGAAAATAACAACAAAGCTCACTGTGTGAGCAGTGATGCCAGATCGTGGGTAATTACCGATTTTGTGGGTATTTCGCATCTCAAAAAAAGCTAAAAGGGCGAAAGGGTATTTTTATACCACCCAACCTAAAAAATGGGTATTTTCAATTCTCCAAAATATTTCATTATTTTATTTTGTATTTCAATGCAATCAACAAAAAAAATATAACTATACTCTGAAGCAACCCACTGTCTTGAATTCGTTTACTGAACGCGCTGAGTTTCAAAATCACTACACTTACACTATCGCTGTGTATAGCATCATTAGGGTATTCATAACCTCTTTAGCGCTAGTGAATTATAAAAACAAAAAAAAAGAGAAATGTCAATCTTCATTTACAAAAAAAAAGAAGCCGTTATCAGCTTCTTCAAATGTGAACTGTCAAACAAAGACGAAAGTCTTCGTGTATTGTTGTCGAAATTGTTCTGTTTGGTGTCTGTTCAGCTGATTTTTATTTTTATATTGTTGTTTGACCGAGAGTTTTGTGAGCTGGTAATATGTGTATCTTGCTATAAATATTGTATTTTTGACCTTCTTGCCAATCGAACGATGAACGATGTCCATGGAAAAAGGTAATAAAAAGCGTTTCCAGACAAGCTGGTTAGATGATGCAAATTTTGTTGGTTGGTTAAGGCCAGTTTCAACGGACGACTACAAGGCATCATGCATAGCCTGCGGAACAAACTTCCTATGTGGACAAAGTGAAATCTTTCGGCGCAATTCAACACACACCTGCAGCCTTTTTTTTTGTTATTTTTTTCCTATTGTGGGTAACCTAGTGGGTATTTTCCAACAACGGCGCGGGGAAAAAGGGTATTTTTTGTCATTGCTGTGGGAAATTTGTTGCATAAAGTCTCGCATCACTGTATCTCAGCATCCGCTAGACCGATTTTGCTCAGAATCTAATCAGCTCTAAGTTTCACACTGACAAATAAAACAAAACCGCATGATCGTACGTTGTTCCGTTCTCCAGATATCGAAGGAGAAAAAAATTGACACACACATGCACACAGGCACACACAGACATCACTTCGAAAATGGTTGCAAGTGATTTCTAGTGTATACTTCTCTAATGAAGGTGGGAAGTAAAAACTTGCTTAGTATCAGTGGAACATGAACACCCTAGTCAGGGTATAAATAGATTATTCTGCATACATGGGGGGTTAGGGAAAAGATTAGTATGTATTGAGGGTAAGTTTTTCTAGAAACAGGCGATAGGATAAAATAAAAGTATGCCGACTATTAGAATTACAATTGTGAAGTGATTAGGAAGGGATATTTGTCATAATGGAGAGTAGACTGACAGGAAATGAAAACAAATTAATGTGGCTGTGTCTAGATACGGCTGTTAGCCATAGAATATGTCAGTGTGTACACATTGCACTTGCTGGTTATGTTGATAGTGCCTCATTAACAACCGCCATGGATTGAATTCCATCACTTATGTGATCGGATATGCTATTTGCACTAAACTGAGTGGTAGAAGTACTTGCCACATTCTTATCGGGCACTTGTGCACTATGGCGGCGCAACGTCTAAACTTTGGGGCGCTCTCACCAAGCTCGTTGACGCTCAGTATCAGACATCCGAGTCTTTTTGGATTCTACATTATTATTATTATTATTATTATTATTATTATTATTATTATTTCTTTATTTCATATCAAAAAACTTAAATAGTACAATAACATATAATACAATATTTAAAGAGCTTTTAGTTTTTTGCTAGAAATAGCTTAGTACATTCTATTGCCGAAGGACAAGAGGCGAATGCACCTATCAGGTTAAATAGAGAACAATAAAAAAAACTATCGATGGGGAAAAACAAGTATAAGAATAACAATACGTATATGGAAACAAGAACTTTAAAAACAATATGAAATACATTTACATGATTCGAATTAATAAATTATCTATTTGAGAATGGTTGACAGAGAAGAGCCATTTTTTAATACCTATTATTGAAAAATACAGTTTTCACTCTCTCACACCTAAGGTTTACTGGCAGTGAATTAAACAAACGAGGAGCAGTAACATAATAAAAACGTGAGAAGTGAGCTTTGTGGACTGTTGGAACAATTACGATATTGCCGGTGTTAACTCTTAGATTATAATTTTCGTGAAGTCTTACATTATAAAAGCCAGAATTTTCAAAGAAAATTTTTAAAACTTTATAACAGTACAAGTGTCTTAGAGGAAGAATTTCGAGATTCTTGAACAATTTAAAACTGGGTGTTCTACGATTAGCTCTGCACATAATTCTTATTGCGTGTTTTTGTTAAACAAGTAAAGGTTCTATTTTATTAAAATGTGTACCACCCCAACAAGAAATTCCATACTGCAACTTTGATTTTATTAAGCCATTATATACTAACTTTAAGATTGGTAGTTGACAGTAGAGGCTGAGATGATAGATTTGCCTAACAATCCGGTTTAAATATTGTTTTAGTAAGAAAGTGTGCTCCTTCCAACTTAGCTTTTGGTCCAATATAATACCTAGGTATTTAAAATTGTCGACTCGTTCAATTTTAAAGCAACTGTCACTACATCTCACATAATCCTTAAAAGTTGTAGTATCATGTACATGTGTATCTTCCAAAGAAAATCGCAAACAACTGGGTGAGTGGTAATATAGAGGCAAGTCTTCACAAAATGTACCCTTGATATTGAAAACCATAAACTTAGTTTTATTGCTGATAATCAATTTATGTTGCTTGAACCACCGCCGTAATATGTCTAAATCGTTATTAACATCCGAAAATAAATCAAGATAGCTTTTATTAGAATATGATAGGGCCGTATCGTCAGCAAAAGCTGTGATTTTACCCTTAAAAGATTGGAGGAATAACGAGTTTACATATATAAGGAACAAGATCGGGCCCAAGACAGAACCTTGTGGAACGTCTATATTTATATAATTATGCGAACCTAAAACGTTTTTGATTTTTACTACTTTCTTGCGATTTCTTAAATAAGAAGCAAACCAGTCAAAAATAAAGCCTCTGAAACCCGCGTTAAATAGTTTATTTAACAACAATGTATGATTCACCATATCAAATGCCTTCGTAATATCAATAAATAAAGTAGAAAGAATTTGAGAGGTGTTCAGACAGTTATATATTTCTCCAGTCAATTTAAGCAGTGCACTTTCGGTAGATCTACCGCTTCTAAAGCCAAACTGAGAATCTACTACTGCTGTTTTCAGAGATTCTGGAAAGACACCTTCTAGCACACAAAAATTAAAGATAAAACATAGAACATCAGAAATATGAAATGAAATTTGTTTCAGTATGTAGCTTGAGATGTTATCGATAGACGAGGAATTCGATTTTTTTAGTGATGTTATAATTTTATGAATTTCAAGTGAAGTAAACGGCTCAAAGAAAAAGCTTTCTGATTGAAGATTTGTTTGAAGTCTACTATTATCGCGCTGCAGTGTAGAACAACCATGGTTTGAAGTACCATTACAAATATTAGTAAAAAAATTATTGAATAAGTCAGCGACTTCTAAAGGCTCAGATATAATTGAATTATTATAATTAATAATAATATCTGCAGTTGATCTATTTTTATTAAGAATTTCGTTAACAACTCGCCATTCCATTTTGGAGTTACCAGCGTTTTCAACTAATTTATTTCTAAAATAAGTATTTTTACAAAGAGGAATTTCATTTTTAACATCTCGACATATTTTATCGTAATACTTCTTTAGTCTAGCATTATTAGGGTGTTTATTAACAAGTAAACAAAGTTGCTTTTTCTTTTGAATTTTTCTTAATAAAGAGTTAGTCATCCATTGCTTAAGACATTTTAATTTGTTATTGTTTTTAAATAACAATTCAATATATAAGATATATATGATTGCAACTTATTGAGAAACAAATCAAAAGCAACAGATGGATCAACTGCAGTATACACTTCATCCCATAATTCAAAATTTAGGTGTGACTTTAGGGCGTCAAAATCTATTTTATTTGATTCTCTACCTTCGGATTGTTTTATTCTAGTTACCCTGCAAGTGAGTTGAATGCTAGTCAGACTATGGTCAGTAATTTTCAGGTCACAGGCCATTGTTTTATACTCCACATAATTGTTTCTGTGTAGCCTTATAATTAAATGGTCCAAACAAGAGTTTGATCGAGTAGGTTGATTCAGCACAGATTCAAAACCAAACGAAGACAATACAGATAGAAAACTATCAGTATCAGGTGAATCATGCAGGATATTAATATTAAAGTCACCTAACAAAATTATGTTTTTGAATTTTTGAAAATCCAAAAATCTCGAAAATTCATCTAGGAAAGTTTTTACTGTACATTTATGCAATCTGTTAACACAGATGAAACAGTAGTGAACACCGGAGATATCGCAACTGACGCTTATAATGTCAGCGCTTACCATTTTATATTTATTGATTTCACACCCTATTATGTTACTTCTGTAAAATACCGCGACACCACCAGCTGCATAAGATTCATTACAAGCTGCATCAAATGTAAAATCAGGAATAATATCAAAGTCTGACTTCTCTTCTTCAAAGATCCAAATTTCAGAAAGAAAAATTAAATCTGGTAAATGACACATAAGTGCGAGGTGAGAGAAAAAAGTATTAAAATTAGATCTCATGCTACGGATATTCTGGTGTACAACTGAAAAACCTGAAGATTGCTCATTATTTGGATGGTCTATACAAAAACAATTTAAATTATCAGAATTTAGTGAAAAACTGTTATCATTATAAGAATCAATTTGAGGATCTATCATTGAATTATTATATAAATTTGTATTATTCATAATTTAAATATAGAACAAAATATTTTAAGTTACAAGCTTAGAGAAATCCTCAAATGAATTTATTTTTATGACTCTATCACCTTCCCTTTTTCTGATAAGTACAGATGAATCCCTAACCCAGACAAACTTACATTTGTTTTCGCGTTTGAATTCATTTGCCTTTTTTAATAGAGACCTTGTGTACCTAGTGAGACAATCGTTGATGAAGATCTTACTGCTGCTGTTGAAGTTGTTGCTGCTGCCAGCGCCGTTGTTGTTGTTGTTGTATTGAGAACCAAAAATAGTGGCAGACAATTTTTTTCGGCTCTCGCGCATCTTCCTCATTACAGCTTTCTTCCGTTGGATAGTTGAAAATTTTACGCACACGATGTTGGAAAGAAATTTTTTGCTCTTGTTGTCACTCTTGACACTCTTGACATAACACGAATCAATCTCGCTGGCATTGATCTCTTCACCAATAACATTAGATAGAATAGCATTCACTTTCTCTTTCACGTTCGCATTGTTTACATTGGGAATGCCAATAATATCAACTGCACACTGTTTCTCTTTCTGCTCCAGCGCATTCAACTTCATCTCAAAAAAATCGACTCTCTTATTTAAAGAATTGTTACATTCCTCAAGAGTTTTAGTTTTAGTAAGCGCCTCAGTAATTACTTGCTTTAACTGAATAATTTCGCTGTACAGCAATTGCAATGTAATCGGTTGTTGACCCGTATTGTTGTCATCTTGGGAAGCAGGTGTTGGGGTAAGGGCTGCAGGACTGTTGATTTTTGTGGACTTGTTAGCAGTATCTTTATTGTTGGCGAAACTACAACTAGTAAGAGTATTAAGAGTAGTACTCTTAGAGGAGCTTAGACTTGAAGATGCTTCAATAGGAGCATCTACCAAAATTGATTTTCTCCGCTGAGTAACACAACTACCACATTTAAAACCTTGATTATTTTTCTCGTAAAACTCAATTTCTCTTTTTTCTAATTTCGCGCACTTTGCGTGGAAATATTCTTCACAAATAATGCACTGAATTTTCAGATATTGTCTATCAATTTTTAAAAGACACAAACCGCACTTCATTTTTCCACTATTTATGGTTTTATGACTTTTATTAGCAAAAAAAGGAATAGCATAAACAAATATAACTTTTAAATTTAATTTATTTTTGTTTGAAAAAAGACTTTTAGGAAGAGTAATTCTCTATACGTGTGTCCCCATCAACACTCAAGAGAACTTCGTTCAGTCTTTCTTCCTGTTTAGTTTTCTATACGCAATTTAAGTAATTTTCACATTTTAGAGGCTGATAACAACAAAATTATTAAATGTTGAGATTTAATTTACAGTCAAAATCGGTTATAACGACCTCAAAGGGACCGATGAATTTGGTCGCTGTAATCGATATCAAGGTATATATGTAAATTAATCTGTTTTCAAGTAGAGATACTTTTTTTTGTTACATTTTTACATTATTCTTATTGTAATATCGACTGCATTAGCGACATTTAGACATTTCGAATATCGACTGTATTAGCGACATTTAGACATTTTAGATATCGTTCAGCGACATCTAGTGGGGGATTAGTGCTGAACTTAAGTGCATTCAGCAATTATAAGAACCTTCAGGAATTTTCTAGCACTTAACTCAGGCACGCTCCAGAACTATCGATATCTCACTAGATGGGCAAATCGTCGCCAGGAAGGAAGATTCTGGATTCGTATCTCGGGTATAAATACTACGAGCATTGAGAGCATGGACACAGTTGACTTGAGAATTATTAGAGATACAGTTGAAAAGTGATTTGGATAGAGATTTTAATAGTGAATTAAAATTACAGAAGAATTTGATTGAGATCGTTTGGAATAAAAGAGTTGTGAATAAATTGGATTAAAAGAGTTGAGTATTGTTGGAATAAATAAAAGATAATCAGTTGTTTGTGAAAAGATTTAATAAAGACAAATAGAATCAGAAAGGAGAAAAAGTTTTATCATTGCGAACCGGCAAACACGTTACATTTGGTGTCAGAAGTGGGATAAAACTTTTTCAGAGTGATAAAAACGTTCAAGAAACAGTTTTGGAACAAAAAGAACAGTGGTGAAATTTAAACGGTATTTGAAATTTGAATAGAAATGGGTCGTAAATTGAAAAATCTGTCCCTGGTCCAGTTAAAAGCAGAGCTGAGTAAGAGAAATCTTCAGACCAGTGGGCTAAAAAGCGAATTAGTGCTCCGGCTGCAGAATGCTGTGCTAGAAGACGGTGGAGACCCCGAAACGGAGCTATTTGACGTAGAGGAGGAGGAGAGTGTAAGTGCAACGATTGACATGGCCGCGCTTATGAGACTGCTCACCGAGCATAAGAACGCTCTGGAAGCCAAGTTAGATGAGCAGAAGATATCCCTATTAAGTGAGCAGAATAAAAAGTCCGATGAACAGAAGAGCTCTCTTGAAACCAAGTTTGATGAGCAGAAGAACGCTCTGGACGCCAAACTCGATGAGCAGAGCAAACATTTCGAGAACTCTCTGGACGCCAAGCTTGATGCCAGATTCGATGAGGCGAGGAACTCTCTCGATGCCAAGCTGGAAGAGCAAAAGCATGTTCTCGAGGGTCTAGAGGTCAAATTCGACCAGCAAATAGAAGATGTCGAAAAGAGATTGGAAGTGAAATTCGGTGGTCAGTACGAAGAAATGGAAAAACAATTCAAACATCTGACCAATGAACTCGACGGTGTGAAGAGGCAAAAACTTCGTGTGAGTTCAATCGAAGGTCCGAGAAGAAAGGAGATGCAGCCCCCAGTATTCGACGGTCAAACATCATGGCCGATATACAAGAAACAATTTGAAGCCGCCGCATTGGCCAACAATTGGGACGAGGAAGAAAAATCGATTGCACTCACACTTGCACTCCGAGGCTCAGCCGCCGAACTACTCCAAACCCTCGCGGATGACCAACATCGTGATTACGGCTCGCTACTGAAGGCCATTGAGATGCGATTCGGCGATGACCACATGCAACAAGTGTACCGGGTCCAGTTGCGCCGAAGGGCTCAAATGAAGGGAGAGACACTGCAGCAGCTGCAGGCAGATGTGGAACGTCTGGCGCATCTGTCCTACCCCAATACTGGAAAGGAGATCATCAACGAGATGGCAACCGAAGCGTTTGTCCAAGCCATTGCCGACGACAAACTACAAACGGCTGTACGAATGGCTGGGAAGAAAACACTTGCTGAGGCTTTGGCTTTTGCTCTGACAATGGAGGCAGCAGATCAGGCCTCCCAGAGGATTCATCGTGTCAGGGAAATAGTCACCGAAGAATGCTCCTGCCAGAGGGTGGACGTCGAGCGCCAAAATAACGCCGCAGAAAGGCAGATTCGTTGCTGGAATTGCAACAAGATTGGACATCTACAACGGCAGTGCAGAGCACCACGAAGAAACGGAAGCTGTCCTCATTGTGCTAGCCGGAGACGCAACGAAGAAGTATCCAGCGGAGATAACATCCGTCCTGCTGGTCAAGCTTCTTATTCGGGAAATGCTTAAGAGCCAACTTCGCGGGGCAGAAGTTGGTTTCTGGAATCGATGGCCCCAGAACCACCATCCAAGTCTCCCAAACCAAGCGATGCAACAAAAGCTTGACCGTGGAAGCAATTATGGGCAACAACAAGTGCGTGGCTACCATAGACACCGGTGCCACGGCTTCCATCGTAAGGAGGGATCTCGTCCGGAATTCATGGCTACACAACACCAGTTGCTACTGCCTGAGGACTGCGACAGGAGAATCAGCAAAAGTCTACGGAGAAGTTCGCCTGAGAATACAAATGGCAGGCTTAACATTCTCACACGTGTTCCTGGTGGCTGACATATGCGACGACTGCATCATCGGGGTGGACTTTATGGAGGCACATAAGATCATCCTGGACATCGGAATGCAGGTGCTGAGGTATCGACATGTGGAGATTCCTATGGTGTACGGAAACAAAGGCACAGTAAATCTCAGGTCGGTAATCAGCAAGGACGACATTTTACCACCCTCTGCAGAGACAGTAATTTGGACAAATTTGGAGGGTGATCCTGGGAACCATCGATTCTTCCTCATTGAGCCAGATAACCAAAAAGACTCCCAGAACTACATCGTGGGAAGAATTCTAGTGGAACCAAAGAACAACATGGTACCAGTAAGGCTCATGAACCCGAAAAACTACAGCGTCAAATTAAAGCGAGGGGAAGTGATTGGAGAATGCGTACCGATTTCCGCGATCTCAGCAGCAACTGAAGAGGAGCCTGTGAAGCCGGTTCCGTCATACAGATTGGCGGAACTACGGAAGACCATCTTTCAACATTGTGAACTTAATCAGGAGCAGCGAAGCACGGCAGCGAATCTACTCGGTGAGTTTGCTGACATATTTGCGTTACAAGATGGGGACCACGGCCGAACACACTTAGTACAGCACCGCATAGACACCGGGGATGCTAGACCGATTAGACAGCCTGCCAGGCGACTCCCATTAGCAAAGCAGACAGAGGTTGCGGAGATGGTTTCGTCGATGGAGAAAGAAGGGCTAATTGAAAGTTCCCAGAGCCCGTGGGCATCACCTATTGTACTAGTCAAGAAGAAGGACGGCAGCACCCGATTCTGCGTGGACTACCGCAGGCTGAATGATGCTACCAAAAAGGATAGTTACCCTTTGCCCCGGATCGATGACACACTGGACACCCTCTCTGGAGCCCAATGGTTCTCCACTCTCGATCTAAAGAGCGGCTATTGGCAAGTGCAGATTCACCCAGAAGACCGCGAGAAAACCGCATTCACTGCCGGAAATGGACTGTGGGAGTTTACAGTCATGCCATTTGGTTTGTGCAACGCTCCGGCAACTTTCGAGCGTCTGATGGAACGCGTCCTGCATGGACTAACTTGGAAAACCTGCTTGGTGTATCTGGACGATGTCATTGTGGTGGGAAAAACGTTTGCGGAACATCGAGACAACCTAAGGGAAGTCTTCAAACGCTTACGCAATGCCCACTTGAAACTCAACTCGAAGAAATGTGCGCTCTTTAAACGAGAAGTGAAGTATCTAGGTCACATTATTTCGTCAGAGGGAGTGAGAACGGATCCGGACAAAGTTGAAGCCGTTAAAAACTGGCCAGTTCCCAAAGACAAACACCAATTGAGGAGCTTCCTTGGCCTCGCCACATACTACCGACGGTTCGTAAAGGATTTTGCCAAAATTGCGAAGAGCCTGCACCAGTTGACAGAAAAGGGAAAACAATTTAAGTGGTCAGGCGAATGCGAGCAGAGTTTTCGGCAACTTAAACAACAACTATGTGAGGCTCCAATACTGGCCTACCCCATCCCGGACAAGATGTTTATCGTAGATGCAGATGCCAGTAATGTTGGGATCGGAGCTGTCCTTTCGCAGGTGCATGATGGCCAGGAGAAGGTAGTGGCCTATTTCAGTAAGGTACTCTCTAAACCAGAACGGAACTACTGTGTAACAAGACGGGAACTTCTTGCTTTGATTATGGCGACGAAACATTTCCACAAGTACCTCTACGGTCAACAGTTCCTCCTACGTACAGATCATGCAGCTCTAAAATGGTTGTTGCAGTTCAAAAATCCTGAGGGTCAGATCGCGAGGTGGACAGAGCGATTGCAGATGTACGAGTTCGAAATACAGCATCGCAAGGGGAAACTCCACTCAAACGCGGATGCATTGTCGCGACGACCTTGTAAAGCCGACTGTAAGCATTGTGTACGAAAGGAGGAGAAAGAGATCGTTCCCGTCCAAGTAGTTAGAGCTGAACCCATCACCGGTTGGAGTACCGAGGAGATCCGGAACGCTCAGAAGGAAGACCCGGATATCGAGCCGATACTAGCTTGGAAGGAAAACATGGAGAAACCCGATGGTCGAGATATCTCTGATAGAAGCCCTACCCTCAAAGCATATTGGGCACAATGGGACTCTCTTCATGTTCAAGACGGCATTTTGAGGCGGAAATGGGAGATGCCCGATGGAAAGACGTGTAGGATGCAGCTCGTGGTGCCACGTTCAAAAGTGCATGAAGTGCTGCAGGAAATGCACGATGGTGTATCCGGAGGACACCTGGGTGTAAATAAAACGCTGGATAAAGTACGGGAACGATTCTACTGGCTCAGTGCGAGAGACGACATCGAGAGCTGGTGTCGAAAGTGCGTCACGTGTGCAGCGAGCAAGGGACCACGCGTGAAAACCCGGGGAAAGATGCATCAGTACAACGTGAGCGCACCGTTTGAACGAATCGCTGTCGACATCGCAGGGCCGTTCCCGGAAACCGACCAGGGCAACCGATACATCTTAGTTGTTATGGACTACTTCAGCAAGTGGCCTGAAGCGTTTGCGATTCCCAACCAGGAGGCTAAGACCGTCGTAGAAAAGATTGTCAACAACTGGGTGAGCAGGTTTGGTGTACCCATGGAACTGCACTCGGATCAAGGACGGAACTTCGAGTCCAAGCTATTCCAGGAAACGTGTCAACTACTCGGAATCAAAAAAACTCGAACGACTCCACTTCACCCACAGTCCGACGGGATGGTAGAACGGTTCAACAGGACATTGAATGAACATCTCTCCAAAGTCGTGAGTGATTACCAACGTGACTGGGATCGACATATTCCCTTGTTCCTGATGGCTTACCGTAATGCAGTTCACAGTTCAACGGGACACACTCCGTCCGAAATCCTTTTTGGTCAACCTGTCCGGCTACCTAGTGAGGTGAAATTTGGTTCTCCCATGGATGAGCCGAAATCGGAAGAAGAATATGTGGCAGACCTAAGGGAAAGAATCGCCGACATACACCAAAGAACTAGAACGAAGATTAAGATAGCCAGTGACCGCATGAAGACCAGGTACGACGCGAAGACTACGACGTCAGGATTTCGGGAAGGAGATCTGGTATGGCTGTACAACCCACATCGACAAAAAGGGAGGTCTCCGAAGCTGCAGCAGGACTGGGAGGGTCCCTATACAGTGGTTACACGAATCAACGATGTTGTCTACAGAATTCAGCGGGGACTAAGAGGCAAGTTGAAAATCATACATGTGGATCGCCTACATCGTTACCATGGAAACAACGCCGATGCTCTTGTTCGGGACGAACAAGTGTAGGAGGGGGGCAGTGTAATATCGACTGCATTAGCGACATTTAGACATTTCGAATATCGACTGTATTAGCGACATTTAGACATTTTAGATATCGTTCAGCGACATCTAGTGGGGGATTAGTGCTGAACTTAAGTGCATTCAGCAATTATAAGAACCTTCAGGAATTTTCTAGCACTTAACTCAGGCACGCTCCAGAACTATCGATATCTCACTAGATGGGCAAATCGTCGCCAGGAAGGAAGATTCTGGATTCGTATCTCGGGTATAAATACTACGAGCATTGAGAGCATGGACACAGTTGACTTGAGAATTATTAGAGATACAGTTGAAAAGTGATTTGGATAGAGATTTTAATAGTGAATTAAAATTACAGAAGAATTTGATTGAGATCGTTTGGAATAAAAGAGTTGTGAATAAATTGGATTAAAAGAGTTGAGTATTGTTGGAATAAATAAAAGATAATCAGTTGTTTGTGAAAAGATTTAATAAAGACAAATAGAATCAGAAAGGAGAAAAAGTTTTATCATTGCGAACCGGCAAACACGTTACATTATTTATTCTTGAGGCGTACATACATACGAGCATGTATGTACAAAGTGGAGTGTGAAACGGAATACTCTTTGGCAAGGTCTTTATTTTGCTCCCCAGCTTCCAATCTCAAAACGATACCTGCTTTCTCTTCAATCGTAAAGATTTTTCATTTCTGACTCATTTTCCAATACGAACCGAATTAAATTAAACTTCTACGGCCACTCTTTACACAGAAAAATTTGCACTAAGTCAATTTCCCACCTATTGTTGAACGAACTCAAAATTTATTATTCCCGGATCTGGATCTGGATCTTCACAGGAAAATAAAACAACTTAGATCATTTTGCGCCTTAACTATGGAGGGTTTCAGCCTTTGCTTAGCAAAAATTGAAGTCAGCTGTCAATTGTTAGTTTTTTAACAGAGGAACAAAAGAAATGGTTGCTACACCTTTCTTTTGTTCTAACGAGAGCTTTTGTCGTTACTAATCAGTGCTTCCCAAATTTGTAGGAACTCTTTTCCTCACTTTTCTTCGTCTCAAAGGAAAATACACTTTTAATATTTAATGGAAGTCTTTATTCGCTTTATTTTATGTTTACTAACTACAATACACGTCTTTGCTGTTTGAGATAAAGGATACGAATGCGACGCCAAATCTAACTCCTTTGTTGTCTGCTTTTCAATGCTGGTAAGGTAGTTTTGTCTTATTCCACAGCTGTCGACTAGGTGGCTAGCGTGTGCCCACACCACTCCCCCCGAATGAGATCAAGTTTGCTTATTTTTCTCTGTCAGTTTCAAATTCAAACGTTTGATTCGACGAAGATTAATATTTACTTTTTTTTGTTTTGATATGTTCGTAATTCGGTGGTTGTTTGTTGCATTTGGTTTGTATCTGTATTCTTTTCGGAAGTGGATTGTTGGAATGTATCTGGAATCTTGGTGGAACTGGGCTGCTGGGAAGGATCGGGGTGTTTTACTGCAGGAACATCTAAGTCGTCGGCTGCCAAGTGAGCTGGTTTGAGACGTTCGACATTCACGTTGACTTGTTTTCCATTCAAATCAATGGTGAAAATCCGGTCATCTATTCTTCTCAATATCTGATGTGGTCCTGAGTAAGGTTGTTGAAGTGGGCGCTTAACCAAATCCAGTCTGAGGAATACGTGCGTGCAGGCGTACATGTCCTTGTAGCAGAATGTTTTGCGACGATATTTGTGTGATGCTGGGATTGGTTTCACTTTTCTCATGTGGATACGGAAATCATTAAGGAAGAATTGTGTATCATCAGGAGAATCTTCGTGTGTAAAAAAACTCACCCGGAATCCTGAGAGTTGTTCTGTAGAGGAATTCTGCAGGTGATGCTTTCAGCTCTTCTTTATAACACGTTCTAGCAGTACCTAGCAGTACCGTTGGCAATACTTGCGTCCACAGCGGATTTTGATGACACATTATAGATGCCTTCAGTGTTGGGTGCCATCTTTCCACCATGCCATTTGCTTGTGGGTGGTATGGTATGCTGTGGTGCGTATGCGTTTGCCACCTACTAAGCGCGATAGTGAAGTGAAAAGTGCGCTTTCAAACTGCGATTCCTGGTCCGTGGTGATTATTTTGGGGCTTCCAAAACGTGCTATCCAACAGGAATAAAATGTATTGGCTACCGTTTCTGCCGTAATGTCCTTAATGGGGATGGCTTCTGGTCATCTTGTGAAGCGATCAACCATCGTCATACAATACTTAAAACCTTGGAACTCCGGCATAGGTCCCACTAGGTCTAAGTGTATGTGGTCAAATCTCTGGTCGGGACTGGGAAATGCGGCTGGTGATGTTTGAATATGGCGTCCTACTTTCGAACGTTGGCAAGGGATGCAGTTACGGGCCCATTGCGTGATGTCTTTGCTCATGGACAGCCAGATATATCGTTGTGCAATAATTTTTGTGGTAGCTCGTCCGCTGGGATGCGCCATGTTGTGAAATGTTTCATAGACCTTGCGACGCAAGAGTTGCGGCACAAAAGGTCTAATATTGTTGTTTGACACATCGCAGTAGACAGCTTGTTGATTTTGACCATATGTCATTTTCTGTAGTTTCAGAGAGATGTTGTTCTTCAGCAGTTCTTGAAGCTCCTCATCGGTTGTTTGCTCTTGATAATCGATGACTGGTGGAGCACTGATAGCGTCGATCCGAGATAGAGCGTCTGCTATGTTGTTTTCCGTACCAGTTATGTACCGAAGGTCAGTGGTGAACTGGCTGATCCCATTTAATTGTCTGGTTTGCCGAGGTGACGCTTTATCCGATCGCTGCTGAAACGCAAATATTAGTGGTTTGTGGTCGGTCCTGATGTGGAATTCTCTGCATTCGATCCACGGTTGAAAATATCTGACAGCTTCGTAGAGGGCTGTAAGTTCCCTGTCATACGTGCTGAAATTCCTTTGTGCGGGCGAAAGTTTTTCAGAGAAGAATCCCAGGGGTTCCCAATTTTTATTTGTTCTCTGTTCCAGGACTGCTCCAAGTGCTGTGCTAGATGCGTCTGTGGTAAGACGGAGTTTAGCATCAGTTGTTGGAAGGGATAGAAGTGTGGCCTCTGCTACTTGTTTGCGGATTTGGTCAAAAGCTGCGTCTGTTGCTGTGTTCCAGGGTACTGGCCTCTTATCGTTCTTTTTGGAATCCTTCAGGAGTTCGTTTAGGGGTGCCTGTGTTGAAGCAGCGTTGTTTATGTGTCTTCTGTAAAAATTTACTGTGCCAATAAATCTTTTTAACTCCAGTATTGTTTGAGGTTTGGGAAAGTCGAGGATTGCTTGTACACGGTCTGGAAGTGGCGATGATCCATGCTCTGAGATCCGATAGCCCAAGAAGTCCACACTTGTTTATCCTAGGATGCACTTGTCGGATGCAGAGTCCAAAACGGCTAAGTCCAAAACGAAGATGTTCCTCGTGTTGCTCAGGTGAGTTGGAGGCTATTAAAAGGTCGTCGATGCATGCGAAAACGAAATCTAGTCCAGTTAGCACCTCGTTGATGAATCGCTGGAACGATTGCGCTGCGTTTCGTAAACCGAACGGCATGCTGACGAAATACCGAGAAAATCCAATGGTACACTTATGAGAACAAGTCGGAAAGGCCGATACGTGTCGTAGCTAGAGGACTTCATGCGTCGTGCTCAAAAGAAGATGTAGTCAGTGACCTAAGAAATAGAGCCTTTAAAATAGTTGATGCTATCAATATCGTTAAACGAGAGAAAAAACAGTCGAATGGTGAGGAAACTGCGGTCAAGCGCGGCCTTCCCCTTTTTATCTTAATCTTCGATAAAGCCGAAAAATTGGAAAAAATCTACGAAATAAAGACGATTCTTAATATCGTAGTTAAAATTGAACCTATGCGTAAGAATACAAGAATAATCCCACAGTGCAAACGCTGCCAAGGATTCAAACATACCCAGAGGTATTGTCAGAAAGAGCCGCGATGTGTAAAATGCGCCGGGAACCACCTCTCCAAAGACTGTGGAGTAAGTAAACAAACCTCTGCAACGTGTAGTAATTGCAAGGGAAAACATCCGGCTAACTATCGAGGCTGTGAAGTAGCCAAGGAACTGCAAAAAAGACGTGATAAATTCTTAAAGCCCCAAAACCAACACTCGAAACCGAGAAGTACAGCAAAGCCAAGGAGCGTTAAACACAAAGTTATAATAGAAACGCCATCGGTCTCTGGTCACAAAACCACCAAGAAAAAAGTAACAAAAGAACAGCCATCGGGCTCTGGACGTCAGACAACAAGCCCGCAAACATACGCCCAAGCCGCGGCGTCAGAAAATGGAAGAACCGACAATTCTGCGAACCCTGTATCTCACGTCTTTTCGGTTATTCTTACAAAACTTGAGGAACAAAGTAAAATAAATAAGCTTATTTTTGAGAGGTTAATCAAGATCGAAAATAATAGCAGAAAAACACGCACCCCAACGAGAACATGAATATGAAACGTATGAAAATACTAACATGGAATGCAAACGGACTTTTACAAAAACTTGACGAGTTAGAAATGTTCATACGAAAGGAAGATATTGACATATGCTTGATCTCAGAAACCCATCTGAAGAAGAAATCGAATGCAAATATAAGAGGCTACAGAGACTATCACGCTTGTCACCCATCAGAAAAGGCGAGAGGCGGATCTTCCTTGTACATAAAAGACTATCGCACACTCTGAAGACCTTAAAATAGAACTAGAAGCTATGCAAGTAAGCACGGTACGCGTAAAAAGTAGACAACATTTCTTTAATATCTCATCTATCTACTGTCCACCGCGATGCGCGCTTGAAAAAAATGATTTCACAGATGTACTTAACGCGCTTAGACCGAATTTTATTATCGGTGGCGATTTTAATGCGAAACACACTTTCTGGGGATCAAGATGCATCTCACAAAAAGGTAGAGCGCTTTATGAAGCGGGTATGGAGCACAGTTGTGACTTTCATTCGACGGGAAAACCGACATATTGGCCAGCCGATATCACAAAAATACCCGACCTAATCGACTTCTTCATTTTAAAAGGAATACCTGCCAATTTCGTAAAAGTTGACGAAAGTTTTGACCTCTCCTCCGACCATTCTCCAGTCATTCTGACGATGAGCAAAACCCTTAATAAAAAAGAAGATCAAGCGAGACTAACTAGTAGAAATACTAATTGGGAAAGCTTCAGGAAAGAAATCGAAGACAACATTGAACTAGGAGTACCACTCCAGACGCCCTATGAACTTGAAAACGAAGTTGATCGCCTCGTTGAAATCGTACAGTGCGCCGGGTGGAATAATACACCTCCCGAAAGAAAAAAGCCCACGAACTACGGCCTAAAATATCCACCGGAAATAAAAGAAATGATAAAGGAAAAAAGAAAAGCGCGTAAGAAATGGCAACAAAGTCGTGCTCCACAGCATAAAACGCACTTAAATCACCTGTGTAATTTGCTGAAACAGACAATAAGCAATCTTAAGAACCATGCAATAGGTACTTACCTCGAAAGCTTAACAGCGGAAAAAGAATCTAATTATTCGCTTTGGAAAGCTGTAAAAGGCACCAAAAGACCAAAAATCCCTTCGCCGCCTATCAAGAAAAGTGATGACGAATGGGCAAAGGGGAACAAAGAAAAAGCGGACATTTTCGCTGCCCATTTGGAAGAAACATTTAAGCCGTTCGATGGTCGAGCACTTATTCAAAATGTCCAACGCGAGATAGCACCTGACAATTACACAATAACACGTGCAACGCTAGCGGAACTCAAACAAGAAATAAAGAAACTAAAACCAAAGAAAGCTCCTGGTTACGACCTAATAACCGGAGAAGTCCTAAAAATGTTGCCTAGAAAAGCTTTAATCAAGCTTCTCTACATTATAAATGCTGCGCTAAGATTAGAATACGTCCCGAGCCAATGGAAAATCGCGGAAGTAATAATGATACTGAAACCAGGAAAACCGCCGAGTGACAAGAAGTCTTATAGACCCATTTCGCTGCTCCCAATCATATTTAAAATCTTTGAGAGAATATTACTCAAGCGCTTACAGCCGATCATCGAGGAACAAAATCTTATCCCTGATCACCAGTTTGGATTTAGAACGAAGCACTCAACTATTGACCAGGTGCACAGAATCACGGATGTAATAGAAAAAGCTCTTGAAGAAAAAAAAATCTGCTCAAGCGTATTCCTTGATGTCTCGCAAGCCTTCGAAAAGGTATGGCATGAAGGCCTAAAGCTCAAACTACGTCAGGTCCTGCCTGCAGGCCTGTATAACATACTGACAACATATCTCGGGAGTAGACTCTTCCGTGTCAGGCACGGAAACGAATTTTCGCAATTCAAAGAAATTTCAGCCGGCGTACCCCAAGGAAGCGTCCTTGGCCCGCTTCTGTATCTCCTGTATACCCCTGATATACCTCAAGAAGAAGACACCGTCCTTGCTACGTTTGCCGATGACACTGCTATTTTAGCAGTAGGCAAAACGACTGAAGAAACAACAGTCAAACTACAAAACGCTTTGAATAGTGTAAACGAATGGACAAAGACATGGCGGATCGCCCTTAACGAGACCAAATCTGTTCATGTAAACTTCACATACAAGAAAACGAACAGCTTGCCTGTCTTCATAAACTCGGTGCGTATTCCCTTTGCCAACGAGGCTAAATACCTCGGAATGACACTTGACGCAAAACTAAAATGGAAGTCGCACGTGAAAAAGAAACGTAAAGAACTAGAAACAAAATGCAGAGAAATGTATTGGTTACTTGGGAAACATTCCAAGCTTACTACTGAGAACAAGCTGCTTTTATACAAGCAAGTGCTAAAGCCGATATGGACATATGGTATACAACTCTGGGGTTGTACCAAACAAACAAATGCCAATATTTTACAAACTTTTGAAAATAAAGTGCTACGTGAAATTGTCCACGCACCGTGGTACATAAGAAATGATGATATACACAGAGATCTTGGAATTCCTACTGTCAAAGATGAAACTAAAAACTTCGCGCGAAAGCACAAAAATCGACTAAACGAACACGTTAATCATACAGTCCTACAACTTCTGGACGAAAGAAATGTATTGCGCCGTTTACAAAGGACCAAACCCTTGGACTTAGCACGATAAAAATTAACCGCGCCTAAATAGCGGAACAAGCAGGAACTTTCATTGGAAAGACACCTGCCAAACGTCTCTATATCGTGATAAAAAAATTGCTAGATAAGTCCTTACTTAGTTGCAATAACTAGCAAATTTACATCGAAGGGAGGTGTTTTTTAGTGAGTAAGAATCTCACACTACTATGAGCACACGTCTGTCCTCATAGTGTCTATGCAAGATTTTCACCTACCCCGGGAAAAAAAAAAAAAAAAAAAAGCTGACGAATTCAAATAGGCCGAATGAGGTTATCACTGCGGTCTTCGGAATATCCTCTTGGGCGACAGGAATGTGGTGAAATACTCTACGAAGGTCTAAAGTTGAAAAGATGGTCTTACCGGCTGCGATCGTAACGTAGTCCTGCAGTATGGATATCGGGTACCTGTCCGGCACAGTCTGCGCGTTGAGCCTGCGGTAGTCCCCACATGGTCGCCAGTCTCCGTTTTTCTTTTTTGCCATGTGTACTGGCCCACGGGCTGTTGGATGGTCTTAAATGTCCCGCTTCCATCATCAGCTGAAATTCCTCGTTTGCAATTTTAAGACGTTCGGGACGTAGTTGCCTGACACGTTGTGCGCACGGTGGTCCTGTGGTGGGGATGATGATGATCCAGCGGATGGGCCGACGGAGTCCAATGTTGAGGGTGAAGGCTCGTTCTCCATAAGTTCGTATCTTGGTACTATTGGCTGCGTAGAGTTGAAATTCTGCTGTTTTTGTTTTGTCGGCGCGGGTAGGTGGGAAAATTGAAATATCCGCGCCTGTATCGACGAGGAATTTTATGTTCGAATTTCGATCGAATATGAAAAGTCGACGAAGGTATGTGTCACCACCAGCAGCCGCCGATTCAATTAGTGGTGGTTGGAGTTTCACTGATTTGGTGGTATCCATGCACATGGCTTAGTGCATTTGTTGGCTTTGTCGGCGAATCTGCGGTGGTAGTAGCAGATTGTAGGGTCATCAGGAACTGGTTTATTTTGCGTGTTATTGTTGCGATATGTTGATGAAGATGATGATAAACTACGGTGACGGGAGTATTTGGTGGATGTGATTCGATCTAGCCTTTGGGACAGTTTCTCCACTTTTTTGGTCAGTTCCTGAACTTGCTTTTCCAGTTCACTGGAGTTAGGAACACGAGTGACAGGCATAACTTGTCCGATGCTTGTGTAGCATTGTATGTCCATAATTCTATCGGCGAGCTCAGCGAGGTTTGTGTTGTCGAGACCATCAGCTGTGGCGAGTACAACCTGGACGTGTGGTGGCAGGCGGTCGAGCCAAAGAGTCCGGATGAATGTAGCATCTAGCAGATTGCCCCCAAGTCGGTGCATTTCTGCCAGCAGCTCTGATGGGCGTTTGTTTCCCAGTTCCAGGCCTGAAGCTAACGTCTTCAACTGTCGTTCCTGTGATATTGAGTAATGGTTAAGCAACGCCGTTTTTATCGCTTTATACTAATCTTGAGCGGGCGGTTTGGCAACAATGTGCTCAATTACCGATAAGGTGTCCTGATCCAAACGGGCGACGACAGCGTGGTACTTGGTTGCATCAGCTGTAACTCTCCTGCTATGGAACTGCGACTCTATTACTGTGAGCCAAAGCTGTACTTTTTGGGTCCAGAAGGGTGGCAGCTCAATGCGTTCGATTCTATCGACATGACGTCCATCTTCTCTGGAGTGATGTGCGCGAGTTTCTTCTTCTATGCCATTGATATCCTGTTGATCGGTTGTTTGCGCTCTGGTTGGCAAGTGCGTAAGAGGCATGTTTTATGGTGCACAGAAAAAAAAAACAGATAATAATGCGCAGTGCGATGTCGACTTATTTAGTAAAAGTTTTTGCGCAGTGTGTTCGTATATTTCCTTTAAAAATCGGGGTCACCAATTGTAGGAACTCTTTTCCTCACTTTTCTTTGTCTCAAAGGAAAATACACTTTTAATATTTAATGGAAGTCTTTATTCGCTTTATTTTATGTTTACTAACTACAATACACGTCTTTGCTGTTTGAGATAAAGGATGCGAATGCGACGCAAAATCTAACACCTTTGTTGTCTGCTTTTCAATGCTGGTAAGGTAGTTTTGTCTTATTCCACAGCTGTCGACTAGGTGGCTAGCGTGTGCCCACAAATTTAGGATAGCAAATGCCATCTACTTGTTAGAACTGAAACTAATTTTTAGATCAGGAAAATTGATCTTGATCAATAGCAGGATCCTGTGTTGTTGTAGTGCATACAAATCAATGATCTATATGGATCATCGGCCAGCCGTAATGCGAAATAAAGCCGAATTTTGACATTCGTCCTTATTTCACTTTCAAATGCGTAATAAAGCCGAGTCGGCCTTACTACGCTTTATGGAATCTCGAAATATTAATTTCCCGAAAGATTAAATGGTTCTCGATTTCACCACAACCCATATAGGGAATCTGTATTGCACCGCTTCGCTACTGCGTCCCTTTTATGTCCAAAATCGGTGAGGAGAAACAGGTTTTTGTTACATTCCGTTGTTGTTGTTAGCTTTGCTTATTCTCTTGCCTTCTCTCTAAAATCTCGGCTTTATTTCGCAAACAATGTTCGGCTTTATTTCGCATTTGAAAGCGAAATAGGGCCAATTCCAAAAATTCGGCGTTATTTCGCTTTCAGAATGGGAAATAAAGCCGAATTTTGAAATTTGGCCTTATTTCGCTTGGCGTTATTTCACGGCACCTAGCAACCATTCTTTTGTTCCTCTGTTAAAAAACTCACAATTGACAGCTGACTTAAATTTTTGTCAAGCAAAGGCTGAAACCCTCCATAGTGAAGGCGCAAAATGATCTAAGTTGTTTTATTATCCTGTGAAGATCCAGATCCAGATCAGAGAATAATAAAACACGGCTTTTATTATCGCCGATGATCCATATAGATCATTGATTTGTATGCATAACAACAACAACACAGGATCCTGCAATTGATCAAGATCAATTTTCCTGATCCAAAAATTAGTTTTAGTTCTAACAAGTTGATGGCATTTGCTATCCTAAATTTGGGAAGCACTGATTAGTAACGACAAAAGCTCTCGTTAAAACAAATGAGAGGTGTAGCAACCATTTCTTTTGTTCCTCTGTTAAAAAACTGACAATTGACAGCTGACTTCAATTTTTGTTAAGCAAAGGCTGAAACCTTCCATAGTTAAGGCGCAAAATAATCTAAGTTGTTTTATTATCCTGTGAAGATCCAGATCCAGATCCGGGAATAATAAAACACGGCTTATACTGCGCCGATCGTCGATGCCTACTGTGTTATTGTTGTTGTTTTTCTTTTCTCATGAGAGTGGTGGCTTTACACTGTACGTGTGCCTTTTGTATGTAGAATTGCCTGTGTGTTGATTTCACTTTTAATTGCGATTATAACCTTTACTATTTATTCGACCTTAAAATAACAATCATTCTGCAAAGAAAGAACTTTCTAACGGTATATAATTTATGAAAACCGGTTCAGTAGAAGCGTCGTAAATGGTACCGAAACTTTCAATGTTCACGTATTAATATCTAGATACTGACGCGTCGTCGGTTTCCCTTCTCACTCGTCACGTCGTAACTACTCATTTTGGCGTCGGTCGTTGGCTTATCGCCTTATATAAATTCTAAACAATGAATAGTTAACCGTCTATTATCTGTCTAGACTGGAGCATGTAATTAAATTTATGTTTTGTATCGCTCTCTTTCGCTGTTGGATCACCAAGGAAGTAACGCTTGCTACAGTTTGTATTCGAACTCAATCACAATTTCTGTATTGCACTGCTTCTTTTTATTTTTTTACTGTTTTTTTTTAAATTTTCTTTTCAAAACAACCGGTCCTGTACTTCCCACCTGGTATTGCGTTATGTCAAAGCAATTTCCAATACATACCACAACGTGCTTGCGTTGTCCAGCACACCTTTTTTAAAGAGTCTCATACTGACAAATAAAAAAAAAACCGCATGATCGTAGGTTGTTGCGTTTTCTAGATATCAAAGGCGAAACAAATTTTCACACACACACGCACATACAGACATCACTTCGAAAATGGGTCCAAATGATATCTAGTGTATCATAATGTGAACCTCTGTTTAAATCTCGAACTTATGTTTTTTTTGGCCGATTGCAATATTTCCCCTAGGGAGGTGGGAAGTAAAAAACTCCGAACACTCCACCTGGGTTGATGGCGTCCAAACTCAAGCTGTCAAAAAACATAACGCAGCACGCAAAATGAGAGAGGAGAGACCAGCATTACTTTGCATTGAACTTTTTATCACGCTTTGTACAAAGTAAATTAAAAGAATTTTTTTAATTATCTTCGCTAATAAATATCAAGTGTATACAGTAGAATCTGGATTATAGCGACGCGACGTTCTTACCGGACGACGCACAAAACGAACTGAAAATCGTAACTTTTCTATTGTATGCAAACTTAACAATGCCATGTTGTTGTGTCACGTTGCTGAAAGCGGTTATTCGTTATAATCGAAATCGTAGTAAATGGATTCCACTGTAATTACAAAATCTGAAGTGTTCTAATTTGATTTTCGTCGCCCCAACCGCTAACTAAGCTTTGACACTAAGTTTCTTCCTAATTATAACAGATTGATCACAAAATATATTCAGTTTACAGGATAATTCTGCATTGCCCGTGGGACCCAATCGTGTGCCTTCTCAAAAGCCACAAAATAACTGAAGATAATTTTGGCATACGAAAGCCACATTGCTCATCACCTAACCTAGGCTCAACCACAGCTCTGGAACGTGTTTCTAATACATTTGCAATGACTTTCACGTGGATATTTAAGTGAGATATACCCCCATTTCGTAATTGGCACAATCGCTTTTGTCCCCTTCATCAAAAAAATGTTTGTCAGTCCCTGGGTGCTGTACCCCATTGTACTATTTCTCTACTTAAAGCCTTGGGAATTTCTGGTTGGATCTAATCCATACTAGCAGATTTTCAAACTCTTTAGTGATTTAATCGTGAAAGTAACTTCTTCTACATAAACAAGTATTTCAAATCTAAAGTTTTGTTAAGGAATTACATTTTAAATATTAAACACGTATTTTATTGACTTACATTTTCACTCACCAAAGTACCATTCCAATGGATTAGCCACAAGTTCGTAAATATAATGAATATAAACAAGGTCGAAAATGCTAAATCTGTCTTCGAGTTATCCTAAAATAAAATACCCGTTAACTAAAGAAATTACAAACATGTTAATTTTCAGAACTCACCCCAGAAGCCATTTCGTAAATAACAAAGCACATTACAATCGAATAAATCATAAAATCCATAATTACCGGAATCTGTATCAAATTCTGCAGTTGGTCCATAAACCTGGAGGAAAAGGAAAATTGCAAAGTAAATTATTTCCGAACAGGACACACATGCCTTCCTAATTATGTTTTTCTACAACTTTTCAATCCGTTCCCAAGAAGTCTCCAAAATACTACTTGTGAATAGAAAGCTGCAAGCTTGCGGAATGAAGTAAGAACAAACACCTTATTTGGACGTTATAAAAGGAAACCCCATTAGATGAGGCCATACATATTGAGTACGAACAAGTGGATATAAGGATATAACGCATTTGGCATGCGTTGATAGGCCGTGGCTTAATTTTTAGTGAGATTTTGTAATCAAAGTTTACTTACCAGCGAATGCGAATTTGCTCACTTATACAAAATTTACATAGTCTGGTACGAAGATAGTTGATCCTATCATTTTCATTGACAAGGCTTGAATAGACTATGACTTCACTTGGTTCCAGAATCACTTTCGATATCTAACATGGAAACAGAGAGTTTTTAAAAAATTCAAAACACCTTTGTAACCTGTCTACTTACATCCATTTCTGACATTCTCTTGTGCATAATTTTCCATTTCAAATTTATGTATAACATCAAGTTGGTAATGGTTATGGGCCACAGTGGAATATATAGCAATACCAAGAAAGTAACAAAAAGAGGAAAAGCGAACCCCAGACAAAAATCTTCATGGACCACTCTAAATGGAAATAGTTTTACAAGCAACGATTGTGTATTTGCTATATTCTGGGTCTGAAATAAACCACATTCAACAAATATCCAAATCATTCTTCGACAAAACACGAACCACTGTATAGTAAATAATAGATTCCTGATCAAACACAATTCTGTAAAACGAATCTATATAGAAAATTATTACTGCCGTTATTGTAGGTGTATAAACAAAGATCTGAATAATGAACATAAATTTGCAGGTTTTATCGAGCATCAGCTTTTCACGTTCATCGGCATTTATCATGAGTTTCTCCATATCCTCTTGCAAAAAGTTGAACATTAAACTGAGTCCTTTAAAAAAAATTTAAATTAGATACTTACAAGTTAACAAAATTAAACGTCTTACTTCGTCTCCGAAAATAAACATTAATGTATGCAATTGATGTGGCCACGAAAGTACATGTTGCTGATAAACACAGTGGGTTAACGCTTGCCATAGCCAACGACATAACCTGGTGTAAGAAAGATGGTAAAAATTTTGAGACACAAGGATGTTATGACAATAATCCTACCCCGCAAATGCTACAAACGGCAATAGAGAGAGTTATAAACGCACTCCGAAAATTATGCCACCTTTCAAGTGTTTGCGTCTCACTCATGATATAACCACCGATCAAAAACAATTTAACAATAAAACCAAACAGCTTATTTGTAAATAATTTCGGAGTTATACGCTCGCATCTAGTTGATGCCATCTTTGGAAAACCACTATCAGAACTCAAATGCGGCAGAGAAAACCATTCCCCAAAAATCAGTCCAAGTTTATTACACAGTTAATTACTAAAATCTAAATTAATTGCTTGTTGACAATTATAGTAATTATGTATCACCAAAACTAATTCATTTTATTCCTATTGATTTTACTGTTACATTGTAGTTGATGGTTGCTAACTATTTAATTGCAGATAGATTGTGGTGTTTAAAAGATTTCACACAATGGAATGTAGTCAACGCATTAGTGCCGAATATAATTTGGGATGTGACAATATGTTGTATTCTTTTTAAACAAAAGAACATATTTTCAGAGTTTTTTTTCTTTTTTTTCCCCCGAGGGTAGGTGAAAATCTTACATAGACACTATGAGGATAGTGTCTCATAGTATTGTCAGATTCCTACTGACTAAAAACACCTCCCTTCGATTTAAGTTCGTTCGATATTGCAAATAAGTTAAAATTTATCGAGCAATTTTTGTATCAGGAAATAAAACGTTTGGCAGGTTACTTTCCAATGAAAGATCCTGCATGTTCCGCAATTTAATCGCGGTTAATCCTTATCTCGCCAAGTCGGAAGGTTTTGTAGTCGGCGAAATAAATTGCTATCATCCAAGTAGTAGCACTTTCGAGATGAGTATTCCAAATAACGTACTTCCATCAGGATCTGTGCATCCTTCGAATGCAATTCCTACCCAAAACATTACCGAACTTCGCAACTCTCTTAGAATTCTTTACGAATTCCTTAATAACGTAGAAGAAATTCTCCATCACATTAAAGCTCTCGACGCGACATTGGTATATAAAATGTACTGTTATTTCTATCTACCCTTAACCTGAACACATTGTTGATATTGCATTGAATCTGCTTGTTTTAACACGAGAACATTTTTAACGCATATTCGCAGTCGCATTTGATTCATGGTTTTAAAATGTAATAATTCACACTCACTTCGCGCAACAAATTTAGTAAATAAAATAAAGAAATCGTACGTCCTTATAATGAAGGCATAAAGATCGGATATGTTTCTTTTGTCTGTTATATAATATTTTTTGAGTATGAAAGAGCAGTCCTTGTAAAAGTGGACGTGGAACTAGAGATGTTCATACAAAAAATACATCGATGTTTTATTCGATGTAATGCATCGAATCGTCACATCGATACATAACGATCAGTGGTGCCATTTTAGCACTTTTTATGCTAAATCTAGCATATTTCAACCATGAATTGCATATAATTTTTAATAAAATATGCTATATGCAATCTAGCATATTTTCTACTTAAACAAAAACTTTATACCTATCACGAAAATACTCGTTTTATATTTTGCAAAGTTCTCTCTATTTGATTTGAAAATGTATTTGTATTTTCATTGTATTAAAAATGTGTATGATAAATCTGTGCCAGATTTTTTCATTCGAAATTCCCAATTTTTGGGGAATAAAGAAGTTGATTTCCCCATTTTTCTTTTGGTTTTTCCCTATTTTTTTCGCCTTGCTGAAATTATTGTCATGCATTTTGTTTTTGCAATTTTACCTATGTACAGAGATAAGTCATAACTAGATGCCCAACTTTCCAGGCCCTTTTCCAGTGTCTACAAGCTGTTTTCCAATAAAATCCGGGGATTTACGCATACAGTCTCATTTTCTTTACAAATGTGCGTAAATTCACGGATTCACCCCGAAATCGCCGATTTATCTGTCATTTTGGTGGAGCTGTTCAATAACAATCGTCTTTTTTCAAATATTTGAATTTAACAGAAAGTTTCGAGAGAAAATAAATATGCATTTGTCTGAATTAACATGTTAAAATAAATTTCAATTCAGTTACAAGTATTTTTAAATACTTAAACTAATTTGGAATTGTAGAACCCATTTCAAGCATATAATTTTGTTCATGCAAAAACCATTTTTTTTGTAGTTTTTGGTTAATTTTGTTCATCTCTTACGATAGGAATGTTAAAAAAAGGCTTTACAATTATTTTCTTGGAAGCAAAGCAATGTTTTTTCCATGTTTATAAGCAATTATGTACATTTAATTTTGCCAATCTGTTTCTCGAGCTCGCAATCTCACTTTTCAGTAAAAATAAACTTGCACTAAGCATGAAATTGCATTTATAAACAAACAAATTGGTAAGTATTGCAAAATATACACTAAATCGTTAGAAAATTAACAATAGGTATAAAATTTCCAGGGTGGTATAACAATTCGTCGACGGGAATATTAAATTTACACCAATTGCCATACCTTACGAACATGAAAGCTGATTTTTTGGTTTAATCACGTGTGGGAAAATTGAAATGTCATAATATTTAGCCCGCAAATTTTAAAGTTTAATAATTTGCGAGTTTTGTGAATCTGGCTATTTAATTAGACTAAATTCGTACGCCGAAAAATTATGCCTTAATTAATAAGGGATGCAATTACATAAATAGCCCGAAAACGTAACCCATTTACTAGTTTTGATGAAAACAAAAATATTCAATTTGAATGTAATTGCTTTGCATTAGCCAAACAAATGTCAAAATGAAAGATATCCACCGCGTCGTTTTTAAAGGGACCATGTAAATTTTTGTTGCTTTTTCCCACACGTATTCACAGCCACGAAATTTTGACAAGGAAAACCAAGATGGCGGTAAAACAAAAACAATGTAAACAAATGGGTGTCGCGGGGCTAGAAAGACGGAAGTTGAACATCTCTTTATAATTTATTTCTGCCTATGTATGTCTTACAAAAATGTCAATGCATCAGATAAATTCAGGAAGAAAAAGGATTGAGTCCAATGGTGCATCGCTGCATGCTTTGTGGGCCTAATTAGTTGGTCAGTATGAAGTGGTGCTATAAGAAAGATTAAGTGACCAGAAGTAGTCCACTTTGAGTGCTTCTTCCTAAACCATTCAGATTTCATAAGGCGGCCTTTAAGAGCGGTCATACTGAAAACTTGTCTCTTTTTAGTCGAATTAACGCTAGGCTAGGTAAGCAATTGTTACAATAGTCAAGATATTGCCATTTTTCATGATTGTGAGCAGATTAACGATTTCCAAAGGAACTGAAAATCTAGACATTTCACATGTTTAGAAATCGGAACGCGCCCTATTTGGCATTTTGAAATATCAAATGTCAAACCTGCCAGACAATTGCTGCTCAATATCTTACTTTGTTTAATAAAAGGACAAGTAAATAAATGTTTGTATTAAAAAAAGGGTATCCGACAATGATGTTGTTGTTGTTAAACTTTAGCATATTATGCTTTATTCTTCCATATGATTTAGCATATTAATTTTTTAATTTGGCATATTATGTCAGAAAATTTCTGGCAACACTGATAACGATGCATCGGTTAAAAACATCGATGTTTTCGATCCATCGAAAAAAAACATCGACATAGTTGTTAAAAATATAGATTAGGCAATAAGAAAATGAGATACTATCCAAGGTTCTTAGTTAAGATAAGATTTCTTTAAATTTAATTAAAATTAATTTATCATGGGTTTTAGAAAGCTTGTTACTTTGAAATTGGACATCCCTATACTTCTACTACAAAGTTTTTGACAATGGCCTAGTACTTACAATTTCCTCCAAATTTACAAGCAAATTAAGGGATCAAGGGTTTTTTTCTTGCCTCCCTCCGCTTAGGCAGATTAATTTTGTTGGTGACATGCTTAATGTATTCATCCACCACAGCTTGGTATTTGAGCTTATCCTCAAGGTCCCTCTCATGTGCGCAGTTCCAGTCACCTCATTCTTAGCAATCTTACTCCTCCAATCCCACGTAGAATATACGGGACTCCCATTTTGGATCAACATTATAAAAATGTTTTATTTTACAAATTAACACATAAATTGTATAGTTCATAGGATTAAGTTAACAAGAGAACATGTTAATTTAACCTGGTGCACAATATTAATTTAACAGTGAGCACTTTTGAAGTATCAGAATTGTTCACGTTAACTTAACACTTTATAATGTTAATAGTCAAGAAAACAAAATTCTGTCAAAATCATGTATCGTGTTAAAACTTTAACACGGTTACCCGTGTTGAAAAATAACAACCTGAGAATTGGTTAAATTCTGGTTGATTTTACAGGATTTTTTCCCTGAGTGTATAGTTATTTGGATAAAAAGGTGGTCGTTGGATTCGTTTTTCATATGGAAAATGTTCTATTCTTTGATACAATAAGAGAGAGCTAGTGCTAGAGTCTCTGGTCTCATAGCTCTTATACTAGACCCAAGTGGTTCTCTTAGCCCTGTTAGAAAATTGTTGAGGCACATTTCGGCAAAAAGTTCTTTTTTCGCTTGAATAACGTTTATGTCGGTTTCGTGGATCAAGATGTTATTGTACAGTGATGACTGAATCTCAACTAATTCGCTATAGAAGGACTCCACTGTTTTGTTTCCCTGTTTTGAGGAATGTAAGTTTTTTTATAAGAGAAGTTTCTGTTTTCTTGTCTAAATAGTGTAATATTAAATTTGTTTTAATTCTGTCCCAATTTAGTGTAGTTCCGTACATATTTAGCACCTCATTCGCTTCGCCTTCGATTTTATTCGAATGGCGTGAAAAAGTATTTATCCTTGTGTCGAACCGTTGCGTCGAGAGCTTTAATAGGAAGGAGAATTTCTTCTACGTTATTAAGGAATTCGTAAAGTATTCTAAGAGAGTTGCGAAGTTCGGTAATGTTTTGGGTGGGAATTGCATTCGAAGGATGCACAGATCCTGATGGAAGTACGTTATTTGGAATACTCATCTCGACAGTGCTACTACTAGGCAGATTTACGTTAGCTAAGCTTAAAGTTAAATTTTCGTCAATATTTTCGGAAATAGTTCTAAGGGTCTTAAATAAGTTTCTGGGATATGGGAAAAAGGATTTTTTTCTTTTTCGCAATGGGTGGCATAAAATTATTATTAGTTTTCAAAATTTCACTTACATATTATACCCTTACAGTATTAGGCAGTTTATCATATTTCTTCTTTCTTTCCTTTTAGTGCGGATGGACTTTGGACCCTTGAATGTCAAAGCATAAGTTGTCAAAGCTCTGTGAAATAATTTCTTTTAAAAGGGATTTAGTGCACAAAAAAATCATAAAAGTTGTGCGACTAGTACAAGAAAATACGCCAATCCGCAATAGTTTGAAATCTGAGTAAGTTTTAGCTCGTAAGTTGCTCAATTCATTGCTTAATTTAACGACTGGCAAAACTGGAATACGCGGCAAAAAGAAAAATTGGCGAAACGTCACCCGAAGAAATTAGAGACCCCAAGAAGCCCAAAAAAAATGTCACTGCTCAGCGAAATAAGTGTTCTTCAGTTCGAAAAAATATTGGATACTAAGCTGGCTCAATTAGCCACAAAGGATGAGTTTAGGGTCCTGAGCGAGGAAATACATGTTCTGTGGACTGAAAACATGCATTTACATGCAAAAGTAGAGGCTTTGGAAAGTAAATGTATGCAGATGGAAGATCGTTTCAAGAACTTAATGCAGAAAGAGAGGGATGGCAATAGCCGTGTTTTTTCGAGAACTATACTCACTTCAGTCAAAAAAACGATTCATACTCAGTAGCAGCCGCACCAACCAATTGGTTTGCGGCTCGATTTCTTTTTCTTCATTTGACAGTTTGCAAATGTCAAAACCAAGGAAAAGCAACAAATACGATCGGCTAAGAGCTAATTTATGAGATTTTTCGCGCTCTGGTGGTCAATTTACTTGCTGCTACTGGGAAAGCTATCGCCACTTTGTGTGTTGTTATTGCTTTGTGTGTTAAATTTTACTGGGCTGAGTATACAGATCTCAAAAAAACACGACTAATGTCATCTGTCATGTTAAAATGCAGGCCAACAAAGATTGCAAAGAGGAATTGAAGTCTGTGTGTAAGAATGTTTTGCAAATGCCGAACTAGCAGGTAAAAGATTTACGGTCCAATAATGCTGAGTCTAAGAACTTTATGTTGCGTCTTAATGTGAATGAGGCTGCATCTGTTATCAGACAATTGAGGCTGCTTAATCAAGTGTGCATCTTAGTTCATAAAGACTACTCACCGTATATTCGCATAAAACGAAGGAAATTGATCGGCGTTAAAAAGCAATCAAAGATCGTTATTCGGATGCAAACGTTTTTCTTCGTGACGACAGGCTTTACGTTGATGATAAAATGCTGACATGGAATGGCAGTGGAAGGATTAAAACTAGGAAATCAGAATGCAGTAGAATTTTTAACAAATACATTTAGAAATAACAACCTAGATTTTTTAAAAACAAATCATGTCAACAACAGAATAAGCGTGTTTTTTTGAAACCTTGCTAGCCAGTAGTTGCTAGTGAAGTCAAATTTCACACGTAAAACAAATACAACAACCGGCTGGCTACAACTCTTGATATTATCCCCAGTCAAAAGCAACTGGCTAGGAATCTTACGATATCTCATGGGTAGGCGGCGCCAAAAGCGATGTTTTTATTTATAGACGTTGGTAAATATGTTCTTTTGACAGTAGTAGGGAAATAGACAGCAATAGAAAGACGGTAGTGAAAGAAAGACAAAAGATCAGAAAAATTATTTCAGAATGCTACACAGGGTGTTCCGCTCATTTAATTTTTTAATAACTTTTTTTAAGTATTTTATAAAAGATACATAAAGCATTCACATATGTGTTAGGCTAAATAATTTTGTTTTGTCATTCGATTGCGTGCTATTTTTATTAAAATACTTAAAGATATGGTACATGCGCACTCGTACATATAATTTTGTAGGATATTCTTTATCTCTGTTGTCACTTAGTCTGATGATTTTCTCCTTTCGATCTTTGTTTTCATGTTTGTTTAAATGCTATTGTTACATTTAACATTTAGGTACATTTTTACATTTTTAAACTGAAATTTGATAGTTCGTGAGTTTTTGAGGATTCAATTCGAAATCAATCCTGATGTAAACTTAGTAATTTATAAAAATTTGTACCCACTTCCAAAGTCTTAAATTTTACTTTCACTTATTTTATACGCGGAACACCCTTTAATACTTTGACAGTTGCCAACTTGAAGGTATAAAAAATCGGCTGGCTTTGGCTGGCTGGGGATCGTCTAAATGAACGACTGAGTTTCAAAAAAACACGCCTAGTGAAGTCAAATTTCACACGTAAAAAAAATACAACAACCGGCTGGCTAAAACTCTTGATAGTATTCCCAGTGAAAAGCAACTGGCGAGGAATTTTACGATATCTCGTGGGTAGGCGGTGCCAAAAGCGATGTTTTTATTTATAGACGTTAGTAACTATGTTCTCTTGACAGTAGTAGGGAAATAGACAGCAATAGAAAGACGGCAGTGAAAGAAAGACAAAAGATCAGAAAAATTATTTCAGAATGCTGCACAGGGTGTTCTGGTCATTTAATTTTTTAAAAACTTTTTTTAAGCATTTTATCAAAGATACGTAAAGCATTCACATATGTGTTAGGCTAAATAATTTTGTTTTGTCATGAGATTGCGTGCTATTTTTATTAAAATACTCAAAGATATGGTACATGCGCACTCGTACATACAATTTTGTAGGATAATCTTTATCTCTGTTGTCACTTATTGTGATGTTTTTCTCCTTTCTATCTTTGTTTTTATGTTTGTTTAAATGTTTTTGTTACATTTAACATTTAGGTACATTTTTACATTTTTAAACTGAAATTTGCGGCTTAGTTTTAGGCAATGCTTAAACTTTAAATACATTTTAATGCTTCCGAGACCCTCAAAACCATCTTCTCATGTAATAAGTCTAATTTTTTAATGTAATTAAACCACTTTGCTCTTCTTGAATTAGAAAAAGACAGTACATTTACTTCTAATATGGACACAATTTTAGTTAGGCATTTTTTTGTTTCGTGATTATTGCTTACCTCTCTTTATACTTATATTTCCAAATTTTTGTTCGGAACTTTGTCTTACGCCAATACTGGTGGAAAGATAATTAGGGTAAAACCAACATTTTATTGCTCCCTGATGTCACTGCGAGAAAAATCCCCTCCACCTTTTTAAGCTGTCAAACTCAATTTTCAATTTCGGTGTACATGCATAAATTGAATTCAATAGCCAAAATTTTTGTGATCGAATCGAATAAGCTTATTGAATTCGATCTGGGTAGGTAGGTATATATGATAGTTTTTGAGGATTCAATCCTCATGTAAACGTACTAATTTATAAAAATTTTTAGCCACTTCCAAAGTTTTAAATTTTACTTTCACTTACTTTCACTTTTTATACGCGGAACATCCTTTAATACTTTGACAGTTGCCAACTTGAAGGTATAAAAAATCGGCTAGCTTTGGCTGGCTGGGGATCGTCTAAATGAACGACTGGCTAGCTAGGTTTAAAAAAACACACCTAATGTCAACTAATCAAACGTCAGGTGCAGAAAGTTCTACACTGCTTCTCACGCCATCTACATTTCAAACCGTAAATACACCAGTCAACAGTTAAGGCGATAAAAGGGGATCTAGATAGGAACTATCCGTCTGCCAGAAATTTTGTAGTTTAAGTAAATTTTTAAATATTAGGATATAATAGATATAATATTTCTCTCATCTAGAGACCTATAAAGCTGCATTGAACGCGAATCTACAAGAAGCGAAAAGAGTATCTGAAAGTGGCCGGATAAATTTAGAAATTTTGGCAACAATAATTAAAAAATCGAATTGGAGTACAAGCTCTTATGTAAAAACCAGTGGAATCCGACGGCAAGCTGACTGGTTTGATAAGGAATGTTTTGCAAGTAGAAATAAAACGTTTGGCCGTCTTAAATTGTTCAGAAGGTTTGAAGGAAATTTCTTTCGGGTGTGGTATATACAATCCAATAAGGAGTATAAGGCTTTATGTCAACGAAAAAAGAAAGGATATTACGAAAACGAAGCCAGAAAGCTAACGTTTTGCAAGAATTCTAAAAATTTCTGGAGTTCAGTTCGGAAGCTAACCGGAACCAAACCACATACAAGCAAAGCAATTTCCATCGAAACCTTAAGAATACACTTCCAGAATCTGTTGAATCAGCCTATATTCTCTCCCGCCTTCGTATACGAGCAGCCAAGTTTTGAAAATATTATTTTGGATGCAAGAATAACCAGCATAGAAGTTAAAAGAGCTTTATTAAATAGCAGGGACAACAAAGCAGCTGGCACAGATAGAATTCCAACCGAACATTACATACACTGCTCTGATGATTTCCTGGAGGCCATAACAGAGGAATTCAATACAATTTTTGAGAAAGAAGCAGCTCCAACGTTCTTTAAGGAAACAATTATTTATCCGCTGCATTAAAAGGGGAGTGTGAATGAAGTTGTCAACTATCTAGGAATCGCCTTTCTAAACTCGTCGATGAAGATCTTTACATCAGTATTGCAAGCACGCTTCAAAGAATGGATTCAGGCAAATAGACTTCTTAGCGAATTCCAGGCTGGCTTCCGAGCGGGATATTCGACGGTTGACCAAATTGTCTCCTTATCAAACATAGCTTATTCTTACACCGAAGCAAAGAAGAAACTTTTCGTGTTTTTTGTGGACTTCAAAGCTGCTTTCGATACAATAGACCGTGGAGCTTTATTTTACAAGCTCTCTTTATTAGGGTTGTCCCTCAAATTCATCAAAGTGATAAAGAGCCTATACGAGGACACATCTTCATGCGCTTGGAATGGTGAAAATCTTTCGAGTCACTTCGGGACCTATGGGGGACTCAAACAGGGATGTGGACGCAGTCCAGACTTTTTCGCATTGTTTATCGACGATTTGTCAGAGTTTTTACCGGCAGGAATTACTTTTGCAGGCATCATTATAAAAGTTCTCATGTATGCTGATGACATCGTAATTATGGCGGAATCAGCCCAGTCACTTCAATAAATCGACTTTTCGAGTACTGATACACATGGAATCTAACAGTTAACCTTGACAAGTCAAAAGTTATGATTTTCCGAAGAGGGCATGGGCGTTATGCAAGACACGAAAAATTGTTCTACAATGGGGCAGAAATAGAAATTGTAAAGCAATACATGCATTTAGGCGTACTGATTTCAAGCAATGGAAGCCTAGAAAAACATTTTTCAAAGAAACTTGCAAGCTCCACAAACGCAATAAGGGCGACCTGGAGAAATTGTATGGGTAGTAGCCTAGTAACACCAAATACAAAGTATAAAGTCTTTCACGCTACAGCACAGTCAATTTTATGCTATGAATCCTGGGGTTTTTTGGAGTCCGAATCTTTAAAGAAACTACTAAGATTCTTTCTCAAAAGACTCTTTGGATTGCCGCAATCCACACCTTACTATATGTTGTACATCGAAACAGGACTATCGCCGCTTTATTTAACCACCCTCAGGCTCTACCCTCAAATTCTATCATGGAACAGCAGCAGAATTCCAAAAAAAAAATTGCGGAAAACATCATCACGCGAAAAACCTACTGGTTTAAGAAATGGTTGGAGTTAGCGGATTCATGTGGCTACATATTGGATTTAAATTTAGGAAACATAGCAACCCGGCGACAGCAGCTCTATTCGCTATTGCAAAAGGTGGACGCCATGTATCGCCAGAAGTTTTTTGATGCAGCCAGATCGTCGATATACCATATCTACTACAGCCAACTCGAACATAATCTTGAATCAAGGAATTATTTTAGAAGCGATATGTCAGTAGAAGCTATCTCGACCATATTCAAGACAAGGGGAGAGTTGCTAAACATAAACTACATTCCGCACAGAGACGATTTGCCGATTAGGTAGGTAGGTAGGTTAAAGAGGTGGATGCATCGCGTGGTGCAGCCTTCACTCGGACCTCTAATGGATCCATTATGTTCCTCTGTCGTGGAGTGACCATTCTGAAATTATTATTATTATTATAACTTTATTAAAAGATAAATAAATTATACATTTAATACAAAATAGGTAAAGCGCTAGCTACCAGGGCTTTCGGCTACATTCTGAAATTATAAGAAAGAAAGGAAGGGTCTAGATGAGTGCAGCTACGAACGTTCGGCCTCCCTGAACCATCCCGAATTCGTTGTGAATTTCAAAATGGCTTTTGGTGGCTTGTTGGACAGCTCGCCCAGGTCGTTGAAAATATATTCACCGAGGGCCGTCTTCCTTGTTCTATATAGGCTCGGACATTCGCATAGGAAGTGGGTTGTATTCTCTTCCGCGTCTGTATTACCGCAGCCTCTGCATAGTTCGTCTGTACTTAGCCGCATTCTTCTGCGGTGGGCCGCCAGTAGGTTGTGGCCTGTGATGATTCCTATGAAGAGGGCTAAGTTTGATCTGTTTAGCGCGAGAATGTGCCCCGTTTTTATCTTGTCGATATTTGTCCAGAGTTTCTTGGAGGTGCGGCATGATGAGAGTGCGCTCCATCTCACATCAGCTTGTCTGTGAAAATCTAGTGCAATGCTCGATTTCACTAGAGCTAGGGGGGGCAGAACTAAGTGGTCGACCAGTGATAGGTCCTGTTCCGAGCCCTTCCTGGCTAGTTCATCCGCCATTTCGTTCCCTTGAATTAGGGCGAGGATACCTTTGTGTCCCGGGATCCACCAGAATGTAGCGTTGTGGTTCGCGGTAAGGGTTTTGAGTTCTTCGCGACAGCGTTTTACGATTTTCGACTTAACTACGGTGGCTGAAATGGCTTTAATAGCGGCTTGGCTATCTATGTAGATGTCGATAGTTTTCTTAGAGACCAGTTTCATTGATAGTTCACAGGCTGCCTCGGCGATGGCTAGGACTTCCGCTTGGAACACACTTCCGTGGTTCGGAAGTCTTATTGACCTCTCTATGTTGGGTTCTAGTGAGTAAATTCCAGAGCCTACTCTTTTCTCGGTTTTCGACCCGTCTCGTCTGTGAAAATCGAAATTTTCGTCGGGTTGATAGCCTTCCCGCTGGCCCACTCTTCTCTTGAGGGGAAAGCCGTTTTTATGTTAAGGCTGAAGTCAGGAGATGGTGTGAGGTAGTCCGAGTCAGTTTCTAGTTTTGCCCAACTAGCTATCTTCCGATGGAAGAGATTGGATTGTTTTAAACGCAGGGCACTTTTCGCGACTGATTCCTTTAGGTAGAGGTCTAATGGAATTAGGGCGAGAATGGTTCTAGGGCTGCAGTTGGGGTGGTTCTAATGGCGCCAGTGGTGCCTATACATGCTAGTCGTTGTATTTTGGTAAGTGCCCTGAGATTTGTTGTTTTCTCTGCTGCAGGCCACCAGATTAGGCATCCGTAGGTAAGGATAGGCCTGACAATGGCTGTGTACATCCAATGGATGATGGCGGGTTTAGGACCCCATTTCTTACCAAGCATTTTGCTGCATGCGTAGAAGGCGATCGACGCTTTCTTAATTCGTTCTGAAATGTTCTCTTTCCAAGTCAATTTACGGTCAAGGATGCACCCCAGGTATTTCGCCCTTTTTGAAATTTGAAGGGGGGGGTCCCTTCGAGTCTTAAGGGCCCGAACGTTGGTATTGTTCTTTTTTTCGTGAAGAGAACTATCTCTGTTTTTTGGGGATTGACGTTTAGTCCACATGCTTTAGCCCAGTTGTTCAGAGTGTTCAGGGCTGACTGTAAAAGCTCGGTGATAGTGTTCAAGAATTTTCCGGTTACCAGTATGACAACATCATCGGCGTAAGCGACGACTTTGACCCCGCTGTGGCTTAGTTTCATTAGGATGTCGTTAACAACTAGAATCCATAGTAGGGGTGATAGGACCTCTCCTTGCGGGGTACCCCTTGAGGCCAAGGCGTGTATATGGCAGTCTCCCAGTTCTGAGCTTATGTGCCTCGTCTGGAGCATTCATTCTATCCAGTCTGAAAGGGTGGGGTGGATGTTGAGTTGGTTCAGTGCTCTAAAGGCTCCCTCTATGTCCAGAAAGGCCGCTAGCGTGAATTCTTTGTGGCTCAGCGATCTTTCGATTGTCGCTGCCACTTCATGCAGGGCGGTCTCAACAGAACGGCCTCTAGTGTAGGCGTGTTGAGCTGGGGAGAGGTCTCTAGGGCCTAGATTGGAGCGAATGTTTATGTCTATAAGTCTTTCTAGTGTTTTCAGGAGGAAGGAGGTTAAGCTGATGGGCCTGAAATCTTTGGGGTTAGTGTGGCTGGGTTTTCCTGCTTTTGGGATGAATATTACCCTGACTTCTCTCCAGGCTTGCGGTACGTGTGTACAATTTAAGCAACCTCGAAAAATGTTCACGAGCCACAGGGTGATATATTCCTTGGTGCTGATAAGCATCATAGGTATTATACCATCAGGTCCGGGTGCCTTGTATGGGGAGAAGGAGTCAATAGCCCACTTTATCTTTTGTTCATCCACAATTGCATCGCTCAATATTGAGTTCGTGCCGGCTATAGTGCTTTGGGCACTATCAATAGAGCGATTCGCCGTTAGGGTGCACCCTGGAAAGTGAGTCCTGAAAAGGAGCTCTAGGGTCTCGGAGCATGATTCGGTCCACGAGCCATCAGGTTTTTTGATGGAACCTGAGATGGTGGGTGTTTTCGAAAGGACCCTCCGAAGTCTTGCTGCGTCTTTTGTGGATTTTATTTCGCTACAGAAGTTCCTCCATGAGGCTCTTTTTGCATAAATTGTTCTCTTTTTGAAAGTACTCTTACTTTCTTTATATCGATTCCAGTCAGCGGGATTTTTTGCGCGTTTAGCCAGGTTGTACAGTTTTCTGGCGTTTTTGCGTATGGTCAAAAGCTCATTTGACCACCATGCGGGGTTGAGTTTTCTTTTGCCTCTACTTAGAGGACAGGACCTTTCGAAAGCTGATCGGAAGGCAGAGGTTAGTGCCTTAACTTCTTTGTCAATCTCAAGTTTGTTTGTAACGGGCGGTGGTTGAGGGCCCTGAACACGGGCTAGATTGCTTGCAAAAGCGCTCCAGTTTGTTTTCTTGGGATTGCGATAGGGTTTGGTTTTCTTTATAGTTTCATTTATAGAGAGACAGATCATTCTATGGTCTGAGAAAGTTACTAAATCTGATACTTTCCAGTCTCTGACTACCAGAGAACTGGAGTTTGAGGTCAAAGTTATATCTATGACTTCTTGTCTGTTCCTGGTAACGAAAGTGGGTTCTGACCCTCTGTTCTCTATCAGTAAATTATTGCCAGTAATAAATTCTAAGAGTGACTCACCTCTTGTGTTTGTGTTATTGCTACCCCATTGTATATGATGCAAGTTGGCATCACACCCGATTAGTAGGTCCCATCCTTTCCTGGCCGTACCTTTGACTAGGTCCATGAGCGCCTCGGTGGGTAGGGGTGACGGGTCGTCGTATGTTGATGAGAAGACCAGGGGCTTGTTGTTGGCCCGTTCAAGGCGGGCTGCCGTTTGGTCGGGGTTGCTGTATGAGGGTAAGAGATGGAGGTTAATTTGGCGTTTGGTAAGGATGCATGTGCGATACTTACTGTTCATTTGGATTAATATATAATCATCGCTGTTCAGACCGCAGATTTTGCCGCCACTGTTCCAGGGCTCCTGAACTAGGGCAATGTCAATGTTATTTTCGATGATATGGGTAAGGAACGTTACCGTCTCGCCTTTCTTCTCCGCCAGAGGTCTAACCTTGACTATGTTTATGCCTATTCTAAGCTTGTACCCTCTTGCAGGGAGCATGGCCATGGTTTCTGGTTGAGCATTATGATGGCTTCTTGGCCCGATTCTGTGGGCTCTTCCATTTCTACTACCTTACAGTCGTTATTCGGGAGTTCCGGGTTAAATCTGCGAAGGAGTTGCTCGAGACTGTCTTTAGCTATCTGTGGACCAGGGATTTTAATTTTGGCTTTCGGCCAAGTTGGAAGGTCTCTTTTCGGGACGACCTTAAGCTTGACATCATCTGCTGGCGTCTTCATTTTGTGTGTTTCCGTGAGCCACTTTAGCGTGAACTCGTCCTGACAGTTCAGGATACGGAAGCCTTTGATGGTGGTAAGCTGCCCAAAGAGTGGAATTGCGCCGGAAGAACCGCTAGTGGCATCTAGCATGCTGCTAATCAGTGAAGCTTCCACCGTCGCCCATTGTTCATCTGTCAGCTTTTGTCCTGCGGAGTTCTCATTTGTGACAGCCGCCTGTAAATTGTCTTTTGCCAGATCGGCATAGGTGGCCGCGGGACCAGCGGTTCTGGGCTTCTTATTTGTGGATATCGGAGGAGTAGACGAATCGTCGTGTCGGCCTCTTTTAGAGCTGTTGGTTGCCGGTTTCCTCTGTTCCGTTGTCTTCGCCTCGCTGGGTTTAACCTTCAGCCTATCGGCCACAGTTTTGGTGGCTTTGCTGGGTTGGAACCGCACCTTTTGCCCTCTGTCCGTTCCCGTAGCTAGGCGTCTACCCGATGATGTGGTGGGTTTCGTGTCATTCGGCCTAGTTTTGACTTCGGTTGGTTTCTTTGCCTGCGCCACTTTACCGGATGGCCTTAATGAAGGCTGTGCCGCAGGGGCTTTTTTCGGTGCTGTAAATGTCTTGGATACGGTTGGACTTGAGGTTTCGTTGTTGTCCGCCAGGGCTACGAACTTTTGGGCCCTTTCCAGACGATTGAGGTCCCAGAATTTCAATTTGGACACGTCAGACTTGGTAAGTCTGCGTATGGTGCGTCTGGCGTTGTCCACTCTTTTCTCTTCTTGAGTTAGTTGGCTTCTGAAGGACAGTTTTTTCTGACTCTACTCACCTTCGTTTCTGATCGCCCTTGTTGCCAACGGGCCTGAAGCGATGGTAACAGCTGCCATCTCATCGGCCTCTCTGCCACTGGGGGCTGGTATATCATCAGCTGTATCTGTGTCGTTTATAGCTTTGATTTTATTTTTGTTTTTGTTTGTTTCTTTGTTGTAATTCATAAGGATTCCCACGAGTAGCTAGGGAAAGGGTAGTCCATCCACACAGAGCCCCGCATTATGTGGATAAGGCTGGTTAATCCGAAGGTCGCCTGGTATTCGGATACTCCGTTCGCGACTGAGCATTCGGGCCCTCAGCCAGGTTGATCATCGGCACGGGTCGTATAACAACTTGATCCGGCCCATAGGAGTGATAGTGAAGGGAGGGAGAACAGATAGGAGGCAGGGAGGGATGGGTGGGTGCGATGGACTGGGGGGGGAGTTATTGACTACCTTTTGACTTCGGTCTCATCTGGGGAAAGAGATCCCGAGAGTCTTTGACTGTACTAAGCCCCTACACCGCGACAAGGTAGGTAGTCTCGTAGGAGGATTTGCCGATTACTTGCACCCTCTGCAATATGGGAGAGAGAGAGGATATAAAGCACTTTTTGTGCGTATGTCCCATACTAAAGGAAATACGCCGAATAGTATGGAATGAAAGTGTCCTGAGTACGGAGGAGATGTTAGATGTATTGAATGAAGCGAATTGGGAAAAACTATACAGATTTTGCAAAGCGAGCTTGGAGTATAGAAGACGTATCATAGAAGAAGACTTTTGAAACTACTAAATATTTGCATATATTCAAGCTGGAAAAATATACATATATTACACACATTTACATAAGTCCAATCTGGCAGACGGCATTAAGCCATTGTCTATTCAATTTTGTATATTTAAATCTAGAGTTTTTGTAAAACCATTTTTCCAATAAATTGAATTGAATTCAATAGTGCAGATGATGATTATCGTTGCAAGGTCTATTTTTTTTGTTTCTTTTTGATTCTTTAGTGTTACAGGTTATTATTATTATTATTATTTTTTTTTTTCACGGTGGAAATTGTATCACTGCTACCGATGATCTTTCGGTACTAGTACGTTCACGAACCTCCGTACAGGCACTACAATACTAATGTTTTTGTTAGGTTCTTCGGTGCTTGGGGGATCAAAATCTCGCGGTGTAATTTGTATCACTGCTACCGATAATCTTTCGGTACTAGTACGTTCACGAACCTCCGTACACGCACTACAATACTAAATATACGTTTCGTGAAAAACCGCTCTCGATACTCCGTCGATATTTCTTATTTCTCAAAACTTTAACACCGGCACCGAACTACACGAGACCGTTTAAAAAAACAACTTGTTTTTCTGATGTACAATAATCGACTCTTTCGAATCTGTTTTGCCAAGGTGATTCAATGAACCTGCATTCATGGACTCTGCCGGATATGAACCAGACGCTGATATGTAGTTTTATTGGGCCACCTGGGCAATTACATTTCTTTCTCTGGAATTGTTAAGTTGCTTTGCTAAGTATTATTTGCTGATGCTGCAATTCCTTAGGTGTGCCTGGCAACTAGCATTTACCCTTAGCGGAGCAACGAAGTTTCGTGAGTGGCTAAGCCCTGCGGAGAAAAGGATTAAATCCCTCTAACCCGTGAGGGTTATCAAAAACTGTTTGATTCGCCCATAATTTGACTTTATTCTATTTTAAACACATCCGATTGTGAATGTAGGCGATGATTTTACAAAGGAGACTAGGTATTATTTTTTTTTTCTTACTCCAGATAGATCCGACAACACCTCCAGAATATGAAGCAGAGCTGGTAAAAATTGAAAACGGTTGATTTGAGACAAATTTACATGCAAAAATTTAACTCCTTCAATCAATAAGTCGTGTAAAAAAATTGCATAATTTGATGACTGTTCCATAATAAAAGGAATTGTGTCACAAATACATATAACTAAACTAGCTGTACCCGCGACTTCGTCCGCGTTGACCTAAAATGTCTTGCCGTTAAGCTTGACTCGCGAATACGTTCACAGATTTTGAGATGTGAAGAGGGTTTTGTTTTCTAGAAAGGTGGAAAGCATCGACAGCCTTAGTGTGGGATTTCAACCCGAACTAAAACCACCTTTGCCTCCAACACCTATTCCCCACGGTACTACCCTTTCTCTGTCACTCTACAGGTCCGGGTTTAAAAATGTGTGCAAAAGATCAAATGTGCGCCTAAGAATACCGTACATGGGTGCATGCGTGTGCCAGCGTGTTCGATTGGGAGTTAAAATACATTTAAGCTGTATGTGTTCTTTGTCGATCCTTGTTATATACATAGGTTGGCATTATCTGCCTGCCATTGCGTTCTGTTGCCTATCTCGGGTTTATCTTCTTTTCCTTTCCAGGCGTCTTAGCTCTACGTACGTGCTTTTGGCAAAAACGCACACTGCACTCCACTTTATCAATATCTCCCGTTGAGAATAGAACCGTGGTCCCTGGAAGAACACATGCCCCACGTCTTCTACTGTGTCCCCCTACCACTCCCATCAACATTAAGGTCTCATGAGTTGTGGTATCAAAACAGCGCACCCGCGCAAATTGTGCCTTGATAGGACTTTACCAGACAATTACTTCTGCCTACCGACCTCTAATGTGTCTGCGCAGCACGGGTAAATTGTTTCGTTGTACGCTACTTCACCTTCTTGTCCACTCTTCTGTAAAGGGCGTAAAATCAACTATCCAAGGGCAGGTCTATCACAAAATTGCTATTTTATTTCCCTTGCCTCACACTTTATACTTTACTGTAGTACATCCCCAAACACTTCATTATCGTCATTTAAAATGCAGCTTTTAGAGAAAACTGTCGTCTTTTAAATTGAAAGAGCAAATTGTTAGATGTTATAGGGATGCGAGGAATTAGTGCGCTCTCTCCATTTCTCTCCAACTCTATGACGCACAGGTACTATGGTAAAGTCTTGGAACATCAAAGTTAAGCATCACCAAAACCGAAACACCAACCTTTAACCCATATGTAACGGCTGGTCCAGATCTCGACCAGCAACTTTGGCAATTTGCGCTGGTGAGGGTGAATATCAATCAACCTTTTGAAATATGAATTTCGATAGTTTGGTTCAATATCTAATTGACCTGTTTCTGCGTTTTTCTTGATTTTATTTTTACGTGGTCTTCCACGCGAAACCGCGAAACACCTTTTTAGCCGAAAAAAAGAAAAATTCGGGAAAAATAGGAAAATTACCGCAATGGAAATTCCTCTCATGGACAATAGCTACTCCATGCCCGTTTTATAAAAAAAAAATGTTTGTACAGATTCGCGATCTTTCGTCATGCGCTAGATGTGCGGCAAAGGTCGTCGAGATATCGACCAATAGTACTATACGATATACATAAATGCACTGTAACTTCATTTCGGTTTACAATCGCATCAAATGCGGTAGCCATGACATTTGCCACGTATTTCGGCTTCAGGTGAAATCGAAGTACATACAATGAGAATTCACGTAGGGCGAGGTCAACAGGCCTAATTGACGACAAGGTAAATAGTTCGATCGTGGTGTGCACCATCAAATATGCGGATACCGATGATAAAGATACCATATGTACAAGTGGTAATTTGGAGATTCGTCGATTCTTTGGAGTTTTGTAAGCCACCGTATATAATACCCGTCCGAAAGTCTACAACTATTGGCCATCGAATATAACATTGCAATGTCCGTTGGTTCGTACCACGGTGCCTCTCGATCACTTCCTCCGTCATTTGTATGTTTTCACCAATCGCCAATTGGAGATGAACGACAAACGATTTGATGAATGACAAATTTATGGATTTTGGTGTGCTTACACAAATACTATCAATTGATAAGCATCAAATCGACATCAAATATTTGTGCTCGGGGGACGGATATTTGTACGCATTCATGCCATACGGTGGCGCGGCGGGGGGTGAAACTTGTGCTGAAGTTGAAGAGCAAAGTGGCGAATCCGTTGCAATATTACGTTGTATTCGACAGCTTCTTCACGTCTCATAAATTGATGCGTCGGTGATTAATTTCGTCACCGGTACTATTCGAGAAAATCGAACCAATAATGCCACACTTATGAAAGTTCGAAAGAAGAAAAAAGAAAAATAAAAAAGCCCGTAGTTTATTGGACTACTATTTGTTCGTTCGAGTCGTTGTTTTTATCGAATTTATGATCATGAGTCAACTTGACCTCCGTGTTTAGGTTATAAATGGTTGCTGCGCCACGCGAGACTCCAAATGCCGCCAAAATGTACGAGAATATCGCGTTGAACGATATTCGCAGCGCTAAAACCGACCATGGAATCATTCACAGCACAGAGAAACTTCGTTGTCCTGTGTGCCCCAAACATGCCTCGATCAAGTGCAGCAAACGCGATGTTACATTGCACACAAAATGCTTCCATAACATGTAAAATATATTCCATTACTACGTGAAATGCATTTATTTCCTCTAATAAAACATTACAAAAATAATTTCTGCGCTTTGCATTTTCGTATATCGTATGATAGTATTGGTCGAGATCTCGACCACCACCTCTATGGTACACCTGGACAGGTACGATCTCAAAATTTTTTTTACGGGTATTCTGACCCAAAAGGGGTCCGCACACAAAATTTCATCATTTTTAAATGTACAGTTTTCGAGCCGTTACATATGGGTTAACACCAGTTTATGAGACGGCACTCCGGATAACTCTAAGAAGTTTAAAAACCCTGCTAAGTCGTTTGCGGACATGATCTGCTTCATATTCTCGAGGTTTTGTCAGATGTACCTACTTGAAGCAAAAAAAATAAATAAATGTAATACCTAGTCTCAATTGTAAAATCGCAGCGAAATCGTATCAAGTATGACTTTTTTCTTGGAGCATGTTTCAGGTAGGCTGTATTTCATTGTCATCTAGGCATTGATACAAATCTTTACCAGTGATCTTTGTTCATCAATCCAACGCACTAAGCGCTAAGAGCCACAGCGATCGCATGCCATATTAATCATTACTTTACCCTAGCTGACTAAGTATAACAGACTTTTGCATAGGAGGCTGTGGCGATTTGGACGAACACGGCCAGTTTTCTCTCTGATTGCCCAATCTTCAGCAAAAAGAGAATGATGACGCTTGGATAATACTCGCATTTCCTACGATCCTAAGATCCTAAACTTGGGGTGTTTCAATAGGTCTTAAACAAAACCAAGCTGAAACTTACCCACCTCACTCATTACACTTTCATTATTTTCATGTCCTTTTGAATTCGTTCTACAGTGGGGAACACTATGAGATCCATTCAAATACCTAACATAATCATACAATATGAGTAAATTGCTTTTTTTCTTACATACCCTACGTCATTTTTTATTGCTGCAGTGGGATACTTTTTTTACCTACTCGAAAAACTGAATATCTGCCACACCAACACAACAACTACACAACCATAAAAACCCTTTTCCCTGCGAAAAGCGAGCGAGTTCCGATCATTTAGAAGCAAACCCAGCAAAAAACATAAGGCGTATATAAGGCTTATTCTAATGCAATTTATACCTTAGCATGTAAGGATTGTTATTTATAAGGAATATTGCTTTGCGTTCAAGATTCCTTATTTTGTCCCTTATTCTAACATGGGCCAAGTCCTACGCAGTCAGGTATATGTGAGCTTTCTTATTTAAACTTTATTATAAGGTTTAAATAAGGCTTAAATTCATGGCGCGCACTATTCATTATTTTATGCCTTATCTTAACACAGGCCATGTCCTACGCCATAAGGTATATGTGAGCTTTCTTATTATACCTTACTATAACGCTTAAATTAAGTATTGAAAAACATCTTTATATTCATTTTATGAAAATAATTTTTTTTAATTAAATAGAATTAACTTGTACGTACATACTTCATTATTTACATTAAAGGTAGATATACAAAATTTAAGGTGATAGCAGCTCGTCATTGCTGTTAATTTTTTCGTCAGGAAATGGGATAGCGATTAAGAAAGGTTGTTGGTCTGGGTTGTTTTCTAAATTGGGAGTAAAATTTAAAAGAAAGTTAAAATTACTTAAAATTGACATTACCTGCCTGTAAATCCATAGCAGTTTAGATGCCACTGTACTCACATATTTTTATTTATTTTATTCTTTAATAACTTTTTATTTCACAGCATTCACTTCGACACTTTTAATTCAACAGTCGCGACTAGAAAAACAAATCAACACAAGACATTTCTGCGTCATAGATTTTTTTTCAATGGAATTTGAAACGAAGCAGAACATGTTCGAAAGCTTTATATTTTTCTACCGCGGAAACCTTACATTATGCATTATTCTGGGAATAGAATAAGATTTCCACTTTTTTCTATCCCTTATTTATTCCTTAACCTGATATGCCTGACGAAATTTTTTGCTGGGAAGATACCCGACCTACCACAAATAAAAGGAAGCAACAAAAAAAGGAAAAACACCCTACGATGCGCCACTGGCTGAGTGTTGCGCAGGTCACTAAATGGATGTTTCATAAGGAAATATGAATTTTTCAAAATAAAAATTTCGAAATAAAAATTAGCCTATGCGTTACGCCTAAACTGCTGAACGGATTTGGATGTAACTTCGTGAGTAGATAGTCTTTGTCTAGGATTAGCTTTTTTGCTTTTTTTTTGTTGCCTCCTTTTATTTGTGGTGGGTATGTGTTCTTCGATTCTTAATGATCGGAACTCGCTCGCTTTTCACAGGGAAAAGGGTTTTTATGGTTGTGTAGCAGATATTCAGTTTTCGAGTAGGTAAAAAGAAAGTATCCCACTGCAGCAATAAAAAATGACGTAGGGTATGTAAAAAAAAAGCAATTTACTCATATTGTATGATTATGTTAGGTATTTGAATGGATCTCATAGTGTTCCCCGCTGTAGAACGAATTCAAAAGGACATGCAAATAATGAAAGTGTAATGAGTGAGGTGGGTAAGTTTCAGCTTGGTTTTGTTTAAGACCTATTGAAACACCCCAAGTTTAGGATCTTAGGATCGTAGGAAATGCGAGTATTATCCAAGCGTCATCATTCTCTTTTTGCTGAAGATTGGGCAATCAGAGAGAAAACTGGCCGTGTTCGTCCAAATCGCCACAGCCTCCTATGCAAAAGTCTGTTATACTTAGTCAGCTAGGGTAAAGTAATGATTAATATGGCATGCGATCGCTGTGGCTCTTAGCGCTTAGTGCGTTGGATTGATGAAAAAAGATCACTGGTAAAGATTTGTATCAATGCCTAGATGACAATGAAATACAGCCTACCTGAAACATGCTCCAAGAAAAAAGTCATACTTGATACGATTTCGCTGCGATTTTACAATTGAGACTAGGTATTACATTTATTTATTTTCTTTGCTTCAAGTAGGTACATCTGACAAAAACCTCGAGAATATGAAGCAGATCATGTCCGCAAACGACTTAGCAGGGTTTTTAAACTTCTTAGAGTTATCCGGAATGCCGTCTCATAAACTGGTGTTAAAGGTTGGTGTTTCGGTTTTGGTGATGCTTAACTTTGATGTTCCAAGACTTTACCATAGTACCTGTGCGTCATAGAGTTGGATAGAAATGGAGAGAGCGCACTAATTCCTCGCATCCCTATAACATCTAACAATTTGCTCTTTCAATTTAAAAGACGACGGTTTTCTCTAAAAGCTGCATTTTAAATGACGATAATGTAGTGTATGGGGATGTACTACAGTAAAGTATAAAGTGTGAGGCAAGGGAAATAAAATAGCAATTTTGTGATAGACCTGCTCTTGGATAGATGATTTTACGCCCTTTACAGAAGAGTGGACAAGAAGGTGAAGTAGCGTACAACGAAACAATTTACCCGTGCTGCGCAGACACATTAGAGGTCGGTAGGCAGAAGTAATTGTCTGGTAAAGTCCTATCAAGGCACAATTTGCGCGGGTGCGCTGTTTTGATACCACAACTCATGAGACCTTAATGTTGATGGGAGTGGTAGGGGGACACAGTAGAAGACGTGGGGCATGTGTTCTTCCAGGGACCACGGTTCTATTCTCAACGGGAGATATTGATAAAGTGGAGTGCAGTGTGCGTTTTTGCCAAAAGCACGTACATTTCAGGTCAACGCGGACGAAGTCGCTGGTACAGCTAGTTTATAATATTAGTAGGATAAATTCGAAATACAGCCCAAGACTACTGAGCAGATAAACTCCTTTCGAGAGGATATTACTAAGGCGCCTTCAACCGGTTATAGAAGAAAACAGTCTTATCCCTGACCACCAGTTTGGATTCAGGAGTAAGCATTCGACAATTGACCAGGTACATAGAATTACTGACGTAATCGAGAAAGCACTGGAAGAAAAAAAGATATGCTCAAGCGTATTTCTTGACGTCTCGCAAGCCTTTGATAAGGTGTGGCACGATGGCCTTAAATGCAAACTACGACAAGTTCTCCCCGTATGCCAATACGATATCCTAGAATCGTATCTCGGGAATAGACTCTTCCGTGTTAGACGTGGAAACAAATAGGTACTCGGAGCTTAAAGAAATTTCGGCCGATGTACCGCAAGGAAGTGTTCTTGGGCCGCTTCTCTATGTGTTATATACTCGTGATATATTTTATATATTACCTGTGCTATTTAAAGAATTTATTCTCATTGTACAGCGATCAAATAAATAAATGAAATGAAATGATATACCGAAAGAAGATGGCACTACCCTTGCTTCGTTTACCGATGACACCGCTATCCTTGCAGTAGGTAAAACAATCGAAGAAACGACTGCAAAACTGCAAAGCGCACTGAATAAAGTTAACGAATGGACGAGGGACTGGCGGATTGCCCTCAACGAAACTAAATCTGTCCACGTGAATTTCACATACAAAAAAATTAATGACTTGCCAATTTTTTTAAACTTGGCCCAAATACCTTTTGCTAACGAAGCCAAATACCTGGGAATGACACTAGACGAGAAGCTGAAGTGGAATTCGCACGTGAAAATGAAACGGAAACAACTCGAAATCAAATATAGAGAAATGTACTGGCTACTCGGAAAACATTCCCAGCTCAGTACCGAGAACAAACTGCTTCTATACAAGCAAATGCTAAAGCCGGTATGGACCTACGGTATACAACTTTGGGGTTGTACCAAGAAAACGAATGCCAATATCATACAACATTTCAAAATAAAGTGCTTAGTGAAATTGTCCAAACACCGTGGTATTCCAGAAACGACGATATCCACAGAGATTTCGGAATTCCTGCAATCGAAGCGGAAACTAGAAGCTTCGCGCGAAAACGTAGAAACCGACTTATGGGACATGTTAACAATACAGTCCTAGCAATTTTGGATGATAGCAATTTATTTCGCCGATTACAAAGAACAAAACCTTCCGACTTGGCGAGATAAGGATTAACCGCGATTAACTTGCGGAACATGCAGGATCTTTGGAAAGTAACCTGTCAAACGTTTTATTTCGTGATACAAAAATTGCTTGATAAGTTTTAACTTATTTGCAATATCGAACGAACTTAAATCGAAGGGAGGTGTTTTTAGTCAGTAGATATCTGACACTACTATTAGACACTATCCTCATAGTGTTTATGTAAGATTTTCACCTACCCTCGGGAAAAAAATAAAAATAAAAAAAAACTCTGAAAGTATGTTCTTTTGTTTAAAAAGAATACTACATATTTTCCCGTCCCAAATTGAAGGGTTGTAAGTCTAAAGGATCTAAGTGCCAAATGGATTCAAGTACCTGTTTCTTTTAATATTTTACCCACACACAATTAAAGTTGTGGTGGAGTCTGAGTTTGTATGAACTTTCACTCAATTGTATTATGTTTTTTGCGTATATCTCTTAATAATAAAATTGGCACTTAGATCCTTTAGGGCTTACAACCCTTCAATTATATTCATCACTAATGCGTTGGCTACACTCCATGGTGTGAAAACTTTTATACACCACAATCTATCCGCAATTAAATAGTTTATTATTATTGAAATTATTGAAAGCTTTATTCATCCTTTTAATGTTAACAAAATAAATTGTGTTAAGTTATATACATGTTTTTTTTTTTATATAACATTTTTATTTGTTTTTCTTCAAAATTGGATATAGGCCTCCCCCATGTGTTGTCGAATTTGCAGGTGTCATCTCTCCACCGTTTGGGTTGTCTTCCAGGTCTTCTTGTTCCGCTTCTAGGTATCCATTGCGTAGTCTTGAAGGTCCAACGATTATCTTTGATTCTAGCTAGATGTCCCACCCAGTTCCATTTTTGCTATTTTGCTATAGCTCTGGCATCCCAGTTAATAGAGCTAAAAATTTCTTCTAGCACTGCAGAAAAAAATGCAGGTGAGAGACGGTCCCCTTGTCTTACTCCCCGGTTTAGATTAATGATTTCTAATGAAATTGTGGACGTTCCGTTTGTGTATAGGTTTTTGAGTGTTCTAACGATTTTGTTTGGTATACCTTGAGATTTTAGTGATTCCCAGATGAATACATGTTCCACTGTATCGAACGTCTTTGTAAAGTCAATGAAAGCCAAGCTTAGGTCTTGTTGATACTCGTTACATTTCTCTACTATTTGATTGACTGTATGCAGGTGGTCTGTAGTGCTGCAGCCTTGGCGAAAACCAGCTTGTTCTCTTGGTTGTTGTTCGTCCAGGTTTCTTCGAATTCTCCGGCAAATGCATTTTGCAAAAAATTTATATATAACCGATATCAAGCTAATAGGTCTGTAATTATTTATGTTTGCTATATCTCCTTTTTTGTGTAATAATATCACAGTTGATTCTTTCCATTGTGTTGGAACTTGTTCTAGGTCTAAAATCCAGTTGAAATAATTGGTAAGACTTGGCACTAGTTTGCTTATTCCAAGTTTAAGCATTTCTGACTTTATATCGTCATTTCCGGCGGATTTTCCGCTTGCTAATTCTTTTATAGAAGATTCAACTTCGGATGGTAGGAAGTGTGGTATTTCTTCATCTTCGTCATGGAGGTCGACTGCTTCGTTTTGTTGTTGTGTTTGGCTTAGTTTTGAGGTATATAGTGTTTCAAAGAATTCAGTGGCGGTACTGTTTATTGTTTGTCTGCTTTGCACTCTTTTCCTTTTCTCTGTTAGTTTTAGTATCCATTCTTTTCCTTCGTTAAGTTGTTCATGTGCATTTTTTATTGATTTCGTTTCTTCTACGATCCGCTGCACTATTCTTTTGTTGTAGTTCTTTATATCGTCTTTTACTGCTTTTTTGCAACTTTTTCTAAGCTGGAGAAGTTCGATTTTCTCCATACTTGAAAGCTGTTCTTTTCTGCGTAATTTTTCTCTGCTTCTTATAAGGTTTTCTGTGGATTCAGTGAGTTTATCAATTTTTCGCGTTGTATTTATGAAAATGTTGTTTTTCGCCGCAGTGTGTATGCCATTTTCTAGTTCATCGTAGGCTTTTTTGAGATTAGATTTGTCGAGCTTATCCCATCTGCACTTTTGGTCTAGCTCTTCAAGATATGAACTTATTTTCTCTTCATCTAGTTCTTTCGGAATTCTGTTTTAGGAATATGATTATGGTACTTTTTGGTTTTGTGGTTGATTTTAAATGAACCTCTTACTAGTTTGTGATCACTATATAAGTCGAAGTTGTTAATGACCGATACATTATGAATAATTGACTTTTTATTTACTATTATAAAATCTGTCTCATTTTTTACTAGTCCATTTGGTGATTTCCAAGTCCATTTGTTGTTCTTCTTTTTTTGAAAAAGGCTGTTTCCAATACACAGTCTATGTTGCCATAGCCAAGTTACCAGTCTTTCGCCTCTTTCGTTTCTTTCTTCATAACCATGACTTCCCATTATAATATCTTCGCTTTCCTTTCTTGAGCCGACTTTTGCATTTAAGTCACCCATAACGCAGATGAATTCAGCTTTATAATCCGTATATGCCGATTCCACATCCATATAAAATGTGTCCATCATTTCAGCCGGTGCCGACTCTGTTGGAGCATAGATTTGAATAATTGAAAACTTAGAGTTTGATACTTTTAATTGAAATTCAATTCAATTCAATTCAATTAAATAGTTAGCAACGATTAACTACAATGTAACAGTAAAATCAATAGGAATAAAATGAATTAGTTATGGTGATACATAATTACTTTAATTGTCAACAAGCAATTAATTTTGATTTTAGTAATTAACTGTGTAATAAACTTGGACTGATTTATGAGAAATGGTTGTGTCTGCCCCATTTGAGTTCTGGAAGTGGTTTCGCAAAGATGGCATCAACCAGTCACGAGCCAATAACCCCGAAATTATTTAAAAATAAGCTATTTATTTTCATTGTTAAAACGTTTTTGATCGGTGGTTACGTCATGAGCGAGACGCAAACATTTGAAAGGTGGCATTATTGGCGGAGTGCGTTTATAACTCTCTCTATTGCCGTTCGCATTCGCTGGTAAGTGAACTTAGATTACAAAATCTCACTAAAAGTTAAGCAACGGCCTATTAACGCATGCCGAATGTCTATAACTTATATCCACTTGTTCGTACCCAAAATGAATGGCCTCAATGAATGGGGTTTCCTCTTATAAGGAATCTTCTCGAAGACAGATTTAGCATTTGCGGCCTTGTCTATATTCGTTATATTTATGAACGTGTGGCTAATCCATTGGAATGGTACTTTGGTGAGTGAAATTGTAAGTCAATAGAATACGTGTTTAATATTTAAAATGTAATTCCTTAGCAAAACTTTAGATTTGAAATACTTTTTTATGTAGAGGAAGTTACTTTCGCAATTAAATCACGAAAGAGTTCGAAAATGTGCTGGTGTTGATAAAATCTGAGGCTTTAGGTAAAGAAATAGTACAATGCGGTATAGCACCTGACAAACCTCTTTTAAATGAGCGGAACAAGAACGATTGTGCTAATTACGGAACGGGGATATATCTCACTTAACCCTAATCTAACCACCCGGTAACTCTCAGTCACCCTTTCAGTTTGAACAGAACGTCTTACGTAAGCTTTATTTTTATTTTTATAATTCACTAGCGCTAAAGGGGTTATGAATACCCTTATGATGCTATTAACACAGCGCTAGTGTTGGTGTAGTGATTTCTGAAACTCAGGTGGTATTAGGTTTCAGTCTTTTTGCTCCGAGGGTGGTTTTTCCAGAATGACTGGGGAGAATTATTGCCATTGCGCTTATAATTCGCAGTATTTCTTTCGAATATCCCAATGTTGTATATTCCTTAATTTGTTCCTAATCCATCCAAGTGGTGACTCATAGTTATCAAAGTAGATCACTAAAAAAGGTCGGGCTTCAATGCAAGTTTATTGCAAATGCGAGAAGAATATCTGCAACGAGCACTCCGAGAAATCAATGCACAACAAAATGATTTTTTTCATTAATATTAATTAACTAGCTGACCCGACGGACTTCGTCCCGTTCAATATATGGCGAAAATAGCATAAAATCAAGTATTAATTTCATTGAATTCTATTCGTTTTATTGAAATCTAAAAAAAGAATGGAACAACGATTGTTTTCAATTTAAGGCTGCATGTTTTCTGCTCCGTAGCGTAAATGAAGAGTGAGGATGGTTTCCCAACTCGGGAACATGCGACCTATAGCTGGCCGTGTGAAAAGCATGACTTTTCCAGATTTATGCCGCACACTTCCAGCGACTGCCCTTGTGACTTATTTATTGTCATGGGAAATGCAAGTTTCACTGGGAACTGAATGCGTTTGAACTGGAACGGCAAATTGGTTGAAGTCAAGGGAATTCGCGGAATAAGGCATTCTTCCCCCTTGAACGGCTCTTTCAAAATCCTTGCCACTATCACATTGCTCATTAGCTTCATCACAATCAGTCGGGTTCCATTGCATAGTTTCGATGCATGAAGATTTCGTAGCATACCCCTAAAAATTTACAATTTATGAAGTGACAATCAAAAGTTTTTTTTTTTTGTACTAACCACTGACCGGATCTTTCATGTTGTATCTCAAGTGATATCTTTTTTCACCACGGTAGAACATAAGCGCATATTGCAGTGCATCATACAATCGATGTGTCTCACTTATTCGCTCTAGTGCGTTTCCAGTTCGGAGTTTGATGACTATATCACGCGATTCCAAATATTCACCAACCACAACAATAGATTATTCATAGCTGCATTGCATTGTCGTTCAAGAGTTCCTGCTGGTCGTTTGTCCGCTTTTATGACAATCCTGTGATCATCGGATGGCATCTGTTCCAAGGAAGTCGTAAACAGTTTGATGAGCTCATTGTGGTCGTGTAACATTTGCTGCAATTGCTGGACTATTTCTCTTTTCGTTGTGTTAAAGATAGCACAACGCCGATTTACTTCATCATGTGAATCTCCAAGAAAGTATATTTGGAGATATTTGTGTTCTTGATCTGGATGCGGCAACAGCGATCCAGCAAGATTAAAAATGTGCCCATGAATCTGTATAGTTGGAGGCAAATTCTGTAATTTTTGTATTTTGTTAGCAAGATAAGTGTTACTTTGTGTTATATCGTGATGTATCGTGTATTGTATGTGGTGTGTTAGTGTATTTTGTGGTGTTAGTGTTGGTGTATTAACATTCATCGCTGATTTTTGTGAAATAACCTTGAATGTTGGATTGTAATTTCGTTCATTTACAATTTTACCACCAAACGACGTCATTTGAAAACAATCCTTGTACATCTTGATGTGTTGCAAGAAATGGTTCGGATAAGGAGACTCACCGTAAAGCAGCGTGCGCAATGGTTCTAGTGGTGGAAGCAACTCTGGCAATTTTACCTTGCCGCTCGCGCAACACAATCCAGGCGGTTCTTTCTCAAATTTAACTGCATTGCAATGCTGACAAACGACAGACATCTGACCGCATTGAACTGATGCGTGCGCACTGTATTGAATGTTTGACTCATATTGAAAAGCTGTACGTTCAGTGTTCACCGGAAGAATATGTTGTTGTCGACGTTGTCGTTCAACGGTCGCACGTTGCAATCTTGCAATCGTTCTTGCTCATTGTAAGCTTCGTTGATCTCTTTTGACTGTCGCGCACGATTTTCAATCATTTTGATTCGAGCTGATTCCCTTTCAATAGCACGTTCCTCTTCCGTTCGACGTGCTGCAACATTTCGATGTCGCGTTGCATTCTGAAAACGCCAACCAATGTTATCATAACCTCTTCTTGGCATCGCATTGAGAAGCAATTTTCCCCCCGATTATACCCCCTTGTGATGAGGTTAGAGGAGAATATAAGAAGAAATCACAGATTGTTTGTGATATATGAGGTATGACCTACCTTCACAGGTTCACGTTTCTAACTATACCCAAATGTTTCTCCTTGAAACTTGTGTTGAGCGATTTATAATAAAATAGTTGATTTCTCGGAATTTAATGAATATAATTTGATTTTCCTCGTATTTATATGTTTTTTTGTTTAGCAACCGAGTATTTTTAGTTCCTACAAAAAAATAGGAAAACATGATTTTGATAATAATGAAAGGTATAAATAGAAACAGGTATATTCACTGTAATTTCGTCAATGGGCCTCCCTGAACCATCCCGAGTTCCGAAGGAATTGTAGGATGGCTCTCGGTGGTTTGTCCGACAATTCTTTTCCCATTCTTGATAGCTCGTCCGCCTTTTCATTTCCATGTGATGGCTTTGATGGCTGCTTGACTATCAATGTATATGTCAATGTAGCTTTTTGGGAGTGCCGGTTGAGATAGTTCTCTCGAGGCTTCGGCGGTTGCTAGATCCTTATCCTACACCCGCATACATTTTTGACCCATACGTGAAGATGGATATACATATGGTTGGGATTAATGATCTCTCCTTCTGTCCAGCTCTTTCTGGAGGGAATTTTGAGTTCGAGGCTTAGGCTGAATTCCGGGATCGGTAAACAGTCGGTTCTGGTTTCAATGTTCACCTACAAACGACGGTAAGATGAATGGACATTGGACGACGTGCTCGCTATGCACGCGGACAACGAAACAATCCTGCTCAAGAAAGCCGTAGAGTTCTGTAGTAATAATTTAACTTTAAAACTTATGAATTGCGTGCACTTCTCACTTCATAACAAATACACGGTGCACGTTTCAGCTCAATCGGATGGTTAATTTTCGAGTTTTGCGAGGACAGCGCCACCTGTTGAGAATTTTCTGATTTTTTTTTCCTAAACCTTCTGGTAGCAATTACGAACAAACCCGCAGAAGGAAGTATCCAATTTGGTCCAGTCGTTTTCAAGTTTTAAGCATCCGAACAAACCACGATCCATTTTTATATATACATATATGTATATAGATAAATCAATTTAAATAATCATAATTTAATGTTTAAACCTTATTTCTTAATATGGTGACTTTGAGTCACCACCTGGGTGGATTAGGGAAATAATTGACATGGGCTGATTAGTGTTGAGTATCCACGTAAAAGCCATTGCTAAATTATTAGAAACGCGTTCCAGAGCTGTGGTTGAGCCTAGGTTAGGTGATGAGCAATGCGGCTTTCGTATGCCAAAATTATCTTCAGTTATTTGATCGGGCCCCACGAGCAATGGAGAATTATCCTGTAAACTGAATATATTTTGTGATCAATCTGTTATAATAAGGACTAAAAGTAGTGTCAAAGCTTAGTTACCGGTATTGGCGACGAAAATCAAATCAGAACACTTCAGATTTTGTAATTGCAGTCGAGTCCATTTACTACGACTTCGCTTATAACGAATAATCGCTTTTAGCGACGTGACATAACATGACATTGTAAAGTTTCCATACAATAGAAAAGTTACGATTTTCAGTTCGTTTTGTGCGTCGTCCGGTTAGAACGTCACGTCGGTCCCTTGATCGTCGCTATACTCCAGATTCTACTGTATGCACTTGATATTTATTAACGAAGATACCTAATTAAAAATAAAATAAAATATGATCGAGATTTTAACAGAGGTTCACGTTACGATACACTAGAAATCATTTGCACCCATTTTCGAAGTGATGTCTGTGTGTGCGTGTGTGTGTGAAAATTAGTTTCGCCTTTGATATCTAGAGAACGGAACAACCTACGATCATGTGGTTTATTTTGTTTTATTTGTCAGTGTGAGACTCAGACCTGATTTTGAGCAATCTCGGTCCAGGGGATGCTGAGATATTTGAAGAAATGCCTTTAAGAAAGGAATGCTGAAAAATGCAAGCACGTCGTGGTATATATTAGAAATCGCTTTGATATAACACAATACCAGGTGGGAAGTACAGGACTGGCTCCCCAGGCAAATGTTTTAACTCTGACACCGGTTGGTTTGAAAAGAAAATTTAAAAAAATCAGTAAAAAAAAAAAGAAGCTGTAGTGTCATTTAATTCATACGACGTATATTTGTGTACACCACTGTAAGTAGCAGGTATGTCAGAGCTCTATTAAGTATATAAAGATAGCATAATTATGTTATATGAAATATGACGGACCATCCGATGCGCTGATCGTACCGAAAACTCTCCAATTATATAACTTGCATTTAAACTAGCCAATGTTTATATATGCCAACCATATACACTCTCGTGTATACCTTCAATGAAGGAAAATATCCCGTATTTTTTAATTTACCGAAGTCAAGTAAATACCGCACTCAATTGCGCCGCGTGTCACCCGTAGAATTTGCTACATAATGTCTGAAGAATGGACAGTGTTTTTAGAATCGGCAACGACTGTGAATCTAAAAGAAATTCTCCGAATATTGAAGTTGCAGACAACGGGGACTAAAGCGGAGCTGAAGGTTCGAACACGTGAAGCAGTGCAGAATTTTCTGGAAGAAGACCTTCGGAAGTTGGTGCATGACGCCTCCTTGGGGAGTCGAGAAAACGGGATAGATGACTCATTTGCACCCTATGATCACACGGTTGAGGAAGAAAGTGACCCCGAGGCCGTGTACGAAGAACTAGCAAAGCTGAGAAGGATTGCAAGGAAGAAAGAAGAGATATCCAAATTGAGACAGCAACTCCGAGAGCTGCAGCAGGACGACGCAATTTCAAAGGTAAGCTCAGCGGCTGCTTGCAACTTTAAGAACGTCAAGGATTCCATTTTGCCATTCAGTGGAGACTCTCCGATAGAGCGTTGGATCGAGCAATTCGAGGAATGTTCAGAAATTATAAATCTTGATGACAGAGCCAAGTTTATATACTGCAAGAGGCTTCTGACAGGTACGGCTAGACTTTAACAATTAATCCTAAAAGGTGGTTCGGACTTAAAATAGCGTTGAAAAGTGAATTTCGGAAAATCGTGACAAAATTAGATGTGTTCAATGAACTTTGTGATAGAAGAAAACGCCGCGATGAAACTATGCAACAATATGCATTGCACATGAAAGAAATTGCGTCACACATTGAAGTCGATGAGGAGAATTTAATTAAATTCATAATTAAAGGAATACCTGACTCGGAAATAAATAAGACTATCTTATATGGTTCGAATAATCTGTCGGAACTAAAATTTGCTTTGCGGAAATATGAGAAGCAGAGGCATAACTCTCGTCAGACTAGTGCAACAGAGCGACTACCAGTAACCATCGGAATGTATTACGTAGGGGATATGGCAAAAGAGATGTCACTGGGAAGTATTGTATTGTCTTTGAAAATAAATTAATAAATTTGCAGTTATTAGTTGTAAGCAATTTTTACATGAATTATCCGGTCGTTTTAGGTTGAGAGTTGAGACTTCTTTGGAAAGTCAGGTTTGGCGCTTCAAATTGTAGAAGATTTTCAAGTCAAGAAGAATCAAGATTATCACACGACATGTGATGGCCAACCAAATTTGTTCACAAGTTCCAACAAAGGCAACATAGTTGACGTATATGACCTCGATTTCCTCTAACAAATATTAAATATTGACGTCGGCGAGAAAGATGGTGAGTCTCAACTCAATATTAATACAGCATTAAGTGATACAGTTAAAGCAAAAGTGCAAGGGATAGTTAGGCCAGCTTGTTCCACAAATGAAAAGTTATTTAAACCGAAAACAGACTTTGAGATGCGAATAGTTTTGTCGAAAGAGGCACCCTTTCATTGTACACCTCGAAAACTCTCCTATACTCATAAGATAGAGCTTCAGAAGATCCTAGATGACCTTATTGAAAAGGGAATAATTCGAGAATCTTATTCTCCATACGCTTCTTCCATCGTCTTGGTTAAAAAAATGACAAAGAGGTTAGACTTTGTGTTGACTTTCGAGAACTCAACAGGGTCAACCTGCGTGATAATTATCCATTGCCGCTAATCGAAGACCACCTCGATCGTCTTAAGAAGAACTATTTTACAACCTAAGCTTTAAAACATGGGTTTTATCATGTTCAGTTGTATGATGATTTTAAGGAATTTACATCGTATATCACCCCCTTGGGTCAATACGAGTTTACCAGGATGTCTTTTGGGCTTAAAAATGCTCCTTCCGTTTTCGAGAGGTTCATGAAGCATGTCTTCAAAATTTTAATTTCTGCTGGTAAAATTGTTACATATTTAGACGATATTCTTATCGCTACAGAAAGTGTCGCTGAACATCTAAACATTTTAACTGAAGTCATAAACATAGTTGTTAAATATGGTCTTATTCCTCGATTTGATAAATGTACGTTTCTACAAGAGGAAATCGTATATGTATTTGGGTTATAAGATAACGCAAAATGGCATAAGGCCTAATGATAACAATCTAAATGCAATAAAAAACTTTCCTACGCCAAATTGATGAGCATAGTTTTTTGGGGCTCTGTTTTATCCCGTTTTTTTAAATCATTTATCGAAGCGGTCAGCAGAGTCCGAAGCCAAATATCACAGCTACGAGCTGGAAATCCTTTCAATTATTTATGCCCTCAGAATATTTAAGATTTATCTTATCGGGATACCATTCAAAATAGTCACTGACTTTCAAGCTTTGACTCTAACACTAAGCAAGAGGTCATAAAATGCCTTGATATCGCGCTGGGCATTAGAACTGCAGAGCTTCGGTTACGTCGTGGAGCAAAGAAAGGGAGATCGGATGACACATGTCGATGCTTTGAGCCGATCGTTCAATATATTACATACCGACGATGAGTCCCTCGAGTTTGTGTTGGCAGCAGCCCAAAAACAAGACCCTAAAATTATGTCAATGTCATCAGACTTAGAAAAGGCTGAAAGCCCCCAATTGGAAATGATTAATGGCTTAATATATCGCAAGTGGAAAGGACAATGCTCGTTTTTATGTTCCTTATAACCTGGAAGTACAAGTCATTCGCACACATCACGAAGCTATGTGTCATTTGGGGGTTGAGAAGTGCTTCCAAAACCTGTCTGGGACTTATTGGTTTCCCAATATGAAGCGTTAGGGATCTCTGCATTCCATCCCCAAAGGATATATTCCTTTCGATTTACTGCATGTCGATCATCTCGGCCCATTGCCAAACTCCCAAGCAAAGAGAAAACATATCTTTCTAATAGTAGACAATTTCACGAAGTTCACTAAACTTTATCCTGTAAAAACGACCCATAGTAAGGAGGCAATAGCATGCTTAATATCATTTTTTGAAAACTATTCAAGGCCAAAAAGAGTCATATCAGATCGTGGAACATGTTTCACATCGAAGGAGTTTTCAGATTTCTTGCAAGAAAACGGCGTCAAACACGTTAAGATTGCGACACATTCGCCTCAGTCTAAGGGACAGGTCGAGCGTGTGAATCGCAAACTCATACCTGTGCTGGCGAAAGAATGTAAAACAACCACTACTAGTTGTTGGGATAAGAGTTTGCCTAAAATTGAATTCGCGATTAACAATACTGTAAATAGGAGCACAGGTTTCACACCAGCGTTCTACTTTTCGGTCGAAATCAAAAGGGTGAGCTATCTGATCGTGTTATAGAGTCTCTTGTTGATGCTTTAGGAGGACAACGGGCTAACCTTGTAGATGTTAGAGATCAGGCGAAAAATAACATTGAGAAAGGTCAGGAGCAGAATAAAGTTTATTACGACAGTCGTCACAAAAAACCCAGAACATACCAACGGGGAGAATACGTAATGATAAGGAACGTCGTTACCACCCCTGGAATAAATAAAAAACTACTTGCGAAATATCGTGGCCCATATGAAGTCAGGAAAGTTTTGCCCAACGAAAGATACGTCATTGCGGACATCGAAGGCCTGCAGTTAACCCGACTGCCATACAAGGGTATATCATCACCCAGTTATATGAGTTCTTATAATGTGGAACTAAAACAACCAATGGAAAACGAAAACAAAGTGGCCGGAGAATGTCTGGAGGACCTTGATTCATCGGACTACATTTAATTATTCTTTATTACTAAATTTCATTTCATATACCTGAACCTACTTTTCTATTGAATGAATTTGAATTTTGTTATGAATTTATAACTATGTTACTTTTTATGTATAAATTTGTTTAAATAATATAACATATGAGATAACATGTAATCGGGTCGATTACCCTGTCAAGATGGCCGAACTGAAGTGCCATTAAAATCATACGACGTATATTTTGTCCACCACTGTAAGTAGCGGATATGTCAGAGATCTATTAAGTACATAAAGAGAGCATAATCATGTTATATGACGCTCTACTTATATAACCTGCATAAAAACTAGCCAATGCATATATATGCCAACCATGTTTTTATAAACACTCCCTTGTATACCTTCAGTGAAGGAAGATATCCCGTATTTTTATTTCTCGCCCGAGTATCTCCTACAAAGCTATTGTGCAGTGCCATACAGAAATTGTGATTAAGTGCGGATACAAACTGTTACAAGTGTTACTTCCTTGGTTATCCAACAGCGAAAGAGAACGATACAAAACATAAATTTAATTACATGCTCCAGTCTAGAGAGATAATAGACGGTTGACTATTCATTGTTTAGAATTTATAAAAGGCGATCAGGCAATGACCGACGCCAAAATAAGTAGTTACGACGTGATGAGTACCAAGGGAAACCGACGACGTGACAATATTTATATTATTGTCGATGAGGGGTGAGTGGTTGCTATGCTATATAGCTATTCATCTTAATTATGGTCATGAAATCTGGGATCACGAATAATTTGCCGAAATGAGATGAAATGTCCCAACCGGGTTCCATGATGTGTCATTATTGTCAAACCATCAGATCAGCTATTTCCTGATATTTCTATAGTGAGATGGTTGCATCCTCTCTTAGACCGATCTACTGAAACAGAGTCAGTTGGGGAAGATTGAAAAAACCCGCGTACCATATGAAGGATATGAGAATATTTGTATACATGAATGTATGCTCGCTTAGGGTTTCTTTCCAATTATTCAACATCAATTACATCTTCGCGTAATCATGATCGTTTTTTGGCGATGTATCACAGCTCCTTGCTATTTCACTTTGCAGAATGTTCTGCCCCAAGTTTTCTAAGTCGATTAGTAATAACTTTAGGGGCTAATCTACCCAACCCCTCACTGGATGATTACAAATTCAGTGGCCATTCTGTAATCGTTAGTATTGCATCTGCTCTCTTAAGTGGTTTTGATCAATCGACGGGTGATTTTTGTTAAAATGTTCATGTTCTACAACGAGACATTCTCTGGCACAATTGATTTTTAATGACTGATTTTGCAGAGCTATGCCATTTTTTTTTGCGGTATACTCCTCCGATTGGTATACATATTCACTAGATGTCCAAAAGATGATACTCCTAATTATGCTTATCACTAAAGACCCTGTGGAAATAACTGCCTTTGTTATAAGGCTACACGTCTCTACATTCATTGATGTAAGTTCTTAAATGTGAATTGGAAGACGATGGATCTAATTGTCCTTTATTTTCAGATAATTCGAGCAGCGTATAGCTACTTATATATTTTACGAAGGTCGTCTTAAAAATATGGGTCGTGACAATCGATGTGATAAGAAGCACCGACAACATTTCACACTTTGTAACACGAAATATGTTATGTTATGGACAATTAATCACTACTATTATATAAAGAGGAAACATTAAAAAACTTTGGCCCCGGTAATCTCAGCAAATACTAAACCGATTAACCTGAAATAAAATTTATAACATTCTTTATTTTTACGAAATCCAGTTAGGCTATTATTTTTTATTTAAATGTTTTTTGTTTACAGGAAAATTTAACATTTATATTTTTAAAAAAAATTTCCGAATAAAAGAGATTTTTCCGAATAAATGATAGTCGGTTTTCAATTTTGTTATGCAAAAATTAAATCAAATTAGCAATAATTAAATAACGCAATGATTGAACACGTATAGGTAGCAAATAGAGCTCAAATATGTAGAAGTCGGAACAAATCATCAAAATGTCTATTGGGGGAATCCCGGCAATTCATATTTAGATGTTGTTTGGGAAAATACCAGTACAGTTTAAGCTGGTGATAAATGTAAATCGTAGTCCTTAAGCACAAAGTGGATACATATTTCTGCATAAATAAAAATTAATTATAATTCAGGTGAAAATGTCAGTTAAACAATGTTTTTAGTTACAAAAATGAATTATAATAAATTTTATGTATTATTTGCAATCTTTTGTGTAAATAAAATAATTTTTCATTTTAAGTTTTTGCTTTTTTTCATCAATAGGAACGCGTTTTAGTGCATAAAAAAAATCTCTCCTTAATTCGGAAAATTCGTTTATTCGGACTGACCTTCCCCCCAACCATTCCGAATTAACGAGCTTTTGTGTGTGCGTGCGTGTATGTGATAATTTTTTTCTGCTACGATTATGCGGTTTTTTTTTACTTTATTTGTCAGCATGAAACTTAGATCTGATCAATTTTGGGTAAAATTGGTCCAGCGGATGCTGAGATATTAGAAGAAATGCTTTAAAGAAAGGTATGCTGAACATTGTAAGCACGTTGTGGTGTATATCTTAAACAATTTTCGCTGTGATATAACACAATATGAGGTGGGAAGTGCAAGGACTGGCTCCCCAGTCGAATATTTTTCCTTTTTAACTGCTTGGTTTTTGAGTAAAAGCTTGATAATCTCACTCAAAACCTTAGAAAACTAACATTATTTTGTAGGTACTCCGTTGAAGCTATTTAGGAGTAAAATTTACTTCCTGGCAATTAAAAGAGAAATGGTTATGTTTCAGTTCTCTGTTGAAACGAAGTTGGATTTTATTGACAAAAGATATTCAAATTATTGAGTTTAAAGTAAATTTACGGGCATAATGAGTGATTGTAAAGGGTCTTAGAAAAAGGAAGTCCGAACTTTGACAGTTGATAGCGGCCATATTGTCCAAGCTACATCTGTCAAATTGGCTGTCATTTATTCAGTCTGTTTTGCCAAATCACCATGGACGGATATAGCGTTCAACAACACGTGCAAAAATAAAATTGTTTTATCAAAATGGGTGTTCTGTTCGGGCAACGTTTCATCGAAAAATCATCTTCAGCGATGAGGCCCATTGCTGGATGAATGGGTACGTCAACAAACAAAATTGTCGAATTTGGGACGATACCAATCCACATGAGATCCAAGAGCGTCAAATGCATCCCGAAAAAGTCACTAATTGATGTGGATTTTGGGCTGGCGGCGTCATCGGTCCATATTTCTTTGAGAACGACGTTGGCCAGGCCTATAGGTCGATGAGTACCAACTTCTTTTGGCCTGAATTGGGTTATATGGACACCAAAGACATGTGGTTTCATCAGGACGGTGCTACGTGCCACACAGCTCACGCCACATTGGAAATTCTGCACGAGCGATTCGAGGGCATGGTCATCTCACGTGGAGGTGATGTGAACTGGCCACCGAGATCGTGCGATTTGACCCCGTTAGAATTTTTCTTGTGGGGTTTTCTAAAGTCGCAGGTCTATGCGAATAAGCCACAAACCACAGCGGCCCTCAAAGCCAACATAACCCATGCCACCCAGAGAAGACATTTGAACGATTTTATATTCCATACATAATGGCATCTATAGGCCTTTCAAACGAATAAAAAATGTCGATGATATCTTTGTTTTATTTAAGTTTAAAGATAGGAGCGCTTAATGAAAGACCGTATATGAACCTTAATAAGTATGGTGCGCGTGCGAAGCCGCGGGAGGACTGCTAGTATGTATATAAAGCAGTAAGTCCTGACTGATTCATCATCGCCGAGCCTAAACGGCTAACGCTAGAAAGTTGAAATTTGGACAGTAGTTTCCTTTTGTGGCGTAGGGAAAAACAATGGACCACTTTTTTGAATTTTTGCTCCAAAGGGGAGATACAGGGTGTTCAAGTTTGTATGGAAACAAAAATTTAAATTGGAATTAAGAGTTCAAATTTGGTAGGTAAATTCTAAAATAAAAATAAAGAAACACGTGTTTCACCGTTTTTCAAAATTATGAATACGGGCCAAGATACAGAGTGTTAAAGTTTGCAGATTTATAATATGCGCAACCGTAGCCATGGGCACATTCGGTTCGTGGTCGCGTGTTGTTTTTGTTTTGCCGTGATGCGTAAGGGTAGTTTTTTCATTTATTTTTCTTTGATCGTATTCTTGGTTCTTGCTTCTATGGATATATTACGTAGTTCATTTACAATGCATTCGTAATTCGTAGCAATTCGACGGGGAACGGGTGTGTGTATGATTTGGTTGGATGGATCTTTAAGTATCTGTGAAACTACTGAATCGATTTCAAAAATTCAGGACTGAAATGGTGACACTTTTTGCTATCTTTAAGCTTTGAAAGTTCAATAAAAACAGACGATTTCTAACGCGTATGTATAAACCTTAGTATGCATGGTGCGCGTGCGAAGCCGCGGGAGGACTGCTAGTATATCATAAAAATACACATGTTTTCTTATAAAACATAGTCATTTGAATCGTATAAAGACCAAACATAATTTTGTCCATCTAGCATGCTATACTCGCTTCACTGTGCGGTCTACTGAAACAGAGTCAGTGGCGGATATGAAAATATCTCTTTCTATCCAATAATTAGACTTCGATCACATCTTTGCATTATCATGTTCGTCTTTTGGCGATGTAACACAGCTCCTTGCTCTTTCACTTTTCAGAGTGTTCTGCCTCCAGTTTTCTACGTCGATTCACGATTTTTTAAATTTTATTATATAACTTGGGGGAATGATCTATCCAACCCTTCACTGGAATCAGTGACCACTTGCACGTTATGCAAATGTATGTGCTGTATATGCTTTCTTTCTTTATGAAGAGTGGTTTCGATCAATCGACGGGTGATTTTTGTCGCCGAGTCTACAATGTTAATGTTTTACAATGCGGAGAGACATTCATTGGCATAAATGATTCTCAAACAATTGATTTTTAATGACTGATTTTTCAGAGCTATGCCATGTGTTTTGCGGTATACTCCTCCGATTGGTATACATATTCACTAGATGTCCAAAAGATGATACTCCTAATTATGCTTATCACTACATACCCTGTGGAAATAACTGCTTTTGTTATAAGGCTACACGTCTCTACATTCATTGATGTAAGTTCTTAGATGTGGATTGAGAGACGATTTTCTAATTATGTCATTTATTTTCAGATAATTCGAGCAGCATATAGCTACTTTCATATTTTACGAAGGTCATCCTAATGAGATAAGGCGATAGGATTGACAGAAAGGATATCTTTAAAGCTAAAACCGTAATGATGTGACGTGATAAGAAACTCCGACAACATCTCATACTAAGTATATATATATATATAAGTTATGTTCTGAACAATAGATTTGAAATAGATTTTAGAGAAGTGCACTGGTACCTACTACAAGTAGTTACACAAAATTATTTTATTTTATTTTTGTTCTTCTGCATGTTTATATTTTGTCAAAGTTGTTACTTATAAGCAAGTCAGAAATGTTGGAGAGTTTTAGTGGATAATAATTGATTGGAAAGAAGTTAATGATTGGTTGGTTCTATATTCATTGGAAATCTTTGTCAGAATTTTTCTAATTTCGCCATCATTTTAAAATTCGCTAGTTTTTTCTTCCAACTCCGCAAAATTAGACAGCAAACTGGCTGTTAATAAGGTCGGTACCGAAAAAGCCCTCGAATCACACATAGTTAGATCCGAATTGGTCAAACACGGTTGCGAATCTTTGAATAGGATATCGAATCGGTACACCTTCTTAACTCTATGCCGGGTTGATTGACACAAAAATATTCTAGGTAAATGTAAAGCATTCCAAATTTGATCATCTTGATCTTGCAAAATATTGTCGATCAAATGTAAATAACGATTTATTGTTTCGAATCTGTCGCATTGCTTGTAAAGGGCCATATCATCAAATTCAGGCCAAAAGAAATTGTTAATCATCGAGCTATAGGCCTAGCCAACAACGTTCTCAAAGAAATATGGACCGATGACGGCGCCAGCCTAAGATCCACACCAAGCAGTGGCTTTTTCGGAATGCATTGGACGCTCTTGGATCTCATGTGGATTGGTATCGTCCCAAATTCGACAATTTTGTTTGTTGACGTACCCATTCATCCAGCAATGGGCCTCATCGCTGAAGATGATTTTTCGATGAAAATTAGGGTCGGTTTCCAACTGCTCCAGAGCCCATTTAGCGAACACACGTCGTTGTCTGTGGTCGTTTACCTTCAGCTCCTGGGTCAGTTGAATTTTGTACGGATACAGGCCGAAGTCATGACGCAAAATTCGCCAAGTTGTGGTCTGCGAAAGGCCGAGTTCTTGTGAGCTACGCGAAATCGTCTGCCTCGGATTCTCCTGCACACTCTCACGGACAGCGGAAATGTTTTCGGCGTCGACGTACGGGTGTTGGTTGATCGTTTACTGAACCAGTGGACGCAAATTTATTCACCACACTGCGAATAGTCCTCTCGGAAGGACGATTATGGCGACCGTAAAATGGGCGAAGCGCGCGGAACGTTGCCCGAACAGAACACCCATTTTGATAAAACCTTTTTATTATTTGCACGTGTTGTTGAACACTAAACAGACTGAGTAAATGACAGCCAATTTGACAGATGAAGCTTTAATAATATGGCCGCTATCAACTGTCAAAGTTCGGAAGTCCCTATTGGAAGATCTTTTATTTCATCATTTGGCTTTATTTAATTTAAGAAAATTTTGATTAAATTTTTAATTTTTTTTGCCAATATCTTCAAACTTGCCTCAAACTGTGTTTGCTTGCTTTTAAATTATTATTTTTTTTTTTTTGATTTTCAAAAATATCATTCATTCCATCCAAGGACATAATGAATTCTCTTGATTTAATGCGATCTTCATCTAGTAAGCAGTCAAAACATTCGCGTGAATTTTTGTTTGTTTGGTTCAGCAGTTGGAGGGCCTCAGGATTCGTGTGAAGTCGGAGTCGCTCTTCATGTTTTTAGCATTTTTTTTGACTTCGTGTTTTACTAGTTCCATACTCAAGTTCCTGTGGAGGTCCTCATTCCGCACGTACCAGGGTGCATTGACGATAAATCTCACTCCTTTTTTTGGAATCTTTGGATGATGTCCATGTTGGTCTGTTTAGTACAACCCCAGAGTTGAATCCCATATGTCCATATGGGTTTAATTACTTGTCTTTAAAGTAGGAGTTTGTTAGAAATTGATAGGCAGGAATGTCCTCCTATTAGCCAGTAGATCCTTCTATATCTGATATCGAGCTTCTCTCGTTTTTCTTGAATGTAGCAATTGTGTTATTTTCCAAAGATGGGATATCGCAAGTATATAAAAGTTAGAGTACTGGTTCAAGTACGCTACCTTGGGGCACACCTGCTTTAATTTCCTTAAGTTCCGAGTACGCACTCTGTTCTTTTATAGGAAAGTATTTGTCTGTAATCTTTGTATGTTGTTTGGGGAGAGCCTTTTTCAGTTTATAGATCAGTCCTTCGTGCCAAACTTTATCGAATGCTTGCGCTACATCTTTCAGCTTCTTTTTCATTGCTCCTAGCCCATTTCCTATCCTGCGTTCTAATGGCCTTTTATGGTATTTTGTGGCTTTTCAGAGAAATGAAAATGCGTTTCGTTGAAAACAGTTTCTTTACTTCCCACCCTATTCCAATCTGACACAATTTGTGCCGTCATACCTATAACGCAAGGCTGCTCAACTTTTTTAGCAGCCGGCCCAAACGGACGATTCAGACGTTTTCGGTGGGCCACTGACGGTTCCCATTTTAATAACTTTTCTACTTTTATATAATAAAAAATTCAATAGGCGTATTTTTTTGGTATCCCAGATGGGATTGGCGAAACAAACGACATCGAGGATAAGCAATTTGCGTGTTAAATGCAACAAAATCTTATCCCATATAACATTAGCTAGGACCACATAATTTTCTGGGCTTAACTTTATCCCCGATAAAATTGGTTTCTCAAGTTTCTATGAAAACGCGACAACTGATGTGCGTTGATGTCAGTCGAGCTATTCTTTGTTTTGAGAAAATGGCTGAGCAAGGCAAGCTAGGTAAAAGCAGAAATACAGCAATATGCTAAGTAATTCGATAAAACTATATTTATAAAAGTGGTCAAGACCCGAGGAATTGGGGCTGCTGAGATCTTATTTATCTCACAGCTGTTGAGTTGAAATGGGCGCATTCACTACTCCGGACAAATGAAATTATTTTCTATCACGCCCATCGAACACGGAAAATTGACTTACAAACTAGTCAACGTCAGATTTGAGATAAATGTCAAACTTGCATATATACTTTCTGTTCTCACATTGAAGTTATTTGTGAATTGTGATTGTGCGCTAATATTTGAGAAAATTAAAGAAAAAAAGATTTTATGCCCCTATTACAGTACACAACTCAACTCAGTTGTGTTGTCATGGAGACAACTCAACTTTGAGAAAACGGAACTAATTTGCGGTATTACGGAATACAACCATTTTCAGTTGAGCTAATGCAGCCAACTTAAGGTACGGAAATTGAAAAATGACAATAACATTTCGAAAGTGAAGCAATATTTTGTGAGTTTTAGTATAAATTACAATTAAAAAGGAAAAATAGAAACTACTTTGGATTTATTTTTCGATCAGGACGACATTGTTGATGTTGCGCTCATAAGAAAGCAAATCCGTGATAGTTCTAACCCCTTTAGGACTTCCAAATGCCAAGTAAGTAAAATACATATTTAAAATTTAAAATTTCCAAACTAATTTTGGGTTTACAGATTAATTAGCTATTTTTAGCTGAATAAGGAAGCGTTTTATTACATCCTGGATGAAATGAAGGATTTCTTGAAGGAGACTGTCCGTTCGTCATCAATTCCACCAATTTTAAAATAAGCTACTTAGGTTTAAATGAAAATCTTAATAAAATCAATGTGATTTCTGACATAATAATTGTAATAATTTACTTATGTTAGGCATTAGGCATCGGATGTCGATAGTAACAACAAGTCACAAATATGTTGCTCAGTTATTAAATTTTCAAATTTCTTGCGCGTGCCATCTAAAATTCGTCTGCAGGCCACACTCTGATCCGCGGGCCTGGGGTTGAGCAGCCTTGCTATAACATAATGCGACGAGTGAAATAACTATTGAAAATATTAAATTGACCGGGCATTATGAATAATGCACGTAGTTTATTGGGCAGAGTTTTATTAAATTCCTTGTCAGAATAGATGGAATCCATTTTAAATGCACCGTATAGCTGACATAGGCACCTGCCTGACAACTATCTTTTAACTTTAGGAGGAACGAAGTTGCGTAAGTGGTTAAACCGCGAGGGGGCTACCTAAAAACTGTTTGATTTGAGGATCATTTGACTTTATTCTATTTTAAACGCATCCGATTGTGAATGTAGGCGATGATTTTACAATGGAGACTAGGTATTATTATTTTTTTACTCCAGATAGATTCAACAACATTTCGAGAATATGAAGCAGAACTGGTAAAAATTGAAAACGATTGATTTGAGACAAATTTACATGAAAAAATTGAACTCCTTCATTCAATAAGTCGCGTAAAAAAAGTTGCATACTTTTATGACTGCTCCATAATAAAACGAATTGTGTCACAAATATAACTAAATAAATTCGAAATACAGCCCAAGACTACTGAGCAGATCAACTCTGAAAATACGTTCTTTTGTTTAAAAAGAATACTACATATTGTCACATCCCAAATTATATTCAGCTCTAATGCGTTGGTTACACTTCATGGTGTGAAAACTTTTATACACCACAATCTATCTGCAATCGTTAACTACAATGTAATAGTAAAATCAATAGGAATAAAATGAATTAGTTATGGTGACAATTACTATAATTGTTACAATAAGTGTTACAATATTGCCAACAAGCAATTAAATTTGAATTTAATCATTAAGATTGCAAGGTGTTATAAACTCGGACTATGAATTCTAGGAAAGGGTTATCTCTGCCGCATTTGAGTTCCGGAAGTGTTTCCGTAAAGATGGCATCAACCAGATACGAGCCTATAACCCCGAAATTATTAAATAATAAGCTGTTTAGTTTCATTGTGAAATCATTTTCAATCGGTGGTTACGTCATGAGCAAGACGCAAACATTTGAAAGATGGCATTATTGGCGGAGTGCGTTTATAACTCTCTCTATTGCCGTTTGTAGTATAGGCGGGGTAGGATCATTGTCATAACATCCTTGTGTCTTTAAATTTTGATCATCTTTCTTAAACCAGGTTATGTCGTTGGCTACGGCAAGCGTTAACCCACTGTGTTTATCAGCAACATGTACTTTCGTGGCCACATCAATTGCATACATTAATATTTTTTTTCGGAGGCGAAGTAAGACGCTTCATTTTGTTAACTTGTAAGTATGTATGTAATTTAAAAACATTTTTAAGGATTCGGTCGAATGTTCAACTTTTTGCAAGAGGATATGGAGAAACTCATGATAAATGCCGATGAACGTGAAAAGCTGATGCTCGATAAAACCTGCAAATTTATGTTCATGATTCAGATGTTTGTCTATACACCTACAATAATGGCAGGAATAATGTTCTTTATAGATTCGTTTTACCGAATTGTGTTTGATCAGGAATCTATTAATAATTATGTAGTGGTTCGTGTTCTGTAGAAGAATGATTTGGATATTTGTTGAATGTGGTTTATTTCAGACCCAGAATATAGCAAATACACAATCGTTACTTGTAAAAATGTTTCCCTTTAAAGTGCTCCATGATGATTTTTGTCTGGGGCTAGCTTTTCCACTTTTTTTTCCCTTCCTGGGATTGCTATATGTTCCACTGTGGCCCATAACCCTTGCCAACTTGATGTTATACATAAACTTGAAATGGAAAATTATGCACAAGAGAATGTCAGAAATGGATGTAAGTATACAGGTTACAAAGTTGTTTTGAATTTTTTTAAAAATCTCCGTTTCCATGTTAGATATCTAAAGTGATTCTGGAACCAAGAGAAGTCATAGTCTATTCAGGCCTTGCAAGCGAAAATGATAGAATCGACTATCTTCGTGCCAGACTATGTAAATTTTGTATAAGTGAGCAAATTCGCATTCGCTGGTAAGTAAACTTAGATTACAAAATCTCACTTAAAGTTAAGCCACGTCCTATCAACGCATGACAAATTTCTATAGCTTATATCCACTTGTTCGTACTCAAAATGTATGGCCTCATTTAATGGGGTTTCCTATTATAACTTTTTATTCACAAGTAGTATTTTGGAGACTTTTAGGGAACGGATTGAAAAGTTGTAGAAAAAAATAATCAGGATGTCTCGTCTTGCGGCTCCTCCTCCTTTCAACGTGTGTGTTCTGTTCGGAAATAATTTACTTTGCAATTTTCCTTTTCCTCCAGGTTTATGGACCAACTGAAGTATTTGATACAGATTCCGGTATTTATGGATTTTATGATTTATTCGATAATAATATGCTTTCTTATTTACGAAATAGCTTCTGGAGTGAGTTTGAAAATTAAAGTATTTGAAATTTGTTTGTTTACCCATTGTATTTAATTTTAGGATAACTCGAAGACAGATTTAGCATTTGCGGCCTTGTTTATATTCATTATATTAATGAACGTGTGGTTAATCCATTGGAATGGTACTTTGGTGAGTGAAAATGTAAGTCAATAAAATACGTGTTTAATATTTAAAATGTAATTCCTTAACAAAACTTTAGATTTGAAATACTTGTTTATGCAGAAGAAGTTACTTTCGCGATTAAATCAGTAAAGAGTTCAAAAATCTGCTAGTGTGGATTAGATCCAACCAGAAATTCCCAAGGCTTTAGGTAGAGAAATAGTTCAATGGCGTACAGCACCTAGGGACTGACAAACTCCTTTTTAATGAAGTGGACAAAAGCGATTGTGCCAACTACGGAAAAGGGGTATATCTCACTTAAATATCCACGTGAAAGTCATTGCAAATGTATTAGAAACGCGTTCCAGAGCTGTGGTTGAGCCTAGTTTTGTGATCATTCTGTTATAATTAGGAAGAAACTTAGTGTCAAAGCTTAGTTACCGGTTGGGGCGACGAAAATCAAATTAGAACACTTCAGATTTTGTTATTACAGTGGAATCCGTTTACTACGACTTCGCTTATAATGAATAACCGCTTTTGGCAACGTGACACAACAACATGACATTGTTAAGTTTGCATACAATAGAAAAGTTACGATTTTCAGTTCGTTTTGTGCGTCGTCCGGTTAGGACGTCGCATCGGTCCCTTGATCGTCGCTATATCCGGATTCTACTGTATACACTTGATATTTCTAAGCGAAGATAATTAAAAAATTCTTTTGATTTACTTTGTACAAGGCGTGATAAAAAGTTCAATGCAAAATAATGCTGGTCTCTCCTCTCTCATTTTGCGTGCTGCCTTATGTTTTTTGACAGCTTGAATTTGGATGCCATCGACCCAGGTGGGAGTGTTCGGAGTTTTTTACTTCCCACCTCCTTAGGGGAAATATTGCAATCGGCCAAAAGAAAAATAAGTTCGAGATTCTAACAGAGGTTAACTTTACGATATCTAGAGAACGGAACAACCTACGATCAAGTGTTTTTTTTTTTGGTTGCTGAGATATCTGAAGAAATGCTTCAAAAAAAAGTGTCTTGGACAACGCAAGCGCGCTGTGGTATGTATTGGGAAATACAGGACTGGCTCCCCAGTCAAATTTTTATTTTTAATGTTTTAACTCTGAAACCGGTTGTTTTGAAAAGAAAATTGAAAAAATCAGTAAGAAAAGAAGCTATTGTGCAGAGAAGACCACTCTTGTAGTTTTTCTGTAAAGTATCGACCGTTTATTTGTGAATCTATATCTATTAAGACTAAACGAATAATAATTTCCCTACATCAAACTTCGTAATCGATTTCCCTGTACTCGTATGCACATGCATTTCCATGTTTCCTTAGTGCGACTCTTATCCGGGTCGGCCAATCCGGTTATCGATCTACAGTGTTTGCTTATTATACCCTTTTTGTGGGTACTGATACTGATCTTACAGTTAACCACATTCGAACTGGCGGTTAAGCAAAACAGCCATCGCTAAAATAAGCAGTTATGACTGTGACGAGTGAGAAGGGAAACCGACGACGCGACAATATTTATATTATTGTCGATGAGGGGTGAGTGGTTGCTATACTATAGCTATTCATCTTAATTATGGTCATGAATCTGGGATCACGAATAATTTGCCGAAATCAGATGATATGCCCCAACCGGGTTCCATGATGTGTCATTATTGTCAAACCATCAGATCAGCTATTTCCTGAAATTTCTATAGTGAGATGGTTGGATCCTCTCTCTTAGACCGGTCTACTGAAACAGAGTCAGTTGGGGAAGATTGAAAAAACCCGCGTACCACATAAAGGATATGAGAATATTTTTATACATGAATGTATGCTCGCTTAGGGCTTCTATCCAATTATTGAACATCAATCACATCTTCGCGTTATCATGTTCGTTTTTTGGCGATGTATTACAGCTCCTTGCTATTTCACTTTTCAGAACGTTCTGCGCCAAGTTTTCTAAATCGATTAATAATAACTTAAGGGGCTGATCTATCCAATCCCTCACTGGAAGTTTACAAATTCAGTGACCACTTGGACATTCTTAAATCGTTAGTATTGCATCTACTCTCTTAAGTGGATTTGATCAATCAACGAGTGATTTTTGTAAAAAATGTTCATGTTCTACAACGAGACATTCTCTATCAGGATTGATTTTAAATAACTGATTTTGCAGAGCTATGCCATGTGTTTTGCGGTATACTCCTCCGATTGGTATACCTATTCACTAAATGTCCAAAAGATGGTACTCCTGATTATGCTTATCACTAAAGACCCTGTGGAAATAACAGCCTTTGTTATAAGGCTACACGTCTCTACATTCATTGATGTAAGTTCTTAAATGTGAATTGGAAGACGATGGATCTAATTATATCCTTTATTTTCAGATAATTCGAGCAGCGTATAGCTACTTTCATATTTTACGAAGGTCGTCTTAAAGATGTGGGTCGTGAGAATCGATGTGATAAGAAGCACCGTCAACATTTCACACTTAGTAACACGAGTGTTCTGAAGAATAGATTTCAAATGAACTGCAGAGGAGTACACTGACACTACAAGTACATACTTACATTTACACAAAATTACTTTATTTTATTTTATTTCTTCTGTATGTTTATATTTTTTCAAAGTTGTTTCTTATAAGCAATGTAATAACTGGACAGTTTTAGTGAATAATTGATTGGAAAGAAGTTAAACATTGGAAATCGTTGTCAGAATTTTCTAATTTCGCCAACACTTTACAAATTGGCAAGCTTTTTCTTTAAACTTCGCACACATTTTCTCTGGTATACTGTAGTGTGTTCCAAACAAAATGAATCGCAATTTGTGAATCCGCAGACTGGCTGTCAATAAGGTCGGTACTGAAAAAGCCCTCGAATCACCCATAGTAAGATCCGAATTAGTCAAACATGAATGCGCATCTCTGAAAAGGATATCGAACCGGTACACCTTAACCCGGCATGGGTTGATTGATACAAAGATATTCTAGGTAAATGTAAAGCAGACTAATTAGCTAGAATGGCCAATATGAAATAGAAGTTATAGACATCTTACACATGTAAATATGTAAAAGTAAATATGTATGAATGGAAATGGCAAATGCAATCACAGAAGTATATTGCAAAAACTGCATAGTGTGGCAACACTGCAAAAATGTACTAGAAGAAGTTGAGACTGTCGGTGTATAGGTAGGAAATCAGAAAGGAGTGCGGACGTAAAACCGAAACAAAGGAAGAAAATAAAATACATAAAATAAAATTAAACAGTGGGCTTTTTTTTCAAGGAATAAAACAACATTCAAAGGAGTAAGTAACGGCCCCCTGGAATTCAGAAGTGGGATAAAGAAACAAAAAGTAAAAAAAGAAAGAAAGAAAAATGATCAGTGACTCAAATTTATCCAAATATACAACCGCACAGTTAAAGTTCTGGTTGAAGTCGCTGCACAAAAAAACAAGCGGCAACAAGAACGAACTTGTATCGCGACTTTTGGCGATACCAGTGAACGAAAGGGGTAGTTAAAGTTTTCCAATCGATGAACAGATGGAAGATGGAGCGACGACGAGCGAAGACGAGTATGAGGACAGCATTTCAGCAGAAAATGAAACTGTACGTGTTACAAATGAACAAAATGACAAAGGAGGTGAGGAAAAAACAAATGATGACGGGAAGCAGACGAGCTCAACAAAGGACAGGAAAAATGAAACGACAATGGAAAAAACGAGTGAAGGCGAGAAGCAAACGAACAAACAATTTTTGCCGATGGAAAGGGAGATCAAACGATTAACAAAGGAAATTCAACTGCAAGAAAGAGGGAATCAAATTCTGAGGAGGGAAAATGAAACGCTAAAAAAAGAGAATGAAACACTGAAGGAGGGAAGTCAAAGGGCAAGATCGAATGAGCAAGAGAGCTTTACCAATGTGAGGGAACTGGTGGCTGATTTTTCCGGCAACGGCGATTGCTTTGCACATTGGAAAACGCAGCTGAATAACGTTAAAAGGACAGATAGCTTAGACGAAAACAACATGCGAATCCTCATTTCATCGAAGCTTAAGGGCAAAGCTTTAAAGTGGCTCCACTCAAGGTCGGACGTCATGACGGTGCCACTTGAGAAGCTGATGGATGACTTGGGGGAGATCTTTGAAGATCGAACGAGCCGACTAACACTAAAAAGATCTTTTGAGGGCAGGAAGTGGTTACAAAATGAATCTTTTCAAGAATATTTTCATGAAAAGTTAATTCTTGCAAACAAAGTCATACTCGAAGAAGGTGAACTCCTCGAACACCTAATTTATTTATTTATTTATTCATCTACAAGCATTATTATATAGCTAACAGACGTTACAAATTTGTTTTTAGAATATAAATATATACAATAGTTTGGATTTAAAATTATCTCTAGATAAAGATACATCTATGTGGCTATAAACACTGTTGAAAGCTAGTATGACTCTGGATATGGGTTCATTTTGACCGTAATTCGTTCTATGACTTTGCCGAAAGAGAAGATGCCTTATTCTTAAGGATCTAGATGGAGCATATATGGGTACCATCGAGAGCAGAGTAGGGCATCTTATATGGTAGCATAGTAAGTCTCTCACAAACATTACATCATGAATCTGTCGTCGGGATTTCAGTGATTTAATTCCAAGGAGTTGACATCTTGCCTTGTAATTTGGAGAAGGGACCCAATGCATTTTATAAAAAATATATTTTGTAAAGCGCCTCTGAACCTTTTCAAGTCGATCGGAATAGGTAGAATATGCAGAATTCCAAATGACATCCGCATATTCAAGAAGAGATCGAACTAACCCAGTGAAAAGTGACAATAAGGCAAATGGATCGCTAAAGTCCTTTCCGTTTCGCATTATAAATCCAACGACTGAATTAGCTTTTGCTACCATATATTCAATCTGGGCTTTAAAAGAAAATGAAGGGTCCAGCAGAACACCTAAGTCTTTGATTTTATGTACTCTGGTCAAGCGAGTTGAATTAATTGAGTAATAAAACTCGATAGAAGACGAACTTCTGGTGAAAGAAATCGCATTGCACTTATTTATGTTAAGTGTTAAGCCATTGGCGCTGCACCATTCAGTTAAACGGTTTAGATCGGATTGGATTAAATAACAATCTTCTACGCATTTAATAGCTGAAAAAAGTTTTAAGTCATCCGCATACAATAAACATTGACTATTTTTGACTACAGAAACAATATCATTAATAAAAATAATGAAAAGTAATGGGCCTTAGTGACTCCCTTGCGGTACGCCGGAAGTACACTTAATCGTTTTTGAAAGCGAAGCTCCAATTTTTACTCGTTGAGTGCGACCAATGAGAAAAGATGAAATCCAGCGAAGAATTTCAGAATGAAACCCAAAACATTCTAGTTTCTCGAGAAGAATTGAATGTTGAACTGAGTCAAAGGCTTTACTAAAGTCGGTATATATGGCGTCGACCTGACTTTTTTTCTCCAACTCATTAATTGCATACGAAGAAAAAGAAGCCAAGTTCGTAACAGTGGAGCGACCAGATACGAACCCATGCTGAGCTTCAGATAAACATTCCTTCGTCAAAAACTCAAGTCTATTTTTCACGATACTTTTAAAAAGTTTGGGAATCGCTGAGGGTTTACAAATACCTCGATAATTCTCAACATTATTTTTTGAACCAGACTTATGGATAGGCACAAGAAATGACACTTTCCATACATCTAAGAAATTTCCTTCGGATAGAGAACGGTTGAAGATGTTCAACAAAGGAGTACAAAGAGAGCTACTACAATATTTTAGTATTATGGCAAGTATACCATCAGCACCCCAATTAGGATTTGGCTGAAGAGACTGAAGAGCCAGGAGTACTTCTTCAAAGCTTAGCTGTAGTGAACCAATGTTTACACAACTACTGATAGTTCTTCGTACATTAGGAATCAAATTATGATTTGAGTAAACAGATTCAAAGAAGGTAGCGAAGAGGTCAAGGGTTGATTCAACATTAGACGATTCCACGTTTTTGTAAAGCATGGAATTTGGAATTCCAACTGATTTTCGTTTAGAATTAATAAATTGCCAGAACGATTTACTATTCTGTTTAATATTGCATTCAATAGACATGATGTAACCTTTGTGAAGAAATTTACTAAGCCATATGAAATCTTTGCGCAATTTGCTAAAGATCTCATAATGGTTTTGTGTGTTAAATTTCTTGAACATCTTATAAGCTTTATTTTTTAAATTCTTTAAATGAATTAATTGTTTATTATACCAAGGAGGCTTGGATAAAACCCTGGTCTTGGAGATTGGAACAAATCTAGCAAAGCCATCGCATAGTATTTCAACAAAGCGTTTGTACATGCAATCTAAATTCAAGATAAATATTTCATTAAACTAATCGATGTTATTTAAAAAATTATTAAGTTCAAAAAAATTGGTTTTCACGAAGTTAAAACGATATTTATCGTGTATAACATTGGGATTTAAATAAGTATACATTTCAATTCCCATTAGTAGTTCTTTATGGTTTCTAGACTCATTTAATAAAGAAAATGGAACTAGAGAAACAGTAGCTTTAAGTTCATCACAACAAACAAAAATTAAATCTAATATCTTTAAAAAAGAATTTTGGATTGAATTAATTTGATTTAAATTAAGCGAGTGAATAAAATCTATAAAATAATACTCATGAGCGTGTTTAATATTATTAGCAATAAGCATTTTATCAAATTCAGACCAAATCCAATTAATACCAGTTAGATTAAAGTCACCTAATACACAAAGCTTATCTGCAGTAGAACATAAGTTATTAACAAATTCAATATTATTCATGTGCTTTTCATAACAATCGAGTTTACTATTGGGGGGGACAAAACTAACAACAAAAAACATACGATCCTTGTTAAGAGCGTTTATGCTGATAGAGAATCCAACTTGTTCCACATCTGAGACTGGTAGGTTTAGTTTTTTTCCGCCAAGGGTAGTGCGGACTGCAATGATGATTCCACCTCCACGATCAGCAGCTACTTTACATCGGTCAGATCGAAAAACATCATAAAGACGCTCATCAAATATTTCTTGATCTGATATTTTAGGATACAGCCAAGTTTCAACTATGATGATGACATCGTAGTGCAGATGACAAGAATTGTTAAACAAGCTGGCTACTTTTGTTCTGATACCACTGGCATTGTGGAAATAAATCTGCAGAATATCTTTACACGACGGCAAAACGGTTTCTACCTGTCTCAGTCCGCCGCCGTTCCCGATACGTTTTTTGACTTCTCGGACTCATTTTTGGCTTTGAAAACAAAAGGTCTTATCTTGACACCATTTGGCCAGAAAGAGTCTACATAAACCTTTTTTGAGAATTCGACAGGAACTCCAATTTTAAAGTTGACAAATTTAAACTTATACTCAGATTCGACAAGCTTAGTTAATTTGAAGCATAAGATTAGTGATAGATCAATCCCAAGGGAATTTGAAATAAAATCACGAATTTCCTCGGTTGTAGTTGAAAACAAAAAACATCCAATATGATACCATTTATAGTTCCTCGCAATTTTGAGGTCAGTACGACGAGAATTTGTTCCAACGATGACTTTTCTCTGCTTAGCAGATTGATAATCAATTTGGACCTCTTTACCCGTTGGTTGAGATAGGTTATAAACTATACTAGAAGTACTTGCGGCATTAACATTGAATACTTTATTAACAGCACCACCGACATTCAGATCAACGCACCGCGCTGAGTTGTTATCATTTCTTATTCGGGCAGTGATATGAGAAACAGCTGACTCCGTTTTGTCGATGTTATTACCAAAGGTAGCAGCGTTTGGCTGTAACTCAGAGAGTTAACAGTAGTGTCATCTACACAATGTGAGAGCAAAGAATTCTCAGCATAAGCAACATCAACAACAGAAGCAGCAACAGCAACCAATGACTCAGCACCATCACGAAGAATAACGTTGTCTTTGTTAATTATGACGTCAGAGGAATTCCCCTTTACATAATTCCTCATATCAGCAGTAGAAACAGTAGTTGTTGGCGCCGGGGAACCCAGAGCGAGGTTGACAGTTATTTTGTCTGCCGAAGACCTAGTTGCAGTAAGCGATGATGGGTCGTCGGCGACAGCAGTGAGATTCGGAGATGACGAAGATTTCTTTTTCTCTTTCCCGTTTGATTTTAATGCACCGACGTTAGAACGAGAGCTAGTCGGAGTGCACTTGTTAGGCTTAGCGGAAAGACGAACAAGAGGAGAGGAAGAAGTAGCAGCACGACGATCAGCGGACACTTGCTTTGAAGGTTCAACGAACTTGGATTTTCTTTGAACACGAGTAGTATTGCGAATGTCTCGACTGGTATTCAAAGCGGGAAGATTAGCTATCGATGATAAACTTTTAGGTTTCGCAAAATCAAATGAAGAACCGATCGTTTTAATATCATTGATGTTCTTTTGCAAAAAACTAGAAAGGTCACTCATTTTTTGAATGCAAGTTAGCAGGGGACTATTTATGCAATTATCACATTTAAAGAAAAAATTAGCATTTGAGTTAATAACTTCAACGTCATTTTTATGAATAAAAGAACAATTAAGGTGTGTGTTTAAGCCACATACATCAAACGATAAACTATCCTCCGTATCAGATATTAAATTAACACACTTATAGCACTTAGAGAGCATTATGACTATACAGCAAATCAATTCGCGTGTGTCATAGACGACAAGCAGACTAAGACTGAGGGGATTCCTGATGTAAACTTACGATCGCAGGCGAGGATGCAGTGCTTCAAAGATAAACACCACTCGCTGGAAGCATTCAGCAAGATTACGTTGGCGAAACCGGCACAGAGGTCAGCATCGACACCATCAACATCTCAGCAGGCTGTTGCAGACGAGGCACCGAGAACGATCCGTTGCTTCAACTGCAATTCAATTGGACACATGGCAGGGGAATGTCGCAAGCCAAAGCGAGAACCTGGAGCATGCCATGTGTGTGGCGACATGGGGCACTATGCGGCAGCATGCACAAAACGGAAGCCAGCTCGACAGGTGCATCATGTGTATCAAGACGAGGATGATGAATATTAGGAGCACTTATTGACACCGGCAGTCCCATAAGCTTCGTAAGGGAAAAGTTTGTACCACCAGTGGTAATTCAAAATAATAACAATGTTAAAAATGTTGTTGGCATTAATAAAAGCCCATTAGCCATAATTGGCAAAGTAGAAACGGTTGTTGTCTTTTCTGGGAAGGAGATAAAATTGCATTTATTAGTAGTGCCGGATGGAACAATGGAACAACCATTAAACTTAGCTAATGTTAGATTAGAAGTCACAACCGAAATAATTGAGGAAATTACTGATAACGAGTGCTTAAATTTAATGAAGATCGAAATAGCAACAGAAAATGAATATGTAAACAATAATGATATAGATTTTGTATCTAAAAAGAGATTTAACGATATTTTTAATGAACATTATTTGTACAGTAAGCGTCCCGATGCGCCAGAGATTGATTACAAAATGAAGTTAACCGTTAGAGATCGAAATCAATTCCAGTGCCCCCCCCCCCCGAAGACTTCCGTATTATGAAAAAGAGCAAGTACAAATGATATTAGATGAATTTTTGGAACGGCAAATTATTAGGCCAAGTCGATCAGAGTATTCATCACCCATAGTATTAGTAAAGAAAAAAACAGGTGAGCTTCGATTTTGCGTTGATTATAGAGTTCTGAACAAAGCGACAATAAAAGATAACTACCCGATCCCCTTGATGGATGATCTACTTGATAGATTAGCCAAAAAAAGGATTTTTACCCTATTAGATCTAAAGAGCGCATTTCATCATATTCACATGGATGAAGAATCAGTGAAATATACTTCCTTCGTAACGCCTTTGGGGCAATTTGAATATTTGAAAATGCCTTTTGGGCTGAAAAATGCGCCGTCAGAGTTCCAACGATTCATTACTTTAATTTTCGATGACTTAATAAGGGCAAGTAAAGTAAATGTGTATATAGATGACATAATGATTGCAACAGAGACAGTCGAAGAACATTTAGAAATATTGAAGACAGTGTTTGATAGACTCGTGAGTAACAAATTGGAAGTAAGGATAGACAAGTGCCAGTTTATGGAATCGAGAGTACGATACTTGGGATATACAATTACAAAAGAGGGTATTCAACCAGATACTCGAGGTATCGAATCTGTGAATAATTTCCCAACCCCGCTGAAGGTAGGTAGGTTTTAGGGGTGGTTGCATTGTTTTACAACCTCACTCGGATCTCAATGGATCCATTGTGTTCCCCGATGTGGTGTGGGATACCTAAAATAAATAGAAGAGTGTTGTTATGAACCCCGCTGAATGTCAAGGCTGTTCATAGTTTCCTCGGATTGTGTTTCTACTTCCGGCGGTTTATCAAGGGATTTTCACTCATTGCCCAGCCATTGTATAATCTGATTCGAAAAGATACAAGTTTCCAATTTGGGGAAAAAGAGATTCAGTGTTTTGAGATGCTGAAAGAAAAGTTGATTGAAGCTCCCATACTAGCGATATACAGTCCCAATGATGAAACTGAGCTTCACTGCGACGCAAGTTCCTTAGGTTACGGAGCTACACCCTTACAAAAGAAAGATGATGGGAAGTTACATCCTATATTTAATTTTTCCAAAAGAACGACTGATCCGGAATCGAAATATCACAGCTTTGAGCTCGAGACCTTAGCTATTATTTATGCTCTCAGAAGGTTTAGGATATATCTATATGGGTTCAAATTCAAGATAGTTACTGACTGCAATTCCCTAACACTGACATTGAATAAGAAGGAAATCAACCCTAGGATAGCTAGGTGGGCTCTAGAGTTGCAAAATTATGATTATACCCTTGAACACCGTAGTGGAGCGAAGATGCAGCACGTAGATGCTCTAAGTCGAATCTCCAATATTTTGGTTTTGGAAGAGAACACCTTCGAGCAAAACCTTTCAATTTGTCAGTATAAAGATAAAGCGATAAATGAGATAAGGCAACAATTGGAAGAAAATGAAAATAAGTTTTATGAAATGAGAAATGGGCTAGTTCATAGGAAAGTTAGGCAGCAGATTTTGTTTTACGTACCAAAGGATATGGAAGTGAATGTACTAAGGATGTATCATGATGATATGGGCCATATGGGAAGTAACAAGGTTGTAAATGCTGTAATGAAAACGTATTGGTTTCCTAAAATGAGAGCAAAGGTGAAAGACCATATTTCAAACTGTCTTAAATGTATCGCCTTCTCACCAAAAGCTGGAAAGCATGAAGGATTTTTGCACAATATTCCCAAAGGAAATGTATCCTTCGACACCATACATATCGATCACTTCGGTCCGGTGTCAATGAGGAATTCAAAGAAGAATTATGTCCTGTTAGTGATAGATGCTTTCACCAAGTATGCCAGACTGTATGCTGTACGTACAACTGGTACTAGTGAGGTATTTAGTAGCATGCAGTCTTATTTTACATCTTATAGTCGTCCTAGAGTTCTGGTGTCTGACCGAGGTAGTACATTTACCTCAAAAGACTTTGCGAAGTTCCTTGAAGAGAACAATGGTCGTCATGTGAAAATCGCCACTGGGTCACCGCAAGCTAACGGGCAGGTTGAGAGGGTCAATAGGAGTTTAGCACCAATGATTGCGAAATTTACAAGTGCAGGGACTAGTTCTTCACTAGACGGTGTATTACCAAAAAAGTTTACATTAAATAACACAATACATCGAAGTATCGACATGACACCGAGTGAACTACTTTTTGGGGTTCCACAGAGGGGTGGTTATAGACTTCCTGAAAGAGAGTCTAGATGAATGCGTGGTACGTGAGAATGAAAGGGACTTTGAGAGAATCAGAACCAGAGCGGAAAATAAGATCAGGAGTATAACAAATTGATGAAGGATCGAGGTAGAATTGACAAAAAGTACAAACAGGGTGATTACGTCATGATTAGGAACTTCATAAGTAAGCCAGGTGACTGCAAGAAGATTGTTCCAAAGTATAAAGGACCGTATAGGGTAGCAAAGGTTCTCAAGAATGACAGATATTTACTGAGGGACGTAGAAGGGTTGCATCTTAGTCAAGTGCTATACGAAGGAATTTGGGAGGCGGCAAATGTTAAACCGTGGGTGGAATGTGGGGCAAGTAATGCAAATCAAATCAAAAATGTACTAGAAGAAGTAGAGACTGTCGGTGTATAGGTAGGAAATCAGAAAGGAGAAAATGAAACAGTCGAATACAGATCGTGTAAGCGTGCGGACGTGAAACCGAAACAAAGGAAGAAAATAAAAAACATCAAATAAAATATAACAGTGCGCGTTTATTTTCAAGGAATAAAACAACATTCAAAGGAGTAAGTAACGGCCCCCTACAATAGTAGGATGCATTTCTAGAAGTTCATCATTAGTTTTAAGCAGTCGGTATTAAGTAAAGAGCAAGGAACTCCAAAAACTATTTCAGAACATGTTGTACATAAGTACCCAGTTGGTTGGCACCACTACAATTTATTAAACTTTCGGAATCGTTTAATTAAATGAAATTGAATGATAAGTCAAGACGTCTTCGAGAAAAACGGAAGGGAAAATCTGCCATTTGAGTCGAATCCAAGGTAACTTCGCTCGCTGTGCAGTCAATAATTGGAATAGTTTTTTGACACATTTTTCAAAGAACTGCATTAAACAAAAAAGGTCCATCTGCCAAACATGTAATTTGATCCTTTCTCTATAGCCTCGGTACTGTCTCTGAAGTTGAAAAATAACTATGGTTTAAAGTCTAAAGGATCCACAGACGACGTAGTTTTGTTTATACCTCGTATGTATACTTTAATGAAGCATATTAAATGTAAAACAAAGGGACACTAAGCGATATCGATCTACAATTAAATATTCAGCAACGATGTAGGAATAAAATCAATAAGAATAAAATGAATAAGTTATGGTGATAATTACTATAATTGGCAAAAAGCAATTAATTTTGCTTTAAATTATTAAGATTGCAATGTGTCATTAACTTAGACTTCAAATTCTAAGAAAGTGTAATATTTGCCACACTTGTTTTCTGATAGTGGTTTTGCAAAGATGGTCTCTACCAGATACGAGCCTATAACCCCGAAATTATTTACTAATAAGCTGTTTGGTTTCATTGTGAAATCATTTTTAATCGGTGGTTATGTCATGAGCGAGACGCAAACATTTGAAAGATGGAGTGCGTTTATTACATTTTCCATTGCCGTTTCTAGCATTTGCGGGGTAGGATTATTGTGATAATATCCTTGCGTCCTTACATTTTTACCATCTTTCTTAAACCAGGTTATGTCGTTGGTTACGGCAAGCGTTTACCCACTGTGTTTATCATCATCATGTACTTTCGTGGCCACAGGAATTGCATACATTAATGTTTATTTTCGAAAGCGAAGTAGGATGTTTCATTTTATTAACTTGTAAATATGTAATTTAAAAAAAAAATTTAAGGACTCAGTCGAATGTTCAACTTTTTGCAAGAGGATATGGAGAAACTCATGATAAATGCCGATGAACGTGAAAAGCTGATGTTAGAAGAAACCTGCAAATTTATGCTCATTATTCAGATGTTTGTTTATACGCCTACACTAATGGCAGGAATAATTTTGTATATAGATTCTGTTTACAGAATTGTGTTTGATCAGGAATCTATTTTTAATTATGCCGTGGTTAGTGTTCTATAGAAGAATGATTTGAATATTTGTTGAATGTGGATTATTTCAGACCCAGAATATAGCCAATACACAATCATTGCTTGTAAAAATATGTCCATATAGAGTGCTCCATGATGACTTCTTTCTGGGGTTAGCTTTTCCTTTTTATATTGTGTTGTTGGCATTATTATATATTCCACTGTGGCCCATAGCCATAACCAACTTGATGTTATACGTAAATTTGAAATGGAAAATTATGCACAAGAGGATGTCAGAAATGGATGTAAGTATACATGTTTCGAAGGTGTTTGTAATCTATTTTAAAACTCTCCGTTTCCGTGTTAGATATCAAAAGTGATTCTTGAGCCAAATGAAACCGTAGTATATTCAAGCCTTATCAGTGAAAATGGTAGAATCAACTATCTTCGTGCCAGACTATGTAAATTTTGTATAAGTGAACAACTTCGCATTCGCTGGTAAGTAAACTTAGATTACAAATTTCTTTGAATAAATGCCGAGTGCTTGACCCGCTGAACGAATAGGCGCATTAGTGCAGAAAGCTGGTCCTCTGCCACATCATAGGGTATGTAGCAGATTGGAAAAATCAGCGGCGGGAATCCTGCTCGTTCGCATTTTACCACCGTAGGATCTATGTCGATGTAGGTGTAAAAAAAGAAAAATCTATATGTGCTATCTGTGTTTACCGGTGATGTAGAATTCCCTTATCTTGCCTCCTGCGACTCAGGGTTCTTAAATAAGGGCCTCTATGAGGTGCACTAGGTTGGCGATGGCCGCTTTACTGTGATGGAGGTTTATTGGCACTATGTTCGTCACGACTTCTCTTAGACGCCACCTCCTCAGTGTGGAGCATTAGACATACGTACATGTAGCAAAACAAGAATGTTTAAGCATACATTGTATATGAATGACCACACAATAAACCAGTCTTGAACCAAACATTGAACATATAACATGGTGTCAGATGATAATGAGCGATTCGGACAATAAAAAAGAAATCAACAGTTGTGGTTCAACAAGTCGCTGTAGTCAATTACGGGAATCCTTCACGGAAACTAACTTACGATTAATGGCGACTGATATAGCTTAGAATCCTGGATGAGGTCAATTATTACGAATAAGTAACCACTCTCGCTATTTAGTACGCTCACCACCATTTAAGGTTTCAAAGTAAATGCCTGTGAAAACATTCTCACTTGGCTGTTAAATTTTTATTGAAGACAGCGCTCGTTCCCTAGCTCACGTCCCTGCTCTTCGGGTGTAGTAGTGGATCGGCAACGTATGTTTAACTCATTAAATTCCGACCTTGACAGCATATTAAAATGGGGTTCTACAAATAGAGTGGAATTTAATGCTTCCAAAACTCAATGCTGCCTACTGTCTCTCAAGCGAAACCCTAATCTCGAACCATTATCCATGAATGGTACCTGCATCACCGAAACCGAAAGACTTTCCATCCTCGGTATGTGTGTTAACAACGATCTTCGTTGGAATGACCTCAAACGATGCAAAAAATACTTTACCCCTTCTGATCTGGCTTCAATTTTCAATTCATTCGCCCTAAGCTTGAGTACAACGCTCACATCTGGTTTGGTGCGCCAAAAACCGTCTTGCACATTCCAGATCGAATTCAAAAACGCGCGATAAAACTAATAGGTGATAGAAACATTGCGAAGTCAATAGACTCGCTTGAACACCGAAGAAATGTTTCCTGTCTCTCACTGTTTTATGGATTCTTTCACAAAAAGTGCTCTAGCGAAATAGCCAGCTGCATTCCGCACCTGCAAAATTTCACCCGCAATACTCGTCAAGCTTCGAATGCACATCAGTTTACCCTTAAGCCTACTTTCGGACGTACTGTCAAATATAGAGATTCTTTCTTTAGCCGTACCACACGAATGTGGAATAGTCTACATAGTTCTGTGTTTCTTCATCACTACAACCCTCAAGCATTTAAAACCAACGTGCACCGGTACCTCCTTTCTCTCTCCTCTAATTTCCCTAATGCCCGTGCTCTAGTTCAATAGTTTAAGGGTAGCCATATCCCCTTTAGCGCGCGCTGATTATAAAAAAAAAAAAATATTGCCATATCAATACGAAACATAGGTCAAAGTTAAGAGTTTAGCCCCGCCCTATCAGCGCATGATAAATGTCTATAAATTACTTGTTGGTCTCATCTAATGGGGTATCCTCTTACTCGTATAACGCCCAAATAGGGTGTCTGTTTTCAGCGCTAAGACCGTCTTTTTTGCTTCCCAAGTATGCCCAAAAACCCAGCAGAACTTTAATTTGTGCTGTATTTTAAGAATTAAGCTCTGGTCAGCAACACTTCACATGCATTAATTTGATTTCTGTAAAAAAAAAAGAAGGATTTTATCGCGTTTCCCCAGCATATCTATCAATTTGGACTGCTCCAACTTGGTGGAAAAGATCCCATCAGGTAGATGGCTGAAGACTGTATGCTTAGTATTGCCTTATTCTTACTTCATTCCTTTGCAACTTGCTATTCACAAGTAGTAGTTTGGGGACTTCTAAGGAATGGACCAAAAATCTATATTATATGTATATAAATGTGACCAGGAAGTTTCGCATCGCGGCTAATATCACTGCGTGTGTCCTGTTCAGAAATAATTGACTTTGCAATTTTCCTTTTCCTCCAGGTTTATGGAGCAACTGCAGAATTTAATTCAGATTCCGGTATTTATGGATTTAATTATTTATTCGATTATAATAAGCTTTGGTATTTACGGAGTGAGTTCTGAAAACTAAAATGTTTGTAATTTTATTGTTTAATTGGTATTTCAAAGATAGATTTAGCATTTTCGACCTTGTTTGTAGTTATTATATTTACAATCGTGTGGCTAATCCATTGGAATGGTACTTTGGTGAGTGAAAATGTCAGTCAATAAAATACGTGTTTGATATTTATAATGTAAATTCTTAGCAAAACTAGATTTGAAAAACTTGTTAAGGTAACGGAAGTCACTTTCGCGAGTAAATCACAAAGAGTTTGAAAATCTGTTGGTGTGGATTAGATCGAAGCAGAAATTCCCAAGGCTTTAGGTAAAGAAATAGTATAATTAGGTACAGCACCTAGGGACTAACATCGCCTACAAGATCTTATCTGCCGTATTGTGTGAACGTCTGAAGCCGTTCGTCAGCAACCTGATTGGTCCATATCAGTGCGGCTTTAGGCCAGGAAAGTCCACCATCGACCAAATATTCACACTACGGCAGATCTTGGAAAAAACCCATGAGCTCCAAATCGATACACACCATCTATTCATCGATTTTAAGGCCGCGTATGACAGCATTTATAGAGACGAGCTATACAGAGCTATGTCTAGTTTTGGCATCCCTGCAAAACTCGTCCGTTTGTGCAGGATGACGATGGAGAATGCACGCTGCTCCGTCAAGGTCGGTAAAGAACTCACCGAGACCTTTGATGTCAAAAAAGGATTTAGACAAGGCGATGAGCTGTCATGCGACTTTTTTAATAACATTCTTGAAAGAATTGTGCAAAACTCGCGCGCCAACACAAGAGGCACAATCTTTCAAAAGTCCGTCCAATTACTCGCATACGCCGATGATATTGACCTAATCGGAAGAAAGCAGCGTGATGTCAGTGGCGCTTTCGCGAGTATTGAGACGGAAGCGGCAAAGATGGGTTTAACGGTAAATGAGGGCAAGACCAAGTATATGCTGTCAACAAGAAAGGACACTCAACACCGACGTCTCGGACAGAACGTCTCCCTCGACAGATATAACTTTGAGGTAGTTAAGGACTTTGTCTACCTAGGATCCGCTATCAATTCAGACAATGACACCAGCGCTGAGATCAGACGAAGAATAACCCTTGCCAATCGCTGCTTCTTTGGGCTAAGAAGGCAATTGACTAGCAAAGCCCTCTCTCGAACAACAAAAGTGACCCTATATAAGACCTTAATAATCCCAGTCCTCCTCTACGGCGCAGAGGCATGGACTTTATCAAAAGTGGATGAGGGTGCTCTTGGCTGTTTCGAGAGGAAAATTCTTCGGGTGATTTTCGGTCCCGTCTGCATAGACGGTGAGTGGAGGAGGAGATACAACGACGAACTGTACGGGCTGTACAGCGACATCGACTTAGCCAGAAGAGTGAAGGTCCAACGACTGAGATGGCTGGGTCATGTAGAGCGGATGGACACCAATGCTCCGGCCCGAAAAATCTTCGAATCCGCCCCCGAGGAACAACGCAGTAGAGGAAGACCGCGACTCAGGTGGCGCGCGCAAGTTGAAGGGGACCTCAACCAACTTAGCGTGCGAAACTGGAGGCAGCTAGCTAAAGATCGAGCTGGCTGGAGACGCTTGTTGGTTGAGGCCCAAGTCCACCCCGGACTGTAGCGCCGCCTTAAGTAAGTAACCTAGGGACTAACAAACCTCTTTTAAATGAGGGGAACAAGAGCGATTGTGCCAATTTCGGAACGGGGGTATATCTCTTTTAAGCATCCACGTCCACGTGAAAGTCATCGCCAAGGTGTTAGAAACGCGTTCCAGAGCTGTGGTTGAGCTCAGGTTAGGTGATGAGCAATGTGGCTCTCGTATGCCAAAATTATCTTCAGCTATTTTGTGGCTTTTGAGAAGGGATACGATCGGGTCCCACGAGCAATTCAAAATCATCTTGTAAACCGAATATATTCTAAGAGAGCTTTGTCGATGTCTTATAAACAGGACGAAACTTAGGGTTACTGGTTGTGGCGGGGAACATCAAATTAGAAGGCTTCGTATTTTGAAGATACAGTGGAATCCGTTTACTACGACTTCGCTTATAGCGAGTAACCGCTTTAAGTGACACAATAACATGTTAGGTTTGCATACAATAGAAAAGTTACGATTTTCAGTTCGTTTTGTGCGTCGTCCGGTTAGGACGATTAATAAAAAAGCTTTGTACAAGACGTGATAAAAAAAAAAAACAATCCAAAAAATGGTGGTGATGCGCTCGCACATGTTCTCCCTCCTCTCTCATTTTGCGCCTTGCCTTTTGTTTTTTGACAACTTGAATTTGAATGCCATCGACCCCGGTGAGAGTGTTCAGAGCTTCTTTTTAGCTTTAACTCTCACACCGGTTGTTTTGAAAAGAATTCAAAATATCTATATAAAAAAAGGTATTGTGCAGTGCAATACAGACATTTTAATTGAGTTCGGATACAAACTGTTACTTCCTTGGTGGTTCAACAGCGAAAGAGAGCGATACAAAACATAAAATCAATAACATGCTCTAGTCTAGGGATAGTGTATTAATACAATGTTCGACAAATTCACTAATAATAAAAACAAAAGGCAATTCATTCGATGAGGCAATGACCGACGGGACTAAGCAAAACAGTCAACGCCAAAATAAGTAGTTAAGACGTGACGAGTGAGAAGGGAAACTAACGACCCGACAATATTTATATTACTGTCGATGAGGGATGTGTCATTATTGTCAAACCATCAGATAAACGATTTTCTGGTAGTTCTATAATGGTTGGATCATCTCTCCTAGACCGGTCCCCAGTGAACCGAGTAGAGCAAATAAAAATTACATGTCCGAGTTAACATATAAAACCGGGATAAATTTATTCGCCAAAAGTTACATATTAATAGTCTTATAGACTTCAAGCGTTCGTTGCTTTTTATAATCCGCTATACCTGGCCAAACTGAGGCAATGAGGTAAACAATAGACAGACATTTATTCATTTTTGGTTTAGCTCTTTAAGTTATAATTAATATAAATATTTGTAAAGGTATATTGTGAACTTGCGGTTTTTTAAAGCTGAAGAAGCTTAAGGTATGTAATATCTATTTGAAGCCTAGAAGTACCGATATTATTTTTGGTTTGCTGACTTCATATTCAGACTTCAATTGAAGTGCCTTAATTTAATTGGCAATGTTCGTATTTTTTTGTTTTCTTACAGTAAAACTAGGAGCTCCACACCTTTCCATGCGATGATTCTGGTGTTTTTGAGAAGATTCGATCTTATTCTTTTTTTCAATACCAAAATCAATCTGGAAAAATTTGCAAGAATATTTTTAATTAATTTATTTAGCTATTCGAGGCAAATTGTTTTATCATGCTAGTAAGGTTAGGTTAGGTAGATAAGTGTCCCGTGGGACCCACTTATGCTCATAGCCCATTGTGATGCCTATAGAATCTCTCTAAGAGAGAATTCTATCCGTAGAACCATTTGGAGATGTTTATATATGAGAGGATTTTGCGTAGGGATATTTGACTAAGGTTACTATTATTATTGAAATGATAGTGCCCAAGAAATCTTCTTCTGCTGTGGGAGAGCGCTGGACAATGGCAGAGGAGATGAGTTGTACTTTTCTTCTCCTCCTCATCCCTACAGCTTCTGTAAAAATCATTGAAGAGAGACCCTAATCTTCTGGCGTGTTGTCCTATTAGGCAGTGGACTGTCATGAATTTGTGTTCTGTTGAAAGAAATAATCTCCCTTGACTTACAGTCGTCAATTTCAGGTCTCATAAGTCTGGTGGAATGGCACGTAAGAAAGCTTTTATACCTGGAGTTAAATTCTCTATTTATATTTTGTTTGGCGATGAGTTTCACTGTTCTGTTTGGTATACCCAACCCTTTGTTATGAGAAGGAATCTTTAGGGTCGTACCAGATCTGGCAAGTTTGTCGGCTTTGCAGTAACCAGCGATGTCACTATGTCCAGGCACCCAACAAAGGTGAATGTTAAACTGCTCAGTCATCTCATTAAGATACCATAGGCAGTTGAGGACCGCCAGAGAGTTATTGGTGACATTTGATAGAGATTTTTAAGCTGCTTGACTGTGGCCGAAGATAAAGATATCCTTGGAGGATACAATGTTCCACTTTAGCCATAAAGCTTCCTTTATCGCCATTTTATCCGCCAATATTCATACTAGTAGTTTTATAAAATTCTTCCTAATTCCAATAGGTCAGATTTCAGAAGAGGTAGCTTGAAGCACTTCATAGAGATTGTCGAAAGTGTAGAGAAAAAACGCAAGAACTGACATTACTTCTGAATATTTTCCGTAAACTTAAAAAAAAAGAACTAATTTTGCTGCATTTTCATCAACTTCCTACCTACATATTTCATAAAAATACACATGTTTTCTTATAAAACATAATCATTTGAACCGTATAAAGACCAAACATAATTTTGTCCACCTAGCATGCTATACTCCAAGTACCACATAAAGGATATGAAAATATCTCTTTCCATTCAATAATTAGACTTCGATCACATCTTTGCATTATCATGTTCGTCTTTTGGCGATGTAACACAGCTCCTTGCTCTTTCACTTTTCAGAGTGTTCTGCGCCAAGTTTTCTAAGTCGATTTACGATTTTTTCAATTTCATTATATAACTTGAAGGACTGATCTATCCAACCCTTCACTGGATGTTTACCAATTTACATTGACATTCTGTAAATGTTAGTGTTGCATATGCTTTCTTTATAAAGAGTGGTTTCGATCAATCGACGCACGGGTGATTTTTGTCGCTGAGTCTACAATGTTAATGTTTTACAATGCGGAGAGATATTGGCATAAATGATTCTCAAACAATTGATTTTTAATGACTGATTTTTCAGAGCTATGCCATGTGTTTTGCGGTATACTCCTCCGATTGGTATGCATATTCACTAGATGTCCCAAAGTAGGTACTCCTAATTATGCTTATCACTACAGACCCTGTGGAAATAACGGGCTTTCACTTCTCTACATTCATTGATGTAAGTTCTTGAATGTGGATTGAGAGACGAATTTCTAATTATGTCCTTTATTTTCAGAGAATTCGAGCAGCGTATAGCTACTTTCATATTTTACGAAGGTCGTCTTAAAGATATGAGTCGTGAGAATCGATGTGATAAGGAGCACCGACAACATTTCACACTTAGTAACACGAAATATGTTATGTTATGAACAATTAATTTCAAATAAACTGCAGACGAGTACACTGACACTACAAGTACCTACTTAGACTTACATTGACACAAAATAATGTTATTTTATTTTTGTTCTTCTGCATGTTTATATTTTTTCAAAATTGTTACTTATAAGTAAGTCAGAAATAAACAAGTTAAATAATTGAAGAGTTTTAGTGAATAACTGATTGGAGCGAAGTTAAAGATTGGTTGGTTCCATGAACATTGGAAATCGTTGTCAGAATTTTCTAATTTCGCCAACACTTTACAAATTCGCATGTTCTTACTTCAAACTCCGCACACATTTTTTTAGATAACTGGAATACTGTAGCGTGTTCCAAACAAAATTAATTGCAATTTATGAATCCGCAAACTGGCTGTTAATAAGGTCGGTACCGAAAAAGCCCTCGAATCACCCATATTAAGATCCGAATTGGTCTAACACGGTTGCGCATCTCTGAATAGGATATCGAATCGGTACACCTTAACTCTGTGCCGGGTTGATTGACACAAAGATATTCTAGGTAAATGTAAGGCAGACTATTAGCTGGAATGTCCAATAAGAAATAAAAGTTGTGCATACCTTGCACATGTATATATGTAAAAGTGCATATACATAAGTATATGTATGTATGAATGGAAATGAGAAATGCAATCACAGAAGTATATTAAAAAACCTGCTTAGTATCAGTAGAGCACACATCAACATCCTAGTCAGGGTACTTATAGGTCGTTGTACAATGGAAAGACACGCAAAATAGTAAAAATGCAGGCTAATGAATTCTGTCGCAGCTGCATGCAAGTGGAACAACTGTGACAGTAACCAACAGCCGCCGAAAATAAAAGTACAGTAAAAGCCGGATAACTACCTCGTGAATATTTCCATCTGTTTTGGGTACTTAAGCGCGAAGCACTTAACCGGGTTTTACTGTATATCTTAATAATGACAATCCAAAAACTATAAGCTATCACACTGTGAAAGTTTATGTCAATCGGGTTTGTAGTACAGTAATCCCCGGATACGTACTCCCTCGCTTAGCTGCGTAACCCCCATAGCTAACCAAAAATTTCAGGCTTCAAACATTTTCATTGAAATTGCCAACAAATCCACCCGTTTAGGTACCTAACGCTTATCTACCCAACCCGCTCAAGTGCCCTCTATTAGCGAGCATGAAAGTCTAAATCCCAAACTATTTGTCTCGGATAGCTGCCTTTGACAAAAACCACTTCTTACCACTTACACCTAATTTCATTAAGCTAACTGTGTACCTAAAATATGACTGTCTGTCAAAAAGAATTTCAGATCAAGTGCTTTCCATTCCAGCTATTCATTTACCTGCCCCAATAAGGCTCAAAGGGTGCGCTTAGTAACCTTAAAAGGGCACGTAAACGGGTACGGATAGGTAACTTCCCCTCTTAAGTGCCCAAATAAATCAGAAAAGCTGTGAAGGCAGCTATGCGGGGCGCACTGTATTTGCGTTTATCCGAAAAAACAAACAAACAAAACTTTTCTCTTTACAATATAACATAGTTGGTTGGCACCACTTCAATTTATTAAACTTTCGGAATTGTATAATTAAATGAAATTGAATGGTTAGTCAAGACGTCTTCAAGATAAACGGAAGGGGAGATCTGCCATTTAAGTCGAATCCAAGGAAACTTCGCTCGCTGTGCAGCCAATAATTGGAATAGTTTTTTAACACACTTCTCAAAAAACTGCAGGGTGATGTCCAATTAAACAAAAAAGGTCCATCTGCCAAACATGTAATTTGATCCTTTCTCTATACCCTCGGTATTGTCTTTGAAACTGAAAAATGTATATGGTTTAAAGGATCCACAGACGCCGTAGTTTTGTTTATAAATACCTCGTATGTATACTTTAATGAAGCATATTAAATGCAAAGCAAAGGGACACTCAGTTATATCGATCTGCAATTAAATATTCAGCAACGATGTAGCAATAAAATCAATAAGAATAAAATGAATAAGTTATGGTGATAATTACTATAATTGGCACAATATTGGCAAAAAGCAATTAATTTTGCTTTAAATAATAAATATGGCAACGTGCCATTAACTTCGACTACAAATTCAAGGAAAGTGTAATATCTGCCACACTTGTTTTCTGATAGTAGTTTTGCAAAGATGGCATCAACCAGATACGAGCCTATAACCCCGAAATTATTTACTAATAAGCTGTTTGGTTTCATTGTGAAATCATTTTTAATCGGTGGTTATGTCATGAGCAAGACGCAAGCATTTGAAAGGTGGCATTATTGGCGGAGTGCGTTTATTACGTTTTCTATTGCCGTTTCTAGTATTTGCGGGGTAGGATTATTGTGATAATATCCTTGCGTCTTAACAGTTTTACAATCTTTCTTTAACCAGGTTATGTCGTTGGCTACGGCAAGCGTTAACCCACTGTGTTTATCAACATCATGTACTTTCGTGGCCACAGGAATTGCATACATTAATGTTTATTTTCAGAGGCGAAGTAGGATGTTTCATTTTGTTAACTTGTAAATATGTAATTTTAAAACATTTTTAAGGACTCGGTCGAATGTTCAACTTTTTGCAAGAGGATATGGAGAAACTCATGATAAATGCCGATGAACGTGAAAAGCTGATGCTCGATAAGACGTGCAAATTTATGTTCATTATTCGGATGTTTGTTTATACGCCTACAATCACGGCAGGAATAATTTTGTATATTGATTCGTTTTACAGAATTGTGTTTGACCAGGAATCTATTATTAACTATGCAGTGGTTCGTGTTTTGTAGAACAATGATTTGGGCACTTGTTGAATGTGGTTTATTTCAGACCCAGAATATAGCAAATACACAATCATTGCTTGTAAAAATGTGTCCATATAGAGTGCTCCATGATGACTTCTTTCTGGGGTTAGTTTTTCCTTTCTTTATTGTGTTGCTGGCATTGTTATATATTCCACTGTGGCCCATAGCCATTACCAATTTGATGTTATACGTAAATTTTAAATGGAAAATTATGCACAAGAGGATGTCAGAAATGGATGTAAGTATACAGGTTACGAAGGTGTTTACAATTTATTTTAAAACCTTCCGTTTCCATATCAGATATCGAAAGTGATTCTGGAACCGAGAGAAGTCATAGTCTATTCAGGCCTTGCAAGCGAAAATGATAGAATCGACTATCTTCGTGGCAGACTATGTAAATTTTGTATATGTGAGCAAATTCGCATTCGCTGGTAAGTAAACTAAGATTACAAAATCTTTTGAATAAATGTTGAGTGGAAAGTATCTAGTGAATTTGCCACCAGATTGAAAGACAGCTGGTGCTCCTTGGCATCATAGGGCATGTAGCAGATTGCAAAAATCAGCGGCGGGAGTCCTGCTCGTTCGCATTTTACCACACAGGATCTGTGTTAAAAAAAAGAAAAATCTATAGGTGCTCTCTGTGTTTACCCGTGGTGTTTTATACGATTTCCATGTCGTGTACTATGGGCTTAACATAACTCTTTGGATGAACTGGAACGCAGTTCGATATCATGTTAACAATGTTGTTGTCATTTTATTGAGCATTGAGTTCTGAGCAGGTTTCTAAGCTATAAGCACCTTGGCCTTTATCCGATTCACGCAAAAAAACAGTTTTCTACCCGATTATCCCTAATATTTCCAATCTCTCTTACTTTTAATGCATTTACAGTAGTTTTTAAAAAAGTTGGAGACGATAGAAAAAAGCTAAGAGTTAAGCCCGGCCTATCATCGCATGACAAATATCTTTACCTCATATCCACTTGTTCCTACTGAAAATGTATGGCCTCATCTAATGAGGTTTCCGCTTGTAACATCCAAATAGGCTGTCTGTTTTCAGCGCTGAGACCGTCCTTCATGTTTCGCAGGTATGCCCAGGAACTCAGCAGAACTTTAATTTGTGCTGTATTTTAAGAATTAACCCCTGGTCAGCAACACTTCACATGCATTCATTTTATTTCGGCATATCTCATCTATTTGGATTAGCTCAACTTGGTGGAAAATATGATAGATGGCTAAGGACTGTGTGCTGAGTGTTGCCTTATTCTTACTTCATTCCTGTGCAACTTGCTATTCACAAGAAGTACTTTGGAGACTTCTAAGGAACAAAGTTTCATAAAAATGTGATCATAAAGTTTCGCCTCTCGGCTCCTATCACTGTGTGTGTCCAGTTCGGAAATAATTGGCTTTTTCTTTTTCCTCCAGGTTTATGGACCAACTGCAGAATATGATACAAATTCCAGTATTTATGGATTTTATGATTTATTCGATTATAATGTGCTTTGTTATTTACGAAATGGCTTCTGGAGTGAGTTTTGAAAATTTTAATTTTTATAACTTGCTGTTTAATGGGTATTTAATTTTAGGATAACTCGAAGACAGATTTAGCTTTTTCGGCCTTGTTTATATTCGTTGTATTTATGAACGTGTGGCTTATCCATTGGAATGGTACTTTGGTGAGTGAAAATGTAAGTCAATAAAATACGTGTTTAATATTTAAAATGTAATTCCTTAGCAAAACTTTAGATTTTAAATACTTTTTTATGTAGAAGAAGTTACTTTCGCGATTAAATCACTAAAGAGTTTGCAAATTTACTAGTGTGGATTAGATCCAACCAGAAATTACTAAGGTTTTAGGTAAAGAAGATGCGGTACAGAACCTATAGAGTGACAAACCTCTTTTAAATTAGAGGGACAAAAGCGATTGTAACAATTACGGAGCGATTGTATATATCTCTTGATCCACGTGAAAGTCATTGCTAATGTGTCAGAAATGCGTTCCAGAGGTGTGGTTGAACCTAGGTTATGTGATGAGCAATGTAACTTTCGTCCTGGCATGGAAGTGTGCCAAAATTATCTTTAACTGTTTTATAGATTTGGAGAAGCCATACGATAGGATCCTGCGAGCAAAGCAGGATTATCTTTTAAACTAAATTTATATAAATAAACAAAAAGCTTGATCGATCTATTATAACTAGGATGAAACTTAGTGCTTATGCTTAATTACCGGTCTTCAATTCTCACTTATGGTCATAAAATCTAGGATCGCGAATACAGGAAATGAGATTTTTTTTGTGTACTGGAATAAGTCGAAGGCATTGAGAGGTCAGTCACTTCTCCGAATGGAACTATATGAACGCCGATTGGTGGGTCTCAAATAACACATACCCCAAACAGTTTCCAAGATGTGTCAATAATGCCAAACCATCATGGTAAGCGATTTCTAATTATTCTATAATCCTACATCCCTCCCGGAGTCGTCTAAAGAAATGAAGTCAGTGGCGGAAGATCGGCAAAATGGCGAGTTTACCTGGGCATCTTGGCCACCCGACCCTCATGCCCAGACTTTCTATCCACTTATTGGACATCGATCGCATTTATGCGTTATCATGTTCATTTATCGACGATGTATCAGATCTCCTCGCACTTTCACTTTTTCACGTGTTTTGCGCCAAGTTTTTTAAATCGATCAAAAATATCCTCATTTCCAGTTATTGTATTCCATTAGATAACTTGAGGGACTTATTTATCTAAATCCACTTGGAGATTCTGTAAATGTTAGTGTTGCATTTGTTCCTAACTTCTGCTAATTGTTTATCTGTTTTTTTGTCGACGAGTCAAAATGTTAATGTTCTAAATACAATGCGACGAGACATTCTTTGGCAGAATTGACTTCAAAAGATTCATTTTGCAGAGCTATGCCATGTGTTTTGCGGTATACTCCTCCGATTGGTATACCTATTCACTAAATGTCCAAAAGATGGTACTCCTTATTATGCTTATCACTGCAGATCCTGTGGAAATAACGGCCTTTGTTATAAGGCTACATGTCTCTACATTCATTGATGTAAGTTCCTAAATGAAGATTGAGAGACGATTTTCTAATTATGTCTTTTATTTTCAGATAATTCGAGCAGCGTATAGTTACTTTAATATTTTACGAAGTTCATCCTAAAGAAGTATTGCGATAGGATTGGCAGAAAGGACATCTTAAAAGCTGAAGCCATAATCAAATATCTCACACTTAGTAACACGATATAAGTTATGTAATGAACAATAGATTCGAAATAAACTTTAGAGGAGTGCACTGGCACTACAAGTACAACCTACACTTAATTTGTGTTTCAATAAGCAGATTCACTTATTCCTTAATATCTGTTACCAGTCATTATTTTATTTACTGAGCTTAATTTTTTTTAACAACCTTTTTGTGTTTTTCCATCATCATCTAACTCTCATATTATCTAAGATCTATCAAAACGAAATAAAAGTTAACTATGGTGGGCACCACTACGCGGAGGTTACGAAATCGCTGGCCAACTAGCTAGAAAAGATTCTTCTGAAAAGAACATAGGCAGGCTAAAAGGGTTATCCGACCCTTGAACAAAACCACAGAGAACATATCTTTAATTAAAGGGTGGTTAAGTTTTAAGGGCCGATGTTGATTTTGAATAAAACACAAATTATTTAGGAAGTTATTGTCATTTCTTTTTATTATGATAATATTGGTATGGTTCAATTATGTATAGAACAAAATATCGGCCAAATGGCCGCCGCGACCTCGGCGGCACACCTTCATCCGATGGTCCAAATTTTCGATGACGCTGAGGCATAATTGAGGTTCTATGCCGTTAATGTACCGAATTATCTCATCCTTTAGCTCTTGAATTGTTGCTGGCTTATCGACGTACACCTTTTCTTTCAAATAACCCCAAAGAAAGAAGTCCAACGGTGTCAAATCGCATGATCGTGGCGGCCAATTAACATCGCCACGACGTGAGATAACACGGCCATTGAATTTCTCCCGCAAAAGAGCCATTGTTTCGTTAGCTGTGTGGCAAGTGGCACCGTCCTGTTGAAACCACATATCGTCCACATCCATATCTTCCAACTCGGGCTATAAAAATTTCGTTATCATCTCACGATAGCGAACAACATTCACAGTAACTGCCTGACCGGCTTCATTTTGGAAAAAATACGGCCCGATGATGCCGCCAGCCCATAAACGGCACCAAAGAGTCACTCTTTGTGGGTGCATTGTTTTTTCGACAGTCACTCTTGGATTATCATTCGCCCAAATGCGGCAATTCTGCTTATTGACGAATCCACTGAGGTGAAAATGTGCCTCATCACTGAAGATGAGTTTCTTCGAAAATTGATCATCCACTGTTGCCATTTCTTGCCACCATTCTGACCATTGACGACGCTTGAAATGGTCAAGAGGCTTTAGTTCTTGAGTCATTTGCACCTTGTAAGCGCGTAAATGCAAGTCTTTATGCATAATGTTCATCAACAACGAGCGTGAGAGGTGCAATTGTTGGGCACGACGACGTGTTGAGGTGGACGGCACTTCAGCCACACTATCGCGAACAGCAGCAATATTTTCTGCAGTACGAGCTGTACGAGCATGCACTGGTGTTTTCACATCTCCTACAGACCCGGTTTGCTCAAATTTTTGCACGATTTTTCCGATTGTACGCGCATTTGGACGATTAAATTGACCGAAAAAATCACGAAGTGCACGATATGCATTTTGATTTGAACGCCCATTTTCATAATAAGCCTGAATAACTTTAACGCGTTGCTCGATTATGTATCTTTCCATGGTTCAAATTGAGTTAGTCTGAAATTGAGAAATGTCAAATGAAATGCAGAAAAAAACTTGACGTTTAGGTGTGGTTCACATTCAACATCGGCCCTTAAAATTTAACCACCCTTTAGTTGGTTCAATTTCCTCATCTTCTTGATCTGGTACATCGTCGGGCAGCTCATCGGTGTCTCCTGGATTTGGTTGAAAAATTTCCTCAAGATGTTCTGCGAATCTTTCAGCTTTTTTTCCGTTGCTGCTAGCCTATAGATAACATTCCAACCGTTCGGACGTGTTTTCCATTCTCTCCCAGCTATTTATTTTTTTTATAATATCATAACCCGGTCACATTATATCGCTTATTTTCCAGAAATACGAACTTACTTCTCTTTAGTGACCTACCCCAATTAAAAATGTCCAATTTGTGTGGCAACTTAAACTGTGCCAGTGAATCCAATGCCGACTTAATTCCATGTAACGGTCTCTGTGGTAATTCATTTCACCCACTTTGTACCGGGCTAAGCAAACGCGCAAGTTTTTATGTAAAAGATTATATCAATAATTTTTTATTTTACTGTAACGAATGCAGAAATATTTTCCTTTCGCATTTAATGCTTGCAATTAAGTGTGTGAGTGACGTTATTGCTGCCTCATCATCTAAAAATGAATACTAAGCCAACTCTCTCACGATGAACTTAATAAAGGTTTTGAGGAACTTTGCCAAAATACTGAAGAGTCATCGAATGTCATCAAATCTAAATTAAAGAGCATAGCAAAACTCATATTAAATAAACCGCTAACAGACCCCAACATCTCCAATCTTTTGACCCTCAAAACTGACATTAAAACCTTCCTAAATTCGCGTTTACCCACTATTAGTGACAACTTAAATTCCATAGTTAAATCCGTAATTGACTCTCATTTGCCAACAATAAATGACTCCCTTTCCTCCGCTCTAATCTCGAACTCCATTTCCAAAGCTCTAGTGCTGATCATCGTTTTCTCGACTTGACTCGTAGAATCAATGACCTGAGCAATCATGTCGCGGCAAACCGTGTTATAACAAGCAATATTGCTGAAGACATTAGAATTACGTTAAGCAGAATTGATGAAATACCTCTCCCGCAATCAAATCACTTCTACAACACATCCATCTTAGCCGAAATATTAGACTCTTCTCCCCCAGACTCGGAATCCCACTTGCCATCACGTTTAACTCCCCAAACGCCCGCTACTACGGAAACCGATGCCAAAATGACCTCACTTCCTAAAATCCCTCCCGCCGCCGCCCCTCGCAAGCTCATCAGACAATTTGGAACATCATGGACCGCCGCCGAATGGAAGACTAGGCTCGAAAAGCTGACAAACAGAAATCAGGTGACATTTTCCATTGAAGGTGCCCCTCAACACGCTGATTCTTCCTGGGTACGTAACCTTTTCCGAGAAAACTACGCCATTTCTATAGTTGAGTGCCGGAAAATCTCCTCCGCTGACTCCAAAAGGCCGATTTTCAAGTTCAACATCCCCTCCAAATACTCGTGGCTGTTCCAAACGTCTCCAGGCAATGTTATCAAACTCGGACAAATACGTATTATTAAATGGTCCGAGAAACCAATTAATAAAATTGTAAAAAAACGTATTTCTAAGATTAAGCCTTTAAGTAATTTACCAAAACCCATCTCCAACTCCCTTCCCAAACCAACAAAAATTCATGTCGACCCCAAGCGTTACTCCAAACCCGTCCGCAACTGGAGCTTCAAAACTGGCATTTTCCCTTATTTCAGCCCCCCTTCACTCAACCGGTACCAACCCCCTACACCTCAACCGTCACTGACAGCCCCCGCTCCACCCAAGCCCCAGCGCCGTCGCGTCTCCTTCAATCTAACTCCGATCTCCCATACTGTCCACCCTCATCCTTCTTCCCCTTCAACCCATGCCCCGAATTCAGTTCCTAACTTTGACCTCAAAACCGGAGCTAAGTACCCTAATTTCGTTAACTCCCATATTCCTAATCCCTCACCCAACTCCACGTCGATCTCTACACCCAACTTTTCACCCAATTCCACTCCCAATCCTCCATCTAACCACACATCTTCAAGTGGTTCTTCCACTTCGCCTATCCTAGATCCCCTTTTTCCTCCCACAGTGAAACTAACACAGCTGTCCGACGACACCACAGAAAGTCGTTACACACTCTCTAGGCTAAAAGATAGGAAGATATACGAAAACGTTCGTCTCTTTCTGGCTTACATTCACGATAAATCTGACTCAGTCTGCTATGAAGGTAAAACTAAAACACGTGTCATGGTTTCCATCCAGCAGGAAGGCCTCCCCACCGACCCTTTTATTAGATACCACGAAATTTTTAACATGTCGTCCCTAAAAGTGGCTGACGACCTTGCTGCGTTCGGCCACTACGTTCACTCTAAACGAGTCTCCCACCTCCAGCGGCACCGTGTCGACCATGATAAGTTTTTTTCGTTCCTAACTTGCTTCGACTACCCGCGCCTCAACCACAATCCCTCTCACCTTCTCGCCACAATACTCCTCCTACTTTTTATAACCAGAATGTAAGAGGCTTGCGCTCGAAAACCCAGGCGGTCCTGCGCCAGTCTCACGCTCTTCCCTTTGATATTTATGCCCTGACTGAAACCAATCTGATTCCCGACATAAAGAACCAGGAATTATTCCCCCCTGCTTTCAATGTTTTTCGCGATGACGATCCTACGCGCCCCACTGATGATTCCCCTTGTCGAGGCGTCCTACTGGCTATTCACAACAGTCTTGACTCCTCTCCTATTTCCATATCTTCTTCCTCTAAGGTCGACTATGTCGCTATAAAAATTACACTCCCCCTTAGGTCCCTTTACGTTATGTGTTGTTACATTTTACCAGCTCAACCTATCGAATCTTACCATCTTACTACCCATGCGATCGACCACATTATTGACCTGTCTGACCCCATTGACGATATCCTTATTTTCGGCGACTTTAATCTTCCTCAGCTACAGTGGACTCCGTCTGATGATCAATCGTTTTTCACTGCCTCAAACGCCAGCTCTGCTAAAGAATGTCTCCTCTTAGATCGCTTAACAGGCTAAAGCCTAAGTCAAGTCAGTGGTATATCTAATAACATGGGCAGACAGTTGGACCTTATCTTCTCAACGGACTCAATTAACTCCTCAGTCTCATTTTGTTCCCTATAGGCTCTCAACAATCGATAACTTCCACCCTCCCCTTCTTCTCCCGTTTTTCATAACTCTCTTGCCCAGCCCACTCCCCCCACAACTTTCTCCTCCTACAACTTTCATAAAGCAAACTTTCGCAAAATCAATGACTATCTAAGCCGATCTTCTTTTGACTTTCACAATCTACCTGTATATGATGCCCTATCCATTTTTTATAGAGAAATATTTAACTTATTTTCCCTTTACGTTCCATTTTCTCGTCTTAAAACATCATCTACATCCTCCCCTGGTATAATCGCAAGCTCCGTTCCTTATGAAATAAGAGAAACAAGCTTTGGGTTGTTTTTCTTCGTACCAGATCCTTTTCCGATTATTCCAACTATCTCGGTACTTATCTTCATTTCACCGAACTTTATGATTCCCTTTACCAACGATAACTTAACAATGCTCAAGTCAACCTTATAAACGATCCTAAGTCTTTTTTCCAGTTTGTTAACTACAAAAGAAATTCGGATGGTTTTCCTCCCTCCCTTTCTTTCAATAACAAGTCATCAACCGATCCTCTCACCATTGCCAACTTTTTTGCCACCTTTTTTAAACAATCTTTCACCAACGACTCCTTTATACCAGACCCATCCTACTTTAATTACCTACCGAACTTCTCCACCTTTATCGAATATAAGTTACACCAACTTAATGATGAATACATACCCGGTCCTGATGGTCTCCCTGCCATATTTCTTAAAAAATGTTCCTCCACCCTTTCCCTCCCCCTTTCTAATCTCTTTCGTCTATCCCTTTCACAAGGAGAATTTCCTCAGGCTTGGAAAACCTCATTCATAACACCGATCCACAAGAAAGGACCAAAGAGTGAAATAACCAACTATCGTCCCATCGCTAAGCTCTCCCATATACCCAAACTCTTGGAAAGTATTCTGTATGAAGCTCTTAGCTTCCAATGCAAATCACTTATTTCCCCTAGACAACATGACTTTCTGAAGGGTAGATCAACCACCACAAATCTCGTTGAATTCGTATCCTTTGCCCTCTCAGCCCTAGAGAATGGTAATGAAGTCGATGTAGTTGCAACCGATTTTAGTAAGGCCTTTGATAAAATCTCCCATCGGTTAATACTTTTCAAATTGTCTGCCCTCGGATTTGAACTCATATTGTTAAAATGGTTATCTTCTTACCTAGATAACCGTTCTTACAGCGTTCGTTTTAGGTCAGCTCACTCGGATCCATTTTTGGCCACCTCCGGAGTTCCACAAGGCAGCCATCTAGGTCCCCTTCTCTTCATATTAACCATTAATGATCTCGATAGAATCATCAAACACTCGTCTGTCTCCCTTAACGCCGACAATACCAAATTTTTCAAAACCATTGCCTCATCACGAGACTCCCTCCTCCTTCAACAAGACCTCGATAGTTTTTGATTTGGTGCGTCAAAAATTGTTTGGAACTTAATATCGCTAAATGCCAATCCATAACTTTTTCACATAAGCGGCCCCAATCCGGCAAAACGGCACCCCGACTCTACCTTCTGCACAACCAACCTATCTCCTCCGTTCAATCTCTTCGCGACCTTGGCATTCTGTGCAATAAGGCCAACTCTGTGCAAGGTTTTGTAAAAGCATCCAACGCCGTTTTCTGCGATTTGCACTCCGAGGTCTGCCCTGGGCCGACCGTTTTATTTTGCCCCCCTATCAAAACCGTCTTAATCTTATTAACTTAAATACCCTTGAGGAACGCAGAGATGCAGCCGACATTCTTCTCATTCATCGACTCCTTTCAGGTCACGTTGAATGTGCGTCACTTCACAACTCTATCTCCCTTAATTCTAATCCACGCAATCTACGAACCCCTCGTCTCTTCTATCTACCCACCCACCACACCTCCTATGGCGCGAATGAACCGATCTCCCGTATGCTGCAGAAGATTAATTCAAGCCCCTCTGTCTTTGATTTTAACCGCACGACTCCCTGCCTCAAATCCGATCTACTCCGTCACTTCAACCAACCTTAGTTCTAAGTTATTGTTTTAGTCTAATTTTAAGTTAGTTTTTAAGAATTGTGTAGCTTGCATCAAGCCGAATAAATGGGGGCTTCCGTCCCCACCAAACTATTTCCTATCCTGCGCTCTAATTGGTGGAATGTGCGTAATTGGCCTTTTTAGGTTTTTTGTGGCTTTCCAGAGAAATGAAAATTGCGTTTAGTTGAAAACAGTTTCTTTACTTCCCACCCCTATTCCAATCCGTCGAAAAAGAGCACGTTGTTTCCTTATACTGGAAACAATTTGTGCCGTCATATAACGTAATGCGACGAGTGAAACAACTATTGAAAATATTAAATTGACCGGGCATTATGAATAATGCACTTAGTTTATTGGGCAGATTAAAAAAAAGATGAGTTTTATTAAATTCCTTTATTGTCAGAATAGGTGGATTCCATTTTAAATGCACCGTACAGCTGACATAGGTGCCTGTCTGACAACAAGAATTTACCCTCGGCGGAGCAACGAAGCTGCATGAGTGGCTAAACCCCGCGGAGAAAAGGGTTAAATCCCTCTTACCCGCGAGGGGGCTACCCAAAAACTGTTTGATTTAAGCATAATTTGACTTTATTCTATTTTAAACGCATCCGATTGTGAATGTAGGCGATGATTTTACAATGGAAACTAGGTATTATTTTTTTTTTTTACTCCAGATAGATCCGACAGCACTTCGAGAATATGAAGCAGAGCTGGTAAAAACTGAAAACGGTTGGTTTGAGACAGATTTACATGCAGCAATTTAACACGGATGACCTTCATTCAATAAGTCGCGTAAAAAAGTTGCATAATTATATGACTGCTCCATAATAAAACGAATTGTGACACAAATATAACTAAATAAATTTGAAATACAGCCCAAGACTACTGAGCAGATCAACTCTGAAAATATGTTCTTTTGTTTAAAAAGAATACTACATATTGTCACATCCCAAATTATATTCAGCTCTAATGCGTTGGTTACACTTCATGGTGTGAAAACTTTTATACACCACAATCTATCTGCAATCGTTAACTACAATGTAATAAAATCAATAGGAATAAAATGAATTAGTTATGGTGACAATTACTATAAGTGTTACAATATTACCAACAAGCAATTAAATTTCAATTTAGTAATTAAGATTCTAAGGTGTTATAAACTCGGACTATGAATTCTAGGAAAGGGTTATCTCTGCCGCATTTGAGTTCCGGAAGTGGTTCCTTAAAGATGGCATCAACTAGATACGAGCGTATAACTCCGAAATTATTTAAAAATAAGCTATTTAGTTTCATTGTTAAATCGTTTTTGATGGGTGGTTATGTCATGAGCGAGACGCAAACATTTGAGAGGTGGCATTATTGGCGGAGTGCGTTTATAACTCTCTCTATTGCCGTTTCTAGTATTTGCGGGGTAGGATTATTGTGATAATATCCTTGCCTCTTTACATTTTTATCATCTTTCTTAAACCAGGTTACATCGTTGGCTACGGCAAGCGTGAACCCACTATGTTTATCAACATCATGTACTTTTGTGGCCACAGGAATTGCATACATTAATGTATATTGTCGAAGGCGAAGTAGGATGTATCATTTGATAACTTGTAAATATGTAATTTAAAAACATTTTGAAGGACTCGGTCGAATGTTCAACTTTTTGCAAGAGGATATGGAGAAACTCATGATAAATGCCGATGAACGTGAAAAGCTGATGCTCGATAAAACCTGCCAATTTATGTTCTTTATTCAGATGTTTGTTTATACACCTTCAATAATGGCAGGAATAATTTTCTATATAGATTCGTTTTACAGAATTGTGTTTGATCAGGAATCTATTAATAATTATGTAGTGGTTCGTGTTCTGTAGAAGAATGATTTGGATATTTGTTGAATGTGGTTTATTTCAGACCCAGAATATAGCAAATACACAATCGTTACTTGTAAAAATGTTTCCCTTTAGAGTGCTCCATGATGATTTTTGTCTGGGGCTAGCTTTTCCACTTTTTTTTCCCTTCCTGGGATTGCTATATGTTCCACTGTGGCCCATAACCCTTGCCAACTTGATGTTATACATAAACTTGAAATGGAAAATTATGCACAAGAGAATGTCAGAAATGGATGTAAGTATACAGGTTACAAAGTTGTTTTGAATTTTTTTAAAAATCTCCGTTTCCATGTTAGATATCTAAAGTGATTCTGGAACCAAGAGAAGTCATAGTCTATTCAGGCCTTGCAAGCGAAAATGATAGAATCGACTATCTTCGTGCCAGACTATGTAAATTTTGTATAAGTGAGCAAATTCGCATTCGCTGGTAAGTAAACTTAGATTACAAAATCTCACTTAAAGTTAAGCCACGTCCTATCAACGCATGACAAATTTCTATAGCTTATATCCACTTGTTCGTACTCAAAATGTATGGCCTCATTTAATGGGGTTTCCTATTATAACTTTTTATTCACAAGTAGTATTTTGGAGACTTTTAGGGAACGGATTGAAAAGTTGTAGAAAAAAATAATCAGGATGTCTCGTCTTGCGGCTCCTCCTCCTTTCAACGTGTGTGTTCTGTTCGGAAATAATTTACTTTGCAATTTTCCTTTTCCTCCAGGTTTATGGACCAACTGAAGTATTTGATACAGATTCCGGTATTTATGGATTTTATGATTTATTCGATAATAATATGCTTTCTTATTTACGAAATAGCTTCTGGAGTGAGTTTGAAAATTAAAGTATTTGAAATTTGTTTGTTTACCCATTGTATTTAATTTTAGGATAACTCGAAGACAGATTTAGCATTTGCGGCCTTGTTTATATTCATTATATTAATGAACGTGTGGTTAATCCATTGGAATGGTACTTTGGTGAGTGAAAATGTAAGTCAATAAAATACGTGTTTAATATTTAAAATGTAATTCCTTAACAAAACTTTAGATTTGAAATACTTGTTTATGCAGAAGAAGTTACTTTCGCGATTAAATCAGTAAAGAGTTCAAAAATCTGCTAGTGTGGATTAGATCCAACCAGAAATTCCCAAGGCTTTAGGTAGAGAAATAGTTCAATGGCGTACAGCACCTAGGGACTGACAAACTCCTTTTTAATGAAGTGGACAAAAGCGATTGTGCCAACTACGGAATAGGGGTATATCTCACTTAAATATCCACGTGAAAGTCATTGCAAATGTATTAGAAACGCGTTCCAGAGCTGTGGTTGAGCCTAGTTTTGTGATCATTCTGTTATAATTAGGAAGAAACTTAGTGTCAAAGCTTAGTTACCGGTTGGGGCGACGAAAATCAAATTAGAACACTTCAGATTTTGTTATTACAGTGGAATCCGTTTACTACGACTTCGCTTATAATGAATAACCGCTTTTGGCAACGTGACACAACAACATGACATTGTTAAGTTTGCATACAATAGAAAAGTTACGATTTTCAGTTCGTTTTGTGCGTCGTCCGGTTAGGACGTCGCATCGGTCCCTTGATCGTCGCTATATCCGGATTCTACTGTATACACTTGATATTTCTAAGCGAAGATAATTAAAAAATTCTTTTGATTTACTTTGTACAAGGCGTGATAAAAAGTTCAATGCAAAATAATGCTGGTCTCTCCTCTCTCATTTTGCGTGCTGCCTTATGTTTTTTGACAGCTTGAATTTGGATGCCATCGACCCAGGTGGGAGTGTTCGGAGTTTTTTACTTCCCACCTCCTTAGGGGAAATATTGCAATCGGCCAAAAGAAAAATAAGTTCGAGATTCTAACAGAGGTTAACTTTACGATATCTAGAGAACGGAACAACCTACGATCAAGTGTTTTTTTTTTTGGTTGCTGAGATATCTGAAGAAATGCTTCAAAAAAAAGTGTCTTGGACAACGCAAGCGCGCTGTGGTATGTATTGGGAAATACAGGACTGGCTCCCCAGTCAAATTTTTATTTTTAATGTTTTAACTCTGAAACCGGTTGTTTTGAAAAGAAAATTGAAAAAATCAGTAAGAAAAGAAGCTATTGTGCAGAGAAGACCACTCTTGTAGTTTTTCTGTAAAGTATCGACCGTTTATTTGTGAATCTATATCTATTAAGACTAAACGAATAATAATTTCCCTACATCAAACTTCGTAATCGATTTCCCTGTACTCGTATGCACATGCATTTCCATGTTTCCTTAGTGCGACTCTTATCCGGGTCGGCCAATCCGGTTATCGATCTACAGTGTTTGCTTATTATACCCTTTTTGTGGGTACTGATACTGATCTTACAGTTAACCACATTCGAACTGGCGGTTAAGCAAAACAGCCATCGCTAAAATAAGCAGTTATGACTGTGACGAGTGAGAAGGGAAACCGACGACGCGACAATATTTATATTATTGTCGATGAGGGGTGAGTGGTTGCTATACTATAGCTATTCATCTTAATTATGGTCATGAATCTGGGATCACGAATAATTTGCCGAAATCAGATGATATGCCCCAACCGGGTTCCATGATGTGTCATTATTGTCAAACCATCAGATCAGCTATTTCCTGAAATTTCTATAGTGAGATGGTTGGATCCTCTCTCTTAGACCGGTCTACTGAAACAGAGTCAGTTGGGGAAGATTGAAAAAACCCGCGTACCACATAAAGGATATGAGAATATTTTTATACATGAATGTATGCTCGCTTAGGGCTTCTATCCAATTATTGAACATCAATCACATCTTCGCGTTATCATGTTCGTTTTTTGGCGATGTATTACAGCTCCTTGCTATTTCACTTTTCAGAACGTTCTGCGCCAAGTTTTCTAAATCGATTAATAATAACTTAAGGGGCTGATCTATCCAATCCCTCACTGGAAGTTTACAAATTCAGTGACCACTTGGACATTCTTAAATCGTTAGTATTGCATCTACTCTCTTAAGTGGATTTGATCAATCAACGAGTGATTTTTGTAAAAAATGTTCATGTTCTACAACGAGACATTCTCTATCAGGATTGATTTTAAATAACTGATTTTGCAGAGCTATGCCATGTGTTTTGCGGTATACTCCTCCGATTGGTATACCTATTCACTAAATGTCCAAAAGATGGTACTCCTGATTATGCTTATCACTAAAGACCCTGTGGAAATAACAGCCTTTGTTATAAGGCTACACGTCTCTACATTCATTGATGTAAGTTCTTAAATGTGAATTGGAAGACGATGGATCTAATTATATCCTTTATTTTCAGATAATTCGAGCAGCGTATAGCTACTTTCATATTTTACGAAGGTCGTCTTAAAGATGTGGGTCGTGAGAATCGATGTGATAAGAAGCACCGTCAACATTTCACACTTAGTAACACGAGTGTTCTGAAGAATAGATTTCAAATGAACTGCAGAGGAGTACACTGACACTACAAGTACATACTTACATTTACACAAAATTACTTTATTTTATTTTATTTCTTCTGTATGTTTATATTTTTTCAAAGTTGTTTCTTATAAGCAATGTAATAACTGGACAGTTTTAGTGAATAATTGATTGGAAAGAAGTTAAACATTGGAAATCGTTGTCAGAATTTTCTAATTTCGCCAACACTTTACAAATTGGCAAGCTTTTTCTTTAAACTTCGCACACATTTTCTCTGGTATACTGTAGTGTGTTCCAAACAAAATGAATCGCAATTTGTGAATCCGCAGACTGGCTGTCAATAAGGTCGGTACTGAAAAAGCCCTCGAATCACCCATAGTAAGATCCGAATTAGTCAAACATGAATGCGCATCTCTGAAAAGGATATCGAACCGGTACACCTTAACCCGGCATGGGTTGATTGATACAAAGATATTCTAGGTAAATGTAAAGCAGACTAATTAGCTAGAATGGCCAATATGAAATAGAAGTTATAGACATCTTACACATGTAAATATGTAAAAGTAAATATGTATGAATGGAAATGGCAAATGCAATCACAGAAGTATATTGCAAAAACTGCATAGTGTGGCAACACTGCAAAAATGTACTAGAAGAAGTTGAGACTGTCGGTGTATAGGTAGGAAATCAGAAAGGAGTGCGGACGTAAAACCGAAACAAAGGAAGAAAATAAAATACATAAAATAAAATTAAACAGTGGGCTTTTTTTTCAAGGAATAAAACAACATTCAAAGGAGTAAGTAACGGCCCCCTGGAATTCAGAAGTGGGATAAAGAAACAAAAAGTAAAAAAAGAAAGAAAGAAAAATGATCAGTGACTCAAATTTATCCAAATATACAACCGCACAGTTAAAGTTCTGGTTGAAGTCGCTGCACAAAAAAACAAGCGGCAACAAGAACGAACTTGTATCGCGACTTTTGGCGATACCAGTGAACGAAAGGGGTAGTTAAAGTTTTCCAATCGATGAACAGATGGAAGATGGAGCGACGACGAGCGAAGACGAGTATGAGGACAGCATTTCAGCAGAAAATGAAACTGTACGTGTTACAAATGAACAAAATGACAAAGGAGGTGAGGAAAAAACAAATGATGACGGGAAGCAGACGAGCTCAACAAAGGACAGGAAAAATGAAACGACAATGGAAAAAACGAGTGAAGGCGAGAAGCAAACGAACAAACAATTTTTGCCGATGGAAAGGGAGATCAAACGATTAACAAAGGAAATTCAACTGCAAGAAAGAGGGAATCAAATTCTGAGGAGGGAAAATGAAACGCTAAAAAAAGAGAATGAAACACTGAAGGAGGGAAGTCAAAGGGCAAGATCGAATGAGCAAGAGAGCTTTACCAATGTGAGGGAACTGGTGGCTGATTTTTCCGGCAACGGCGATTGCTTTGCACATTGGAAAACGCAGCTGAATAACGTTAAAAGGACAGATAGCTTAGACGAAAACAACATGCGAATCCTCATTTCATCGAAGCTTAAGGGCAAAGCTTTAAAGTGGCTCCACTCAAGGTCGGACGTCATGACGGTGCCACTTGAGAAGCTGATGGATGACTTGGGGGAGATCTTTGAAGATCGAACGAGCCGACTAACACTAAAAAGATCTTTTGAGGGCAGGAAGTGGTTACAAAATGAATCTTTTCAAGAATATTTTCATGAAAAGTTAATTCTTGCAAACAAAGTCATACTCGAAGAAGGTGAACTCCTCGAACACCTAATTTATTTATTTATTTATTCATCTACAAGCATTATTATATAGCTAACAGACGTTACAAATTTGTTTTTAGAATATAAATATATACAATAGTTTGGATTTAAAATTATCTCTAGATAAAGATACATCTATGTGGCTATAAACACTGTTGAAAGCTAGTATGACTCTGGATATGGGTTCATTTTGACCGTAATTCGTTCTATGACTTTGCCGAAAGAGAAGATGCCTTATTCTTAAGGATCTAGATGGAGCATATATGGGTACCATCGAGAGCAGAGTAGGGCATCTTATATGGTAGCATAGTAAGTCTCTCACAAACATTACATCATGAATCTGTCGTCGGGATTTCAGTGATTTAATTCCAAGGAGTTGACATCTTGCTTTGTAATTTGGAGAAGGGACCCAATGCATTTTATAAAAAATATATTTTGTAAAGCGCCTCTGAACCTTTTCAAGTCGATCGGAATAGGTAGAATATGCAGAATTCCAAATGACATCCGCATATTCAAGAAGAGATCGAACTAACCCAGTGAAAAGTGACAATAAGGCAAATGGATCGCTAAAGTCCTTTCCGTTTCGCATTATAAATCCAACGACTGAATTAGCTTTTGCTACCATATATTCAATCTGGGCTTTAAAAGAAAATGAAGGGTCCAGCAGAACACCTAAGTCTTTGATTTTATGTACTCTGGTCAAGCGAGTTGAATTAATTGAGTAATAAAACTCGATAGAAGACGAACTTCTGGTGAAAGAAATCGCATTGCACTTATTTATGTTAAGTGTTAAGCCATTGGCGCTGCACCATTCAATTAAACGGTTTAGATCGGATTGGATTAAATAACAATCTTCTACGCATTTTATAGCTGAAAAAAGTTTTAAGTCATCCGCATACAATAAACATTGACTATTTTTGACTACAGAAACAATATCATTAATAAAAATAATGAAAAGTAATGGGCCTAAGTGACTCCCTTGCGGTACGCCGGAAGTACACTTAATCGTTTTTGAAAGCGAAGCTCCAATTTTTACTCGTTGAGTGCGACCAATGAGAAAAGATGAAATCCAGCGAAGAATTTCAGAATGAAACCCAAAACATTCTAGTTTCTCGAGAAGAATTGAATGTTGAACTGAGTCAAAGGCTTTACTAAAGTCGGTATATATGGCGTCGACCTGACTTTTTTTCTCCAACTCATTAATTGCATACGAAGAAAAAGAAGCCAAGTTCGCAACAGTGGAGCGACCAGATACGAACCCATGCTGAGCTTCAGATAAACATTCCTTCGTCAAAAACTCAAGTCTATTTTTCACGATACTTTTAAAAAGTTTGGGAATCGCTGAGGGTTTACAAATACCTCGATAATTCTCAACATTATTTTTTGAACCAGACTTATGGATAGGCACAAGAAATGACACTTTCCATACATCTAAGAAATTTCCTTCGGATAGAGAACGGTTGAAGATGTTCAACAAAGGAGTACAAAGAGAGCTACTACAATATTTTAGTATTATGGCAAGTATACCATCAGCACCCCAATTAGGATTTGGCTGAAGAGACTGAAGAGCCAGGAGTACTTCTTCAAAGCTTAGCTGTAGTGAACCAATGTTTACACAACTACTGATAGTTCTTCGTACATTAGGAATCAAATTATGATTTGAGTAAACAGATTCAAAGAAGGTAGCGAAGAGGTCAAGGGTTGATTCAACATTAGACGATTCCACGTTTTTGTAAAGCATGGAATTTGGAATTCCAACTGATTTTCGTTTAGAATTAATAAATTGCCAGAACGATTTACTATTCTGTTTAATATTGCATTCAATAGACATGATGTAACCTTTGTGAAGAAATTTACTAAGCCATATGAAATCTTTGCGCAATTTGCTAAAGATCTCATAATGGTTTTGTGTGTTAAATTTCTTGAACATCTTATAAGCTTTATTTTTTAAATTCTTTAAATGAATTAATTGTTTATTATACCAAGGAGGCTTGGATAAAACCCTGGTCTTGGAGATTGGAACAAATCTAGCAAAGCCATCGCATAGTATTTCAACAAAGCGTTTGTACATGCAATCTAAATTCAAGATAAATATTTCATTAAACTAATCGATGTTATTTAAAAAATTATTAAGTTCAAAAAAATTGGTTTTCACGAAGTTAAAACGATATTTATCGTGTATAACATTGGGATTTAAATAAGTATACATTTCAATTCCCATTAGTAGTTCTTTATGGTTTCTAGACTCATTTAATAAAGAAAATGGAACTAGAGAAACAGTAGCTTTAAGTTCATCACAACAAACAAAAATTAAATCTAATATCTTTAAAAAAGAATTTTGGATTGAATTAATTTGATTTAAATTAAGCGAGTGAATAAAATCTATAAAATAATACTCATGAGCGTGTTTAATATTATTAGCAATAAGCATTTTATCAAATTCAGACCAAATCCAATTAATACCAGTTAGATTAAAGTCACCTAATACACAAAGCTTATCTGCAGTAGAACATAAGTTATTAACAAATTCAATATTATTCATGTGCTTTTCATAACAATCGAGTTTACTATTGGGGGGGACAAAACTAACAACAAAAAACATACGATCCTTGTTAAGAGCGTTTATGCTGATAGAGAATCCAACTTGTTCCACATCTGAGACTGGTAGGTTTAGTTTTTTTCCGCCAAGGGTAGTGCGGACTGCAATGATGATTCCACCTCCACGATCAGCAGCTACTTTACATCGGTCAGATCGAAAAACATCATAAAGACGCTCATCAAATATTTCTTGATCTGATATTTTAGGATACAGCCAAGTTTCAACTATGATGATGACATCGTAGTGCAGATGACAAGAATTGTTAAACAAGCTGGCTACTTTTGTTCTGATACCACTGGCATTGTGGAAATAAATCTGCAGAATATCTTTACACGACGGCAAAACGGTTTCTACCTGTCTCAGTCCGCCGCCGTTCCCGATACGTTTTTTGACTTCTCGGACTCATTTTTGGCTTTGAAAACAAAAGGTCTTATCTTGACACCATTTGGCCAGAAAGAGTCTACATAAACCTTTTTTGAGAATTCGACAGGAACTCCAATTTTAAAGTTGACAAATTTAAACTTATACTCAGATTCGACAAGCTTAGTTAATTTGAAGCATAAGATTAGTGATAGATCAATCCCAAGGGAATTTGAAATAAAATCACGAATTTCCTCGGTTGTAGTTGAAAACAAAAAACATCCAATATGATACCATTTATAGTTCCTCGCAATTTTGAGGTCAGTACGACGAGAATTTGTTCCAACGATGACTTTTCTCTGCTTAGCAGATTGATAATCAATTTGGACCTCTTTACCCGTTGGTTGAGATAGGTTATAAACTATACTAGAAGTACTTGCGGCATTAACATTGAATACTTTATTAACAGCACCACCGACATTCAGATCAACGCACCGCGCTGAGTTGTTATCATTTCTTATTCGGGCAGTGATATGAGAAACAGCTGACTCCGTTTTGTCGATGTTATTACCAAAGGTAGCAGCGTTTGGCTGTAACTCAGAGAGTTAACAGTAGTGTCATCTACACAATGTGAGAGCAAAGAATTCTCAGCATAAGCAACATCAACAACAGAAGCAGCAACAGCAACCAATGACTCAGCACCATCACGAAGAATAACGTTGTCTTTGTTAATTATGACGTCAGAGGAATTCCCCTTTACATAATTCCTCATATCAGCAGTAGAAACAGTAGTTGTTGGCGCCGGGGAACCCAGAGCGAGGTTGACAGTTATTTTGTCTGCCGAAGACCTAGTTGCAGTAAGCGATGATGGGTCGTCGGCGACAGCAGTGAGATTCGGAGATGACGAAGATTTCTTTTTCTCTTTCCCGTTTGATTTTAATGCACCGACGTTAGAACGAGAGCTAGTCGGAGTGCACTTGTTAGGCTTAGCGGAAAGACGAACAAGAGGAGAGGAAGAAGTAGCAGCACGACGATCAGCGGACACTTGCTTTGAAGGTTCAACGAACTTGGATTTTCTTTGAACACGAGTAGTATTGCGAATGTCTCGACTGGTATTCAAAGCGGGAAGATTAGCTATCGATGATAAACTTTTAGGTTTCGCAAAATCAAATGAAGAACCGATCGTTTTAATATCATTGATGTTCTTTTGCAAAAAACTAGAAAGGTCACTCATTTTTTGAATGCAAGTTAGCAGGGGACTATTTATGCAATTATCACATTTAAAGAAAAAATTAGCATTTGAGTTAATAACTTCAACGTCATTTTTATGAATAAAAGAACAATTAAGGTGTGTGTTTAAGCCACATACATCAAACGATAAACTATCCTCCGTATCAGATATTAAATTAACACACTTATAGCACTTAGAGAGCATTATGACTATACAGCAAATCAATTCGCGTGTGTCATAGACGACAAGCAGACTAAGACTGAGGGGATTCCTGATGTAAACTTACGATCGCAGGCGAGGATGCAGTGCTTCAAAGATAAACACCACTCGCTGGAAGCATTCAGCAAGATTACGTTGGCGAAACCGGCACAGAGGTCAGCATCGACACCATCAACATCTCAGCAGGCTGTTGCAGACGAGGCACCGAGAACGATCCGTTGCTTCAACTGCAATTCAATTGGACACATGGCAGGGGAATGTCGCAAGCCAAAGCGAGAACCTGGAGCATGCCATGTGTGTGGCGACATGGGGCACTATGCGGCAGCATGCACAAAACGGAAGCCAGCTCGACAGGTGCATCATGTGTATCAAGACGAGGATGATGAATATTAGGAGCACTTATTGACACCGGCAGTCCCATAAGCTTCGTAAGGGAAAAGTTTGTACCACCAGTGGTAATTCAAAATAATAACAATGTTAAAAATGTTGTTGGCATTAATAAAAGCCCATTAGCCATAATTGGCAAAGTAGAAACGGTTGTTGTCTTTTCTGGGAAGGAGATAAAATTGCATTTATTAGTAGTGCCGGATGGAACAATGGAACAACCATTAAACTTAGCTAATGTTAGATTAGAAGTCACAACCGAAATAATTGAGGAAATTACTGATAACGAGTGCTTAAATTTAATGAAGATCGAAATAGCAACAGAAAATGAATATGTAAACAATAATGATATAGATTTTGTATCTAAAAAGAGATTTAACGATATTTTTAATGAACATTATTTGTACAGTAAGCGTCCCGATGCGCCAGAGATTGATTACAAAATGAAGTTAACCGTTAGAGATCGAAATCAATTCCAGTGCCCCCCCCCCCCCGAAGACTTCCGTATTATGAAAAAGAGCAAGTACAAATGATATTAGATGAATTTTTGGAACGGCAAATTATTAGGCCAAGTCGATCAGAGTATTCATCACCCATAGTATTAGTAAAGAAAAAAACAGGTGAGCTTCGATTTTGCGTTGATTATAGAGTTCTGAACAAAGCGACAATAAAAGATAACTACCCGATCCCCTTGATGGATGATCTACTTGATAGATTAGCCAAAAAAAGGATTTTTACCCTATTAGATCTAAAGAGCGCATTTCATCATATTCACATGGATGAAGAATCAGTGAAATATACTTCCTTCGTAACGCCTTTGGGGCAATTTGAATATTTGAAAATGCCTTTTGGGCTGAAAAATGCGCCGTCAGAGTTCCAACGATTCATTACTTTAATTTTCGATGACTTAATAAGGGCAAGTAAAGTAAATGTGTATATAGATGACATAATGATTGCAACAGAGACAGTCGAAGAACATTTAGAAATATTGAAGACAGTGTTTGATAGACTCGTGAGTAACAAATTGGAAGTAAGGATAGACAAGTGCCAGTTTATGGAATCGAGAGTACGATACTTGGGATATACAATTACAAAAGAGGGTATTCAACCAGATACTCGAGGTATCGAATCTGTGAATAATTTCCCAACCCCGCTGAAGGTAGGTAGGTTTTAGGGGTGGTTGCATTGTTTTACAACCTCACTCGGATCTCAATGGATCCATTGTGTTCCCCGATGTGGTGTGGGATACCTAAAATAAATAGAAGAGTGTTGTTATGAACCCCGCTGAATGTCAAGGCTGTTCATAGTTTCCTCGGATTGTGTTTCTACTTCCGGCGGTTTATCAAGGGATTTTCACTCATTGCCCAGCCATTGTATAATCTGATTCGAAAAGATACAAGTTTCCAATTTGGGGAAAAAGAGATTCAGTGTTTTGAGATGCTGAAAGAAAAGTTGATTGAAGCTCCCATACTAGCGATATACAGTCCCAATGATGAAACTGAGCTTCACTGCGACGCAAGTTCCTTAGGTTACGGAGCTACACCCTTACAAAAGAAAGATGATGGGAAGTTACATCCTATATTTAATTTTTCCAAAAGAACGACTGATCCGGAATCGAAATATCACAGCTTTGAGCTCGAGACCTTAGCTATTATTTATGCTCTCAGAAGGTTTAGGATATATCTATATGGGTTCAAATTCAAGATAGTTACTGACTGCAATTCCCTAACACTGACATTGAATAAGAAGGAAATCAACCCTAGGATAGCTAGGTGGGCTCTAGAGTTGCAAAATTATGATTATACCCTTGAACACCGTAGTGGAGCGAAGATGCAGCACGTAGATGCTCTAAGTCGAATCTCCAATATTTTGGTTTTGGAAGAGAACACCTTCGAGCAAAACCTTTCAATTTGTCAGTATAAAGATAAAGCGATAAATGAGATAAGGCAACAATTGGAAGAAAATGAAAATAAGTTTTATGAAATGAGAAATGGGCTAGTTCATAGGAAAGTTAGGCAGCAGATTTTGTTTTACGTACCAAAGGATATGGAAGTGAATGTACTAAGGATGTATCATGATGATATGGGCCATATGGGAAGTAACAAGGTTGTAAATGCTGTAATGAAAACGTATTGGTTTCCTAAAATGAGAGCAAAGGTGAAAGACCATATTTCAAACTGTCTTAAATGTATCGCCTTCTCACCAAAAGCTGGAAAGCATGAAGGATTTTTGCACAATATTCCCAAAGGAAATGTATCCTTCGACACCATACATATCGATCACTTCGGTCCGGTGTCAATGAGGAATTCAAAGAAGAATTATGTCCTGTTAGTGATAGATGCTTTCACCAAGTATGCCAGACTGTATGCTGTACGTACAACTGGTACTAGTGAGGTATTTAGTAGCATGCAGTCTTATTTTACATCTTATAGTCGTCCTAGAGTTCTGGTGTCTGACCGAGGTAGTACATTTACCTCAAAAGACTTTGCGAAGTTCCTTGAAGAGAACAATGGTCGTCATGTGAAAATCGCCACTGGGTCACCGCAAGCTAACGGGCAGGTTGAGAGGGTCAATAGGAGTTTAGCACCAATGATTGCGAAATTTACAAGTGCAGGGACTAGTTCTTCACTAGACGGTGTATTACCAAAAAAGTTTACATTAAATAACACAATACATCGAAGTATCGACATGACACCGAGTGAACTACTTTTTGGGGTTCCACAGAGGGGTGATTATAGACTTCCTGAAAGAGAGTCTAGATGAATGCGTGGTACGTGAGAATGAAAGGGACTTTGAGAGAATCAGAACCAGAGCGGAAAATAAGATCAGGAGTATAACAAATTGATGAAGGATCGAGGTAGAATTGACAAAAAGTACAAACAGGGTGATTACGTCATGATTAGGAACTTCATAAGTAAGCCAGGTGACTGCAAGAAGATTGTTCCAAAGTATAAAGGACCGTATAGGGTAGCAAAGGTTCTCAAGAATGACAGATATTTACTGAGGGACGTAGAAGGGTTGCATCTTAGTCAAGTGCTATACGAAGGAATTTGGGAGGCGGCAAATGTTAAACCGTGGGTGGAATGTGGGGCAAGTAATGCAAATCAAATCAAAAATGTACTAGAAGAAGTAGAGACTGTCGGTGTATAGGTAGGAAATCAGAAAGGAGAAAATGAAACAGTCGAATACAGATCGTGTAAGCGTGCGGACGTGAAACCGAAACAAAGGAAGAAAATAAAAAACATCAAATAAAATATAACAGTGCGCGTTTATTTTCAAGGAATAAAACAACATTCAAAGGAGTAAGTAACGGCCCCCTACAATAGTAGGATGCATTTCTAGAAGTTCATCATTAGTTTTAAGCAGTCGGTATTAAGTAAAGAGCAAGGAACTCCAAAAACTATTTCAGAACATGTTGTACATAAGTACCCAGTTGGTTGGCACCACTACAATTTATTAAACTTTCGGAATCGTTTAATTAAATGAAATTGAATGATAAGTCAAGACGTCTTCGAGAAAAACGGAAGGGAAAATCTGCCATTTGAGTCGAATCCAAGGTAACTTCGCTCGCTGTGCAGTCAATAATTGGAATAGTTTTTTGACACATTTTTCAAAGAACTGCATTAAACAAAAAAGGTCCATCTGCCAAACATGTAATTTGATCCTTTCTCTATAGCCTCGGTACTGTCTCTGAAGTTGAAAAATAACTATGGTTTAAAGTCTAAAGGATCCACAGACGACGTAGTTTTGTTTATACCTCGTATGTATACTTTAATGAAGCATATTAAATGTAAAACAAAGGGACACTAAGCGATATCGATCTACAATTAAATATTCAGCAACGATGTAGGAATAAAATCAATAAGAATAAAATGAATAAGTTATGGTGATAATTACTATAATTGGCAAAAAGCAATTAATTTTGCTTTAAATTATTAAGATTGCAATGTGTCATTAACTTAGACTTCAAATTCTAAGAAAGTGTAATATTTGCCACACTTGTTTTCTGATAGTGGTTTTGCAAAGATGGTCTCTACCAGATACGAGCCTATAACCCCGAAATTATTTACTAATAAGCTGTTTGGTTTCATTGTGAAATCATTTTTAATCGGTGGTTATGTCATGAGCGAGACGCAAACATTTGAAAGATGGCATTATTGGCGGAGTGCGTTTATTACATTTTCCATTGCCGTTTCTAGCATTTGCGGGGTAGGATTATTGTGATAATATCCTTGCGTCCTTACATTTTTACCATCTTTCTTAAACCAGGTTATGTCGTTGGTTACGGCAAGCGTTTACCCACTGTGTTTATCATCATCATGTACTTTCGTGGCCACAGGAATTGCATACATTAATGTTTATTTTCGAAAGCGAAGTAGGATGTTTCATTTTATTAACTTGTAAATATGTAATTTAAAAAAAAAATGATTAAGGACTCAGTCGAATGTTCAACTTTTTGCAAGAGGATATGGAGAAACTCATGATAAATGCCGATGAACGTGAAAAGCTGATGTTAGAAGAAACCTGCAAATTTATGCTCATTATTCAGATGTTTGTTTATACGCCTACACTAATGGCAGGAATAATTTTGTATATAGATTCTGTTTACAGAATTGTGTTTGATCAGGAATCTATTTTTAATTATGCCGTGGTTAGTGTTCTATAGAAGAATGATTTGAATATTTATTGAATGTGGATTATTTCAGACCCAGAATATAGCCAATACACAATCATTGCTTGTAAAAATATGTCCATATAGAGTGCTCCATGATGACTTCTTTCTGGGGTTAGCTTTTCCTTTTTATATTGTGTTGTTGGCATTATTATATATTCCACTGTGGCCCATAGCCATAACCAACTTGATGTTATACGTAAATTTGAAATGGAAAATTATGCACAAGAGGATGTCAGAAATGGATGTAAGTATACATGTTTCGAAGGTGTTTGTAATCTATTTTAAAACTCTCCGTTTCCGTGTTAGATATCAAAAGTGATTCTTGAGCCAAATGAAACCGTAGTATATTCAAGCCTTATCAGTGAAAATGGTAGAATCAACTATCTTCGTGCCAGACTATGTAAATTTTGTATAAGTGAACAACTTCGCATTCGCTGGTAAGTAAACTTAGATTACAAATTTCTTTGAATAAATGCCGAGTGCTTGACCCGCTGAACGAATAGGCGCATTAGTGCAGAAAGCTGGTCCTCTGCCACATCATAGGGTATGTAGCAGATTGGAAAAATCAGCGGCGGGAATCCTGCTCGTTCGCATTTTACCACCGTAGGATCTATGTCGATGTAGGTGTAAAAAAAGAAAAATCTATATGTGCTATCTGTGTTTACCGGTGATGTAGAATTCCCTTATCTTGCCTCCTGCGACTCAGGGTTCTTAAATAAGGGCCTCTATGAGGTGCACTAGGTTGGCGATGGCCGCTTTACTGTGATGGAGGTTTATTGGCACTATGTTCGTCACGACTTCTCTTAGACGCCACCTCCTTAGTGTGGAGCATTAGACATACGTACATGTAGCAAAACAAGAATGTTTAAGCATACATTGTATATGAATGACCACACAATAAACCAGTCTTGAACCAAACATTGAACATATAACATGGTGTCAGATGATAATGAGCGATTCGGACAATAAAAAAGAAATCAACAGTTGTGGTTCAACAAGTCGCTGTAGTCAATTACGGGAATCCTTCACGGAAACTAACTTACGATTAATGGCGACTGATATAGCTTAGAATCCTGGATGAGGTCAATTATTACGAATAAGTAACCACTCTCGCTATTTAGTACGCTCACCACTATTTAAGGTTTCAAAGTAAATGCCTGTGAAAACATTCTCACTTGGCTGTTAAATTTTTATTGAAGACAGCGCTCGTTCCCTAGCTCACGTCCCTGCTCTTCGGATGTAGTAGTGGAGCGGCAACGTATGTTAAACTCATTAATTTCCGACCTTGACAGCATATTAAAATGGGGTTCTACAAATAGAGTGGAATTTAATGCTTCCAAAACTCAATGCTGCCTACTGTCTCTCAAGCGAAACCCTAATCTCGAACCATTATCCATGAATGGTACCTGCATCACCGAAACCGAAAAACTTTCCATCCTCGGTATGTGTGTTAACAACGATCTTCGTTGGAATGACCTCAAACGATGCAAAAAATACTTTACCCCTTCTGATCTGGCTTCAATTTTCAATTTATTCGCCCTAAGCTTGAGTACAACGCTCACATCTGGTCTGGTGCGCCAAAAACCGTCTTGCACATTCCAGATCGAATTCAAAAACGCGCGATAAAACTAATAGGTGATAGAAACATTGCGAAGTCAATAGACTCGCTTGAACACCGAAGAGTGTTTCCTGTCTCTCACTGTTTTATGGATTCTTTCACAAAAAGTGCTCTAGCGAAATAGCCAGCTGCATTCCGCACCTGCAAAATTTCACCCGCAATACTCGTCAAGCTTCGAATGCACATCAGTTTACCCTTAAGCCTACTTTCGGACGTACTGTCAAATATAGAGATTCTTTCTTTAGCCGTACCACACGAATGTGGAATAGTCTACATAGTTCTGTGTTTCTTCATCACTACAACCCTCAAGCATTTAAAACCAACGTGCACCGGTACCTCCTTTCTCTCTCCTCTAATTTCCCTAATGCCCGTGCTCTAGTTCAATAGTTTAAGGGTAGCCATATCCCCTTTAGCGCGAGTTATGTACATACATTCGAACAACAACAAACATAACATCATACCAATGAGAATCATCATAGCCGCTTCGACCTGCCATACCATCAGATCCAACTTGGAGAACATGGAGAGCTGTTTGTCACACACTCTCGATCATGGTTGCTATGGACAACCAACTTCATACTAGATTATTATTATCATCGAGAGAGTTGTCGTTAAATCCAAACTAAAATCTAAATATGTAATATGTTACTCTAAAAAAATGTTATTACCGGAGGATTTTAACCCACGCTCATTTTGGGCGTCGGTTTTGATTTTGGTAGAATGGTACAGTCATTCTTGGGTGGCTTTTCAAATAAAGAAGTTGTGTACTGATAATTATTATCTTGTTTTTTTTCTTAAACCACTAAGCTATTAAAATCTATAACTGGCGCAGTCGGTAGGATTAATAAGTAAAACATCAGTTAGTGAATAAACAGTAGCTATAAAAAGGTGTTGAGACTTAAGAACACACTACATTTAAAGTGGTGGATTTTAACCCTTAAGTTCAGTAAAGAATCTCGCAAAACGGGGAAAAAAAACTTGGCGATATTGGAGCCGATATATAATCAAATTATCAAACAACATTTGGAGCTGATATTGCTGTGCTGAACTGGAGTGAAATACTGGAAATTGTGAAGCTGGAGGTATCGAAACAGATGAGAAATAACTGAAGCTGATTCTTCGTCGTTTGTGCTATTAGCCTTGACGGGGTAAGTCCAATTGTGGTTTTTTTTCTCATCAGTGCTCCTTATGCCTCCTATCCTAAAAGTTTTAAAGAATCGGAAAACTAGTACCTTATTTAATAACACAAGTTGGCGTAAATTAAAAATTAATTCGGAAACAGTATTGGGGAGTGCTTCGAAAAACAAAGTGCTTAATTTTAGTAAAACGACAACGTGTTCTCTCCATAGTGGCAAAGCTAGTTCCTTTGCTAAACCTGCGATTGCAGATATTCGTCCGAAAAATAACGATTTAAATAGTACTGTTAACAAAATGAATTTAGAGCACGGTGTGGTTGCCATGGATGCATTCAATTGCCTCAGAATTCCGGACGCTGTTAAGGATCTTCCAAGTTATGATGGAAATCCACGCTCTTTATTTGATTTCATTAGCAACGTCGAGGAAATCTTAAACCTCATGCCACAAATAAGAGGCACTACGTATGAAAGAATAATCATTCGGGCTATTAGGAATAAAGTGGTAGGACCAGCTAACGAAGTACTCAATATGTACGGTACTTCTATTGATTGGCAGGAAATTAGGAGTAATTTAATTGTACATTACTCGGATAAACGCAACGAGAGTAGTTTAATTCGCGATTTGCATCAGCTCAGGCAAAATCAAGCTACGGTAGAAAGTTTTTACGCAAAAATAATCGACATACTGTCAGCAATGACAAATCATATCAAGGTTCATGAGAACGATATAAATGTAATTCGAGCAAAACAATCGCTCTATCAGGAAATGTGTCTGAATACCTTTTTATCTGGCCTAAAAGAACCGCTAGGATCTACAATAAGGTCAATGAGGCCCAATAACCTTGCAGATGCATTGAATTATTGTTTACAAGAACAAAATTGTCACTATTTTCAACAGCAGACATCATTTAATAGAACAAATCAGCATAGACAAATCCAAGCAAATAATCCAAGAACTTTTCAAGGACCTACTTCAAGAAGTGTTCAGCAATATCAAAGGCAATCTAATTCTACTCCCCAATATCCTTCAAACACACAATCTGCCTCATTAAGACAGCCTCATAAAAACCCTCAAAACTTTTCAGCCCCATATAGTAATAACCTTAACTCAGGGTTTAGAAAACTCTCCCCATATGAACCCATGGACACTTATAGTGGTTATACCAATAGAGGTTCAAATAATTTCCATAGACCAAACAATTATTCACAGAATAGTGGGCATCACCAATTCCATAACATTGAAAGTAGTAGAGGTAGAAAACCTATTCCAGAACAACAGGAACATCAAAATTATTTTCCGAATCTTGATCTACCCGGGCCTTCAACTCAAATCATTCAAGCAGAAGTAGACGATGTAAATTTTCATTTACCAGTCTCGGAAAGCCAATAGGTTATCTAGATATAAATAGTTATAATTCCTATTTACTACCATATATTATCATTCAAAGTTTCAACAATAAACAGCTCAAATTTCTTATAGATACCGGGAGTAACAAATCCTTTATTAGACCTGGTATATTTGACCTTAAACAAGTACAAACTGTGGAACCAATTGAAATTAAAACAATTTTTAATAAGCAGTTTATTAATCAAAAAGTAGACATTAATGGGTTGAGAGAACTTAATACGAATAAAGTATTATCATTTCTAGTTTTTAAGTTCCACAATTATTTTGATGGGCTAATCGGTACTGAAATGATGAAAGATCTAGGTATCAAAATAGATCTCAAGTATTCATTTTTAGAAACTGATAATGCCAAAATTCCCTTACGTTACAAGCCAAACTTAATGTCTAAATCATATACTATCCCAAGTTTAAGCAAAATAATTAGTTATTTACCTGTTGACATTGAATTCGGTAGCATTTATATAAAGCCAACTGTTATAAAAGATGGGTTAACAATACCTGAAGGGATTTACAAAGCCCAAAGATGGTATGCCTTTGTAGAAGTTCTCAATACTTCTGAGTTATCACAGACTTTTGTAATCAAACAGCCGCTTAAAGTTCAATCTGTTGATCAAAATAAATATATGGAGATTCACAGTCTTTCAATAAATAATTTAAAAAGGCTAGACAGTTCAAATGCATGTGCATTACTTCGCACAAATCACATGAACACCGAGGAAAATCAAGCAATAAAAAGGTTATTCAAACGGTATGAGGATATTTTTTTTAAAGACGGTGATAACTTAACGTTCTCGAATAGTGTTAAACATGAAATCAACACTAAAGACAATATCCCAATTTATTCTAAATCTTATCGCTATCCATATGTGCATAAAGATGAAATACAAAAACAAATAAATGATATGCTTAACCAAGGTATTATTCGTAACAGTTTTTCGCCTTGGTCGTCTCCAATTTGGTTAGTACCAAAGAAGAAAGGCCCAAATGGAAAAGAAAAATGGCGGTTAGTCATAGACTACCGAAAACTGAACGAAAAAACCTTAGGTGATAAATATCCAATACCCAATATCAGTGAAATTCTTGACAAATTAGGCAAATCCATATATTTCAGCACACTTGATCTCGCTTCTGGATTTCACCAAATCGAAGTGAAGTCTGAAGACGTTCCAAAGACAGCATTTTCCGTTGACCACGGACACTACGAGTTTGTTCGAATGCCTTTTGGCCTTAAGAACGCTCCTTCGACATTTCAACGTGTCATGGATAATGTTTTACGTGAGCTTCAGGGTAAAGTATGTCTGGTGTATATGGACGACATCATTGTGTTCTCTACTTCCCTTCAAGAGCACATTGAGAACCTGGAAGCAGTATTTAAAAAACTGAAAGAAGCAAATCTAAAAATTCAATTAGAAAAATCAGAGTTTCTTCATAAAGAGGTATCGTTTTTGGGACATTTGGTGACAACCGATGGGGTGAAACCTAATCCTGATAAGATTAGCGCGATTAAAAAATATCCATTACCTAAAACCACACGGCAAATAAAATCTTTCCTTGGTCTTATCGGTTACTACCGAAAGTTCATTAAGGATTTTGCTAAACTGACAAAACCCATGACGGAGTGCCTTCGCAAAGGTAAGAGCATAAACTTAGATACCAAATATGTCAATTGTTTCGAAACCTGTAAAACACTTCTCTGCAACGACCCCATTTTACAGTACCCCGACTTTTCGAGACCTTTCAACCTTACTACGGATGCGAGTAACGTTGCTATAGGTGGTGTACTTTCCCAAGGACTCATTGGATCGGATAAACCGATTTGCTATGCAAGTCGGACCTTATCCAAATCAGAACAAAACTACAGTACAATTGAAAAGGAACTCTTGGCCGTAGTCTGGGCAACCAAATATTTCCGACCTTACCTTTTTGGACGAAAGTTCCAGATCATTACCGATCACAAGCCTTTGATGTGGCTCTTTTCATTAAAAGAGCCAAATTCAAAGCTAGTTCGCTGGAGACTTAGGCTTGAAGAGTTTGATTACTATATTACGTACAAAAAAGGTAAACAAAACTCCAACGCTGACGCTTTATCTCGTATCGAAGTAAATACGAACGAGATTGATACCAATGATACCGAAAACTTAGACCTCATATCCATTCAAAACAATATAGATGAACTAGACAATTTATCCACAATCCATTCAGCGCAAGAAAATATTGATGACGGCATTCCTATTTCGGAACGTGCAATTAATGAGTTTTCCTATCAAATCATCCTAAAACGAAATGACACTAGAAACAAACCAGACGTTAAATTAAAAATTTTATATAAAAGAAAGAAAAGACTTACTATAGAGTACTCTCAAATTCATGAAGAAAACTTTATCATTAACATTTTTAAGGATTATATGAATTCTAAAAGACTAACAGCCGTATTAACAGACGACATAACATTCAAAACCGTTCAATCTGTCTATTCAAAATATTTTAATAATAGCTATCTCAAATTGATAAGATGTAATACTCTATTAGAAGATGTGATAAATCCCGATGAACAAGAAAAATTAATCCGAGACTATCACACAAATTCGAACCATAGAGGCATAAACGAAAGCTTTGAACATCTAAAAAGGAAATCTTACTTTCCAAACATGAAGCATCTTATTACACGTATCATCAACAATTGTGAGATATGCCACAAATATAAGTACGATCGTAACAGAGAACGCCTAAAATATGAAATAACAGAGACCCCCTCTAAGCCTTTAGAAATCCTTCACTTGGACATATACTCTATCCACAAAGAAAACTTTTTAACCATAATAGACAAATTCAGTAAATTTTCCAGTGTTTATTTGTTAACAGCAAGGAATAGTGTTAATCTTATTAAATCACTAAAGCATTTTTTTTCTCATCATGGAGTCCCACAAAAAGTTATAACCGATAATGGTAGCGAATTCGTGTCAACTTTGTTTAAAGACTTCTTGGAAATTTACGATATAACCCTACATGCAATATGTGCGAAAAGTTCGACAGGAAATTCACCTGTGGAAAGATTCCATTCCACTTTGACAGAGTTAGTGCGAATTATTAAATCTCAAAGCAAGGACAAATCTATCGGCGAGGTCGTAGATGAAGCTGTCATAACGTATAATAATTCAGTTCATTCTGCTACTAAATTCTCTCCTTTTGAGCTAATAACTGGTCACATTACAAAAAACAATATATTTTCCATTAACGATACAGCTAAAACTAAGCAAGAATACCTTAGTGAACACATAAAAGCGTATAAATCATTAGCTAAGTTAATTTATGAGCGAAGTTTAACTAATAAACAAAACCTAATAAATAAACTAAACGAAACTCGCAAAGATCCACCTGATTTTTCACCAAATGATAAAATATTTGAACTAGATGATAGACGAAACAAACTAGCCCCTAGATATAATCAACATTTAGTTGTTAGGAATAATAAAATTACTTTAGATACAGATAAGAGAAAGGTTCACAAACAGAAAGTGAAGAAAAAGCGTAAATTCGCTGGTTAATATTACATACATACATATATGTATATTTATACAGTTTACTCTTGTTCCAAAAATTAAACATTCATATGAATGAACATACTCATTTAAATCGCTATTCTAAATATGAATATTATATGCAAAACACTTTAACATAAAACACGATTATAGAATTATAACTATGTTCTTCGAACCATTTTCCCTAATTTAAACATTAAACCCGATTTAAAGTCGAATTAGAAATCATACCAAGGAAGGTATAGGTACTAGTTGAAGATAAAAAAAAAAAAAAAAAAAAAAAAAAACAAACCCTACCCCTATACACTGATGACTTAATAAACCTCAAATATGGGTAAACCTCGTTCGAAGCAACTTAGCAATAGCAATCGCCAATCAAGAAACACAGATTCATCCCACAAGTGAACATCACTCATGGACCACCACTCCACAATTCGGATAGTCCATTCTAAGGCGGAAGGAGTTATGTACATACATTCGAACAACAACAAACATAACATCATACCAATGAGAATCATCATAGCCGCTTCGACCTGCCATACCATCAGATCCAACTTGGAGAACATGGAGAGCTGTTTGTCACACACTCTCGATCATGGTTGCTATGGACAACCAACTTCATACTAGATTATTATTATCATCGAGAGAGTTGTCGTTAAATCCAAACTAAAATCTAAATATGTAATATGTTACTCTAAAAAAATGTTATTACCGGAGGATTTTAACCCACGCTCATTTTGGGCGTCGGTTTTGATTTTGGTAGAATGGTACAGTCATTCTTGGGTGGCTTTTCAAATAAAGAAGTTGTGTACTGATAATTATTATCTTGTTTTTTTTCTTAAACCACTAAGCTATTAAAATCTATAACTCGCGCGCTGATTATAAAAAAAAAAAATATTGCCATATCAATACGAAACATAGGTCAAAGTTAAGAGTTTAGCCCCGCCCTATCAGCGCATGATAAATGTCTATAAATTACTTGTTGGTCTCATCTAATGGGGTATCCTCTTACTCGTATAACGCCCAAATAGGGTGTCTGTTTTCAGCGCTAAGACCGTCTTTTTTGCTTCCCAAGTATGCCCAAAAACCCAGCAGAACTTTAATTTGTGCTGTATTTTAAGAATTAAGCTCTGGTCAGCAACACTTCACATGCATTAATTTGATTTCTGTAAAAAAAAAAGAAGGATTTTATCGCGTTTCCCCAGCATATCTATCAATTTGGACTGCTCCAACTTGGTGGAAAAGATCCCATCAGGTAGATGGCTGAAGACTGTATGCTTAGTATTGCCTTATTCTTACTTCATTCCTTTGCAACTTGCTATTCACAAGTAGTAGTTTGGGGACTTCTAAGGAATGGACCAAAAATCTATATTATATGTATATAAATGTGACCAGGAAGTTTCGCATCGCGGCTAATATCACTGCGTGTGTCCTGTTCAGAAATAATTGACTTTGCAATTTTCCTTTTCCTCCAGGTTTTTGGACCAACTGCAGAATTATTATTTATTCAATTATAATAAGCTTTGGTATTTACGGATTAGCTACTGGAGTGAGTTCTGAAAACTAAAATGTTTGTAATTTTATTGTTTAATTGGTATTTCAAAGATAGATTTAGCATTTTCGACCTTGTTTGTAGTTATTATATTTACAATCGTGTGGCTAATCCATTGGAATGGTACTTTGGTGAGTGAAAATGTCAGTCAATAAAATACGTGTTTGATATTTATAATGTAAATTCTTAGCAAAACTAGATTTGAAAAACTTGTTAAGGTAACGGAAGTCACTTTCGCGAGTAAATCACAAAGAGTTTGAAAATCTGTTGGTGTGGATTAGATCGAAGCAGAAATTCCCAAGGCTTTAGGTAAAGAAATAGTATAATTAGGTACAGCACCTAGGGACTAACATCGCCTACAAGATCTTATCTGCCGTATTGTGTGAACGTCTGAAGCCGTTCGTCAGCAACCTGATTGGTCCATATCAGTGCGGCTTTAGGCCAGGAAAGTCCACCATCGACCAAATATTCACACTACGGCAGATCTTGGAAAAAACCCATGAGCTCCAAATCGATACACACCATCTATTCATCGATTTTAAGGCCGCGTATGACAGCATTTATAGAGACGAGCTATACAGAGCTATGTCTAGTTTTGGCATCCCTGCAAAACTCGTCCGTTTGTGCAGGATGACGATGGAGAATGCACGCTGCTCCGTCAAGGTCGGTAAAGAACTCACCGAGACCTTTGATGTCAAAAAAGGATTTAGACAAGGCGATGAGCTGTCATGCGACTTTTTTAATAACATTCTTGAAAGAATTGTGCAAAACTCGCGCGCCAACACAAGAGGCACAATCTTTCAAAAGTCCGTCCAATTACTCGCATACGCCGATGATATTGACCTAATCGGAAGAAAGCAGCGTGATGTCAGTGGCGCTTTCGCGAGTATTGAGACGGAAGCGGCAAAGATGGGTTTAACGGTAAATGAGGGCAAGACCAAGTATATGCTGTCAACAAGAAAGGACACTCAACACCGACGTCTCGGACAGAACGTCTCCCTCGACAGATATAACTTTGAGGTAGTTAAGGACTTTGTCTACCTAGGATCCGCTATCAATTCAGACAATGACACCAGCGCTGAGATCAGACGAAGAATAACCCTTGCCAATCGCTGCTTCTTTGGGCTAAGAAGGCAATTGACTAGCAAAGCCCTCTCTCGAACAACAAAAGTGACCCTATATAAGACCTTAATAATCCCAGTCCTCCTCTACGGCGCAGAGGCATGGACTTTATCAAAAGTGGATGAGGGTGCTCTTGGCTGTTTCGAGAGGAAAATTCTTCGGGTGATTTTCGGTCCCGTCTGCATAGATGGTGGGTGGAGGAGGAGATACAACGACGAACTGTACGGGCTGTACAGCGACATCGACTTAACCAGAAGAGTGAAGGTCCAACGACTGAGATGGCTGGGTCATGTAGAGCGGATGGACACCAATGCTCCGGCCCGAAAAATCTTCGAATCCGCCCCCGAGGGACAGCGCAGTAGAGGAAGACCGCGACTCAGGTGGCGCGCGCAAGTTGAAGGGGACCTCAACCAACTTAGCGTGCGAAACTGGAGGCAGCTAGCTAAAGATCGAGCTGGCTGGAGACGCTTGTTGGTTGAGGCCCAGGTCCACCCCGGACTGTAGCGCCGCCTTAAGTAAGTAACCTAGGGACTAACAAACCTCTTTTAAATGAGGGGAACAAGAGCGATTGTGCCAATTTCGGAACGGGGGTATATCTCCTTTAAGCATCCACGTCCACGTGAAAGTCATCGCTAAGGTGTTAGAAACGCGTTCCAGAGCTGTGGTTGAGCTCAGGTTAGGTGATGAGCAATGTGGCTCTCATATGCCAAAATTATCTTCAGCTATTTTGTGGCTTTTGAGAAGGGATACGATCGGGTCCCACGAGCAATTCAAAATCATCTTGTAAACCGAATATATTCGAAGAGAGCTTTGTCGATGTCTTATAAACAGGACGAAACTTAGGGTTACTGGTTGTGGCGGGGAACATCAAATTAGAAGACTTCGTATTTTGAAGATACAGTGGAATCCGTTTACTAAGACTTCGCTTATAGCGAGTAACCGCTTTAAGTGACACAATAACATGTTAGGTTTGCATACAATAGAAAAGTTACGATTTTCAGTTCGTTTTGTGCGTCGTCCGGTTAGGACGATTAATAAAAAAGCTTTGTACAAGACGTGATAAAAAAAAAAAACAATCCAAAAAATGGTGGTGATGCGCTCGCACATGTTCTCCCTCCTCTCTCATTTTGCGCCTTGCCTTTTGTTTTTTGACAACTTGAATTTGAATGCCATCGACCCCGGTGAGAGTGTTCAGAGCTTCTTTTTAGCTTTAACTCTCACACCGGTTGTTTTGAAAAGAATTCAAAATATCTATATAAAAAAAGGTATTGTGCAGTGCAATACAGACATTTTAATTGAGTTCGGATACAAACTGTTACTTCCTTGGTGGTTCAACAGCGAAAGAGAGCGATACAAAACATAAAATCAATAACATGCTCTAGTCTAGGGATAGTGTATTAATACAATGTTCGACAAATTCACTAATAATAAAAACAAAAGGCAATTCATTCGATGAGGCAATGACCGACGGGACTAAGCAAAACAGTCAACGCCAAAATAAGTAGTTAAGACGTGACGAGTGAGAAGGGAAACTAACGACCCGACAATATTTATATTACTGTCGATGAGGGATGTGTCATTATTGTCAAACCATCAGATAAACGATTTTCTGGTAGTTCTATAATGGTTGGATCATCTCTCCTAGACCGGTCCCCAGTGAACCGAGTAGAGCAAATAAAAATTTCATGTCCGAGTTAACATATAAAACCGGGATAAATTTATTCGCCAAAAGTTACATATTAATAGTCTTATAGACTTCAAGCGTTCGTTGCTTTTTATAATCCGCTATACCTGGCCAAACTGAGGCAATGAGGTAAACAATAGACAGACATTTATTCATTTTTGGTTTAGCTCTTTAAGTTATAATTAATATAAATATTTGTAAAGGTATATTGTGAACTTGCGGTTTTTTAAAGCTGAAGAAGCTTAAGGTATGTAATATATATTTGAAGCCTAGAAGTACCGATATTATTTTTGTTTTGCTGACTTCATATTCAGACTTCAATTGAAGTGCCTTAATTTAATTGGCAATGTTCGTATTTTTTTGTTTTCTTACAGTAAAACTAGGAGCTCCACACCTTTCCATGCGATGATTCTGGTGTTTTTGAGAAGATTCGATCTTATTCTTTTTTTCAATACCAAAATCAATCTGGAAAAATTTGCAAGAATATTTTTAATTAATTTATTTAGCTATTCGAGGCAAATTGTTTTATCATGCTAGTAAGGTTAGGTTAGGTAGATAAGTGTCCCGTGGGACCCACTTAGGCTCATAGCCCATTGTGATGCCTATAGAATCTCTCTAAGAGAGAATTCTATCCGTAGAACCATTTGGAGATGTTTATATATGAGAGGATCTTGCGTAGGGATATTTGACTAAGGTTACTATTATTATTGAAATGATAGTGCCCAAGAAATCTTCTTCTGCTGTGGGAGAGCGCTGGACAATGGCAGAGGAGATGAGTTGTACTTTTCTTCTCCTCCTCATCCCTACAGCTTCTGTAAAAATCATTGAAGAGAGCCCCTAATCTTCTGGCGTGTTGTCCTATTAGGCAGTGGACTGTCATGAATTTGTGTCCTGTTGAAAGCAATAATCTCCCTTGACTTACAGTCGTCAATTTCAGGTCTCATAAGTCTGGTGGAATGGCACGTAAGACCGCTTTTCTACCTGGAGTTAGATTCTCTATTTATATTTTGTTTGGCGATGAGTTTCACTGTTCTGTTTGGTATACCCAACCCTTTGTTATGAGATGGAATCTTTAGGGTCGTACCAGATCTGGCAAGTTTGTCGGCTTTGCAGTAACCAGCGATGTCACTATGTCCAGGCACCCAACAAAGGTGAATGTTAAACTGCTCAGTCATCTCATTTAGAGACCATAGGCAGTTGACGACCGCCAGAGAGTTATTGGTGACATTTGATAGAGATTTTTAAGCTGCTTGACTGTGGCCGAAGATAAAGATATCCTTGATAAAGCTTCCTTTATCGCCATTATATCCGCCAATATTCATACTAGTAGTTTTATAAAATTCTTCCTAATTCCAATAGGTAAGATTTCAGAAGCGGTACCTTGAAGCACTTCATAGAGATTGTCGGAAGTGTAGAGAAAAAACACAAGAACTGACATTACTTCTGAATATTTTCCGTAAACTTAAAAAAAAAGAACTAATTTTGCTGCATTTTCATCAACTTCCTACCTACATATTTCATAAAAATACACATGTTTTCTTATAAAACATAATCATTTGAACCGTATAAAGACCAAACATAATTTTGTCCACCTAGCATGCTATACTCCAAGTACCACTAAAGGATATGAAAATATCTCTTTCCATTCAATAATTAGACTTCGATCACATCTTTGCATTATCATGTTCGTCTTTTGGCGATGTAACACAGCTCCTTGCTCTTTCACTTTTCAGAGTGTTCTGCGCCAAGTTTTCTAAGTCGATTTACGATTTTTTCAATTTCATAATATAACTTGAAGGACTGATCTATCCAACCCTTCACTGGATGTTTACCAATTTACATTGACATTCTGTAAATGTTAGTGTTGCATATGCTTTCTTTATAAAGAGTGGTTTCGATCAATCGACGCACGGGTGATTTTTGTCGCTGAGTCTACAATGTTAATGTTTTACAATGCGGAGAGACATTCATTGGCATAAATGATTCTCAAACAATTGATTTTTAATGACTGATTTTTCAGAGCTATGCCATGTATTTTGCGGTATACTCCTCCGATTGGTATGCATATTCACTAGATGTCCCAAAGTAGGTACTCCTAATTATGCTTATCACTACAGACCCTGTGGAAATAACGGCCTTTGTTATAAGTGTAGCCTTCTCTACATTCATTGATGTAAGTTCTTGAATGTGGATTGAGAGACGAATTTATTTTCAGAGAATTCGAGCTGCGTATAGCTACTTTCATATTTTACGAAGGTCGTCTTAAAGATATGGTTGGATCATCTCTCCTAGACCGGTCCCCAGTGAACCGAGTAGAGCAAATAAAAATTACATGTCCGAGTTAACATATAAAACCGGGATAAATTTATTCGCCAAAAGTTACATATTAATAGTCTTATAGACTTCAAGCGTTCGTTGCTTTTTATAATCCGCTATACCTGGCCAAACTGAGGCAATGAGGTAAAAAATAGACAGACATTTATTCATTTTTGGTTTAGCTCTTTAAGTTATAATTAATATAAATATTTGTAAAGGTATATTGTGAACTTGCGGTTTTTTAAAGCTGAAGAAGCTTAAGGTATGTAATATCTATTTGAAGCCTAGAAGTACCGATATTATTTTTGGTTTGCTGACTTCATATTCAGACTTCAATTGAAGTGCCTTAATTTAATTGGCAATGTTCGTATTTTTTTGTTTTCTTACAGTAAAACTAGGAGCTCCACACCTTTCCATGCGATGATTCTGGTGTTTTTGAGAAGATTCGATCTTATTCTTTTTTCAATACCAAAATCAATCTGGAAAAATTTGCAAGAATATTTTTAATTAATTTATTTAGCTATTCGAGGCAAATTGTTTTATCATGCTAGTAAGGTTAGGTTAGGTAGATAAGTGTCCCGTGGGACCCACTTATGCTCATAGCCCATTGTGATGCCTATAGAATCTCTCTAAGAGAGAATTCTATCCGTAGAACCATTTGGAGATGTTTATATATGAGAGGATTTTGCGTAGGGATATTTGACTAAGGTTACTATTATTATTGAAATGATAGTGCCCAAGAAATCTTCTTCTGCTGTGGGAGAGCGCTGGACAATGGCAGAGGAGATGAGTTGTACTTTTCTTCTCCTCCTCATCCCTACAGCTTCTGTAAAAATCATTGAAGAGAGACCCTAATCTTCTGGCGTGTTGTCCTATTAGGCAGTGGACTGTCATGAATTTGTGTTCTGTTGAAAGAAATAATCTCCCTTGACTTACAGTCGTCAATTTCAGGTCTCATAAGTCTGGTGGAATGGCACGTAAGACCGCTTTTATACCTGGAGTTAAATTCTCTATTTATATTTTGTTTGGCGATGAGTTTCACTGTTCTGTTTGGTATACCCAACCCTTTGTTATGAGAAGGAATCTTTAGGGTCGTACCAGATCTGGCAAGTTTGTCGGCTTTGCAGTAACCAGCGATGTCACTATGTCCAGGCACCCAACAAAGGTGAATGTTAAACTGCTCAGTCATCTCATTAAGATACCATAGGCAGTTGAGGACCGCCAGAGAGTTATTGGTGACATTTGATAGAGATTTTTAAGCTGCTTGACTGTGGCCGAAGATAAAGATATCCTCGGAGGATACAATGTTCCACTTTAGCCATAAAGCTTCCTTTATCGCCATTTTATCCGCCAATATTCATACTAGTAGTTTTATAAAATTCTTCCTAATTCCAATAGGTCAGATTTCAGAAGAGGTAGCTTGAAGCACTTCATAGAGATTGTCGAAAGTGTAGAGAAAAAACGCAAGAACTGACATTACTTCTGAATATTTTCCGTAAACTTAAAAAAAAAGAACTAATTTTGCTGCATTTTCATCAACTTCCTACCTACATATTTCATAAAAATACACATGTTTTCTTATAAAACATAATCATTTGAACCGTATAAAGACCAAACATAATTTTGTCCACCTAGCATGCTATACTCCAAGTACCACATAAAGGATATGAAAATATCTCTTTCCATTCAATAATTAGACTTCGATCACATCTTTGCATTATCATGTTCGTCTTTTGGCGATGTAACACAGCTCCTTGCTCTTTCACTTTTCAGAGTGTTCTGCGCCAAGTTTTCTAAGTCGATTTACGATTTTTTCAATTTCATTATATAACTTGAAGGACTGATCTATCCAACCCTTCACTGGATGTTTACCAATTTACATTGACATTCTGTAAATGTTAGTGTTGCATATGCTTTCTTTATAAAGAGTGGTTTCGATCAATCGACGCACGGGTGATTTTTGTCGCTGAGTCTACAATGTTAATGTTTTACAATGCGGAGAGATATTGGCATAAATGATTCTCAAACAATTGATTTTTAATGACTGATTTTTCAGAGCTATGCCATGTGTTTTGCGGTATACTCCTCCGATTGGTATGCATATTCACTAGATGTCCCAAAGTAGGTACTCCTAATTATGCTTATCACTACAGACCCTGTGGAAATAACGGGCTTTCACTTCTCTACATTCATTGATGTAAGTTCTTGAATGTGGATTGAGAGACGAATTTCTAATTATGTCCTTTATTTTCAGAGAATTCGAGCAGCGTATAGCTACTTTCATATTTTACGAAGGTCGTCTTAAAGATATGAGTCGTGAGAATCGATGTGATAAGGAGCACCGACAACATTTCACACTTAGTAACACGAAATATGTTATGTTATGAACAATTAATTTCAAATAAACTGCAGACGAGTACACTGACACTACAAGTACCTACTTAGACTTACATTGACACAAAATAATGTTATTTTATTTTTGTTCTTCTGCATGTTTATATTTTTTCAAAATTGTTACTTATAAGTAAGTCAGAAATAAACAAGTTAAATAATTGAAGAGTTTTAGTGAATAACTGATTGGAGCGAAGTTAAAGATTGGTTGGTTCCATGAACATTGGAAATCGTTGTCAGAATTTTCTAATTTCGCCAACACTTTACAAATTCGCATGTTCTTACTTCAAACTCCGCACACATTTTTTTAGATAACTGGAATACTGTAGCGTGTTCCAAACAAAATTAATTGCAATTTATGAATCCGCAAACTGGCTGTTAATAAGGTCGGTACCGAAAAAGCCCTCGAATCACCCATATTAAGATCCGAATTGGTCTAACACGGTTGCGCATCTCTGAATAGGATATCGAATCGGTACACCTTAACTCTGTGCCGGGTTGATTGACACAAAGATATTCTAGGTAAATGTAAGGCAGACTATTAGCTGGAATGTCCAATAAGAAATAAAAGTTGTGCATACCTTGCACATGTAGATATGTAAAAGTGCATATACATAAGCGAAGCACTTAACCGGGTTTTACTGTATATCTTAATAATGACAATCCAAAAACTATAAGCTATCACACTGTGAAAGTTTATGTCAATCGGGTTTGTAGTACAGTAATCCCCGGATACGTACTCCCTCGCTTAGCTGCGTAACCCCCATAGCTAACCAAAAATTTCAGGCTTCAAACATTTTCATTGAAATTGCCAACAAATCCACCCGTTTAGGTACCTAACGCTTATCTACCCAACCCGCTCAAGTGCCCTCTATTAGCGAGCATGAAAGTCTAAATCCCAAACTATTTGTCTCGGATAGCTGCCTTTGACAAAAACCACTTCTTACCACTTACACCTAATTTCAGCTAACTGTGTACCTAAAATATGACTGTCTGTCAAAAAGAATTTCAGATCAAGTGCTTTCCATTCCAGCTATTCATTTACCTGCCCCAATAAGGCTCAAAGGGTTCACTTAGTAACCTTAAAAGGGCACGTAAACGGGTACGGATAGGTAACTTCCCCTCTTAAGTGCCCAAATAAATCAGAAAAGCTGTGAAGGCAGCTATGCGGGGCGCACTGTATTTGCGTTTATCCGAAAAAACAAACAAACAAAACTTTTCTCTTTACAATATAACATAGTTGGTTGGCACCACTTCAATTTATTAAACTTTCGGAATTGTATAATTAAATGAAATTGAATGGTTAGTCAAGACGTCTTCAAGATAAACGGAAGGGGAGATCTGCCATTTAAGTCGAATCCAAGGAAACTTCGCTCGCTGTGCAGCCAATAATTGGAATAGTTTTTTAACACACTTCTCAAAAAACTGCAGGGTGAAGTCCAATTAAACAAAAAAGGTCCATCTGCCAAACATGTAATTTGATCCTTTCTCTATACCCTCGGTATTGTCTTTGAAACTGAAAAATGTATATGGTTTAAAGGATCCACAGACGCCGTAGTTTTGTTTATAAATACCTCGTATGTATACTTTAATGAAGCATATTAAATGCAAAGCAAAGGGACACTCAGTTATATCGATCTGCAATTAAATATTCAGCAACGATGTAGCAATAAAATCAATAAGAATAAAATGAATAAGTTATGGTGATAATTACTATAATTGGCACAATATTGGCAAAAAGCAATTAATTTTGCTTTAAATAATAAATATGGCAACGTGCCATTAACTTCGACTACAAATTCAAGGAAAGTGTAATATCTGCCGCACTTGTTTTCTGATAGTAGTTTTGCAAAGATGGCATCAACCAGATACGAGCCTATAACCCCGAAATTATTTACTAATAAGCTGTTTGGTTTCATTGTGAAATCATTTTTAATCGGTGGTTATGTCATGAGCAAGACGCAAGCATTTGAAAGGTAGCATTATTGGCGGAGTGCGTTTATTACGTTTTCTATTGCCGTTTCTAGTATTTGCAGGGTAGGATTATTGTGATAATATCCTTGCGTCTTAACAGTTTTACAATCTTTCTTTAACCAGGTTATGTCGTTGGCTACGGCAAGCGTTAACCCACTGTGTTTATCAACATCATATACTTTCGTGGCCACAGGAATTGCATACATTAATGTTTATTTTCAGAGGCGAAGTAGGATGTTTCATTTTGTTAACTTGTAAATATGTAATTTTAAAACATTTTTAAGGACTCGGTCGAATGTTCAACTTTTTGCAAGAGGATATGGAGAAACTCATGATAAATGCCGATGAACGTGAAAAGCTGATGCTCGATAAGACGTGCAAATTTATGTTCATTATTCGGATGTTTGTTTATACGCCTACAATCACGGCAGGAATAATTTTGTATATTGATTCGTTTTACAGAATTGTGTTTGACCAGGAATCTATTATTAACTATGCAGTGGTTCGTGTTTTGTAGAACAATGATTTGGGCACTTGTTGAATGTGGTTTATTTCAGACCCAGAATATAGCAAATACACAATCATTGCTTGTAAAAATGTGTCCATATAGAGTGCTCCATGATGACTTCTTTCTGGGGTTAGTTTTTCCTTTCTTTATTGTGTTGCTGGCATTGTTATATATTCCACTGTGGCCCATAGCCATTACCAATTTGATGTTATACGTAAATTTTAAATGGAAAATTATGCACAAGAGGATGTCAGAAATGGATGTAAGTATACAGGTTACGAAGGTGTTTACAATTTATTTTAAAACCTTCCGTTTCCATATCAGATATCGAAAGTGATTCTGGAACCGAGAGAAGTCATAGTCTATTCAGGCCTTGCAAGCGAAAATGATAGAATCGACTATCTTCGTGGCAGACTATGTAAATTTTGTATATGTGAGCAAATTCGCATTCGCTGGTAAGTAAACTAAGATTACAAAATCTTTTGAATAAATGTTGAGTGGAAAGTATCTAGTGAATTTGCCACCAGATTGAAAGACAGCTGGTGCTCCTTGGCATCATAGGGCATGTAGCAGATTGCAAAAATCAGCGGCGGGAGTCCTGCTCGTTCGCATTTTACCACACAGGATCTGTGTTAAAAAAAAGAAAAATCTATAGGTGCTCTCTGTGTTTACCCGTGGTGTTTTATACGATTTCCATGTCGTGAACTATGGGCTTAACATAACTTTTTTGGATGAATTGGAACTCAGTTTGATATCATGTTAACAATGTTGTTGTCATTCTATTGAGCATTGAGTTCTGAGCAGAGTTCTAAGCTATAAGCACCTTGGCCTTTATCCGATTCAGGCAAAAAAACAGTTTTCTACCCGATTATCCCTAATATTTCCAATCTCTCTTACTTTTAATGCATTTACAGTAGTTTTTAAAAAAGTTGGAGACGATAGAAAAAAGCTAAGAGTTAAGCCCGGCCTATCATCGCATGACAAATATCTTTACCTCATATCCACTTGTTCCTACTGAAAATGTATGGCCTCATCTAATGAGGTTTCCGCTTGTAACATCCAAATAGGGTATCTGTTTTCAGCGCTGAGACCGTCCTTCATGTTTCGCAGGTATGCCCATGAACTCAGCAGAACTGCTGTGCTGTATTTTAAGAATGAACCCCTGGTCAGCAGCACTTCACATGCATTCATTTTATTTCGGCATATCTCATCTATTTGGATTAGCTCAACTTGGTGGAAAATATGATAGATGGCTAAGGACTGTGTGCTGAGTGTTGCCTTATTCTTACTTTATTCCTGTGCAACTTGCTATTCACAAGTAGTACTTTGGAGACTTCTAAGGAACGGATAAAAAAGTTTCATAAAAATGTGATCAGCAAGTTTCGCCTCTACGCTCCTATCACTGTGTGTGTCTTGTTCGGAAATAATTGGCTTTTTCTTTTTCCTCCAGGTTTATGGACCAACTGCAGAATATGATACAAATTCCAGTATTTATGGATTTTATGATTTATTCGATTATAATGTGCTTTGTTATTTACGAAATGGCTTCTGGAGTGAGTTCTGAAAATTTTAATTTTTATAACTTGCTGTTTAATGGGTATTTAATTTTAGGATAACTCGAAGACAGATTTAGCTTTTTCGGCCTTGTTTATATTCGTTGTATTTATGAACGTGTGGCTTATCCATTGGAATGGTACTTTGGTGAGTGAAAATGTAAGTCAATAAAATACGTGTTTAATATTTAAAATGTAATTCCTTAGCAAAACTTTAGATTTTAAATACTTTTTTATGTAGAAGAAGTTACTTTCGCGATTAAATCACTAAAGAGTTTGCAAATTTACTAGTGTGGATTAGATCCAACCAGAAATTCCTAAGGTTTTAGGTAAAGAAGATGCGGTACAGAACCTATAGAGTGACAAACCTCTTTTAAATTAGAGGGACAAAAGCGATTGTAACAATTACGGAGCGATTGTATATATCTCTTGATCCACGTGAAAGTCATTGCTAATGTGTCAGAAATGCGTTCCAGAGGTGTGGTTGAACCTAGGTTATGTGATGAGCAATGTAACTTTCGTCCTGGCATGGAAGTGTGCCAAAATTATCTTTAACTGTTTTATAGATTTGGAGAAGCCATACGATAGGATCCTGCGAGCAAAGCAGGATTATCTTTTAAACTAAATTTATATAAATAAACAAAAAGCTTGGTCGATCTATTATAACTAGGATGAAACTTAGTGCTTATGCTTAATTACCGGTCTTCAATTCTCACTTATGGTCATAAAATCTAGGATCGCGAATACAGGAAATGAGATTTTTTTTGTGTACTGGAATAAGTCGAAGGCATTGATAGGTCAGTCACATACCCCAAACAGTTTCCAAGATGTGTCAATAATGCCAAACCATCATGGTAAGCGATTTCTAATTATTCTATAATCCTACATCCCTCCCGGAGTCGTCTAAAGAAATGAAGTCAGTGGCGGAAGATCGGCAAAATGGCGAGTTTACCTGGGCATCTTGGCCACCCGACCCTCATGCCCAGACTTTCTATCCACTTATTGGACATCGATCGCATTTATGCGTTATCATGTTCATTTATCGACGATGTATCAGATCTCCTCGCACTTTCACTTTTTCACGTGTTTTGCGCCAAGTTTTTTAAATCGATCAAAAATATCCTCATTTCCAGTTATTGTATTCCATTAGATAACTTGAGGGACTTATTTATCATAATCCACTTGGAGATTCTGTAAATGTTAGTGTTGCATTTGTTCCTAACTTCTGCTAATTGTTTATCTGTTTTTTTGTCGACGAGTCAAAATGTTAATGTTCTAAATACAATGCGACGAGACATTCTTTGGCAGAATTGACTTCAAATGATTCATTTTGCAGAGCTATGCCATGTGTTTTGCGGTATACTCCTCCGATTGGTATACCTATTCACTAAATGTCCAAAAGATGGTACTCCTTATTATGCTTATCACTGCAGATCCTGTGGAAATAACGGCCTTTGTTATAAGGCTACATGTCTCTACATTCATTGATGTAAGTTCCTAAATGTAGAGTGAAAGTCTTTTTTCTAATTATGTCCTTTATTTTCAGATAATTCGAGCAGCGTATAGTTACTTTAATATTTTACGAAGTTCATCCTAAAGAAGTATTGCGATAGGATTGGCAGAAAGGACATCTTAAAAGCTGAAGCCATAATCAAATATCTCACACTTAGTTACACGATATAAGTTATGTAATGAACAATAGATTCGAAATAAACTTTAGAGGAGTGCACTGGCACTACAAGTACAACTTACACTTAATTTGTGTTTCAATAAGCAGATTCACTTATTCCTTAATATCTGTTACCAGTCATTATTTTATTTACTGAGCTTAATTTTTTTTAACAACCTTTTTGTGTTTTTCCATCATCATCTAACTCTCATATTATCTAAGATCTATCAAAACGAAATAAAAGTTAACTATGGTGGGCACCACTACGCGGAGGTTACGAAATCGCTGGCCAACTAGCTAGAAAAGGTTCTTCTGAAAAGAACATAGGCAGGCTAAAAGGGTTATCCGACCCTTGAACAAAACCACAGAGAACATATCTATAATTAAAGGGTGGTTAAGTTTTAAGGGCCGATGTTGATTTTGAATAAAACACAAATTATTTAGGAAGTTATTGTCATTTCTTTTTATTATGATAATATTGGTATGGTTCAATTATGTATAGAACAAAATATCGGCCAAATGGCCGCCGCGACCTCGGCGGCACACCTCCATCCGATGGTCCAAATTTTCGATGACGCTGAGGCATAATTGAGGTTCTATGCCGTTAATGTACCGAATTATCTCATCCTTTAGCTCTTGAATTGTTGCTGGCTTATCGACGTACACCTTTTCTTTCAAATAACCCCAAAGAAAGAAGTCCAACGGTGTCAAATCGCATGATCGTGGCGGCCAATTAACATCGCCACGACGTGAGATAACACGGCCATTGAATTTCTCCCGCAAAAGAGCCATTGTTTAGTTAGCTGTGTGGCAAGTGGCACCGTCCTGTTGAAGCCACACATCGTCCACATCCATATCTTCCAATTCGGGCCATAAAAAGTTCGTTATCATCTCACGATAGCGAACACCATTCACAGTAACTGCCTGAGCGGCCTGATTTTGGAAAAAATACGGCCCGATGATGCCGCCAGCCTATAAACCGCACCAAACAGTCACTCTTTGTGGGTGCATTGTTTTTTCGACAGTCACTCTTGGATTATCATTCGCCCAAATGCGGCAATTCTGCTTATTGACGAATCCACTGAGGTGAAAATGTGCCTCATCACTGAAGATGAGTTTCTTCGAAAATTGATCATCCACTGTTGCCATTTCTTGCCACCATTCTGACCATTGACGACGCTTGAAATGGTCAAGAGGCTTTAGTTCTTGAGTCATTTGCACCTTGTAAGCGCGTAAATGCAAGTCTTTATGCATAATGTTCATCAACAACGAGCGTGAGAGGTGCAATTGTTGGGCACGACGACGAGTTGAGGTGGACGGCACTTCAGCCACACTATCGCGAACAGCAGCAATATTTTCTGCAGTACGAGCTGTACGAGCATGCACTGGTGTTTTCACATCTCCTACAGACCCGGTTTGCTCAAATTTTTGCACGATTTTTCCGATTGTACGCGCATTTGGACGATTAAATTGACCGAAAAAATCACGAAGTGCACGATATGCATTTTGATTTGAACGCCCATTTTCATAATAAGCCTGAATAACTTTAACGCGTTGCTCGATTATGTATCTTTCCATGGTTCAAATTGAGTTAGTCTGAAATTGAGAAATGTCAAATGAAATGCAGAAAAAAACTTGACGTTTAGGTGTGGTTCTCATTCAACATCGGCCCTTAAAATTTAACCACCCTTTAGTTGGTTCAATTTCCTCATCTTCTTGATCTGGTACATCGTCGGGCAGCTCATCGGTGTCTCCTGGATTTGGTTGAAAAATTTCCTCAAGATGTTCTGCGAATCTTTCAGCTTTTTTTCCGTTGCTGCTAGCCTATAGATAACATTCCAACCGTTCGGACGTGTTTTCCATTCTCTCCCAGCTATTTATTTTTTTTATAATATCATAACCCGGTTACATTATATGGCTTATTTTCCAGAAATACGAACTTACTTCTCTTTAGTGACCTACCCCAATTAAAAATGTCCAATTTGTGTGGCAACTTAAACTATGCCAGTGAATCCAATGCCGACTTAATTCCATGTAACGGTCTCTGTGGTAATTCATTTCACCCACTTTGTACCGGGCTAAGCAAACGCGCAAGTTTTTATGTAAAAGATTATATCAATAACTTTTTATTTTACTGTAACGAATGCAGAAATATTTTCCTTTCGCATTTAATGCTTGGAATTAAGTGTGTGAGTGACGTTATTGCTGCCTCATCATCTAAAAATGAATACTAAGCCAACTCTCTCACGATGAACTTAATAAAGGTTTTGAGGAACTTTGCCAAAATACTGAAGAGTCATCAAATGTCATCAAATCTAAATTAAAGAGCATAGAAAAACTCATATTAAATAAACCGCTAACAGACCCCAACATCTCCAATCTTTTGACCCTCAAAACTGACATTAAAACCTTCCTAAATTCGCGTTTACCCACTATTAGTGACAACTTAAATTCCATAGTTAAATCCGTAATTGACTCTCATTTGCCAACAATAAATGACTCCCTTTCCTCCGCTCTAATCTCGAACTCCATTTCCAAAGCTCTAGTGCTGATCATCGTTTTCTCGACTTGGCTCGTAGAATCAATGACCTGAGCAATGATGTCGCGGCAAACCGTGTTATAAAAAGCAATATTGCTGAAGACATTAGAATTACGTTAAGCAGAATTGATGAAATACCTCTCCCGCAATCAAATCACTTCTACAACACATCCATCTTAGCCGAAATATTAGACTCTTCTCCCCCAGACTCGGAATCCCACTTGCCATCACGTTTAACTCCCCAAACGCCCGCTACTACGGAAACCGATGCCAAAATGACCTCACTTCCTAAAATCCCTCCCGCCGCCGCCCCTCGCAAGCTCATCAGACAATTTGGAACATCATGGACCGCCGCCGAATGGAAGACTAGGCTCGAAAAGCTGACAAACAGAAATCAGGTGACATTTTCCATTGAAGGTGCCCCTCAACACGCTGATTCTTCCTGGGTACGTAACCTTTTCCGAGAAAACTACGCCATTTCTATAGTTGAGTGCCGGAAAATCTCCTCCGCTGACTCCAAAAGGCCGATTTTCAAGTTCAACATCCCCTCCAAATACTCGTGGCTGTTCCAAACGTCTCCAGGCAATGTTATCAAACTCGGACAAATACGTATTATTAAATGGTCCGAGAAACCAATTAATAAAATTGTAAAAAACGTATTTCTAAGATTAAGCCTTTAAGTAATTTACCAAAACCCATCTCCAACTCCCTTCCCAAACCAACAAAAATTCATGTCGACCCCAAGCGTTACTCCAAACCCGTCCGCAACTGGAGCTTCAAAACTGGCATTTTCCCTTATTTCAGCCCCCCTTCACTCAACCGGTACCAACCCCCTACACCTCAACCGTCACTGACAGCCCCCGCTCCACCCAAGCCCCAGCGCCGTCGCGTCTCCTTCAATCTAACTCCGATCTCCCATACTGTCCACCCTCATCCTTCTTCCCCTTCAACCCATGCCCCGAATTCAGTTCCTAACTTTGACCTCAAAACCGGAGCTAAGTACCCTAATTTCGTTAACTCCCATATTCCTAATCCCTCACCCAACTCCACGTCGATCTCTACACCCAACTTTTCACCCAATTCCACTCCCAATCCTCCATCTAACCACACATCTTCAATTGGTTCTTCCACTTCGGCTATCCTAGATCCCCTTTTTCCTCCCACAGTGAAACTAACACAGCTCTCCGACGACACCACAGAAAGTCGTTACACACTCTCTAGGCTAAAAGATAGGAAGATATACGAAAACGTTCGTCTCTTTCTGGCTTACCTTCACGATAAATCTGACTCAGTCTGCTATGAAGGTAAAACTAAAACAAGTGTCATGGTTTCCATCCAGCAGGAAGGCCTCCCCACCGACCCCATCTGCCTCAGGAACCTTTTTATTAGATACCACGAAATTTTTAACATGTCGTCCCTAAAAGTGGCTGACGACCTTGCTGCGTTCGGCCACTACGTTCACTCTAAACGAGTCTCCCACCTCCAGCGGCACCGTGTCGACCATGATAAGTTTTTTTCGTTCCTAACTTGCTTCGACTACCTGCGCCTCAACCACAATCCCTCTCACCATCTCGCCACAATACTCCTCCTACTTTTTATAACCAGAATGTAAGAGGCTTGCGCTCGAAAACCCAGGCGGTCCTGCGCCAGTCTCACGCTCTTCCCTTTGATATTTATGCATTGACTGAAACCAATCTGATTCCCGACATAAAGAACCAGGAATTATTCCCCCCTACTTTCAATGTTTTTCGCGATGACGATCCTACGCGCCCCACTGATGATTCCCCTTGTCGAGGCGTCCTACTGGCTATTCACAACAGTCTTGACTCCTCTCCCATTTCCATATCTTCTTCCTCTAAGGTCGACTATGTCGCTATAAAAATTACACTCCCCCTTAGGTCCCTTTACGTTATGTGTTGTTACATCTCAACCTATCGAATCCTACCATCTTACTACCCATGCGATCGACCACATTATTGACCTGTCTCACCCCATTGACGATATCCTTATTTTCGGCGACTTTAATCTTCCTCAGCTACAGTGGACTCCGTCTGATGATCAATCGTTTTTCACTGCCTCAAACGCCAGCTCTGCTAAAGAATGTCTCCTCTTAGATCGCTTAACAGGCTAAAGCCTAAGTCAAGTCAGTGGTATATCTTATTACATGGGCAGACAGTTGGACCTTATCTTCTCAACGGACTCAATTAACTCCTCAGTCTCATTTTGTTCCCTATCGCTCTCAACAATCGATAACTTCCACCCTCCCCTTCTTCTCCCGTTTTTCATAACTCTCTTGCCCAGCCCACTCCCCCCACAACTTTCTCCTCCTACAACTTTCATAAAGCAAACTTTCGCAAAATCAATGACTATCTAAGCCGATCTTCTTTTGACTTTCACAATCTACCTGTATATGATGCCCTATCCATTTTTTATAGAGAAATATTTAACTTATTTTCCCTTTACGTTCCATTTTCTCGTCTTAAAACATCATTTACATCCCCCCCCCCTGGTATAATCGCAAGCTCCGTTCCTTACGAAATAAGAGAAACAAGCTTTGGGTTGTTTTTCTTTGTATCAGATCCTTTTCCGATTATTCCAACTATCTCGGTACTTATCTTCATTTCACCGAACTTTATGATTCCCTTTACCAACGATAACTTAACAATGCTCAAGTCAACCTTATAAACGATTCTAAGTCTTTTTTCCAGTTTGTTAACTACAAAAGAAATTCGGATGGTTTTCCTCCCTCCCTTTCTTTCAATAACAAGTCAAATAACCGATCCTCTCACCATTGCCAACTTTTTTGCCACCTTTTTTAAACAATCTTTCACCAACGACTCCTTTATACCAGACCCATCCTACTTTAATTACCTACCGAACTTCTCCACCTTTATCGAATATAAGTTACACCAACTTAATGATGAATACATACCCGGTCCTGATGGTCTCCCTGCCATATTTCTTGAAAAATGTTCCTCCACCCTTTCCCTCCCCCTTTCTAATCTCTTCCGTCTATCCCTTTCACAAGGAGAATTTCCTCAGGCTTGGAAAACCTCATTCATAACACCGATCCACAAGAAAGGACCAAAGAGTGAAATAACCAACTATCGTCCCATCGCTAAGCTCTCCCATATACCCAAACTCTTGGAAAGTATTCTGTATGAAGCTCTTAGCTTCCAATGCAAATCACTTATTTCCCCTAGACAACATGACTTTCTGAAGGGTAGATCAACCACCACAAATCTCGTTGAATTCGTATCCTTTGCCCTCTCAGCCCTAGAAAATGGTAATGAAGTCGATGTAGTTGCAACCGATTTTAGTAAGGCCTTTGATAAAATCTCCCATCGGTTAATACTTTTCAAATTGTCTGCCCTCGGATTTGAACTCATATTGTTAAAATGGTTATCTTCTTACCTAGATAACCGTTCTTACAGCGTTCGTTTTAGGTCAGCTCACTCGGATCCATTTTTGGCCACCTCCGAAGTTCCACAAGGCAGCCATCTAGGTCCCCTTCTCTTCATATTAACCATTAATGATCTCGATAGAATCATCAAACACTCGTCTGTCTCCCTTAACGCCGACAATACCAAATTTTTCAAAACCATTGCCTCATCACGAGACTCCCTCCTCCTTCAACAAGACCTCGATAGTTTTTGATTTGGTGCGTCAAAAATTGTTTGGAACTTAATATCGCTAAATGCCAATCCATAACTTTTTCACATAAGCGGCCCCAATCCGGCAAAACGGCACCCCGACTCTACCTTCTGCACAACCAACCTATCTCCTCCGTTCAATCTCTTCGCGACCTTGGCATTCTGTGCAATAAGGCCAACTCTGTGCAAGGTTTTGTTAAAGCATCCAACGCCGTTTTCTGCGATTTGCACTCCGAGGTCTGCCCTGGGCCGACCGTTTTATTTTGCCCCCCTATCAAAACCGTCTTAATCTTATTAACTTAAATACCCTTGAGGAACGCAGAGATGCAGCCGACATTCTTCTCATTCATCGACTCCTTTCAGGTCACGTTGAATGTGCGTCACTTCACAACTCTATCTCCCTTAATTCTAATCCACGCAATCTACGAACCCCTCGTCTCTTCTATCTACCTACCCACCACACCTCCTATGGCGTGAATGAACCGATCTCCCGTATGCTGCAGAAGATTAGTTCAAACCCCTCTGTCTTTGACTTTAACCGCACAACTCCCTACCTCAAATCCGATCTCTTTCGCCACTCCAACAAACCTTAGTTCTAAGTTATTGTTTTAGTCTAATTTTAAGTTAGTTTTTAAGAATTGTGTAGCTTGCATCAAGCCGAATAAATGGGGGCTTCCGTCCCCACCAAACTATTTCCTATCCTGTGCTCTAATTGGTGGAATGTGCGTAATTGGCCTTTTTAGGTTTTTTGTGGCTTTCCAGAGAAATGAAAATTGCGTTTAGTTGAAAACAGTTTCTTTACTTCCCACCCCTATTCCAATCCGTCGAAAAAGAGCACGTTGTTTCCTTATACTGGAAACAATTTGTGCCGTCATATAACGTAATGCGACGAGTGAAACAACTATTGAAAATATTAAATTGACCGGGCATTATGAATAATGCACTTAGTTTATTGGGCAGATTAATAAAAAGATGAGTTTTATTAAATTCCTTTATTGTCAGAATAGGTGGATTCCATTTTAAATGCACCGTACAGCTGACATAGGTGCCTGTCTGACAACAAGAATTAACCCTCGGCGGAGCAACGAAGCTGCATGAGTGGCTAAACCCCGCGGAGAAAAGGGTTAAATCCCTCTAACCCGCGAGGGGGCTACCCAAAAACTGTTTGATTTAAGCATAATTTGACTTTATTCTATTTTAAACGCATCCGATTGTGAATGTAGGCGATGATTTTACAATGGAAACTAGGTATTATTTTTTTTTTTTACTCCAGATAGATCCGACAGCACTTCGAGAATATGAAGCAGAGCTGGTAAAAACTGAAAACGGTTGGTTTGAGGCAGATTTACATGCAGCAATTTAACACGGATGACCTTCATTCAATAAGTCGCGTAAAAAAGTTGCATAATTATATGACTGCTCCATAATAAAACGAATTGTGACACAAATATAACTAAATAAATTCGAAATACAGCCCAAGACTACTGAGCAGATCAACTCTGAAAATATGTTCTTTTGTTTAAAAAGAATACTACATATTGTCACATCCCAAATTATATTCAGCTCTAATGCGTTGGTTACACTTCATGGTGTGAAAACTTTTATACACCACAATCTATCTGCAATCGTTAACTACAATGTAATAAAATCAATAGGAATAAAATGAATTAGTTATGGTGACAATTACTATAAGTGTTACAATATTACCAACAAGCAATTAAATTTGAATTTAATCATTAAGACTGCAAGGTGTTATAAACTCGGACTATGAATTCTAGGAAAGGGTTATCTCTGCCGCATTTGATTTCCGGAAGTGTTTCCGTAAAGATGGCATCAACCAGATACTAGCCTATAACCTCGAAATTATTAAATAATAAGCTGTTTAGTTTCATTGTTAAATCATTTTCAATCGGTGGTTTCGTCATGAGCAAGACGCAAACATTTGAAAGATGGCATTATTGGCGGAGTAGCGTTTATAACTCTCTCTATAGCCGTTTGTAGTATAGGCGGGGTAGGATCATTGTCATAACATCCTTGTGTCTTTCAATTTTGATCATCTTTCTTAAACCAGGTTATGTCGTTGGCTACGGCAAGCGTTAACCCACTGTGTTTATCAGCAACATGTACTTTCGTGGCCACAGGAATTGCATACATTAATGTATATTTTCGAAGGCGAAGTAGGATGTTTCATTTGATAACTTGTAAATATGTAATTTAAAAACATTTTGAAGGACTCGGTCGAATGTTCAACTTTTTGCAAGAGGATATGAAGAAACTCATGATAAATGCCGATGAACGTGAAAAGCTGATGCTCGATAAAACCTGCCAATTTATGTTCTTTATTCAGATGTTTGTTTATACACCTTCAATAATGGCAGGAATAATTTTCTATATAGATTCGTTTTACAGAATTGTGTTTGATCAGGAATCTATTAATAATAATGTAGTGGTTCGTGTTCTGTAGAAGAATGATTTGGATATTTGTTGAATGTGGTTTATTTCAGACCCAGAATATAGCAAATACACAATCGTTACTTGTAAAAATGTTTCCATTTAGAGTGCTCCATGATGATATTTGTCTGGGGCTAGCTTTTCCACTTTTTTTTCCCTTCCTGGGATTGCTATATGTTCCACTGTGGCCCATAACCCTTGCCAACTTGATGTTATACATAAATTTGAAATGGAAAATTATGCACAAGAGGATGTCAGAAATGAATGTAAGTATAAGTTAAACGATCTCAAATATCCCAATATTCATTTCCCCTACACACTCCCTATCTTACTCTGCACATCCGGCACACGCCACACTCCCGTACATTTAACCCAGCACATTCACCTCTATTTGCACTGGCAGCACTTTCGTTTATTTGCACTCCCAAGCTTACGCTGCACTTCCGGCACACTCCCAAACACTTTATTTATATTTTTTAAGGTAGAATTAAGTTCGATATTTAGAATAATAAAAATTAATGCCAGTCATAGACTGAAATCCAACAAGTAAACTTGTTTTCTTTAACTTATACAGGTTACAATGGTGTTTATAAATTATTTTGAAACTCTCTGTTTCCATGTTAGATATCTAAAGTGATTCTGGAACCGAGAGAAGTCATAGTCTATTCAGGCCTTGCAAGCGAAAATGATAGAATCGACTATCTTCGTGCCAGACTATGTAAATTTTGTATAAGTGAGCAAATTCGCATTCGCTGGTAAGTAAACATAGATTACAAAATCTGACTTAAAGTTATGCCACGTCCTATCAACGCATGACAAATTTCTAAAGCTTATATCCACTTGTTCGTACTCAAAATGTATGGCCTCTTTAATGGGGTTTCCTCTTATAACTTTTTATTTACAAGTAGTATTTTGGAGACTTTTAGGGAACGGATTGAAAAGTTGTAGAAAAACATAATCAGGATGTCTAGTCTTGCGGCTCCTTCTCCTTTCAACGTGTGTGTTCTGTTCGGAAATAATTTACTTTGCAATTTTCCTTTTCCTCCAGGTTTATGGACCAACTGAAGAATTTGATACAGATTCCGGTATTTATGGATTTTATGATTTATTCGATTATAATATGCTTTCTTATTTACGAAATAGCTTCTGGAGTGAGTTTGAAAATTAAAGTATTTGAAATTTGTTTGTTTACCCATTGTATTTAATTTTAGGATAACTCGAAGACAGATTTAGCATTTGCGGCCTTGTTTATATTCATTATATTAATGAACGTGTGGCTAATCCATTGGAATGGTACTTTGGTGAGTGAAAATGTAAGTCAATAAAATACGTGTTTAATATTTAAAATGTAATTCCTTAACAAAACTTTAGATTTGAAATACTTGTTTATGCAGAAGAAGTTATTTTCGCGATTAAATCAGTAAAGAGTTTGTTCGGAGTTTTTTACTTCCCACCTCCTTAGGGGAAATATTGCAATCGGCCAAAAGAAAAATAAGTTCAAGATTCTAACAGAGGTTCACTTTACGATATCTAGAGAACGGAACAACCTACGATCAAGTGGTTTTTTTTTGGTTGCTGAGATGTCTGAAGAAATGCTTTAAAAAAAAGTGTCCTGGACAACGCAAGCGCGCTGTGGTATGTATTGGGAAATACAGGACTGGCTCCCCAGTAAAATTTTTATTTTTAATGTTTTAACTCTGAAACCGGTTGTTTTGAAAAGAAAATTGAAAAAAATCAGTAAAAAAAGGAAGCTATTGTGCAGAGAAGACCACTCTTGTAGTTTTTCTGTAAAGTATCGACCGTTTATTTGTGAATCTATATCTATTAAGACTAAACGAATAATAATTTCCCTACATCAAACTTCGTAATCGATTTCCCTGTACTCGAATGCACATGCATTTCCATGTTTCCTAAGTGCGACCCCTATCCGGGTCGGCCAATCCGGTTATCGATCTACAGTGTTTGCTTATTATACCCTTTTTGTGGGTACTGATACTGATCTTACAGTAAACCACATTCGAACTGACGGTTAAGCAAAACAGCCATCGCTAAAATAAGCAGTTATGACTGTGACGAGTGAGAAGGGAAACCGACGACGCGACAATATTTATATTATTGTCGATGAGGGGTGAGTGGTTGCTATACTATAGCTATTCATCTTAATTATGGTCATGAATCTGGGATCACGAATAATTTGCCGAAATCAGATGACATGCCCCAACCGGGTTCATGATGTGTCATTATTGTCAAACCATCGGATCAGCTATTTCCTGAAATTTCTATAGTGAGATGGTTGGATCCTCTCTCTTAGACCGGTCTACTGAAACAGAGTCAGTTGGGGAAGATTGAAAAAATCCGCGTACCACATAAAGGATATGAGAATATTTGTATACATGAATGTATGCTTGCTTAGGGCTTCTATCCAATTATTGAACATCAATCACATCTTCGCGTTATCATGTTCGTTTTTTTGGCGATGTATTATAGCTCCTTTCTATTTCACTTTGCAGAATGTTCTGCCCCAAGTTTTCTAAGTCGATTAGTAATAACTTTAGGGGCTGATCTACCCAACCCCTCACTGGATGATTACAAATTCAGTGACCATTCTGTAATCGTTAGTATTGCATCTGCTCTCTTGAGTGGTTTTGACAATCAACGGGTGGTTTTTGTAAAAAATGTTCATGTTCTACAACGAGACATTCTCTGGCAGGATTGATTTTAAATAACTGATTTTGCAGAGCTATGCCATGTGTTTTGCGGTATACTCCTCCGATTGGTATACCTATTCACTAAATGTCCAAAAGATGGTACTCCTGATTATGCTTATCACTACAGACCCAGTGGAAATAACAGCCTTTGTTATTTCCACACGTCTCTACATTCATTGATGTAAGTTCTTAAATGTGAATTGGAAGACGATGGATCTAATTATATCCTTTATTTTCAGATAATTCGAGCAGCGTATAGCTACTTTCATATTTTACGAAGGTCGTCTTAAAGATGTGGGTCGTGAGAATCGATGTGATAAGAAGCACCGTCAACATTTCACACTTAGTAACACGAAATATGTTATGTTCTGAAGAATAGATTTCAAATGAACTGCAGAGGAGTACACTGACACTACAAGTACATACTTACATTTACACAAAATTACTTTATTTTATTTTATTTCTTCTGTATGTTTATATTTTTTCAAATTTGTTACTTATAAGCAATGTACAAGTTAAATAACTGGACAGTTTTAGTGAATAATTGATTGGAAAGAAGTTAAACATTGGAAATCGTTGTCAGAATTTTCTAATTTCGCCAACACTTTACAAATTCGCAAGCTTTTTCTTTAAACTTCGCACACATTTTCTCTGGTATACTGTAGTGTGTTCCAAACAAAATGAATCGCAATTTGTGAATCCGCAGACTGGTTGTCAATAAGGTCGGTACTGAAAAAGCCCTCGAATCACCCATAGTAAGATCCGAATTAGTCAAACATGATTGCGCATCTCTGAAAAGGATATCGAACCGGTACACCTTAACCCGGCATGGGTTGATTGATACAAAGATATTCTAGGTAAATGTAAAGCAGACTAATTAGCTAAAATGGCCAATATGAAATAGAAGTTATACACATCTTACACATGTACATATGTAAAAGTAAATATGTATGAATGGAAATGGCAAATGCAATCACAGAAGTATAGTGTGGCAACACTGCAAAAATGTACTAGAAGAAGTTGAGACTGTCGGTGTATAGGTAGGAAATCAGAAAGGAGTGCGGACGTAAAACCGAAACAAAGGAAGAAAATAAAATACATAAAATAAAATTAAACAGTGGGCTTTTTTCAAGGAATAAAACAACATTCAAAGGAGTAAGTAACGGCCCCCTGCAATTCAGAAGTGGGATAAAGAAACAAAAAGTAAAAAAAGAAAGAAAGAAAAATGATCAGTGACTCAAATTTATCCAAATATGCAACCGCACAGTTAAAGTTCTGGTTGAAGTCGCTGCACAAAAAAACAAGCGGCAACAAGAACGAACTTGTATCGCGACTTTTGGCGATACCAGTGAACGAAAGGGGTAATTAAAGTTTTCCAGTCGATGAACAGATGGAAGATGGAGCGACGACGAGCGAAGACGAGTATGAGGACAGCATTTCAGCAGAAAACGAAACTGTACGTGTTACAAATGAACAAAATGACAAAGGAGGTGAGGAAAAAACAAATGATGACGGGAAGCAGACGAGCGCAACAAAGGACAGGAAAAATGAAACGACAATGGAAAAAACGAGTGAAGGCGAGAAGCAAACGAACAAACAATTTTTGCTGAAGGAAAGGGAGATCAAACGATTAACAAAGGAAATTCAACTGCAAGAAAGAGGGAATCAAATTCTGAGGAGGGAAAATGAAACGCTAAAAAAAGAGAATGAAACACTGATGCCCAGTTTCACAGTGTGAGTTTAAACTTGAGTTTTATTAAACTAACTACTGAGTTTAAACTTTGAGTTTAAATCGTTCGGTTTCACACTGTATTTTTAAACTCAGTTTGTCTAAACGAAGTTTATCACACTATTGTGAATTACACTGATGTATTTGAATCACAGTATTTGAATTAAATGTCAAGCTGAAAATAATTTTCCTGTTACGGTGTTTGCTTTCGAGTAAAAGTCACTTAGAATAGACAAAAGAGATACAATGGAGGAAGCAAAATTTTAATAATATTAATCAAAAGAAAAGGAGTTCTCATTTTTCCGATGGCGAAAAGGAAAATTTAATGAATTTAGTGGTCAAATTCAAAGAGACAATTGAAAATAAAAAAACTGATAGGATTCATTGGACGGAGAAAAATGTTGCATGGGATGCTATCGAAAAGCAAAGTCAATAAAAACTTGATTTCAGCTGATTTTGAATTCTTCCTTGAAGTAAAACATTTTATTTTCATATAAATCAGATTACATGTACATATGATTTATTTTCTGAGTTACCAGTTAGTTGGATTTTAAATTTTTGGACGTATTTCCTCCAAAACAGTATACACTGATTGTTTGGACATGCGAAATCTGTTAAAGAAGTCCATATCATCCCAAAAATAAAAGTGATTTGTCCTGCAGCGAAATTCTCTTTGTCGTCTTACGTTAACCAGAATATTATAATATTCTTCATCACTTCTATCATCAGAATCACTATTTGCACTTGAAAACATTATTTTACACACTATTTATTAATATTTTAGAAGAAAAACACAATTTGACATTTCACAACAATAGCAGTCATAACCACATTTTTAACTTAAACGAACGTTAAACGGTAGAATCGAGTCGTTTAACTTAAACCGAACATAAAACTCAGTTGAGAGTTTAAACGAACACTGTGAAACCAAACATTTGGTTGAACTTTAGTTTAAACCATAAACTGAGTTTAAACTCGCACTGTGAAACTGGGCATGAAGGAGGGAAGTCAAAGAGCAAGATCGAATGAGCAAGAGAGCTTTACCAATGTGAGGGAACTAGTGGCTGATTTTTCCGGCAACGGCGATTGCTTTGCACATTGGAAAACGCAGCTGAATAACGTTAAAAGGACATATAACTTAGACGAAAACAACATGCGAATCCTCATTTCATCGAAGCTTAAGGGCAAAGCTTTAAAGTGGCTCCACTCAAGGTCGGACGTCATGACGGTGCCGCTTGAGAAGCTGATGGATGATTTGCGGGAGATCTTTGAAGATCGAACGAGCCGACTAACACTAAAAAGATCTTTTGAGGGCAGGAAGTGGTCACAAAATGAATCTTTTCAAGAATATTTTCATGAAAAGTTAATTCTTGCAAACAAAGTCATACTCGAAGAAGGTGAATTCCTCGAACACCTAATTGAGGGGATTCCTTACGATCGCAGGCGAGGATGCAGTGCTTCAAAGATAAACACCACTTGCTGGAAGCATTCAGCAAGATTACGTTGGCGAAACCGGCACAGAGGTCAGGATCGACACCATCAACATCTCAGCAGGCTGTTGCAGATGAGGCACCGAGAACGATCCGTTGCTTCAACTGCAATTCAATTGGACACATGGCAGGGGAATGTCGCAAGCCAAAGCGAGAACCTGGAGCATGCCATGTGTGTGGCGACATGGGGCACTATGCGGCAGCATGCACAAAACGGAAGCCAGCTCGACAGGTGCATCATGTGTATCAAGACGAGGATGATGAATATTAGGAGCACTTATTGACACCGGCAGTCCCATAAGCTTCGTAAGGGAAAAGTTTGTACCACCAGTGGTAATTCAAAATAATAACAATGTAAAAAAAATTGTTGGCATTAATAACAGCACATTAGCCATAATTGGCAAAGTAGAAACGGTTGTTGTCTTTTCGGAAGGAGATAAATTTGCATTTATTAGTAGTGCCGGATGGTACAATGGAACAACCATTAAACTTAGCTAATGTTAGATTAGAAGTCACAACCGAAATAATTGAGGAAATTACTGATAAAAAAGAATTTGATAACGAGTGCTTAAATTTAATGAAGATCGAAATAGCAACAGAAAATGAATATGTAAACAATAATGATATACATAGATTTTGTATCTAAAAAGAGATTTAACGATATTTTTAATGAACATTATTTGTACAGTAAGCGTCCCGATGCGCCAGAGATTGATTACAAAATGAAGTTAACCGTTAGAGACCGAAATCCATTCCAGTAAACAACTTCGCATTCGCTGGTAAGTAAACTTAGATTACAAATTCCTTTGAATAAATGCCGAGTGCAAAATATCTAGTGAATTTACAACTAGTATCCATTTTTCCCGCTTGACCCGCTGAACGAATAGGCGCATTAGTGCAGAAAGCTGGTCCTCTGCCACATCATAGGGTATGTAGCAGATTAAAAAAATCAGCGGCGGGAATCCTGCTCGTTCGCATTTTACCACCGTAGGATCTATGTCGATGTAGGTGTAAAAAAAGAAAAATCTATATGTGCTATCTGTGTTTACCGGTGATGTAGAATTCCCTTATCTTGCCTCCTGCGACTCAGGGTTCTTAAATAAGGGCCTCTATGAGGTGCACTAGGTTGGCGATGGCCGCTTTACTGTGATGGAGGTTTATTGGCACTATGTTCGTCACGACTTCTCTTAGACGCCACCTCCTTAGTGTGGAGCATTAGACATACGTACATGTAGAAAACAAGAATGTTTAAGCATACATTGTATATGAATGACGACACAATAAACCAGTCTTGAACCAAACATTGAACATATAACATGGTGTCAGATGATAATGAGCGATTCGGACAATAAAAAGGAAATCAACAGTTGTGGTTCAGCAAGTCGCTGTAGTCAATTACGGGAATCCTTCACGGAAACTAACTAACGATTAATGGCGACTGATATAGCTTAGAATCCTGGATGAGGTCAATTATTACGAATAAGTAACCACTCTCGCTATTTAGTACGCTCACCACCATTTAAGGTTTCAAAGTAAATGCCTGTGAAAACATTCTCACTTGGCTGTTAAATTTTTCTTGAAGACAGCGCTCGTTCCCTAGCTCACGTCCCTGCTCTTCGGATGTAGTAGTGGAGCGGCAACGTATGTTAAACTCATTAATTTCCGACCTTGACAGCATATTAAAATGGGGTTCTACAAATAGAGTGGAATTTAATGCTTCCAAAACTCAATGCTGCCTACTGTCTCTCAAGCGAAACCCTAATCTCGAACCATTATCCATGAATGGTACCTGCATCACCGAAACCGAAAGACTTTCCATCCTCGGTATGTGTGTTAACAACGATCTTCGTTGGAATGACCTCAAACGATGCAAAAAATACTTTACCCCTTCTGATCTGGCTTCAATTTTCAATTTATTCGCCCTAAGCTTGAGTACAACGCTCACATCTGGTCTGGTGCGCCAAAAACCGTCTTGCACATTCTAGATCGAATTCAAAAACGCGCGATTAAACTAATAGGTGATAGAAACATTGCGAAGTCAATAGACTCGCTTGAACACCGAAGAAATATTTCCTGTCTCTCACTGTTTTATCGCAAAATTTCACCCGCAATACTCGTCAAGCTTCGAATGCACATCAGTTTACCCTTAAGCCTGCTTTCGGACGTACTGTCAGAGATTCTTTCTTTAGCCGTACCACACGAATGTGGAATAATCTACATAGCTCGGTGTTTCCTCATCACTACAACCCTCAAGCATTTAAAATTTCCCTAATGCCCGTGCTCTAGTTCAATAGTATAAGGGTAGCCATATCCCCTTTAGCGCTGAGTATAAAAAAAATAAAAAAATATATTGCCATATCAATACGAAACATAGGTCAAAGTTAAGAGTTTAGCCCCGCCCTATTAGCGCATGACAAATGTCTATAACTTACTTGTTGGTCTCATCTAATGGGGTATCCTCTTACTCGTATAACACCCAAATAGGGTATCTGTTTTCAGCGCTAAGACCGTCTTTTTTGCTTCCCAAGTATGCCCAAAAACCAAGCAGAACTTTAATTTGTGCTGTATTTTAAGAATTAAGCTCTGGTCAGCAACACTTCACATGCATTAATTTGATTTCTGTAAAAAAAAAGAAGGATTTTATCGCGTTTCCCTAGCATATCTATCAATTTGGACTGCTCCAACTTGGTGGAAAAGATCCCATCAGGTAGATGGCTGAAGACTGTATGCTTAGTATTGTCTTATTCTTACTTCATTCCTTTGCAACTTGCTATTCACAAGTAGTAGTTTGGGGACTTCTAAGGAATGGACCAAAAATCTATATTATATGTATATAAATGTGACCAGGAAGTTTCGCATCGCGGCTAATATCACTGCGTGTGTCCTGTTCAGAAATAATTGACTTTGCAATTTTCCTTTTCCTCCAGGTTTATGGAGCAACTGCAGAATTTAATTCAGATTCCGGTATTTATGGATTTAATTATTTATTCGATTATAATAAGCTTTGGTATTTACGGAGTGAGTTCTGAAAACTAAAATGTTTGTAATTTTATTGTTTAATTGGTATTTCAAAGATAGATTTAGCATTTTCGACCTTGTTTGTAGTTATTATATTTACAATCGTGTGGCTAATCCGTTGGAATGGTACTTTGGTGAGTGAAAATGTAAGTCAATAAAATACGTGTTAGATATTTATAATGTAAATTCTTAGCAAAACTAGATTTGAAAAACTTGTTTAGGTAACGGAAGTCACTTTCGCGATTAAATCACAAAGAGTTTGAAAATCTGTTGGTGTGGATAAGATCGAAGCAGAAATTCCCAAGGCTTTAGGTAAAGAAATAGTATAATTAGGTACAGCACCTAGGGACTAACAAACCTCTTTTAAATGAGGGGAACAAGAGCGATTGTGCCAATTTCGGAACGGGGGTATATCTCTTTTAAGCATCCACGTCCACGTGAAAGTCATCGCTAAGGTGTTAGAAACGCGTTCCAGAGCTGTGGTTGAGCTCAGGTTAGGTGATGAGCAATGTGGCTCTCGTATGCCAAAATTATCTTCAGCTATTTTGTGGCTTTTGAGAAGGGATACGATCGGGTCCCACGAGCAATTCAAAATCATCTTGTAAACCGAATATATTCTAAGAGAGCTTTGTCGATGTCTTATAAACAGGACGAAACTTAGGGTTACTGGTTGTGGCGGGGAACATCAAATTAGAAGACTTCGTATTTTGAAGATACAGTGGAATCCGTTTACTACGACTTCGCTTATAGCGAGTAACCGCTTTAAGTGACACAATAACATGTTAGGTTTGCATACAATAGAAAAGTTACGATTTTCAGTTCGTTTTGTGCGTCGTCCGGTTAGGACCATTAATAAAAAAGCTTTGTACAAGACGTGATAAAAAAAAAACAATCCAAAAAATGGTGGTGATGCGCTCGCACATGTTCTCCCTCCTCTCTCATTTTGCGCCTTGCCTTTTGTTTTTTGACAACTTGAATTTGAATGCCATCGACCCCGGTGAGAGTGTTCAGAGCTTCTTTTTACCTTTAACTCTCACACCGGTTGTTTTGAAAAGAATTCAAAATATCTATATAAAAAAAGGTATTGTGCAGTGCAATACAGACATTTTAATTGAGTTCGGATACCAACTGTTACTTCCTTGGTGGTTCAACAGCGAAAGAGAGCGATACAAAACATAAAAGCAATAACATGCTCTAGACTAGGGATAGTGTATTAATACAATGTTCGACAAATTCACTAATAATAAAAACAAAAGGCAATTCATTCGATGAGGCAATGACCGACGGGACTAAGCAAAACAGTCAACGCCAAAATAAGTAGTTAAGACGTGACGAGTGAGAAGGGAAACTAACGACCCGACAATATTTATATTACTGTCGATGAGAGGTGAGTGGTTGCTATAGCTATTCATCTCAGTTATTGTCATGAAATCTGGGATCACGAATATAAGCTGCCGAAATAAGATGACATTCCGGACCGGACCGGATTCCAAGATGTGTCATTATTGTCAAACCATCAGATAAACGATTTCCTGGTAGTTCTATAATGAGATGGTTGGATCATCTCTCCTAGACCGGTCCACAGTGAACCGAGTAGAGCAAATACAAATTACATGTTCGAGTTAACATATAAAACCGGGATAAATTTATTCGCCAATAGTTACATATTAATAGTCTTATAGACTTCAAGCGTTCGTTGCTTTTTTTGATCCGCTATACCTGGCCAAACTGAAGCAATGAGGTAAACAATAGACAGACATTATTCATTTTTGGTTTAGCTCTTTAAGTTATAATTAATATAAATATTTGTAAAGGTATATTGTGAACTTGCGATTTTTTAAAGCTGAAGAAGCTTAAGGTATGTAATATCTATTTGAAGCCTAGAAGTACCGATATTATTTTTGGTTTGCTGACTTCATATTCAGACTTCAATTGAAGTGCCTTAATTTAATTGGCAATGTTCGTATTTTTTTGTATTCTTACAGTAAAACTAGGAGCTCCACACATTTCCATGCGATGATTTTGATGTTTTTGAGAAGATTCGATCTTATTCTTTTTTTCAATACCAAAATCAATCTGGAAAAATTTGCAAGAATATTTTTAATTAATTTATTTAGCTATTCGGGGCAAATTGTTTTATCATGCTAGTAAGGTTAGGCTAGGTAGATAAGTGTCCCGTGGGACCCACTTATGCTCATAGCCCATTATGATGCCTATAGAATCTCTCTAAGAGAGAATTCTATCCGTAGAACCATTTGGAGATGTTTATATATGAGAGGATCTTGCGTAGGGATATTTGACTAAGGTTACTATTATTATTGAAATGATAGTGCCCAAGAAATCTTCTTCTGCTGTGGGAGAGCGCTGGACAATGGCAGAGGAGATGAGTTGTACTTTTCTCCTCCTCCTCATCCCTACAGCTTCTGTAAAAATCATTGAAGAGAGACCCTTATCTTCTGGCTTGTTGTCCTATTAGGCAGTGGACTGTCATGAATTTGTGTTCTGTTGAAAGCAATAATCTCCCTTGACTTACAGTCGTCAATTTCAGGTCTCATAAGTCTGGTGGAATGGCACGTAAGACCGCTTTTCTACCTGGAGTTAAATTCTTTATTTATATTTTGTTTGGCGATGAGTTTCACTGTTTTGTTTGGTATACCCAACCCTTTGTTATGAGAAGGAATCTTTAGGGTCGTACCAGATCTGGCAAGTTTGTCGGCTTTGCAGTAACCAGCGATGTCACTATGTCCAGGCACCCAACAAAGGTGAATGTTAAACTGCTCAGTCATCTCATTAAGATACCATAGGCAGTTGAGGACCGCCAGAGAGTTATTGGTGACATTTGATAGAGATTTTTAAGCTGCTTGACTGTGGCCGAAGATAAAGATATCCTTGGAGGATACAATGTTCCACTTTAGCCATAAAGCTTCCTTTATCGCCATTTTATCCGCCAATATTCATACTAGTAGTTTTATAAAATTCTTCCTAATTCCAATAGGTCAGATTTCAGAAGAGGTAGCTTGAAGCACTTCATAGAGATTGTCGAAAGTGTAGAGAAAAAACGCAAGAACTGACATTACTTCTGAATATTTTCCGTAAACTTAAAAAAAAAGAACTAATTTTGCTGCATTTTCATCAACTTCCTACCTACATATTTCATAAAAATACACATGTTTTCTTATAAAACATAATCATTTGAACCGTATAAAGACCAAACATAATTTTGTCCACCTAGCATGCTATACTCCAAGTACCACTAAAGGATATGAAAATATCTCTTTCCATTCAATAATTAGACTTCGATCACATCTTTGCATTATCATGTTCGTCTTTTGGCGATGTAACACAGCTCCTTGCTCTTTCACTTTTCAGAGTGTTCTGCGCCAAGTTTTCTAAGTCGATTTACGATTTTTTCAATTTCATAATATAACTTGAAGGACTGATCTATCCAACCCTTCACTGGATGTTTACCAATTTACATTGACATTCTGTAAATGTTAGTGTTGCATATGCTTTCTTTATAAAGAGTGGTTTCGATCAATCGACGCACGGGTGATTTTTGTCGCTGAGTCTACAATGTTAATGTTTTACAATGCGGAGAGACATTCATTGGCATAAATGATTCTCAAACAATTGATTTTTAATGACTGATTTTTCAGAGCTATGCCATGTATTTTGCGGTATACTCCTCCGATTGGTATACATATTCACTAGATGTCCCTAAGTAGGTACTCCTAATTATGCTTATCACTACAGACCCTGTGGAAATAACGGCCTTTGTTATAAGTGTAGCCTTCTCTACATTCATTGATGTAAGTTCTTGAATGTGGATTGAGAGACGAATTTATTTTCAGAGAATTCGAGCTGCGTATAGCTACTTTCATATTTTACGAAGGTCGTCTTAAAGATATGAGTCGTGAGAATCGATGTGATAAGGAGCACCGACAACATTTCACACTTAGTAACACGAAATATGTTATGTTATGAACAATTAATTTCAAATAAACTGCAGACGAGTACACTGACACTACAAGTACCTACTTAGACGTACATTGACACAAAATAATTTTATTTTATTTTTGTTCTTCTGCATGTTTATATTTTTTCAAAATTGTTACTTATAAGTAAGTCAGAAATAAACAAGTTAAATAATTGAAGAGTTTTAGTGAATAACTGATTGGAGCGAAGTTAAAGATTGGTTGGTTCCATGAACATTGGAAATCGTTGTCAGAATTTTCTAATTTCGCCAACACTTTACAAATTCGCATGTTCTTACTTCAAACTCCGCACACATTTTTTTAGATAACTGGAATACTGTAGCGTGTTCCAAACAAAATTAATTGCAATTTATGAATCCGCAAACTGGCTGTTAATAAGGTCGGTACCGAAAAAGCCCTCGAATCACCCATAGTAAGATCCGAATTGGTCTAACACGGTTATGCATCTCTGAATAGGATATCGAATCGGTACACCTTAACTCTATGCCGGGTTGATTGACACAAAGATATTCTAGGTAAATGTAAGGCAGACTATTAGCTGGAATGTCCAATAAGAAATAAAAGTTGTGCATACCTTGCACATGTATATATGTAAAAGTGCATATACATAAGTATATGTATGTATGAATGGAAATGAGAAATGCAATCACAGAAGTATATTAAAAAACCTGCTTAGTATCAGTAGAGCACACATCAACATCCTAGTCAGGGTACTTATAGGTCGTTGTACAATGGAAAGACACGCAAAATAGTAAAAATGCAGGCTAATGAATTCTGTCTCAGCTGCATGCAAGTGGAACAACTGTGACAGTAACCAACAGCCGCCGAAAATAAAAGTACAGTAAAAGCCGGATAACTACCTCGTGAATATTTCCATCTGTTTTGGGTACTTAAGCGCGAAGCACTTAACCGGGTTTTACTGTATATCTTAATAAGGACAATCCAAAAACTATAAGCTATCACACTGTGAAAGTTTATGTCAATCGGGTTTGTAATATTTGCGTTTATCCGAAAAAACAAACAAACAAAACTTTTCTCTTAACAATATTACATAGTTGGTTGGCACCACTTCAATTAATTAAACTTTCGGAATTGTATAATTAAATGAAATTGAATGGTTAGTCAAGACGTTGGAATAGTTTTTTAACACACTTCTCAAAAAACTATTACCAAAAAACTATCGATAGTTTTCTTCTTCTGTGTGCTGCCCTTAATACGTTTATACATATTACATATTAGAAATATAATTAACCCTTTATAACTCCATATAACAGTTATGTTACAGACCGTTTCAGAATTCGCAAAAAGCAAATCATGTGCCGAAATCTATAATCAATCAATGTTACAGCACCGTCAACACCGTTCTATACATTTTTAATTAATTTCATCCAAAACGGATTGCTAAAACGATGAGCTCATTGGTTTGAAGTTAAATGTTTGCTTATGCTTCATTTATGTTCACTTTGTTGTCAGAATGGCTTCTCGGGATTTGAGAGACTGTGATATCGTTGAAGAACTTTTTAACCAGGAGTAGAGTGAGGACGGTTTTACGGATATTCTGACGATGGCGTCGCCGATCTCTTCAAAGTATTACACAAACCGTAGCCATGATTACAGCACAATATGACATTGAAGTCACAATTCATTTTTTTTGATATTTTTACGATGTTGAGGTATAAAGGGTTAAGACAAAATTTAAAAATATTTGTCCACCTTAGTTTTAATTTAAAATAACGAAAAAAATCGTTGACAATAGAAAAAAAAAGATAGTTTATCCTCATAAGAAAAATAAAAAGTTTAAAGTTACATGCAAAAGAAATAAAAGTTTTAACCAACAAAAAGAGTAATTGACAAAAAGCAATAGGTATGTGTTAAAAAAAAAAATGAGGTGTGTTTTATAAATAATAAATTATTTAAATTTGTATCCTTAAGTCGATTTCTTCTGTTAGTCGTTATCTCGCCAGCTTTGGAGAAAATTCGTTCAGAAGGAACTGAGCTTGCTGCATGCCATTTCTCGAAGCTGACTTATTGATTGGTTCCAATATTCATGAATTTCTATCAATCACAAGTTTTTGCGCGTATTGACGGAAATCAATTATTGCTTCTATTAATGATATTGTTATCCGTACTGGATCTTTACTTGAAAAAAACAATAAATTATCTTACTTGGATGATGCTGTGGGAAACACGAAACTGCTCGTCGAAGCAAGCGATGATGTAGATGCTTAAGTAGACGCTTGCGTTGTCGTCACTTTTTCCTGTGCAAATAATATTGTTTCTGCAACTGCTGAATTGCACTATCGGCATCTTAACCCATTTTTTTATAGCTTTGGATCTAAAACCGTTTTAAATATGAGAGCCGATTGCATGTGATACGGCTTCAGACGTTTATTTACTGAGCTGATCAACGAATTGAGAACTTCTTGACCCTCAACAGTAGTTACCATAACCTCAAAACTAGATTTTTGATTCAGTATTATATGGTGTGTTTTGTAATCATTTCACTCCTCGAATTTCTTCATGTAACTGTGCAATTTTTGCCACACGCCACACAATCCTGCATTCGCAAACAAACTTTTTTTTTAAATCGATAGTATCGATACTATCAAATTATTTAAAAAACTATCGATGTTTAACCAACACTACCATCTGCCAAACATGTAATTTGATCCTTTCTCTATACCCTCGGTATTGTCTTTGAAGCTGAAAAATGTGTATGATTTTTTAAAGGATCCACAGATGCTGTAGTTTTGTTTATAAATACCTCGTATGTATACTTTAATAAAGCATATTAAATGCAAAACAAAGGGACACTTAGTTATATCGATCTGCAATTAAATATTCAGCAACGATGTAGCAATAAAATCAATAAGAATAAAATGAATAAGTTATGGTGATAATTACTATAATTGGCACAATATTGGCAAAAAGCAATTAATGTTGCTTTAAATAATTAAGATTGCAACGTGTCATTAACTACAACTACAAATTCTAGGAAAGTGTAATCTCTGCCACACTTGTTTTCTGATAGTGGTTTCACAAAGATGGCATCAACCAGATACGAGCGTATAACCCCGAAATTATTTACAAATCAATTGTTTAGTTTCATTGTGAAATCATTTTCAATCGGTGGTTACGTCATGAGTGAGACGCAAACATTTGAAAGGTGGCATTATTGGCGGAGTGCGTTTATAACTTCCTCTATTGCCGTTGCTAGTATTTGCGGGGTAGGATTATTGTCATAATATCCTTGCGTCTTTAAATTTTTTCAATTTTCTTCAAACCAGGTTATGTCGTTGGCTACGGCAAGCGTTAACCCACTGTGTTTATCAACATCATGTACTTTCCTGGCCACAGGAATTGCATACATTAATGTTTATTTTCGAAGGCGAAGTAGGATGTTTCATTTTGTTAACTTGTAAATATGTAATTTAAAGACATTTTTAAGGACTCGGTCGTATGTTCAACTTTTTGCAAGAGGATATGGAGAAACTCATGATAAATGCCGATGAACGTGAAAAGCTGATGCTCGATAAGACCTGCAAATTTATGTTCATTATTCGGATGTTTGTTTATACGCCTACAGGCATGGCAGTAATAATTTTGTTTATAGATTCGTTTTACAGAAGTGTGTTTGATCAGGAATCTATTAATAATTATGTAGTGGTTCGTGTTCTGTAGAACAATAATTTGAATATTTGCTGAATGTGGTTTATTTCAGACTCAGAATATAGCAAACACACAATCTTTGATTGTAAAAATGTGTCCTTATAGAGTGGTCCATGATGATATCTGTCTGGGGTTAGTTTTTCCTCTTTGTAATATGTTGTTGGCAGCTTTATACGTTCCAATGTGGCCCATAGCCATTACCAATTTGATGTCATACGTTAATTTTAAATGGAAAATTATGCACAAAAGGATGTCAGAAATGGATGTAAGTATACAGGTTACAAAGCTTTTTTGAATTTATTTTAAAACTCTCCGTTTCCATGTTAGATATCAAAAGTGATTCTGGAACCAAGTGAAGTCATAATCTATTCAAGCCTTGTCAGCGAAAATGATAGAATCAACTATCTTCGTACCAGATTATGTAAATTTTGTATATGTGAGCAAATTCGCATTCGCTGGTAAGTAAACTTAGATTACAAAATCTTTTGAATAAATGTCGAGTGGGAAGTATCTAGTGAATTTGCCACCAGATTCCACTTTTCCCGCTTGACCCGCTGATTGAAAGAAAGCTGGTCCTCTGTCGCATCATAGGGCATGTAGCAGATTGAAAAAATCAGCGGCGAGAGTCCTGCTCGTTCGCATTTTACCACACAGGATCTGTGTAAAAACAAAAAAAGAGAAATCTATAGGCGCTATCTGTGTTTAAATGTGGTGTTTTATACGATTTCCATGTCGTGTACTATGGGCTTAACATAACTTTTTGGATGAACTGGAACGCAGTTCGATATCATGTTAACAATGTTGTTGTCATTCTATTGAGCATTGAGTTCTGAGCAGTGTTCTAAGCTATAAAAACCTTGGCCTTTATCCGATTCACGCAAAAACACAGTTTTCTACCCGATTATCCCTGATAGTTCCTATCTCTCTTACTTATAGTGCATTTACAATAGTTTTTAAAAAGTTGGAGAAACAATAGAACAAAATTGTCGAAACATGGGTCAAAGCTAAGAGTTAAGCCCGGCCTATCAGCGCATGACAAATGTCTTTACCTCATATCCACTTGTTCCTACTGAAAATGTATGGCCTCATCTAATGAGGTTTCCGCTTGTAACGTCCAAATAGGCTGTCTGTTTTCAGCGCTGAGACCGTCCTTCATGTTTCGCAGGTATGCCCATGAACTCAGCAGAACTGCTGTGCTGTATTTTAAGAATGAACCCCTGGTCAGCAGCACTTCACATGCATTCATTTTATTTCGGCATATCTCATCTATTTGGATTAGCTCAACTTGGTGGAAAATATGATAGATGGCTAAGGACTGTGTGCTGAGTGTTGCCTTATTCTTACTTCATTCCTGTGCAACTTGCTATTCACAAGAAGTACTTTGGAGACTTCTAAGGAACAAAGTTTCATAAAAATGTGATCAGAAAGTTTCGCCTCTCGGCTCCTATCACTGTGTGTGTCCTGTTCGGAAATAATTGGCTTTTTCTTTTTCCTTCAGGTTTATGGACCAACTGCAGAATATGATACAAATTCCAGTATTTATGGATTTTATGATTTATTCGATTATAATGTGCTTTGTTATTTACGAAATGGCTTCTGGAGTGAGTTTTGAAAATTTTAATTTTTATAACTTGCTGTTTAATGGGTATTTAATTTTAGGATAACTCGAAGACAGATTTAGCTTTTTCGGCCTTGTTTATATTCGTTGTATTTATGAACGTGTGGCTTATCCATTGGAATGGTACTTTGGTGAGTGAAAATGTAAGTCAATAAAATACGTGTTTAATATTTAAAATGTAATTCCTTAGCAAAACTTTAGATTTTAAATACTTTTTTATGTAGAAGAAGTTACTTTCGCGATTAAATCACTAAAGAGTTTGCAAATTTACTAGTGTGGATTAGATCCAACCAGAAATTACTAAGGTTTTAGGTAAAGAAGATGCGGTACAGAACCTATAGAGTGACAAACCTCTTTTAAATTAGAGGGACAAAAGCGATTGTAACAATTACGGAGCGATTGTATATATCTCTTGATCCACGTGAAAGTCATTGCTAATGTGTCAGAAATGCGTTCCAGAGGTGTGGTTGAACCTAGGTTATGTGATGAGCAATGTAACTTTCGTCCTGGCATGGAAGTGTGCCAAAATTATCTTTAACTGTTTTATAGATTTGGAGAAGCCATACGATAGGATCCTGCGAGCAAAGCAGGATTATCTTTTAAACTAAATTTATATAAATAAACAAAAAGCTTGATCGATCTATTATAACTAGGATGAAACTTAGTGCTTATGCTTAATTACCGGTCTTCAATTCTCACTTATGGTCATAAAATCTAGGATCGCGAATACAGGAAATGGGATTTTTTTTGTGTACTGGAATAAGTCGAAGGCATTGAGAGGTCAGTCACTTCTCCGAATGGAACTATATGAACGCCGATTGGTGGGTCTCAAATAACACATACCCCAAACAGTTTCCGAGATGTGTCAATAATGCCAAACCATCATGGTAAGCGATTTCTAATTATTCTATAATCCTACATCCCTCCCGGAGTCGTCTAAAGAAATGAAGTCAGTGGCGGAAGATCGGCAAAATGGCGAGTTTACCTGGGCATCTTGGCCAACCGAACCTCATGCCCAGACTTTCTATCCACTTATTGGACATCGATCGCATTTATGCGTTATCATGTTCATTTATCGACGATGTATCAGATCGCCTCGCACTTTCACTTTTTCACGTGTTTTGCGCCAAGTTTTTTAAATCGATCAAAAATATCCTCATTTCCAGTTATTGTATTCCATTAGATAACTTGAGGGACTTATTTATCTAAATCCACTTGGAGATTCTGTAAATGTTAGTGTTGCATTTGTTCCTAACTTCTGCTAATTGTTTATCTGTTTTTTTGTCGACGAGTCAAAATGTTAATGTTCAAAATACAATGCGACGAGACATTCTTTGGCAGAATTGACTTCAAAAGATTCATTTTGCAGAGCTATGCCATGTGTTTTGCGGTATACTCCTCCGATTGGTATACCTATTCACTAAATGTCCAAAAGATGGTACTCCTTATTATGCTTATCACTGCAGATCCTGTGGAAATAACGGCCTTTGTTATAAGGCTACATGTCTCTACATTCATTGATGTAAGTTCCTAAATGAAGATTGAGAGACGATTTTCTAATTATGTCTTTTATTTTCAGATAATTCGAGCAGCGTATAGTTACTTTAATATTTTACGAAGTTCATCCTAAAGAAGTATTGCGATAGGATTGGCAGAAAGGACATCTTAAAAGCTGAAGCCATAATCAAATATCTCACACTTAGTAACACGATATAAGTTATGTAATGAACAATAGATTCGAAATAAACTTTAGAGGAGTGCACTGGCACTACAAGTACAACCTACACTTAATTTGTGTTTCAATAAGCAGATTCACTTATTCCTTAATATCTGTTACCAGTCATTATTTTATTTACTGAGCTTAATTTTTTTTAACAACCTTTTTGTGTTTTTCCATCATCATCTAACTCTCATATTATCTAAGATCTATCAAAACGAAATAAAAGTTAACTATGGTGGGCACCACTACGCGGAGGTTACGAAATCGCTGGCCAACTAGCTAGAAAATATTCTTCTGAAAAGAACATAGGCAGGCTAAAAGGGTTATCCGACCCTTGAACAAAACCACAGAGAACATATCTATAATTAAAGGGTGGTTAAGTTTTAAGGGCCGATGTTGATTTTGAATAAAACACAAATTATTTAGGAAGTTATTGTCATTTCTTTTTATTATGATAATATTGGTATGGTTCAATTATGTATAGAACAAAATATCGGCCAAATGGCCGCCGCGACCTCGGCGGCACACCTCCATCCGATGGTCCAAATTTTCGATGACGCTGAGGCATAATTGAGGTTCTATGCCGTTAATGTACCGAATTATCTCATCCTTTAGCTCTTGAATTGTTGCTGGCTTATCGACGTACACCTTTTCTTTCAAATAACCCCAAAGAAAGAAGTCCAACGGTGTCAAATCGCATGATCGTGGCGGCCAATTAACATCGCCACGACGTGAGATAACACGGCCATTGAATTTCTCCCGCAAAAGAGCCATTGTTTCGTTAGCTGTGTGGCAAGTGGCACCGTCCTGTTGAAACCACATATCGTCCACATCCATATATAGCGAACAACATTCACAGTAACTGCATGACCGGCTTCATTTTGGAAAAAATACGGCCCGATGATGCCGCCAGCCCATAAACCGCACCAAAGAGTCACTCTTTGTGGGTGCATTGTTTTTTCGACAGTCACTCTTGGATTATCATTCGCCCAAATGCGGCAATTCTGCTTATTGACGAATCCACTGAGGTGAAAATGTGCCTCATCACTGAAGATGAGTTTCTTCGAAAATTGATCATCCACTGTTGCCATTTCTTGCCACCATTCTGACCATTGACGACGCTTGAAATGGTCAAGAGGCTTTAGTTCTTGAGTCATTTGCACCTTGTAAGCGCGTAAATGCAAGTCTTTATGCATAATGCTCATCAACAACGAGCGTGAGAGGTGCAATTGTTGGGCACGACGACGAGTTGAGGTGGACGGCACTTCAGCCACACTATCGCGAACAGCAGCAATATTTTCTGCAGTACGAGCTGTACGAGCATGCACTGGTGTTTTCACATCTCCTACAGACCCGGTTTGCTCAAATTTTTGCACGATTTTTCCGATTGTACGCGCATTTGGACGATTAAATTGACCGAAAAAATCACGAAGTGCACGATATGCATTTTGATTTGAACGCCCATTTTCATAATAAGCCTGAATAACTTTAACGCGTTGCTCGATTATGTATCTTTCCATGGTTCAAATTGAGTTAGTCTGAAATTGAGAAATGTCAAATGAAATGCAGAAAAAAACTTGACGTTTAGGTGTGGTTCACATTCAACATCGGCCCTTAAAATTTAACCACCCTTTAGTTGGTTCAATTTCCTCATCTTCTTGATCTGGTACATCGTCGGGCAGCTCATCGGTGTCTCCTGGATTTGGTTGAAAAATTTCCTCAAGATGTTCTGCGAATCTTTCAGCTTTTTTTCCGTTGCTGCTAGCCTATAGATAACATTCCAACCGTTCGGACGTGTTTTCCATTCTCTCCCAGCTATTTATTTTTTTTATAATATCATAACCCGGTCACATTATATCGCTTATTTTCCAGAAATACGAACTTACTTCTCTTTAGTGACCTACCCCAATTAAAAATGTCCAATTTGTGTGGCAACTTAAACTGTGCCAGTGAATCCAATGCCGACTTAATTCCATGTAACGGTCTCTGTGGTAATTCATTTCACCCACTTTGTACCGGGCTAAGCAAACGCGCAAGTTTTTATGTAAAAGATTATATCAATAACTTTTTATTTTACTGTAACGAATGCAGAAATATTTTCCTTTCGCATTTAATGCTTGCAATTAAGTGTGTGAGTGACGTTATTGCTGCCTCATCATCTAAAAATGAATTGTGCTTCAAAAAAATACTAAGCCAACTCTCTCACGATGAACTTAATAAAGGTTTTGAGGAACTTTGCCAAAATACTGAAGAGTCATCAAATGTCATCAAATCTAAATTAAAGAGCATAGAAAAACTCATATTAAATAAACCACTAACAGACCCCAACATCTCCAATCTTTTGACCCTCAAAACTGACATTAAAACCTTCCTAAATTCGCGTTTACCCACTATTAGTGACAACTTAAATTCCATAGTTAAATCCGTAATTGACTCTCATTTGCCAACAATAAATGACTCCCTTTCCTCCGCTCTAATCTCGAACTCCATTTCCAAAGCTCTAGTGCTGATCATCGTTTTCTCGACTTGGCTCGTAGAATCAATGACCTGAGCAATGATGTCGCGGCAAACCGTGTTATAACAAGCAATATTGCTGAAGACATTAGAATTACGTTAAGCAGAATTGATGAAATACCTCTCCCGCAATCAAATCACTTCTACAACACATCCATCTTAGCCGAAATATTAGACTCTTCTCCCCCAGACTCGGAATCCCACATGCCATCACGTTTAACTCCCCAAACGCCCGCTACTACGGAAACCGATGCCAAAATGACCTCACTTCCTAAAATCCCTCCCGCCGCCGCCCCTCGCAAGCTCATCAGACAATTTGGAACATCATGGACCGCCGCCGAATGGAAGACTAGGCTCGAAAAGCTGACAAACAGAAATCAGGTGACATTTTCCATTGAAGGTGCCCCTCAACACGCTGATTCTTCCTGGGTACGTAACCTTTTCCGAGAAAACTACGCCATTTCTATAGTTGAGTGCCGGAAAATCTCCTCCGCTGACTCCAAAAGGCCGATTTTCAAGTTCAACATCCCCTCCAAATACTCGTGGCTGTTCCAAACGTCTCCAGGCAATGTTATCAAACTCGGACAAATACGTATTATTAAATGGTCCGAGAAACCAATTAATAAAATTGTAAAAAAACGTATTTCTAAGATTAAGCCTTTAAGTAATTTACCAAAACCCATCTCCAACTCCCTTCCCAAACCAACAAAAATTCATGTCGACCCCAAGCGTTACTCCAAACCCGTCCGCAACTGGAGCTTCAAAACTGGCATTTTCCCTTATTTCAGCCCCCCTTCACTCAACCGGTACCAACCCCCTACACCTCAACCGTCACTGACAGCCCCCGCTCCACCCAAGCCCCAGCGCCGTCGCGTCTCCTTCAATCTAACTCCGATCTCCCATACTGTCCACCCTCATCCTTCTTCCCCTTCAACCCATGCCCCGAATTCAGTTCCTAACTTTGACCTCAAAACCGGAGCTAAGTACCCTAATTTCGTTAACTCCCATATTCCTAATCCCTCACCCAACTCCACGTCGATCTCTACACCCAACTTTTCACCCAATTCCACTCCCAATCCTCCATCTAACCACACATCTTCAATTGGTTCTTCCACTTCGCCTATCCTAGATCCCCTTTTTCCTCCCACAGTGAAACTAACACAGCTGTCCGACGACACCACAGAAAGTCGTTACACACTCTCTAGGCTAAAAGATAGGAAGATATACGAAAACGTTCGTCTCTTTCTGGCTTACATTCACGATAAATCTGACTCAGTCTGCTATGAAGGTAAAACTAAAACAAGTGTCATGGTTTCCATCCAGCAGGAAGGCCTCCCCACCGACCCCATCTGTCTCAGGAACCTTTTTATTAGATACCACGAAATTTTTAACATGTCGTCCCTAAAAGTGGCTGACGACCTTGCTGCGTTCGGCCACTACGTTCACTCTAAACGAGTCTCCCACCTCCAGCGGCACCGTGTCGACCATGATATGTTTTTTTCGTTCCTAACTTGCTTCGACTACCCGCGCCTCAACCACAATCCCTCTCACCTTCTCGCCACAATACTCCTCCTACTTTTTATAACCAGAATGTAAGAGGCTTGCGCTCGAAAACCCAGGCGGTCCTGCGCCAGTCTCACGCTCTTCCCTTTGATATTTATGCACTGACTGAAACCAATCTGATTCCCGACATAAAGAACCAGGAATTATTCCCCCCTGCTTTCAATGATTTTCGCGATGACGATCCTACGCGCCCCACTGATGATTCCCCTTGTCGAGGCGTCCTACTGGCTATTCACATATCTTCTTCCTCTAAGGTCGACTATGTCGCTATAAAAATTACTCTCCCCCTTAGGTCCCTTTACGTTATGTGTTGTTACATCTCAACCTATCGAATCCTACCATCTTACTACCCATGCGATCGACCACATTATTGACCTGTCTCACCCCATTGACGATATCCTTATTTTCGGCGACTTTAATCTTCCTCAGCTACAGTGGACTCCGTCTGATGATCAATCGTTTTTCACTGCCTCAAACGCCAGCTCTGCTAAAGAATGTCTCCTCTTAGATCGCTTAACAGGCTAAAGCCTAAGTCAAGTCAGTGGTTTATCTAATTACATGGGCAGACAGTTAGACCTTATCTTCTCAACGGACTCAATTAACTCCTCAGTCTCATTTTGTTCCCTATAGGCTCTCAACAATCGATAACTTCCACCCTCCCCTTCTTCTCTCGTTTTTCATAACTCTCTTGGCCAGCCCACTCCCCCCACAACTTTCTCCTCCTACAACTTTCATAAAGCAAACTTTCGCAAAATCAATGACTATCTTAGCCGATCTTCCTTTGACTTTCACAATCTACCTGTATATGATGCCCTATCCATTTTTTATAGAGAAATATTTAACTTATTTTCCCTTTACGTTCCATTTTCTCGTCTTAAAACATCATTTACATCCCCCCCCCTGGTATAATCGCAAGCTCCGTTCCTTACGAAATAAGAGAAACAAGCTTTGGGTTGTTTTTCTTCGTATCAGATCCTTTTCCGATTATTCCAACTATCTCGGTACTTATCTTCATTTCACCGAACTTTATGATTCCCTTTACCAACGATAACTTAACAATGCTCAAGTCAACCTTATAAACGATCCTAAGTCTTTTTTCCAGTTTGTTAACTACAAAAGAAATTCGGATGGTTTTCCTCCCTCCCTTTCTTTCAATAACAAGTCAAGTAACCGATCCTCTCACCATTGCCAACTTTTTTGCCACCTTTTTTAAACAATCTTTCACCAACGACTCCTTTATACCAGACCCATCCTACTTTAATTACCTACCGAACTTCTCCACCTTTATCGAATATAAGTTACACCAACTTAATGATGAATACATACCCGGTCCTGATGGTCTCCCTGCCATATTTCTTAAAAAATGTTCCTCCACCCTTTCCCTCCCCCTTTCTAATCTCTTTCGTCTATCCCTTTCACAAGGAGAATTTCCTCAGGCTTGGAAAACCTCATTCATAACACCGATCCACAAGAAAGGACCAAAGAGTGAAATAACCAACTATCGTCCCATCGCTAAGCTCTCCCATATACCCAAACTCTTGGAAAGTAATCTGTATGAAGCTCTTAGCTTCCAATGCAAATCACTTATTTCCTCTAGACAACATGACTTTCTGAAGGGTAGATCAACCACCACAAATCTCGTTGAATTCGTATCCTTTGCCCTCTCAGCCCTAGAGAATGGTAATGAAGTCGATGTAGTTGCAACCGATTTTAGTAAGGCCTTTGATAAAATCTCCCATCGGTTAATACTTTTCAAATTGTCTGCCCTCGGATTTGAACTCATATTGTTAAAATGGTTATCTTCTTACCTAGATAACCGTTCTTACAGCGTTCGTTTTAGGTCAGCTCACTCGGATCCATTTTTGGCCACCTCCGGAGTTCCACAAGGCAGCCATCTAGGTCCCCTTCTCTTCATATTAACCATTAATGATCTCGATAGAATCATCAAACACTCGTCTGTCTCCCTTAACGCCGACAATACCAAATTTTTCAAAACCATTGCCTCATCACGAGACTCCCTCCTCCTTCAACAAGACCTCGATAGTTTTTGATTTGGTGCGTCAAAAATTGTTTGGAACTTAATATCGCTAAATGCCAATCCATAACTTTTTCACATAAGCGGCCCCAATCCGGCAAAACGGCACCCCGACTCTACCTTCTGCACAACCAACCTATCTCCTCCGTTCAATCTCTTCGCGACCTTGGCATTCTGTGCAATAAGGCCAACTCTGTGCAAGGTTTTGTAAAAGCATCCAACGCCGTTTTCTGCGATTTGCACTCCGAGGTCTGCCCTGGGCCGACCGTTTTATTTTGCCCCCCTATCAAAACCGTCTTAATCTTATTAACTTAAATACCCTTGAGGAACGCAGAGATGCAGCCGACATTCTTCTCATTCATCGACTCCTTTCAGGTCACGTTGAATGTGCGTCACTTCACAACTCTATCTCCCTTAATTCTAATCCACGCAATCTACGAACCCCTCGTCTCTTCTATCTACCCACCCACCACACCTCCTATGGCGCGAATGAACCGATCTCCCGTATGCTGCAGAAGATTAATTCAAGCCCCTCTGTCTTTGATTTTAACCGCACGACTCCCTGCCTCAAATCCGATCTACTCCGTCACTTCAACCAACCTTAGTTCTAAGTTATTGTTTTAGTCTAATTTTAAGTTAGTTTTTAAGAATTGTGTAGCTTGCATCAAGCCGAATAAATGGGGGCTTCCGTCCCCACCAAACTATTTCCTATCCTGCGCTCTAATTGGTGGAATGTGCGTAATTGGCCTTTTTAGGTTTTTTGTGGCTTTCCAGAGAAATGAAAATTGCGTTTAGTTGAAAACAGTTTCTTTACTTCCCACCCCTATTCCAATCCGTCGAAAAAGAGCACGTTGTTTCCTTATACTGGAAACAATTTGTGCCGTCATATAACGTAATGCGACGAGTGAAACAACTATTGAAAATATTAAATTGACCGGGCATTATGAATAATGCACTTAGTTTATTGGGCAGATTAATAAAAAGATGAGTTTTATTAAATTCCTTTATTGTCAGAATAGGTGGATTCCATTTTAAATGCACCGTACAGCTGACATAGGTGCCTGTCTGACAACAAGAATTTACCCTCGGCGGAGCAACGAAGCTGCATGAGTGGCTAAACCCCGCGGAGAAAAGGGTTAAATCCCTCTAACCCGCGAGGGGGCTACCCAAAAACTGTTTGATTTAAGCATAATTTGACTTTATTCTATTTTAAACGCATCCGATTGTGAATGTAGGCGATGATTTTACAATGGAAACTAGGTATTATTTTTTTTTTTTACTCCAGATAGATCCGACAGCACTTCGAGAATATGAAGCAGAGCTGGTAAAAACTGAAAACGGTTGGTTTGAGACAGATTTACATGCAGCAATTTAACACGGATGACCTTCATTCAATAAGTCGCGTAAAAAAGTTGCATAATTATATGACTGCTCCATAATAAAACGAATTGTGACACAAATATAACTAAATAAATTCGAAATACAGCCCAAGACTACTGAGCAGATCAACTCTGAAAATATGTTCTTTTGTTTAAAAAGAATACTACATATTGTCACATCCCAAATTATATTCAGCTCTAATGCGTTGGTTACACTTCATGGTGTGAAAACTTTTATACACCACAATCTATCTGCAATCGTTAACTACAATGTAATAAAATCAATAGGAATAAAATGAATTAGTTATGGTGACAATTACTATAAGTGTTACAATATTACCAACAAGCAATTCAATTTGAATTTAATCATTAAGATTGCAAGGTGTTATAAACTCGGACTATGAATTCTAGGAAAGGGTTATCTCTGCCGCATTTGAGTTCCGGAAGTGTTTCCGTAAAGATGGCATCAACCAGATACGAGCCTATAACCCCGAAATTATTAAATAATAAGCTGTTTAGTTTCATTGCTAAATCATTTTCAATCGGTGGTTACGTCATGAGCAAGACGCAAACATTTGAAAGATGGCATTATTGGCGGAGTAGCGTTTATAACTCTCTCTATTGCCGTTTGTAGTATAGGCGAGGTAGGATCATTGTCATAACATCCTTGTGTCTTTAAATTTTGATCATTTTTCTTAAACCAGGTTATGTCGTTCATGTACTTTCGTGGCCACATCAATTGCATACATTAATATTTTTTTTCGGAGGCGAAGTAGGTTGTTTCATTTTGTTAACTTGTATGTAATTTAAATTTTTTTTTAAGGACTCGGTCGAATGTTCAACTTTTTGCAAGAGGATATGGAGAAACTCATGATAAATGCCGATGAACGTGAAAAGCTGATGCTCGATAAAACCTGCCAATTTATGTTCTTTATTCAGATGTTTGTTTATACACCTTCAATAATGGCAGGAATAATTTTCTATATAGATTCGTTTTACAGAATTGTATTTGATCAGGAATCTTTTAATAATTATGTAGTGGTTCGTGTTCTGTAGAAGAATGATTTGGATATTTGTTGAATGTGGTTTATTTCAGACCCAGAATATAGCAAATACACAATCGTTGCTTGTAAAAATGTTTCCATTTAGAGTGGTCCATGATGATATTTGTCTGGGTTTAGCTTTTCCACTTTTTTTTCCCTTCCTGGGTTTGCTATATATTCCACTGTGGCCCATAACCATTACCAACTTTATGCACAAGAGAATGTCAGAAATGGATGTAAGTATACAGGTTACAAAGGTGTTTATAACTTATTTTAAAACTTTCCGTTTCTATAACAGATGTCGAAAGTGATTCTGGAAATGAGTGAAGTCATAGTCTATTCAAGCCTTGCTAGCGAAAATGATAGAATCGACTATCTTCGTGCCAGACTATGTAAATTTTGTATAAGTGAGCAAATTCGTATTCGCTGGTAAGTAAACATAGAATACAAAATCTAACTTAAAGTTAAGCAACGGCCTATCAACGCATGCCGAATGTCTATAACTTATATCCACTTGTTCGTACTCAAAATGTATGGCCTCATTTAATGGGGTTTCCTCTTATAACTTTTTATTCACAAGTAGTATTTTGGAGACTTCTAGGGAACGGATTGAAAAGTTGTAGAAAAACATAATCAGGATGTCTCGTCTTGCGGCTCCTCCTCCTTTCAACGTGTGTGTTCTGTTCGGAAATAATTTACTTTGCAATTTTCCTTTTCCTCCAGGTTTATGGACCAACTGAAGTATTTGATACAGATTCCGGTATTTATGGATTTTATGATTTATTCGATAATAATATGCTTTCTTATTTACGAAATAGCTTCTGGAGTGAGTTTGAAAATTAAAGTATTTGAAATTTGTTTGTTTACCCATTGTATTTAATTTTAGGATAACTCAAAGACAGATTTAGCATTTGCGGCCTTGTTTAAATTCATTATATTAATGAACGTGTGGCTAATCCATTGGAATGGTACTTTGGTGAGTGAAAATGTAAGTCAATAAAATACGTGTTTAATATTTAAAATGTAATTCCTTAACAAAACTTTAGATTTGAAATACTTGTTTATGCAGAAGAAGTTACTTTCGCGATTAAATCAGTAAAGAGTTCAAAAATCTGCTAGTGTGGATTAGATCCAACCAGAAATTCCCAAGGCTTTAGGAAGAGAAATAGTTCAATGGCGTACAGCACCTAGGGACTGACAAACTCCTTTTTAATGAAGTGGACAAAAGCGATTGTGCCAACTACGGAATAGGGGTATATCTCACTTAAATATCCACGTGAAAGTCATTGCAAATGTATTAGAAACGCGTTCCAGAGCTGTGGTTGAGCCTAGTTTTGTGATCATTCTGTTATAATTAGGAAGAAACTTAGTGTCAAAGCTTAGTTACCGGTTGGGGCGACGAAAATCAAATTAGAACACTTCAGATTTTGTTATTACAGTGGAGTCCGTTTACTACGACTTCGCTTATAATGAATAACCGCTTTTGGCAACGTGACACAACAACATGACATTGTTAAGTTTGCATACAATAGAAAAGTTACGATTTTCAGTTCGTTTTGTGCGTCGTCCGGTTAGGACGTCGCATCGGTCCCTTGATCGTCGCTATATCCGGATACTACTGTATACACTTAATTAACGAAGATAATTAAACAATTCGTTTAATTTACTTTGTACAAGCCGTGATAAAAAGTTAAATGCAAAACAATACTGGTCTCTCCTCCCTCATTTTGTGTGCTGCCTTATGTTTTTTGACTGCTTGAGTATGGACGCCATCGATCCAAGTGGGAGTGTTCGGAGTTTTTTACTTCCCACCTCCATAGGGGAAATATTGGAATCGGCAAAAAAAAAGAATAAGTTCGAGACTTTAACAGAGGTTCACATTACGATATCTAGAGAACGGAACAACCTACGATCATGTGTTTTTTTTTTTTTTTTGTTTTATTTGTCAGTATGAGACTCAGACCTGATTTTGAGCAAACTCGATCCAGGGAATGCTGAGATATTTGGAGAAATGCTTTTAAGAACGTCGTGTTGGAAAACGCAAGCACGTTGTGGTATATATTGGAAATCGCTTTGAAATAACACAATACCAGGTGGGAAGTACAGGACTGGCTCCCCAGTCAAATTAATTTTTTTAATGTTTTAACTCTGACACCGGTTGTTTTGAACAGAATATTTAAAAAAATCAGTAAAGAAAAAAAGAAGCTATTGTGCAGAGCAATACAGAAATTTTGATTGAGTTCGGATACAAACTGTTACAAGTGTTACTTCCTTGGTGATCCAACAGCGAAAGAGAGCGATACAAAACATACATTTAATAACATGCTCCAGTCTAGAGAGATAGTAGAATTTATATTATGCAAAATAGGGTCTTAATACAATGTTCGGCAAATTCATTTAAAATAAAGAAATAAGCAATTCATGTACAAAGTTAGTTTTACAAATTCAAGAATTATCAAATTGTTTTAAGAAAAGAGAAGACCACTCTTGTAGTTTTTCTGTAAAGCATCGACCGTTTATTTGTGAATCTGTATCTATTAAGACTAAAATTACGAATAATAATTTCCCTACATCAAACTTCGTAATCGATTTCCCTATGTACTCGTATGCACATGCATTTATATGGGTTGGCCAATCGGATATCGATCTACAGTGTTTGCTTATTAGACCCTTTTTTGCTTATGTTGAGTTCGAATGTGGGTACTGATACTGATCTCACAGTTTACCACATTCGAACTGGCGGGCGGTCGTTGCGTGTGTTTCAAAACTGGAGACGTTTCGAAATACGATAATGCAATGACCGACGGGATTAAGCAAAACAGCTATCACTAAAATAAGCAGTTACGACGTGACGAGTGAGAAGGGAAACCGACGACGCGACAATATTTATATTATTGTCAATGAGGAGTGAATGGTTGCTATGCTATAAGTATTTATCTTAATTACACCGCGTCTCCACGAGCAATATTCTATAGCTTGCCATCTGTCACTTTTCATAGAAAGAAAGACGAGCTGAGCAATACATGGCAAGCCATTTTTCATAGAATACTATTTGCAGTTTCCACGAGCAATTTTCATAGTATGCTATCAACTGACAGATGGTAAGCTATGAAATATTACTCGTGGAGACGCCGTGTTATGGTCATGAAATCTGGGATCACGAATATAAGTTGCCGAAATGAGATAACATGTCCCAACCGGGTTCCATGATGTGTCATTATTGTCAAACCATCAGATAATTTATTTCCTAATATTTCTGTAGTGAGATGGTTGGATCCTCTCTCCTAGACCGGTCTACTGAAACAGAGTCAGTTGTTGAAGATCGAAAAAATCCGCGTACCACATAAAGGATATGAGAATATTTGTATATATGTATGCTTGCCTAGGATTTCTATCCAGTAATTAAACATCATTCACATCTTCGCGGTATCATGTTCGTTTTTAGGCGATGTATCACAGCTCCTTGCTCTTTCACTTTGCAGAGTGTTCTTCGCCAAGTTTTCTAAGTCAATTAATAAAAACTTTATTGGCTGATCTATCCAACCCCTCACTGGATGTTTACAAATTCAGTGACCACTTGGACATTCTGTAATCGTTAGTATTGCATCTGCTCTCTTAAGTGGTTTTGTTCAACCGACGGGTGATTTTTGTTACGGAGTCTAAAATGTTCATGGTTTACAAAGAGACATTCTCTGGCAGGATTGACTTTAAATAACTGATTTTGCAGAGCTATGCCATGTGTTTTGCGGTATACTCCTCCGATTGGTATACCTATTCACTAGATGTCCAAAAGATGGTACTCCTAATTATGCTTATCACTAAAGATCCTGTGGAAATAACCGCCTTTGTTATAAGGCTACACATCTCTACATTCATTGATGTAAGTTCTTAAATATGAATTGAGAGACGATTTTCTAATTATGTCCTTTATTTTCAGATAATTCGAGCAGCGTATAGCTATTTTCATATTTTACGAAGGTCGTCTTAAAGATATGGGTCGTGAGAATCGATGTGATAAGAAGCACCGTCAACATTTCACACTTAGCAACACGAAATATGTTATGTTCTGAAGAATAGATTTCAAATAAACTGCAGAGGAGTACACTGACACTACAAGTACCTACTTACATTTACACAAAATAATTTTATTTTATTTTTGTTCTTCTGTATGTTTATATTTTTTCAAAGTTGTTACTTATAAGCAAGTCAGAAATGTACAAGTTAAATAACTGGACAGTTTTAATGAATAATTGATTGATTCGCCAACACTTTACAAATTCGCAAGTTCATTCTTCAAACTTCGCACTCATTTTCTCTGGTATACTGAAGTGTGTTCCAAACAAAATTAATTGCAATTTGTTAATCCGTAGACTGGCTGTCAATAAGGTCGGTACTGAAAAAGCCCTCGAATCACCCATAGTAAGATCCGAATATGTCAAACATGATTGCGCATATCTTAAAAGGATATCGAACCGGTACACCTTAACCCAGCATAGGTTGATTGACACTAAGATATTCTAGGTAAATGTAAAGCAGACTAATTAGCTACAATGGCCAATATGAAATAGAAGTTATACACAACTTGGTGTTGAGTTAGAAGATCTATTCGGAATTAATAGCAAAATAACATAAAATAAAAGTAAAATAATTGCGAAATTGTGGTGCCAGTGTGTTAAAACATTAAAACTCTTGAACTAAAAGTATAATTCGAATAAGTCCTAGCAGTTAAGACTTCTTTTGACAAACTTCAAATTTAACCTCAATTAATGAACAAAAGAGGCCTGCAAGAAACTTCACCTGACCAAAATAACCGTGAAAAAAGACGACCTACAGAAACAGCAAGCGGTATGGCTACGGAACATATATCGGGCATCAGCATAGAGACATTGAAAGAGATTCTGGATGAAAAGAACAAGGAACTCACGAAAGAGCTTGTGTCGAAGTCGGACTTCCAGCTATTGTACTGTGAACTGACAGGGCTGAAAGCAAACTACAACCTGATTTCCGAAAAAGTTATACACCTAGAAGCTCGTAACAAACTTATTGAGGCACAGGTTGACAAGCTTATGCAGAAAAGCACTGAAGCTAACGTCGAAGTGCACCTTCCGGCTGATCCGAACATCGATATAGTCGAAAAAGCGAAGTCCGTCTGCGCAGGCTTGCTGGGCAAAGACAATGCAAACACCGACATCGAAACCGCATACACTATCAGTAAGCAAGGTCAACGTACTGCAACTTTGATTGTCAAAATGAAATCCAGAAGCTCTGCTTTCGATGTACAGTAATCCCGGGATACGTACTCCCTCGCTTAGCTGCGTAACCCCCATTGCTAACCAAAAATTTCAGGCTTCAAACATTTTCATTCAAATTGCCAACAAATCCAACCGTTTAGGTACCTAACGCTTATCTACCCAATCCGCTCAAGTGCCCTCTATTAGCGAGTATGAAAGTCTAAATCTCAAACTATTTGCCTCGGATAGTTGCCTTGGACAAAAAGGAAAGATGTTGGTCGAGAAGAGCTTGAACTTTTCGAGGAAAAAATATTTAAAATCGAAGCAAACAACATTTGCCAAACAAAAATAACTGATTTATTTTTGTGCTAGCGAATTCCTTCGCAAATATTTTATTTATTTTATATATTATATAGGTGTAATGTCTAATTTGTATTATATTTAATCATGGTTAAAGATTTGCATTTATGACTCGTATGAATTTGTTTTTAGCTGTACGGCTTATTTCATTTCCTTTTGTGTTGTTTTTTTCTCCCTAATTTTCAATTTTTATTTTTAATGGAATAAAATACATGCGTTAGATGTTTGAAAAAGTTGAGTTTGAATTCATTTAGCTGCCCCAATTAGGCTCATAACCGGGTTCGCTTAGTAACCTTTAAAAGGCACGTAAACGGGTACGGATAGGTAACTTCCCCTCTTAAGTGCCCAAATAAACCAGAAAAGCACTCAAGGCAGCTATCCGGGGCGCACTGTACTCAAGAACGCGAGCAAACTAAGAAACACCAAAATCACAGACATACCGCACAATATACGCCAGTGAAAGGCCAAGCTACTACCCCTAATGAAATTTCTTCGCACAAAACAACCGAAAATGAATATTGTTCTAAGAGACGATAAACTATTTGTAGCCGACAAAATTTTCACCTGGGATTTATAGGAGGGACTGCAGTATGGCAATGGCAACGAGGATGGTACGAAGGCATTAAAAGATTTGTTCGGTGAAATTCCCGCATGTTTAATAAATCCGACCAATGGGTTACAAAACAAAAACAATGTGCGCGAAACGTCAATGTTATTAGGAACTGACAGTTCAAATAACCAAGAACTCACTAAATGTGCAACCATAAACAATACAGCCGCTGTAAACAATTTGGGTGCGCACACAAGTAGGCTTTTAAATGAAGCGTTTAATTGAGGATTACCCGTCTGCCTGAACAACATCGATTTACATGAATTACATAAATTAAAAATATTAAGTTATAACATAGCAGGATTAAATAATAAACTAGTTTTTGTTGATTTTTTTAATTATATAAAGGAATTTGACATATTTGTACTATTTGAAACCCATTTAATAAATTATGAGGAATTTAGACTTAAGAACATTTTTAAGGATTACGAGCTGGAATGCGTACCTGCGGTAAAATCAAACCTGTTTGGAAGAGCGAGCGGTGGTGAAATGTTTGGATATCGGAAGCGGCTTGAAGGAATATCAGTTGAATTTAAGAGAGTTGAAGAAACATGCGTACTAGAACTTAAAATGGAAGTCAGCTCTCTCTACATGGTCCCAATATATTTAAACTGTAACCACTGGCTTCGTGACTTTAACAAATTAAGAGATGTACTAAATAGCCTAGCATCAACTGAATTACTACTTATCGGAGATTTTAACGCAAGGATAGGTTTATCTCAAAATAGCTTTGCAAACGAATCTAGTCCGTCTTCTATATATATATATATATATATATATAAAACGTAGCTCAAAGGATAAAGTATGTGTTGCAAAGGGTACCCAAATTCTGGAACTAGCAGATGCCTGGGATTGCAGAGTTTTGAATGGAAGCTGCGAAGGTGATTCCCACGGGGAATTTACTTTTCTGCGGGGAGTTGCATGCTCAGTCATAGATTACAGTTTTATATCGGGAGACTGGAACTTGTACCTTTGTGAATTTCGAGTAGGAATGAAAACGTTTTCAGATCATATGCCCTTGGAGGTTTCGTTTAAGGTTAACGGCAACGCGAATCCAGCAAACACATACCCACTCGTACTATTGCCCAAGTTACGATGGAAAGACGAATTTCAGGACCTTTATAAAGCAAAACTTAATTTAGAACTCGAAAATTTAAAAGAAGCTACTACTCAACCTCGAATTGAGAACCTAACAATGGCAGTTAGAAAAGCCGCTCCATCGAATCCACCATCCAGACCTAGCAGCAAAATGAACAAGCAAAAATGGTTCGACAACGAATGCATGCGAGCGAGGGATGCGTCATTTGCCTTTCTTAGGCTTTTAAGGATGAATGATAACAACTCTTTCAAAGTTCTTTACGCAGCCGCAAACAAAAGTTTTAAGAACCTTTGCAATGCAAAAAAGCTAGCTTTCGACCAACAGAACATTGCGTTACTAAATAGGGCGAGATCATCAGCTGACTTCTGGAAAGCCGCTAAGGTAGTAAACGGAAAAAGAAATTCAATCGCCTCAGGACTTCAAGCAGAGCAACTAAAACAGCACTTTGAAAGCCTTCTCAATGCAGCGCAGATATCACCACCTATCCAATATGCAGCCCCTTTGTACGTTGACGAATTTCTAGATACGCCAATCACTGAATCCGAAATAAAAGTTGTCATCGAGAACTCAAAGAAGAATAAAGCACCTGGAAGCGACCGGATTTCGTTCAAATTTTACAAAAACTGTACAACTGTACACCTTTCAGTACTTACTCAGGAGTTCAACCGAATATTTGAAACTACAGATGTTTCTAACGCCCGTATTATTGACAAATTTGTAAACTAGTTTTTCGACAAAACTAGTTTTAAAGGCATTTCGAGTCTCAAGTTTTGAACAAATCGGTATTATTCACCCGAATTTTGATTCATAAAACTCGAAATTTTAAAACTAGTTTTGCTTAAAACTCGAAATTCTTAAAACTAGAAATAGCTGGTTTTGAGAGCGGCAAAACAAGTTTTAACGCTGTTTCATATTATTCACCTGAAAATAAAACGTGCACGTACTGCACGAGTATTTTTTAGATGAGGACGACAATGATTAGCTCTTCGGTAATAGCATATCTGACAGCGACGAAGAATAGGTCTATGAGACTCAGCGTGCATATATTTGACGCTCATACCCATTGTGCAGCCATGCAGCGGAAAGCGATTATCTTGCTTCATTTTTTGGCGTCAGGAAGCTTCGAACATAATGTTACCGTTGCAGTGTGAGTATCTCAGCCAACCATCAGGTATATTTGCTCAGATAGGCGGGCAGCGATAAAAGCCATCGAAGTTGGTAAAGCAATGCCGCAGGTCTCTAAACGAGATCGCTAACGGATGCGATGTTCCATTGTGCTGGGTTTGAGGACACGGGGACACACAGGGCCACTGCAGAGTGGACGAGCGGGCAAAGTCTGGAGTTTGTCAGTATTTCTATGCAAATAGAGGGGAATTGAATTGGTACTCCAGAATTGATAAAATCCCACCTCGTTGCCGAAGCCAGAAAAATGGCCAATAATAAGTGAATAATATCCACACTTGTCTTTTGTCGAGACATAGCTGGCCTTACCCGGATCTTAAGTGAACAGAAAGACTTCTGTCCAAAAAAAGGAATAATAAGAACTGTAGTAGGAGCCCTCACAAGGCATTGCTTGATAAGCAGACATACAACAAGAATGCGTGTCCCTTCTAATAGGACAGGAAAGGGTCTGCACCGATATGGGTACCTACAGCTTCTTCCTTGAAAACAAGGATATCCTACATGCAAGGTACCTGGGGTCGAATTACGGCATCCGTGATCGAGTAACTCGTCACGAAAAAATGAACATTTTTACGTATTAACGATCATTCCGACGTAATAATGCTCGTTTTTTCGTGACGAGTAACTCAATCACGGATGCCGTAATTCGACCCCTGGTGTTGGTCTGATACTGGCGCTTTTTCGGTACTCTACGTGGTTTCACAATGGACTTAAATTCTGGTCTAAGTGTGCTCCTGCTTAACTTAAGTGGTAAGTGGTTAGTACGTTGGGCTGCTAAGAAAGATGTCACAGATTCGATCTTCGGCAACATCCAAACGTTTTTCACGGCACCACCTCTTGGCAGACAAACCTCTGAGAGTCATGAAAAAGCTCATAAATCCGCTGTTCGGAGTCGGTAATAAAACTGTGGATCCCCCCATTCGTGTGAAAAATATAACACACACAACAAGAAGGGTTGTGATAAGCTCGGCCCTGCCTCTCTACGAGCTGCCGCACCAAATATTTGTTTCTGTTTGTTTAGCGCCAAAAAATTGTCAACAAATGGCTGTCAAATCACATATTTTGACACTATTCGATAAGTTTATATGAAAATATCTATCAAAAAGCGATAAAACTAGTTTTATGCTCACAAAACTAGAAATACGTTTGAAGCCCCAAACTAGTTTTATCACCGAACGTGAATAATACCGATTTTTTTTTAAAACTAGTTTTGGTGTATATTGAATAAATTCGAAGCAAAACTCGTTTTCATGAAAACTAGTTTTATTTCGAATTTCGTGAAATGTAAATAATACGGGCGTAAATGTTTTCAAAACTCAATAATTTTTCCTTTATACAAAAAAGGAGACTACAACAATCCAGCCAATTACCGAGGTATATCTTTTTTAAATACATCCACCAAGTTGTTTGCCGGTGTGCTATTTAATAGAATTACCCAGTGGGTGGAAAATAAGAAGATTCTACGCGAATTCCAAGCTGGTTTTCGGCCAAATTATTCAACTATGGACCAAATATTCGCACTCGTGAACATAGCGGAAATCTATAAGAGGAAGCATAAAAAGTTACATGCCTTTTTCGTAGACTTTCGAGCGGCTTTCGACTCTATAGCGCGTGAAGCTCTGTTTTATAAGCTCTACAGATATGGTATCTCAACCAAGGTTGTTAAAGTATTGAGAGCTATGTATAAAAACAACGTAGCCAGTGTTTGGGATGGAAACAACCTATCAGAGGAATTTAACACAACAATGGGGGTGAAGCAAGGATGCGTGCTGAGTACACTTTTGTTCATCTTATATATAAATGACATAACAGACACGTTAAGGGTGGGATCGAGTTAAACCAAACCAAAATACCAGCTTTTATTTATGCAGATGACATAGTTTTCCTCGCAGATTCGGTGGACACAATGCAGATAATGGTAAGCAGACTCGACGAATACTGTAAAACTTGGAATCTATCAGTTAACCTATCGATGTCTAAGATGATGATATTCAGGGACGAGGGAGGCAGATATTCCCGGAGTGAAAAGTGGAAGTTTCAAGGGGAGCTGATTGAAATTGTGATGGAGTACAAATACCTTGGTGTTTTGATTACGCCTAACCTTAATATGAACAAGCACCTGCAAAGTAAATTAGCCGAAGCGAAAAGGGCAATTTGTTCCGTTTGGGGTAGTTGTATCAACAATAAAACCGCCAGCCATTACTCGAAACAGAAAATATTCCGTGCTACGGAAAACAAGTCGAAGAATCTACAATCAATTTGTAGGTGAAGCCCAGTCGTCGCAATACAGGGCATATTATAGCAAACTGAACTACATTTTACAAAGCAAAACGTATTTCACGGCGAACTACTCAACGGACATGATAAGCAGCATCTTTAAAATTAGAGGTGAACTGATAAATTTGAACTATATGCCGCACCGCCCAGAACTCCCTCTTTTGTGCAACCTTTGTAACCGGAATGAACTAGAGGACGTGTTCCACTTCATCGCTATATGTCCCATCCTTAAAGAATTCCGCTGCAACTTTTTTGGAACACAGGCACTCTCGATGGAAGAAGCAATAAGCATTTCAAACGGTGACCGTGGCTGGGATCGATTATACAAGTACGCGATAACTGCACTACACTAAAGAAGATGTATTATAGAGGAGAACTTCTAAAAATAAATACTTAAAATATTAATCTAGTAGACGGCCTTAGGCCAAACCATATAGACTAAGAATTTCTAATTGTAAAAATATTTTTTTCATGAAATAAAAAGTCAATTAAACTAACTAACACATCTTACACGTGTACATATGTAAAAGTAAGTATGTATGAATGGAAATGGCAAATGCAATCACAGAAGTATATTGTAAAAACTGCATAGAAAGATTCATTTCGAGAAGTTCATCATTAGTTTTAAGCAGTCGGTATTAAGTAAAGAGCAAGGAGCTCCAAAAACTAATTTCAGAACTTGTTGTACTAAAGTACCCACTGAAGCGTAGCGGTGTTTGTTGGCACCATTCTAATTTATTAAACTTTCGGAATCGTATAATTAGTTAAAATTTCGAGAAAAACGGGAGGGAAAATTTGCCATTTGAGTTGATTCCAAGGAAATTTAGCTCGCTGTGTAGTCAATAATTTAAATAGTTTTTTGACATTCTTTTCAAAACAAAGAAGGCCCATCTGCCAAAAATGTAATTTGATCCTTTCTCTATCGCCTCGGTACTGTCTCTGAAGTTGAAAAATAACTATGGTTTAAAGGATCCACAGACGACGTAGTTTTGTTTATACCTCGTATGTATACTTTAATGAAGCATATTAAGTGTAAAGCAAAGGGACACTAAGTTATATCGATCTGCAATTAAATATTCAGCAACGATATAGCAATAAAATCAATAAGAATAAAATGAATAAGTTATGGTGATAATTACTATAATTGGCAAAAAGCAATTAATTTTGCTTTAAATAATAAATATTGCAACGTGCCATTAACTTCATTAACAAATTCTAGGAAAGTGTAATATCTGCCACACTTGTTTTCTGATAGTGGTTTCGCAAAGATGGCATCAACCAGATACGAGCCTATAACCCCGAAATTATTTAAAAATAAGCTGTTTAGTTTCATTGTTAAATCGTTTTTGATCGGTGGTTACGTCATGAGCGAGACGCAAACATTTGAGAGGTGGCATTATTGGCGGAGTGCGTTTAAAACTTTTTCTATTGCCGTTTCTAGTATTTGCGGGGTAGGATTATTGTGATAATATCCTTGCGTCTTAACAGTTTTACAATCTTTCTTAAACCAGGTTATGTCGTTGGCTTCGGCAAGCGTTAACCCACTGTGTTCATCAACAACATGTACTTTCGTGGTCACATCAATTGCATACATTAATATTTTTTTTCGGAGACGAAGTAGGTTGTTTCATTTTGTTAACTTGTATATAATTTAAATTTTTTTTTAAGGACTCGGTCGAATGTTCAACTTTTTGCAAGAGGATATGGAGAAACACATGATAAATGCCGATGAACGTGAAAAGCTGATGCTCGATAAAACCTGCCAATTTATGTTCTTTATTCAGATGTTTGTTTATACACCTTCAATAATGGCAGTAATAATCTGTATACGGATTCGTTTTACAGAATTGTGTTTGATAAGGACTCCATTATTAATTATGCAGTAGTTCGTGTTTTGTAGAAGAATGATTTGAATATTTGTTGAATGTGGTTTATTTCAGACTCAAAATATGGTGAATACACAATCGTTGCTTGTAAAAATGTGTCCTTATAGAGTGATCGATGATGGTTTTTGTCTGGGGTTAGTTTTTCCTCTTTTTGCTACCTTGCTGGGAGCTTTATATGCTCTACTGTGGCCCCTAGCCATTACCAACTTGATGTCATACGTAAATTTGAAATGGCAAATTATGCACAAGAGGATGTCAGAAATGGATGTAAGTATACAGGTAACAAAGGTTCTTATAATTTATTTTAAAACTCTCCGTTTCCACTATTAGAAGGACAAGTAATTTGACGGAATACAGAATGCGATTGCAATTATTCTACTCTACATCTCCCTAGTTTTTAATTGCTAAATCTTTGCCCGAACCAACACAATTTTTTATTTTTATTTTTCTTTTAACCTATGCTTGCAGCTTTTCTTTGTTCTTTGTTTTATTTTCTCCTTTACTCTTTGTATATATTCTGCTTATTAAATTTGTTATTATTATCGTTTGTAATTTTTGTATCTTGTTTTAATTTTTATAAATTTTTTTGCCAAGCTTCACAAATTTATAAGATATTGTATCTTAATGTGTCAGCATATTAATAATAAATGAAATGAAAATAAAAAAAAATATCTAAAGTGATTCTGGAACCGAGTGAAGTCGTAGCCTATTCAAGCCTTGTCAGTGAAAATGATAGACTCAACTATCTTCGTACCAGACTATGTAAATTTTGTATAAGTGAGCAAATTCGCATTCGCTGGTAAGTAAACTTAAATTACAAAACCCTTTGAATAAATGCCAAGTGACAAGTAGTTAAAACGAACTCATGGCTCGTCCACTTATGAACTGATAATTTACCTCAGATATTGATTGCCATCAAATCAATATAATGCTACGAAAAAAAATAAACTGGTCCACGTCTCTTTGATTGATGAGTGCCTTGTTATTTGACCACAATGACATCACTTCACTTCGTTTCATTAAATATTTTCATTAGTAGTACAATACCACTCTGATTTACCTCAGCAATTGGTTCCTTTGAGTAAATATCAATCAATATCATCATCATCATAAATACATATAACAAAAATTTGACTGGGGGGCCAGTCCTGTACTTCCCACCTGGTATTGCGTTATGAAAAAGCGAAAATTATTTCCAAAAACACCACAAGGTGCTTGTTGTCCAGCACACCTTTTTTTAAAGCATTTCTTCAAATATCTCAGCACCCGCTGGACCGATTTTACTCAAAATCTTGAGGCAAATCAAACAAAAAAAAACCGCAAGATCATACGTTGTTCCGTTCTCCAGATATCGAAGGAGAAAAAAATTTTCACACACACACGCACACACAGGCATCACTTCGAAATGGCTCTGTTAAATTCTCGAACTTTTTTTTTTGTGATTGCAATACTTCCCCTAAGGAGGTGGGAAGTAAAAACAGTGGAACCCGATGTGTCTGTACATTGAAGAAAAAGTAATAAAAAAGAAAGGGGGTGGCTAAAAAAGAGTAGTAGAAAACAAATTAGCGATTTTTAGAATTCTTTTCTGTCTGTCTGTTTGTTTGTTCGCGCACATCTCCGAAACTACTGAACGCATTTTCATGTAGTTTTCACAGGTGGACAGAGCATAGCTTAGAGCAGTATGCGCAGCATATACACATTCGGTTCTTGATCGTGTGTTGTTTTTGTTGTACGCAAGTGTAGTTTTATCACTTCTTTTTCTTTGGTTGTATTCGTGCTTCTGTGGATACATTACGTAGTTTATTTGGAATGCTTTCGCAGTTCGTAGTAATTCGATGGGAAGCGGGTGTGTACGATGATTCAGTTGGATGGATCTTTAAATATCTATAAGACTACTGAGCCGATTTCAAGCAGTCAATATTGGAATGGTGACACTTTTTGCTACATTTTATCTTTGAAAGTTCAATAGGAACAGACCATTTCTAGCGACTTTGTGTCGCATAGTGTTGTATTTTCTCGTTTGATAAGTTATTCTGGTAAGTTACATGTTTAATTTCTTTTAATTAGTTCAAAGGCAGGTGGTCGTCGTGGCTTAGTGGTTAGTGCGTTGGACTGCTAAGCGAGAGATACAGGTTCGATTCTCAAAAAAACCACCAAAAGTTTTTTCGCGGCACCACCTCTTCGCAGGCATGACAAACCTGCAAGAGTACAATCTGTCACGAAAAGCTTCTCAATTCGCCGTTCGGAGTCGGCATTAAACTGTAGGTCCCTTCCATTCGTGCGAAGAATATAACACGCACAACATGAATGGTTGTGAGAAGCTAGGCCTTGGCTCTCCATGAGATGTCGTGCCAAATTACATACATACAGTTCAAAGGCAGATATTGATCAGTATGGACTTGTCGTCGAATCTGCGGGAGAAACAGGGGGGTACAACCCAGGATGATACTATGGCTTTATAAACTGATCGTCAGACCAATGATTACATATAGAGGAGGACACTTATCCTTGCTTGAAACATTTGAGCAAGACATAATCTTCAGCATTCCTCCAGACGACATGCTACCCGAATACTGCTTCAACAAAAATGTCTCAATAGTTATCCCATCTAGGGAGGACTGGGAAAACCACAAACCCCAAACGTTACCTTATGACCTCGTCTGGTATACGGACGGATCCAAAATGGAAACAGGAACTGGTTCCGCAATTTTTGCAGAATCATCAGGTGCGAACTTTTCAGTCAGCGTTGGTGAATTCGCGTCCATATTCCAAGCCGAGGTCTTTGCCATTAATCAATGCGTGAGACTGAATCAGTCCACTCACACTTTGGGGAAAATCATATTCATCTTTTCAGACAGTCAAACTACCCTAATAGCGCTCGACTCGCCTGTAATTAAATCTAAACTAATCCTAAAACCCGCAAAATAATTTCGGACCTCGATAGGAATAACATGGTCATTCTTCACTGGATTCCTGCACACAGTGGATTCGCGGGTAACGAAAGAGCAGACTCACTGGCGAAAGACGGTGCGTCAACAAAACTCGTTGGACCCGAACCCTTCTGTGGGGTAGGCAAATCACTCTTCGCGAGACACGCAAAGGGTCTTTGCATACAAGAATCTAGAGAAGCCTGGCTCAATACACCAGGACAAGCATGTTCAAAATTGCTATTCCCGGAACCGTTACAAAGAAAATCAAACTTCATTGTGAATCTCGATAGGAGTAACCTTAGAGCACTAGTTGGACTTTTTAACGGAATGCCTAACTCTTTTTCGACTCAGAAAAATAAGATGTACTAGGCGGTGAATTTGTCTCTACTGAACAACTTGCTGCCATCCATCCACCCAGAGAAGTTTATTAACTTCCTGATATGTTCTGGAGTGAAACAATTTATCTGGGAACAGTAGGGAAGGCACAATAGGATTCGTTAGAAACCGCACTGCCAAGGGCTGTTTAGCTCTCCCGTACAATAATATTAATAATAATGGGCTTCAGACGGAGGTTCTGTAGCGGATACCATCATCACTAAAAATATACCAACCGTTCTGAGTAAAATGGATACTTGAACCGAAGAAAGATTCCTGTGAATGCTGGTATTATTCAGGCGAAGGCGCAGAGTATAGTTGATTCCTTCAAAGGACCGGATGAAAATTTTACTTTTAAAGCCAGCCAAGGATGGTTTGACAAATTTAAAAATAGGTATCAATAGGTATAGGTATAATATCAAGTTAAATGGGAAATCCGCAAGTGCAGACATTGAAGCAACAACTTCGTTTCCAAGTAAACTGAAAGCATTAATTGAAGGTCAATATAGTTCTAAGCAAGTTTTCAATGTGAATGGAACTCGGTTGTACTGGAAACGATTACCGACAATAACTTTTGTTTCCAGAGACGTAAGACAATTCACATCAACAAGATAGCCAATAAAGCCAATTCGATTCTTGGCTGGGTAAAAAGAGAATCAAGGCAGTTTAGTGACCCATGTGTCACCAAACAGTTATTTATTACATTTGTGAGGCCCATACTGGAATATGCTTGTCAGGTATGGTCACCTCTTTACAACTGCCATAAAATAAGTCTTGAGCAAATCCAAAAAAAGTTCCTAAGTTTTGCTCTGAGAGGAATAGGCTGTCAAAACCCTTATAATCTTCCCTCTTACAATAGTCGACTTATGCTAATTGACATGCCAAGTCTTGAATATAGAAGGTCATATCTATGTTTGACTTTTATTTCAAAGCTTATTGACGACGCCTCGTACCTTTTGTCTTGTATAAACTTTAATGTTCCACAAAGGAATCTAAGATTCTATTTTTATTGCCCACTATCGTACCAATTATAAACGAGATTCTCCCTTAAATTATATGTTCAATCTATATAACAAATACTCTAATCTTCTAAATTCTAATGTTAATGTTTCAAGCACTTCTTTTAAAACTAATTTCTGTTCTCTGTTAAATAATTCTGTACGCTAGACAGTTAGCATGATGAATAAATAAATAAATAAAAGTAAGCGCAGTTCCAGGTGGAAATGCAGTCGGTGACTTTAAACTTAACCCAAGGGCTTTAATAAATATAGAAAAAAAAGGAGTCTTCCGGGAATTTGGACATCAATCAAAAATATCTGGATGGCTCCATCAATCTTTACTGATTGGTTCGCGACTAAGGACTACTGCTCTAAAAATAATCTCTCGAAATGGATTCTGTCCTCACTTTCTTGATGATATTGATGAAAATGTTTAAGTGCATTTTCTATCTGCGAATACTACATTGATACTTCAACCCATGGACCAAGGAGTAATTGCTTCTTTTAATGCGTATTATTTGTTCAGTTCTTGGTTTGATATTTGAATACCTATATTGTATTAGACTTAAGGAATGCGCTCAATAGTAATACAATCATTTGTGTGAATATGACATTACTAGCTGTACCCGCGACTTCGTCCGCGTTGACCTAAAATTTCTTGCCGTTAAGCTTGACTCGCGAATACGTTGATGTGGCATAGCTTACAGATAATGTGAAGATTGTTTTTTTTTTTTTTTTTTAAAAGGTGGAAAGCGTCGAAAGCCTAAGTGCGGGATTATAACCCGAACTAAGACCACCTCTGCCACCAACATATATTCAGTTTCCCTTTCCAGGTGTGTCAGCTCTACGAACATGCTTTTGGCAAATATGCAAACTGCACTCCACTTTATCTATATCTCCCGTTGAGTATAGAACCGTGGTCACTGGAAGATCATATGCCCCACGTCTTAAACTGTGTCTTTCTACCACTCCCATCAACATCAAGGTCACGTGAGTTGTGATATCAAAACAGCGCACCCGCGCTAATTGTGTCTTGATAGGACTTTACCAGGCAATCACTTCTATTTAACTACCTCTACTGTGTCTGCGCAGCACGGGTAAAGTGGAGAGTCAGCGTTATTGAACCGATCGATTTGATTGGAAATAGCAATGTCTCGTTAAGACCCGTGTAACGTAGAAGTCTATTTCTCCATGCTTGTGCCTTGTCCAAGTTTCAGTAATAAGGATAAGGATCGGCCTTTGGTTGACAGGTTCCAACTCTGCTGCCATTCTCTCAGGCTCCTTTCGTCATGCGCTAGTTTACTTTCCTTCCAGGTCTATCACAAAATTGCGACTTTATTTCTCTTTCCTGACACTTTGTACTTTACTGTAGTACATCCCGATACACTGCACTACCGTCATTTAAAATTAAGCTTTTAGATAAAACTCTTTTAAATTGAAAGGGCAAATTGTTAAGTGTTATAGGAATGCGAGGAATTAGTGCGCTCTCTCCTTTGGCTGTTCCGGTGAGAATTGTAGCCTTGATCACATTTCTCTCCAACTCTGCGATGCACAGCCTGGTACTATTGCATAGTCTTATCAGCAAAACAGCAAAACCGAAGCACCAGTTTATGAGACGGCACTCCGGATATCTCTAAGAAGTTTAAAAACCCTGCTATTTAGGTCATAGCGTCGTTTGCGGACATGATCTACTTCATATTCTCGAAGCGTTGCCAGATGAACATACTTGGAGCAGAAAAAAATGTAATACCTCGCCTCAATTGTAAAATCGCAGGATGACTCTCGAATAATACTCGTACTTCCTACTACTACGCCAATATTCAGCTAAGATCGTAAACTGTTTCAATGGGTCTTAAACAAAACCAAGCTGAAACTTACCCACCTCACTCATCACACTTTCATTATTTTCATGTCCTTATGAATTCCTCCCATAGCGTGGAATAACATGAGATCCATCCAAATACCTAACATAGGCAAAAAAAAAAAACAAGATTAGTAATTTGCTCTTTATTTACATACCCTACGTAATTTTTAGGTGGATTTCGAAGAAATACCAACTATTGCAGAGGTCCTCATGACGCAACTTTCCAAAAATTTGACCAAGACCTCTATAGTAAACACCAAAACCATGGTCCAATGCCAATGCAATTTTTTTTAATTAGCATTGATTTTTTCAATGCTAATGAAAGTGCGGTAATGATTAAGGAAAATTATTTTCATTGAATGATAAGGCATTGAGGCACTTCGTATTATTTTTTCACTTTACTACCCCGGATAATAGTAAAGTTATATTGGTCATCACCGACCGCCCTACATTTTATGGTTATTGCCCGAAGAACACATGCAGGTATAGAAAAACCCAAAAATAACCCTAATGGTGCATTTTATTTTTACTTCCCACCTCCATAGGGGAAGTATTGCAATGCAATCACCCAAAAAAAAAAGTTCGAGTTTTTAACACAGATTCACATTACGATGCCCTAGAAGCCATTTCCACCCATTTTCGAAGTGATGTCTGTGTGTGCGTGTGTGTGTGACAATTTTTTTCTCCTTCGATATCTGGAGAACGGAACAACGTACGATCTTGCGGTTTTTTTTGTTTGATTTTTCTCAATGAAACTTAGAGCTGATTTTGAGCAAAATCGGTCCAGCTGTTTTTTCGTAGAAAAAAAAGACGTTGTTGAAAATGTTCGTAGAAATTAATTATATTTTTATGTACTAAGTTTAACAATGTTTTTTATGGGTTTTAATTTTTGTACATCTGTACACTATTGATATTGAAAGAACAATGAAAATAATGAACTAGATATTTGACATTTGAACAAACAATGACTTTTCACAACAATGCCCCCTGCAAGGGTCAGTAGTGCCAAAAAAAAACAATATATTTAATGAAATTGCAGTAAATGCTTACACAAAAAAAGACACAAGATTGAAGTTGACGAACACCAGCGGATGCTGAGATATTTGAAGAAATGCTTTAAAAAAGCTGTGCTGGACAACAAACACGTTGTGGTGTTATTGGAAATAATTTCCGCTTTTACACAACGCAGTACCAGGTGGGAAGTAAAGGACTGGCCCCCCCAGTCAAATTTTTTTTCATACTCTTCATTGGCATTGGCAAATGGTAATGCAAATTTCATAGAAATTTTTCAATGGTAATGAAAAAAGAATGTAATTAGCATTGAGTTACTCAATGCTAATGAAATTTTTTTTCATTGGCATAACTTCAATTCAATGCTAATGCTATTTGTAATTTCATTGAGCAAGTAATGCATTACTCCCATCTCTGCTAAATGCATGTTTCCTAAAGAAATATGAATTTCTCCTCCTCCTCTCCTGGACATAGACTATCTACTCACGAAGTTTCATCAAAATCCGTCCAGCCGTTTAAGCGTTACGGAGGAACAAACATCCAAACAACCAAACTTTCACATTTATAATATTAGTAGGATACATGACTCAATTTTAGTAAAAATGCTCTGCAGGACAAATAAAAATTCACGTGACGATATGCCCCAATAAAGCAGCTGGTGCTTCGTTTCGTTTCTGTCCTTTTAATTTTTCCCAGCTTTCCTGATCATCCGGCATCCCAATTAATCGAAATCCACTGTTATTGGATGTGTTTCTTTCTTTTTCTTTCAGGTTTATGAAACAACTACAGAATTTGATACACATCCCGGTATTTACAGATTTTATTATTTATTCGATTATACTGTGCTATGTTCTTTACGAGATAGGTACTGGAGTGAGTTCTGAAAATTCAAAATTTTATATTTTGTTTGTTCAATGAATATTTCATTTTAGAATCACTCGAAAGCAAATATAGCATTTTTGGCCTTGTTTGTATTCGTTGTACTTATAATCGTGTGGCATTTTTTCATTTCATTTTTAACGCATTTTTATTATTATAATTCACTAAATCTTACATGCTAGACAAAAAACGCTTAAAACTAGCTTAATTAACTTAACTATCTTACTCTAACTTACTGGCCCTACACGGGCACTCTAAGCTAAACTTAATTCTTATTCTATGTCTTTCGACGTTACCTAACTTACTTTAATTATAAAATCTAAGGACTTAACTATTGAAAGAATAAGAAAATGAGTTTTTTGGGAAAAAAACTTAGTAGATGAACCTTTTTTATATTTTTCCTTAAACTAAATAAAATTAAAACTTAAAACTAACTTAAAATAAACCTTAACTTATCTTAACTAACTACGTAATCAAATACGTACTTTTTTTTGGTTTTTTGATTTTTATTGTTTTTTTTTGGATTTTGCGCTGTGCTTTTTTTTTTTTTTTTTTGTGATTTTTGGTTTTTTATTATTTTTTTTGTATTTTTGCGCTGTGTTTTGCTTTTTAAATTAAATCTACCTTAAACCTACTCTTAAACTATGTAAGCCGGCCATGGCCAGCTTTGCCCACCTTTGTGAGCTACCCCGGATCGAGAGGGTCCGACGAGGGAGTTCCCTCTCTTTCTGACAGCCACCAAAAAGTCTGGTGCTGCCGTCCAACATCCCTAATGTCGCGCTCCGATACCGATCTACTAAACCGGAGGCGCTCCTCAGTGCTCTGAGCGACGTCTCGACCGTAGCTGAGCCGCCTATCCACAGTTGTCCGGGCAACATGGAAGATTAGCGGGACCGCCGATCTATCCTGGATCAGACCTTCCTGATCGAAGTACAGAAAAGCCTCTGGGGGGACGAAGCCGTTAAGGCGCACCCTCTCGTGGTACAAAGGATTGGGGTAGTAAGCCCCAGAGATCAAGTTATTGACCAAGTTCATTGCTCTTGCAATGTGCCCTCGAGTAAGCTTCACAAGGAAATTGTCCACTCTGATTAGATCCGCCTTGTTGTAGAGGACCTCATTGGAATAGAATTTTCTGTACTCAGACTCTGGTGTTCTGTATAAGCGAAGGCAAGGCCTAAGGCAAGCCCTCTCAAACACCCGAATCCTTTCCATCAAGCTTGCCCGCACGTTGAACCACACGGGACAACCATATGTAAGCATTGGTCGGATTAGGGCCGTATAGCAGATTACCTTCACCCTCGCATCGAGTTGGCTGTTGTAAAACAGTCTCTTTGTAAGGGCAAAAGCAACTCGGGCTCTGGCCAGAGCAGCATCTACATGTTTGTTAAAATATAGATATTGGTCTAGCCAGATCCCAAGGTATCTGACTACACTTCGACTCACTAATGGTCGCCCGTGTTGTCCCATGATTGCGAACTTTCGCCAATTCTTTCTGGTATCCCTAGAGGCCCCAGACAACGTCGTCCTAAACAGAATGGTTTCCGACTTCTGAAAGTTGATCTTCAACTTCCAGTCATCGCAATATAGCTGAATCTTATCGAAGTCATGCTGCAAAAGAGTGACAATGACCTCGATCTTTGGACCTGATCTGTACGCAACCAAGTCGTCTGCATACGCAATAGCATGATGAAGAGAACCTACGAGATCGCTCGTGTAAATGTTGAAGAGGACCGGCGAATTTACTGCACCTTGTTGCAGACCATTTATAACTTCGAATGTACCAGCAGAAGTCACATTGCCATTTTTCACAATGAACCGTCTACTGGTCAGCATGTTACATAGCATGTACTGCAGTGGTTTGCTTATACCCAACCTGCTCAACTTGTAAAAGAGCCCCTCTAACCATACGGTGTCGAAGGCCTTCTCCAAATCAACCAGGCAGGCACCCGTGCATTGGTTCTTGCATTTGTTCCATTGGATATCAGATACCAGTTTAGACGCGGCGTGTATTGTATCATGCCCCGCCTTAAAACCGAATTGATTATCAGGAATTATTTTATTGTCCTCAACCCACTTAGCCAAGGCTCTATGGACCACTTTTTCGAATACTTTGCTGATCTTCGGCAAGAGACTTATTGACCGGAGATTCCCCGGATTGGAGCTATCTTTATCCCTTTTGGGAATAGCGTGAACCACCGCTGTTTTCCAATGCGCTGGATAATGTGCATTATTCAGCGCATTGTTAAACAGGGTGGTATAAATGTCCACCACTACTAGGGGGAGATGTCGAAGCACAATGTTCGATATTCCATAGATTCCCTCTGATTTCTTCCTTCTAAGTGAGTCGAAGATCGTTTGGAGTTCGACCTTTGATATGAACGGGGGATGAACCCTTTCGTTGGCGACGACATTATTTGCCATGTTATCGTCATTGAACTCGGTGAAACCGGTGTTCTCAGATCGCCAGTTCTGTATATCACTTCGAAGGTAGTGGTTGTGCACAAGGACGCGATTCTCCAGGTCGTGGTTCGGGCGAATGCTAGCATTCACCTTATACACTTCCTGGAAAGTCGCTCCTATGACTTCCACTTTCTCCTGCGGATCCTCGACCACAAAGAAGTTGTCATCATCGACTGCATTCCCTGGATCTATGCCTGCTGTAATCAGTACTTGTTCATTGTTCGTCGTTCGGGGGATCTTAAGACATGGCAAGTCGCTAATGTTTTTCCTCCGAAATATTTTATTTATTTGCGGGAACATACTCGGGTTGTTGGATTTTACAGCCTGAATTCTGTTGTTCCAGTGCAAGTTTACAGAAAGTCTGTAGTTTTCTTTAATTAACTGTTGGACGTTTTTGATCAACGACTTGAGTTGCCTTATCTCCGAGTTTTGTCTGTCAGTAAACCGTCTGTACAAGGTTTAAAGTCTCGACAGCAGCCTACTTGTATGTTCGTGGAGTGCGTCAGTTGTTGTATTGCGGAATGTGTCAACGTTGTTAGTATGTTGGTACCGAGGTATCGTACTGTCCATCGTTCGTTTGATTGTCACGTCGAGGTCTTTTAGATACCTATCAATCTCTTCGTTTGACAGGTTCCTATTGGTCGGTGGGTAGAGCGAGTTCGAAGAGAGTGCTCTTGTCAGTACTCTGGAGAAGCGTGTCCAACGCGTCCTACTGTAATTGTAGGTGTATGCTGGAACATACTCCTCCAATTCCGCAATTTCGTTAGGAATCCTAATGGCGGCACTAAATCCGCAATGGTCACTGTCATACACAAATGTGTGTAGACAGTTTATCGTTTGTTGGTTCGTGTCGGTCAGTTGTAGCCGTGAGTCGTACAGCAAAAGATCCATATAGGAACCGCTTCTGGGAAAAGACGCACTATCTGTAGCTTTCAAATCGAATCTATACTCGACACTGTGCAGACCCCACCAATTGAATAGTGAGTTCCCCCTAGCATTTGGTATATTATTTCCCCAATCTCTGTGTTTGGCGTTCAAATCTCCGGCCAAGAGGTAATAATTCTCCGGCGACTCCAGTCTAAGACATCGAAAAAGTGTCTCGAGCTCTGAAATAAATAAGTTGGATTGAGTAGCTTCAGGTGCATAGACCGAGACCATGTATATCTTCTTTCCACTACGGAGAGAGATGCGCACGATGCACGCTTCCAGAACCTGGAACCTTCGCACTTCACCGCTGTACACTACCCTATGTTTCAAGCCTTTCCGAATGAAGATCGCAACACCTCCTCCTCGTATGGAGTTGGGTCGGTTTCTTCTCACAATTTTATAATCTGTGTGCCTCAGCTTATGTTTCTGAGTTAGCTTAGTTTCGCTAACCAGAAGTACATCAGGGCATCGGTCTTGTAGCAATTTATAAAGAACAGCTCTTCGTTCGATCCTTATCAGTGAATTTACATTCACCGCGAGGATCCTTAAGGGAATCTCATCGGGCGTATCCATTACGACTGGAGGTGCGCTAGGCCCGGCAGAAGCGCGTAGATCTGGTCCACCCGCGTCGCCTGCTCTTGTATCTGACTTTACAGTTGGCCCATCTGCCCTTGAATAGAGAGCAAGATAGCCATCAAGTCACCCACAGCCGCAGGTGCTTTAGGCGCGGGGGCCTGTGTAGCAACCTTTGGCTGGTGTTGTTGTACCGTGTTTCCCCGACCTGCCGCCATTTGGGCGTAGGTTGTATGGGAAGTAACGGCTTGAGATGGAGTGAGAGCGGGAGCGGGTGAACGTTTCACCACAGTTTTCTGCTGGCGAGCCAGGTTTGATTTTTTTATGTCTTGGTACTTAGGACAACCCCGATAGTTAGCGGTGTGTCCCGAGTTCCTGCATAATGCACACACGAGTTGGCCCTAATCCAAAGCGCCATCCTTACCCAGAGTACAATCTTCTGCTTTGTGGTCCTAACCACACTTCACACATCGAGGCTGCATTTCGCAGTTCGACGCCGCGTGTCCGAACCTTTGGCAGCGAACACATTGAAAAATGTTGTCGCTCCTATTTAATTTTTCCCAGGTAACAACCTGGTAGTCTAGGACTCGGATCTTCCTTAGACCATCTAGTTTGCTTTTGGGGGACAGCTGTACCAGGAAGAACGGTAATTTCCGCTTCTCCCTTTTGGCCCTTGCTGTGATAAATGGCTTGACCCCTACGAACTTGAGATCGTCGGTATTCAACAGTTTGAGCATCTGAAGGAGCTCCTCAGGGTCAGTAGACGGTTCTATTCCCCTTAGTAGCATGGTTTGCAACTTCCCCCTTCGGGGTAAAGGAGAAGAACTCCATCGTCGTGTCCCTCAATAGATCTTTTACTTTTTTATACTGATCCACTGTGTTACAGTGGATAGGATGCCTATCTTCACTCAGTCTCTTAACATAGAAAGTATTACCAATGGCCGACTTACACAGTTCTATAGTGTCCCTCAACTCAATTTTATACGTATTTATTGGAGGCACCCTCTGCTTTGCTGCCTTCTGCTGTTGTTGCTGCTGCTGCGATTGCTGTTGTTGTTTCTGCTGTTGTTGTTGTTGTTTTTGTTGCTGCTGTTGTTTTTCCAGCTGTGGTTGCTGCTTTGGCAGCTTTGACTGCTGGTGTTGTTGTTGCTGCTGCTTTGGCAGCTGTTGTTGTTGCCGTTGCTTAGGGAGTTGCTGTTGCTGCTGTTGTTGTTGGCGTTGGAGCATCAGCTGACGCTCCTTTTCCCTTCGTGCGCTCTGCTTGGCTTTGATGGCCAGAATCCTCTGCTGTAGCTGTCTGATGCTACTACTAAGGGATTCCAGCTCATCATCCTCATCGTCAGACTCTGAGGCCGCGAGGGAGGCAAAGCTGTTTTCTCCCATGTACAATCCTTCCCCACCGTCGGAGACGTATGGGTACTCCTCGTGTTGCTGTAGTTGTTGCTGCATCCTAGCTGCTGCCGACGTTGATGGCGCCCCCTCCCTCACTTCCACCGGCAGCTTTTCAGTCGAAGCTGATAGGGAGGGGCGCTTTACAAGGTTGGGAGTCGGCCTTAACTTCCTCCTTCTTTTCGAGGCACCTTCAGACGCCCCTGTAACTATATGGCCTGATGTGCCAGCCACATCTGCTGACGTCACCGAAACATCGATTGTTTTTAATTTGCTGGTCCCGCTACTGAGAGCGCGGACCGCTCACTTTTGTCCATCACGTGATTAATTTTGCACACGAAACACTTCAGTTTTTAATTTCAAATTAAAAATTGAAAAAAAGTAATAGGTTTTTTCCGGGTTCGAGCCCAAGTTCCGTGACCTACGGTCCACTACCACTTGCTATGCGCCAAGCCGGCCCTTAATACACAATTGTCTAAACCCGGTACACTTATTTTACCACTGATTTGCTAATAGCCGAAACACGTCTCAACACCGCGGGGGTCTGTGCAGAGATAAGTCATAACTAGATATCCGACTTTTCAGGCTACTTTCCATTGCCTACAAGTTGTTTTCCAATAAAACTCGGCAATTCACATATACTGTCTCATTTTCTTTACAAATGTGAGTAAATTCCCGAGTTCCACCTCTATTACCCCTCAAACTCCCGAGTTTCACCTAAAATACCCCTCTAATTGCCGAGTTTCACCAAGAAAATCCCGAGTTTAATGTCAATTTACGATTTATTGGAAATAGTTGGCGGAGCTTGTTCAAAAACATTTCTTTTTGTTTTAAATATTTGAGTTTAACGGAAATTTTTAAATCGAAACGTATATGCATTTTTATGAGTTGTTATGCTTCTAAAAAGGATATTTTGAAACAGTTAACAGTATATTGAAATAGTTCAACAATTTTTGCATTGTAAAAGCTATTTAAATGACAATTTTTTGTTTAGATTTTTTTTGGTTTGAGTTTCTTTTTGTCTTTTTTTATAACGGAAACGTTTAAAATAGGCTTTAACATATTTTTTAAGCAACCAAAACCATGTATTTTTCGTGTTTATAGACAATTTTCGGCAATTCATATTTTTCATACTCTTTTAAATCTCGCAATCCTACTTTTCAGTCGGAATAATTGTACACGAAACATTATATTGCATTTATATACTATAAAACTGACTATTATTGCAAAAATTGCAACTTAATTGTTAAAAAGTAATCAATATTAAAAATTCGCTGACTGGAATATTAAATTTGTTGATGGGAATATTAATTCATTTCGAATTGCTATACTTTACGAACATGAACAGCTGATTTTTTAATTAAATCTTGTGAGGGGAAATTGAAATGTCACAATATTTAGCTTGCAAATATTGAAATTTAATAATTTGAGAGTTTTGTGAATTCGGCAGTCTAAATTGACTAATTTTGCATGCAGAAAAAATACGTTCTAACTAGCAAGGGTTGCAGTTACATAAAAAGCCCAAAAATATAAATCATGTAAGAGTTTTGAAGAAAACAAAAATATTCAATTTGAATGATTTTTGCACTGCAAATTCAAATTTTTTGACAAATGTCAAAATGGGAGAAATCCACCGCGTCGTTTTTAGAGGAACCATGTAAATTGTTATTGCTTTTGCTCACACGTATTCACAGACACGAGATTTTGACAAGAAAAACCAAGATGGTGTTACAACAAAAGCAATGTAAACAAATGGGTATCGCGGGGCTAGAAGGACGGAAGTCGAATATCTCTTTATTACTTGATCTCTGGGTCTGTGAACGACTGTATAATCGTGTGGCTTTACAACTGGAATGGTACTTTGGTGAGCGAAAATGTAAGTCAATAAAATACGTATTTCATATTTTAAATGTAAAAAACTTAAGATTTGCAAATTTACTGGCGTAAACGGGGACTGCAATAGCTCTCGTGTGGTATGGCCTAGAAATGCGGGGCAGCTCTTTGCGACTGGCAAACTGGGGTGATTGTTACTCTTTTATGTGGATTGCGAAGAAATACTACCTATTGCAGAGCTCATGACGCGACTTTCAAAAAATTTTAATAAAACTTTTCAAGACCTTTATCTTTAACACCAAAACCATGGTATATACATGCAATATAACGGACTCTTGTCCACACGATAAGGCCGCAGTTCTTAACCGAATTGAATGAAACTTTGTGCACATGTTTATATGGTGAATAGGTCGGCTAAATTCGTCGATAGGCTTGATCGGTTGAGAGGGGGACGTGTCAGGCCTTTTTCTATTTTTCAACTTACGCATTGATAAGCATTTTGCTACTTTTTTTACTCGTATGACAATGGTCCGCAATTCTGAGTCCGGCATCTTAAAATTCTTTAAATTGCTCCGATTTCGTTGAAATTGAAAATGTATACTCGTTTATGGGTAACTAGCTGTACCCGCGACTTCATCCGCGTGGATCTTAAAATTTCTTGCCGGTTGTCTTTGCCGGCTACAATGGTCATGTTTTTTGTTTTTTTTTTAAAGAAAGGTGGAAAGCATCGAAAGCCTGAGTGTGGGACTTCAACCCCAACTAAAACCACCTCTGCCTCGAACCCCTAGTCCGCACGTTACTACCGTTAAGCATTTCGTCATAAGGAGTGGGGTTTTCAGCCGTAGCTCACTTCATGTCTGGTCATGTACATAAGTGAAAAATTAGGAATATGTGTCTTATAATACCGTAAATGGGTTTATGTGCGCTTCTGAGTGTTCATTTGTCAGTGTAAATGCATTTGAGCTGTATAGGTTCTTTGTAGATGCTTGCTAGGTTGGCTTTAACCGCTCGCACATTTCATGAGTATGATAGGTTTATCACAAAATTGCGACTTTATTTCCCTCGCTTGACCTTTTGTACTTTACTGTAGTACATCCCGATACACTATATTATAGGATTTGTCTTGTTCAGCAAAAACATGCAAAGCTTGGGCACTTGATACTGGGGAGCAGGCAACGTACAGCTGTCCATGAGAAAAGCATGGAGTACCCAAATGTAGTCCAGCAACTTTCAGTGTTTGCCCTTGTGACTTATACATCGTCGTAGAAAACGCGACTTTTAGCGGAAACTGTAGTCTTTTGAATTGAAAGGGTAAATTGTTGGGTATAATAGGGATGCGAGGAATAAGTACGCTCTCTCCTTTGGCCGCTCCGGTGAGAATTGTGGCCTTGATCACATTTCTTTCCAACTCTGTGATGCGCAGCCTGGTACCATTGCATAGTCTCGGAGCATCAAGGTTACGCGTCAGCAGAACTGGAACACCAACTTTCAGCTCCAGTTTATGAGATGGCACCCCGGATAATTCCAAGGAGTTCAAAAACTCTACTGGGTAAGTAGTAGTGTCGTTGGCGGACATGACTGTGTCAATGGAAGCGTATACAGTTGTGTCGCCGGATATCTTTTCTAAACATTTTTTATTAATTTGAGCAACTGACTCATTCTTTGGCGCCAGTATAGTCCTCTCACACAACCACTCTTCGTTGTCGATATTCTGTTGTAAGCTCGGAAAAACATTAGCAATAAGCTAATCTTCCGAACCAACAACATGACCCAAGTCTTTGGTGAAGGAAATCTTCCCGTCGTCATCTGTGTCTATGCGACCCTCTCCAATTTGTAGTAGCCTACTCGCATAGGCTCCAGACTCTAAGTCATTAAAAAGCTGGGCACGCATGATAAATGTGAGGGGAAACTTCTCTACCCTAGCCCATAGTGGCGACGCTTTGAGACACGCGTTAATTTCATCCGCTGGAGTTCCTCTCTCAATAACAGGTAGGGTCTGCCTGAAATCTCCTGCAAGTAAAACGACCACACCACCCATCAAAGCACGGTTCTCGCGAATGTCTTGTTGGCTGCGGTTTAGCGCTTAGACTGCGCGTTTGTGTGACATTGTACACTCGCCCCACACAATAAGTTTGCACTGCTGTAGAAGGGTGCCGCGGTTGCTGCTCTTGCTTATATTGCATGTAGGAGTCTCTTCACTCGCAAGATTAAGCGGTAATTTGAAAACCGAATGCGCAGTTCGTCCACCGCTTAGCAACGTTGCAGCAATGCCCGAGGAAGCTACAGCTAGCGCTATATTCCTGTCTTTGCGAAGCTGTGACAAAAGCAAATTGAGCAAAAATGTTTTGCCTGTACCGCCTGGGGCGTCAAGAAAGTAAAGCCCCCCTTCACCGCTTTCGATGCGTCGCAATATTTTGTTGAAGATTTCTCTCTGCTCAGGCAATAAACGTGGCACCGTTTCACTAATGTATGCTTCTAAAGTTGCGCTGTCGTATGTGAGCTCGGCAAGTTTTTTTCCGATTATTGAAATTATTTTATCATAAATTATTTTCATTTTATAAAATCTCCATTATCCTGATCAGTTCCTTGGTACCTATGCGAGAAATCTTCTGACGGAGCTTGTTTGTATTTTTCCCACAACTGAAGAGGGTTGGACAATCCGCTAGTGCTAATTAGAATAGTAAATAATTCTCAACCCCATCTTATCACATGCTTCCCTGAACATAGCCTGCACTTGCCCATCGATGGTTCTAAGTTCATGGAAGCTAGTTGGTCCACGCACGTGGTTGAGCAACATGCGCAGGCAGTAGCACTCAAAGTTGCTAACGTGCACCGTGTATACCCGTCCAAGTGCATCTCCAGCTTTCACTCCTGGCCAGTTCTCGACAGGTGTCCCTTGTACACGGCGCTTCCACTCCTTTCTTGAAGCGTTCCACGTATAGTACCGGGGAGCTTCGACGTAGAGTAAAGTTTTTGCGAAAGCATCATTTTGACATATTTCAAAAAAGCCCGTCAATGTCGTCTTAGGAGCAGTTGCTACTCTTTCGCGAAAATTATGCTCTGTGAAGTAAACGCGCTGACCATTGGGCAGGTGCACCGTTAAGTGTGTCACCGTTGGGTGCCTCTCGTGTAGGGGCAAACCCAAGAGCCTCCATACCGCTTCATTGCTACTAACATAGCGGCCCTTTCTAAAAGTTTGCACTTCGTCTCTGGGATCTATATTGTCGCCTCCCTGTTCTCTCACCGTGAAAATTGCTTGGTCGTTACCTTTATTGATATACTTGCATATATATTTGATTGCCTGCACGGAGCTACAAAATTCCACATTTATATGCGCGTTACAAATTTTTGAGAGTAGGGGAGAATAAGGTACAACCCAGCTGTTGTCGACAAAGTTGGCTCCGGAGCTCCGCGGATCCGAATGGTAGTAGTACGCCCTCCATCCTCTGGTGATCTACGTCTGTACAGAGGTTAACCTTTTTCATTGGTCAGAGTGTCTTTCAATGGCGCCCGGGGATACTTTTTAGTGCACTTTCCGTCTTTCATACACGGAGACGATGCATTTTCTGCACCGCAGGGTCCGTGGATCATGTTCTTTACAACGGTGTCGTGAAGCTTTTTGTCGGTAGACATGTCTGGAATCTCAGCACTTATAAAACTATCAATTTGATTGAAGGGTAATTTTTCTTTCAGCCAGAGTAAAATGTGAACATGAGGCAATCCTCGCTTTTGCCATTCTATGGAATACATAAAGCATTGTGTTTCACCAAAAATTTTTCCTTTTGTGAGGAGTGCTACTAAATTTTGCACCTTAATTTTGAAAATTCGGGCTATGAGATCATGTCTGTCGGCTGCGTTTTGGCCAGGCATAAGCTCTACCGCAATTGCAGGCCAGGCAGGGTTGCATGTAAATGTGATGAAGAAATCAGGTCGTCCGTAGTTACGGACGTAAGCGAATGCATCCTGCGTATACTCGTGGAGGTAACGTGGGCTGTTTACAAATGATGATGGAAGAATCACCATTTGCCCTAAATTGTTAGGATTAACGTTACCATCGTTTCTTACTGCATCTTGTAAGTGCATGTAGTTTTCTGCTCGCAACTTGTTCTGATTTAAAGATATATATCTCAGGTGCTCACTTTCCACCTTCACATACATATCTACTAAGAACTGATGAAGTAGTTGCCTACAACGCAGCAGCAGATTAAAATCATCATTACGCACCATGATGAGAAATGCGTAGTAATCCATACAGGATACCTTTTTGTTTGGAATGGGTCGGCCTGTTACAGGATTTATTTGGGGAATATCAAAGTGATACCCTTCCTGCTCTTTCCAAAAAATGATTGGATACTCGAGAGCATCATAAAACCTGTGCGTATCAGCGGCCCTGCTGAGCGTGCAGTCACGCGCCTGCAATACGATGTCCCGAGCAGTGGTGTGATCACTATCCGCTACAACGGCTGCAATTTCGTTGGTGGTTGGGGCGTTATATTGTCTTTCATGCTGACCACGCGGCACACGGTCAGGGTGGATCACAACGTTACACTGTTTATCGGGCATGTTTTCCAGTGCCATTTTAAATTCATTCACCAAAGCATTGTTGTTGTGTAGTACACGCTGTATTTTTTGTACTGTCACTCTTTGGACGCCTTGAATGATTCGAGAACGTGTTTCAGTTTCCGCTTCCTCATCACCCACGAAATATAGTTGCAAAAACTTTGGCTGCGAATTTGATGCAGGAAGCAAAGACCCAATCCTATGATAGACCTGCCCTTGGATAATAAATGTTGGCGAAAATCCTGGCATTGCAACAATTCTATCGGCCCCAAAAGATGTCATATGGAAACACGAATTGTAATTCCTGATAATCTTAAGAAATCGCTGCGATTCCTCTGTTCCGTTCGAAAACAGTTCTTTCATGGGCTCTATCGGCTCGTCTATTCTGGGTATGACTACTTTTCCTCCTGAACAACACATTCCAGTTGTTTCTTCCTTCCACTTCAGTGCCCTGCAAAACCTACATTCCTTATTCATTCTTTGAATTTGAATTAGCCCGTGACTATCGTAGTCAAGAGTCGCATCGTATTCAAAAGCGGCTTTTTCAAATACGGCCCACGTGTTTCTAGCGAACAATTGCCGTCGCTGTGCCGCCTTTTCAGCAACAATACGTCTGCGAGCTTCAGCTTCTTCAGCAGTCTCAGCAGCTCGCTGCATTGCCAAATATTCGGCTTGTTGGTGCCGCCGTGCAAGCGATTGTTCTGGCGTTTGAACAGCTCTCAAGCTCGATTGCAACGCAGATTGCTCTTCACGCCGAGCTTGAAATTCTTGGGGCGTTTCGGCAGATCGCTGCGATGCCAAATATTGAGCGTGTTGTTGACGCCGTGCAAGCGATTGTTCTGGCGTTTGAACAGCTCTCACGCTCGATTGCAACGCAGATTTCTCTTCACGCCCAGCTTGAGATTCTTGGGGGGTTTCGGCAGCTCGCTGTGATGCCAAATATTCGGCGTGTTGTTGACGCCGTGCAAGCGATTGTTCTGGCGTTTGAACAGCTCTCAAACTCGATTGCAACGCAGATTGCTCTTCACGTCGAGCTTGAGATTCTTGGGGCGTTTCGGCAGATCGCTGCGATGCCAAATATTGAGCGTGTTGTTGACGCCGTGCAAGCGATTGTTCTGGCGTTTGAACAGCTCTCACGCTCCATTGCAACGCAGATTGCTCTTCTCGCCGAGCTTGAGATTCTTGGGGCGTTTCGGCAGCTCGCTGTGATGCCAAATATTCGGCGTGTTGATGACGTCGTGCAAGTGATTGTTCTGGCGTTTGAACAGCTCTCAGGCTCGATTGCAACGCAGATTGCTCTTCACGCCGAGCTTGAGATTCTTGGGGCGTTTCGGCAGCTCGCTGCGATGCCAAATATTGAGCATGTTGTTGACGTCGTGCTAGCGAATATTCTGGCGTTTCAGAAGATCTTTGGATTGCCTGACGTTCAAGCCTACGCAGATCTGCTTGAGGAGATGTCTCCTGCATTCTAGCTACTTGCCCGAGCTTTATTTGACCTTTGCGAAAGATTTGACCTACGCTTGCCCGTCATGACTCAAAGTTTTTCTCTGTCTAGCTATTGATTTAAATACCTATAAACTTTTATACCTGTTAACAACTAAAGGGTGGTTAAATTTTAAGGGCCGATGTTGAATGTGAACCATTTGACATTTCTCAATTTCAGACTAACTCAATTTGAACCATGGAAAGATACACAATCGAGAAACGCGTTAAAGTTATTCAGGCTTATTATGAAAATGGGCGTTCAAATCAAAATGCATATCGTGCACTTCGTTATTTAATCGTCCAAATGTGCGTACAATAAGCAGAGTGCCGCATTTGGGCGAATGATAATCCAAGAATGATTGTCGAAAAACCAATGCACCCACAAAGAGTGACTGTTTGGTGCGGTTTATGGGCTGGCGGCATCATCGGGCCAAAATGTGGCCGGTCAGGCAGTTACTGTGAATGGTGTTCGCTATCGTGAGATGATAACGAACTTTTTATGGCCCGAATTGGGAGATATGGATGTGGACGATATGTGGTTTCAACAGGACGGTGCCACTTGCCACACAGCTAACGAAACAATGGCTCTTTTGCGGGAGAAATTCAATGGCCGTGTTATCTCACGTCGTGGCGATGTTAATTGGCCGCCACGATCATGCGATTTGACACCGTTGGACTTCTTTCTTTGGGGTTATTTGAAAGAAAAGGTGTACGTCGATAAGCCAGCAACAATTCAAGAGCTAAAGGATGAGATAATTCGGTACATTAACGGCATAGAACCTTAATTATGCCTCAGCGTCTTCGAAAATTTGGACCATCGGATGGAGGTGTGCCGCCGAGGTCGCGGCGGCCATTTGGCCGATATTTTGTTCCATACATAATTGAATCATTCCAATATTATCATAATAAAAAGAAATGACAATAATTTCCTAAATAATTTGTGTTTTATTCAAAATCAACATCGGCCCTTAAAACTTAACCACCCTTTATAATACAAATAACAAAAAGATATAAAAAACAAAACTTAAGAAATAATTTGTCAGAAGATTGTGGAGGTCACAATTTTTATAGAAAAAAATTCAAACTTACGTAGATTAACAATGACTTTGTCCCGCACTGACGTCACTTGGAAAAAGTCAACAGTTATTTTCACACTATTTTGCACAATCGAACTTTACACACATGCATATGAACACGAACACACAACTTAATATGAAAATCCTTAATTTGGAGATTTTTTGTTTTTAATCAATTTACATATGAATTTTAAAGTAGGGACCAAAGAAACCAACCGAGTTCAAACGAAGGGTAACCACTTTCAATACTATCGAAGTGATTTTGCTTCACTTTTCTAATACTAAACTAAACTTCGGCACTTCAGGAAAAAGCAAAATACTTCAATTTATTGCAATAAAAATGTCACCGTTAATTTGACTTTAACTGAAACTATGGTAACTACGTTGTAGACCTCGAACGATGGATGGAGATTAGTGTTATATAAGTTTTGTTTAAACAACTGGAAATTTAGCACAGTATAAAACACACATTTGTGAAAAATTTGATATCAAGTTAGCACAGAAACCTACATCCTTATCACAAAATAGCTGATTTTGACACTTTCACTTATATGTTCCACCTCTGGAGTGTGTTTTATAAACTTATTTAAAAAGATTCTAGTATTTGCCACTTTACTTTTTTTGATTTTTTTTCTTCGTTTTGAACTTATCACTTTTTAAAAATTAAGTAACGAATATATCTCAAAATGAATGCAACCGATTTCGAATAAATTCTAATCAACTGTTCGCGGGTATGATATTCGCGAGCAAGTGGAACAAAATTACTCGATCGCAAACATCTTATAAGTTCGCGAGTAGGTACCTATGTTGTTTCTTATTGAAGATAATGGTAATACCTATACTTTTGGAAAATCCCAAATATTTGAGAATGGGTTTATTAGGGTTATTAGGTAATGATGGATGCGGACATTTTTCAAAGATTTTATTACTACTTGCAAAAAACAACCTAATGAATGAAGGAAATGCATGTTAAATTTGTTCATGTAAACCTTGTAAATCTGTCTTTAATCGACCTTTTTCAATTTTCACAAGATCTGCTTCATATTCTTGAGTTATTTTGAGATCTATCTAAAACAGGACGAAAAAGTAATACCATTGTAAAATCGCACCAAAACTGTATCCAATATGACTTTTTATTCTCAGAGCGTTTTTCTACTTTTTCTGTTAGATTGCAAATACATATTTCATTGCCATCCAGGCATTTATACAAATCTTTATCAGTGATCCTTAGTCATGAATCCAATGGCATTTTTTCTCGCTGATTCCTTAAGCCTTAGCAAAAGAGAAAGATGGCTCTGGAATATACTACACCAATATTCAGCTAAGATACTAAACTTGGGTTGGTTCAGGGGGTCTTTAACAAAATCAAGCTAAAACTATCTCATCTTACTTATTATTTATTATTGCAAGGACATGGAACCTTGTAGATTCCTTCCACAAATCATTAAAACAGCGAACTTAGGAAATAATCATAAAAAAAGATTAGTAGTTTGCCTTTTTTTTCCACACACCCTACGTAATTTTTTATTTCTGCAGTGGAATACTTTTTTTCGTTTCTACCTACTTAAAAAACTGAATATCTGCCACACCAACAACTAAACCACCATAAAAACCCTTTTCCATGAGAATAGCGGGCGAGCTCCGATCATTTAGATTCAGAGGCAAAGATACACATAGGTACCCACGGCAAACCAAAACAAACAAAAAAAAAAAAAGGAAAAAAAGAAAAAACAACCCTTGTCGCACACACGATCATGTTTTACGACCCCTTTGATGTGCCGCTGGCTGAGTGCTGCGCAGGTCACTAAATGGCTGTTTCCTAAGGAAATATGCAGTTTTAAGAAATACAAATTAAGAAATGAAAATTAGCCTATGCGCTGGTCCTGGACATAGAATATCTACTCACGAAGTTTCATCAAAATCCGTTCAGCCGTTTAGGCGTTACGGAGGAACAAACATCCAAACATCCAAACTTTCACATTTATAATATTAGTAGGATAGGATTATTATAAATTCGGTTTTGGATCCGCCATTTTGGATAACTTAAATATTATTTATAAGTTGCAAACAAAAGAAATCCACCTATCTCTTGCTGCTGGTGCTGGAAGGTCATTTTTTGAGTGGGGGCAAGAGAGATTGCGGGACAAGGGTATATCTCTCTAAAGTCTCCTTGTCAAAGTATTTGCTAAGCTGTCAACAACGCGTTCCAGTGCTTTGGTTAAGCCAAGGTTAGGATGGTTTGGTTACCCTTGGGTCCTCATAGACCGAAATTTAATGCGCACTCGAACAATTTGTAGCCGATGGAAATGGAATGAAGGTAAACGGGAACAAATCGGAAGTGACGGTTGTTTCCAGAAGGCCTGTCCAAGATGTGCGCTGAATGCATTTCCATTAGACACCTAAGCGATTGTCTGATAGCATTAAGATGAAATGGATCAAATGGACTGGTCTGGAGTTTCCTTCTAGTAAAATGGAGTCAGTGGCGAGTTCACCTGGCCATCCTATCCCCGCTAGTTTTTGAAAATATTTGTATTTATGAAAATGTATATTATGTCTAATAAGTATAAAAATAAAATAAATTTTGAAATAAAATAAACAGTTTTTGTTCCGTTTCATTGATAAAAGGCCTATAATTAGGGGTACATAAGGTATCTAAAAGCATATAATAATTAGGAATACGTAAGGCATTTAAAGGCTATTTATGCCTCATAGTAAGCAGCACATAAGCCTTATAATAAGGTGTACATAAGGTACTGAAACCTTATTTTAAGCCTTATAATAAGGTTTACATAAGGTAACTTCAGCTTATTTTAAGCCTTATAATAAGTAATAAAATAATGTATAAAAAATAAAGAGCGCATCCCTTAGCGCCAATGACACGCCCATGTTAAAATAAGGCATAAAATCAGGTATCTTGTATGTGGCGCAATACTCCTTTTGAACATCATTCATTACACGAAAATGCTTACATTGCATCGTAAAGGGGCTTATATAAGACTTATATTTTTTGCTGGGTAGATATGTATGAATGGAAATGGTAAATGCAATCACAGAGAGCACACATGAACATCCTAGTCGGGGTACTAATAGGTCGCTGTACATTGGAAAGGCATGCAAAGGGGTACAAATTCTGGATAATGAATTTTGTCTCAGCTGTATGCAAGTGGAACAACTGTGTAGGCTCGAGCCCGGTCGGGGGACAGCAACCAACAGCCACCGAAAATAAAAATACATATTATTATTATAATCATTATTATTCATGTATTTATTTTCTATGCATTTAGCGAGTTCAAATCGCTACCTCATCCGCTTAAGCGCCCAAAACAGATGAAAATGGTTAACGAGGCAGTTATCGGGGTTTAACTGTACTAGCATCCCGCCCCGACTTCGTACGGGTACAATTAAGATATTGGATTAAGGTTTGTTGGTTTGTATGTATAATCGCTTTATTTTAATTAGCAATTGCAACACCTTCAACATTTTACCCGCAATACGCTCCTCAGTTTACCCTTAAACCTACTTTTGGACGTACTGTCAAATATTGGGATTCTTTCTCAAGTCGTATGTACATTACGAATGTGGAATAATTTACATATGTAACTCTGTGTATCCTCATCACTACAATCAGCAAGAATTCAAAGTAAACGTGCATCGGTATCTTCTTCGTCTCTATTCTTATTACCCTAATGCCCATGGTCTAGTACCTAATATACTAATATGTAGTTGGTACATTTAAATTTCAATCAAAACAATGTGAACAAAAATACGTATTAAAACTAAACAATTACAATCTATGTTAAAACTAAACCTGCACTACACAACCTAACTAATTATTGTTTAATATAATAAAATTAAGTAACGAACTTAAAAGACACACACCCTAAGTAATTATTTTTGAAATACAGTAAGATTATTCATCAAACAGCAAACTACAGGATAAAGGACTATACTCTTTGCTGCCTCGCATGGTTTGGTTGTGCCGTCCAGTTACGATGTGATTGTGTTCGTTTTCCCTCCCCGTTCGCCCATCAACGTGCACGAATGCATCCTACTAAACCGGACCTCGTCAAAATTCGCATTTTTACTTTTGTTTACTTACAAACACCTTTTAATTTCTCTTTAACTATTGATTCGAATTAGAAAGTGTAGAAGGCAATTTTTGTCTTAGAACCCGAATAAAATAACTATAATAATAAATTTTTTATTATTATTTTTTTTAACTTTAAAACATAGTGACTGTGGCGTATCCATAAACAATAGGTTAATGCAGTCAAGGACTTTTTGGTAGACAGTTTTTAGACGCATAATTCCCCCATACATAGTGTTAGTCTATCTGTCGAGGTTTTGCTAGCGTTCGTCGAGAAAGCGGCTGTACCGACAGAGTTGTGAAGTGACGCTCATTCAATGTGACCTGAAAGTAGTCGAGGAATGAAGAGAATGCCGGAGAGCAAATCGAAGAAAACGGCGCTGGATGCTTTCGATTCTCGAGATATGCACACGATGGTACGGGGACCACACTTGACTGACATACTCTAGGAGGGGGCGAACAAAGGTAAAATTGAGGTGAGAGAGATGGTTTTGTATGGGTTGGTGAATTTTTTGGACCACCGTTTTACAAAGCCTCATACAGAATTGGCCTTAAGGAATGGAATGTTAATGGAAGTTGAGCTCCCTATCACACAAAATGCCGAGGTCGCGGAAAGATTGAACGGAAGAGATTGGTTGATTCTGCAGAAGGTAAAGTCGGGGAGGAGATCGGTGTCGCTTATGAGAAAAGGTGATGGATTGCCATTTGGCTATATTTAATTCCAGGCAATTTTTGAGGCACCAGATCGAAAGCTATCGAAGTCTTGTTGTAGGAGGGTAGAGTCTTGGGGTTTTAAAAAATGTTCTTTCGTCGGCGTAAAGGGAGACGGACGAGTGTTTGATGATCCTATTGAGATCGTTAATAGTAAGTATGAAAAGAAGGGGACCTAGATGGCTGCCCTGAGGAATACAAGAGGTGGCTAAAGAAAGAGCGGAGTGGGTGGACCTAAATCGAACACTGTTAAAACGGTTTTCCAGGTTTACACACTATATAGCATATGACAATCCAAAAACTATAAGCTATGACACTGTGAAAGTTTTATGTCAAATGGGTTTGTAGTTTTTGCGTTTATCCGAAAAAACAAACAGACAAAACTTTCCTCTTTATAATATTACAAAAGTACCCACTGAAGCGTAGTGGTGTTAGTTGGCACCGTTAGTTGCAATTGAATGGTTGGTCAAGACGTCTTCAAGAAAAACGGGAGGGAAAATTTGCCATTTGAGTCGATTCCAAGGAAACTTCGCTCGCTGTGCTGTCGATAACTTGAATAGTTTTTTGACACAATTCTCAAAACAAAAAAGGACCATCTACCAAAAATGTAATTTGACCCTTTCTCTGTAAGTTCGGTACTGTCTTTGAAGTTGAAAAACATCTCGGATCCACAGACGCCGTAGTTTTGTTTATACCTCGTATGTATACTTTAATGGAGCATATTAAATGCAAAGCAAAGGAACTCTTGGTTATATCGATCTGCAATTAAATATTCAGCAACGATGAAGCAATAAAATCAATAAGAATAAAATTAATAAGTTATGGTGATAATTACTATAGTTGGCACAAAGCAATTAATTTTGCTTTAAATAATTAAGATTGCAACGTGTCATTAACTTCGACTACAAATTCTAGGAAAGTGTAATCTCTGCCACACTTGTTTTCTGGTAGTGGTTTCGCAAAGATGGCATCAACCAGATACGAGCCTATAACCCCGAAATTATTTAAAAATAAGCTGTTAAGTTTCATTGTTAAATCATTTTTAATCGGTGGTTACGTCATGAGCGAGACGCAAACATTTGAAATGTGGCATTATTGGCGGAGTGCGGTTATAACTTCCTCCATTGCCGTTGCTAGTATTTGTGGGGTAGGACGCGCATTGTCATAACATGTATGTAATTTAAAAACATTTTTAAGGACTCGGTCGAATGTTCAACTTTTTGCAAGAGGATATGGAGAAACTTATGATAAATGCCGATGAACGTGAAAAGCTGATGCTCAATAAAACCTCCAAATTTATGTTAGTTATTCAAATATTTAATTTTATACGCCTACAATCGCGGCGAAAAACGAAGAGGCCGGGAAGGTCGATGAACGAGACCAGGCGAATAAAATCAAGTATAAGACAATTGTTGAAGAATACAACAATTTTTTTAAAAACAGGCCAAGACAGGCAGCAAAGCGGAACAGGTCTTTAGATGAGACCCAACGCCCAGCTCCGAAGAAAACCGAGGTAGTCGCAGGTCCGGCTGCCAAAACAACGAAAACAACAAAACCTAGCACGTCATCGGCTAGAACCGTGCAAAAGCGACCCTTTACGGAGGTGGTCAGAGATCACCTGGTTGCTCTAGTGGGCGAGCTGTCTACAGACGGGAAATCCATAGCAGATGCGTGGGGAAGCATTGAGGCCAAGCTTTCCGATGGACCACCTATTAAACAACCAGGGGGGACCTCTGCCGTGTTTTGATTCCGCCGAGACCGTAAGGGGATATCGGGTAATCAAATGTGAGGACCAGTTCTCCAAGGATTTCCTTAGCGAGTGCGTTGCTAAGGTTAGCGACGCCTGGGAGGGTTTGAAACTCAAGCTTATCCCTGCTAATGAAATCCCAAGGAGACCTAGGGCCCGCATTTGGTTGACCAATATGCAGATAGATGGGGGAAGGCTTCTCCAATGTCTCAAACTCCATAACCCGACGATTCCAATGGATGACTGGGCAGTCATCAAGGCGGAGGAACCCTACAAAAACACCAAATCCTTCCTGCTCCTCATAAATAATGAGTGCTTGGTAGCACTGGAGAAAGCAGGCCAAAAGCTTAGGTTCGGCATCAGGCATGCCAAGCTTAAGGTATTCCTGTCACTGGGTCCGGAAGACGATGAGGACATCGCCGCTACCGACAAGTTGTTGGAGGACCTAGTGATTGCCGACAACAAGGATAATGCTGAAGGTCATACAGATTAATCTGAGGCACTCTAGGTGCGCCTCCACTAGTCTGTCCGTTTTTCTATGGGAGGAAAGCATCGACATCGGCATTATCCAGGAGCCCTGGGTGAGAGACTCGGCAATAAAGGGGCTTCAAAACAACAATTATGATCTTTTCTATAAACATCAGACTATCGGTAAGCCCAGAACATGCATACTCGCTAAGAAACATATTAAAGCTTTTTTATGTCCCAACCTTAGCGCGGGCGATTTAACAGTTGTTAAACTTGAGTGTGCGAACCGAGCCACATACATATCGTCCGCATATATGGCCCATGAGAGGCCCGCATCGCCAGAGGAAGTGGAGCAACTCACAACCGCCATAACAAAAAAGGACAACCTACTAATGAGCTGTGATGCCAATGCAAGGCATACAGTATGGGGAAGCTCAGAAGATAATGAAAGAGGTGAGTCACTTTTTGATTTTCTTATAGCAACCAACCTATCTGTCTGCAATAAGGGCACAACCCCAACCTTTGTTTTTCCTAGTACGGAAACTTTCAAGGGATGGGAAGATGTCTTAGACATCACACTAAAAACAAATAATGATAACTTTAGGGTCGAAAACTGGAGAGTTTCTAATCTGGAGTCACTCTCAGACCACAGAACCATTTAGAAACCCTAAGAGAGTTAACTGGACCAAGTTTGGCCAAGTTCTTAGAACAAAACTCAAAAACAACCCCCAAACAAACACCGCAGAAATCGATGAACTGGAGGCAAAGGTAAAGACTTTTGAGAAGGCGATGGACGTTGCATACAAAGTCTCGTGCCCAGTTAAGCGTAGTAAAAAAACACTTCCCCCATGGTGGAATGAAGATCTCTCTAATCTCAGACAGATGACCAGAGCGATTTTCAACATTTGCTACAAACATAATTATTGGCAGCCTTACAAAGACTGTTTAGGTCTATACAAAAAAGCCATAAAGACATCCAAGAAGCAGGCCTGGTTGGACTATTGCCATTCAATAGAGACCTTGAAGGACTCCGCCAGGCTTAGCAAAATTCTGACTAAGGAACACTCCAGCCCCTCTTTTCTAAGAAGGGCAGACGGAGGAACTCCTAATGAACACACACTTTCCGGGATGCAGCGACATTAGTACTTGCGAGAGGTCTCGGCAAGTACAAATGACATCCCTTAATGATATCAATTCAATCATCTCCGAGGAAAAGATTTCCTGGGCTATTAACAGCTTCACACCGTTTAAGTCTCCGGGCCCTGACGGCATACTTCCTGTCATGCTGCAGAAAACGCAAGAACTAACGGTACCTTGGCTTATGTCAATGTTCAGAAGCTGTTTAACATTGAACCATGTACCCCACTCTTGGAGACGCGCTCGAGTGGAATTTATACCGAAGGTAGGAAAACGGGGACACGAGTCCTCGAAAGATTTTAGGCCAATCAGTTTAACCTCCTTCGGACTCAAGACCCTAGAGCGGGTCTTAGACATCCACATGCGAAGCATTCTAGAAGAATCATCGCTATCCAAATCTCAGCACGCTTACCTCAAGGGGAGATCCACGGAAACAGCCCTCCACGAGGTAGTGCGAACAATCGAAAGATCCTTACATTATAAAGAATTCACCCAAGCCTCCTTCTTGGACATAGAGGGAGCCTTCAATAACGCACATACTGAAGCAATTCGCGAAGCTCTGATCAAGCTGGGCATAGAGGAATTTATCAGTCGATGGATAGTCTCCATGCTCCAAACAAGAATCATTCAGGCCACACTAGGTAACAGCCACTTAACCAAATTCGCCCACAGAGGTACGCCACAGGGCGGCATTATTTCTTCTCTACTATGGCTAATGGTTATTAACAAATTTCTTACAAAGCTAGACAGAGAAGGGGTAAAGGTTGTCGCGTATGCGGATGACGTGGTGATACTAGTGTCGGGGAAGTTTCCCTCCGTGATAAGCGAAATCATGGGGACTGCTCTAGAGAAGGTAAACACCTGGGCTGCAAGCTGTGGCCTCGGCGTAAACCCGAGCAGAACGGAACTGATGCTATTCACCACCAAAACCAAAATACCCGATTTTACCCTTCCCTGTCTCAATGGTCAACCACTCACACTATCATCCAGTGCTAGGTATCTGGGTATCATGCTTGACCCAAAACTTAACTGGAAACTAAACATCGAACACAGAGTAAGGAAGGCATGTGTTGCTTTCTACGCCTGCAGCAAAACCTTTGGTAAGAAGTGGGGACTTCAGCCAAAGATGACCTTATGGATGTACACAGCCGTAGTGCGTCCAATCCTCACCTACGGATCACTAGTATGGTGGCCCGCATTGAGAAAAGGTTACAACCTCATGAAACTGAAAAGGCTCCAGAGAACAGCCAGTATTGGCACCACGGGTGCATTGAGGTCAGCCCCAACGGATGCCCTCACTGTGATCCTGCATCTGTTGCCTCTCGATTTACACACAAAAGATACCGCACTATGTAGCGCAGTCAGACTCAGAGAATCTGGGTGCTGGACTGCAAGGCCTTACGGCCACAGCAACATTCTAGATTCGTTACCTAACGACACAATTCCAACCGATTACATCATACCCAAAATAAACTTCAAGAAAAAATTCCACGTAGGATTTCCTACCAGAGCGCAGTGGAAGAAAAACGAAGTAGTGAAGAATTTCGACACGGTCTTCTACACCGACGGATCCAAGATGGAATTTGGGTGGGGGCCGGTGTCTACTCGGAATCACTAAAAATATCACTATCATACCGTCTGCCAGATTTTGCCAGCGTGTTCCAGGCGGAACTTCTTGCAATTCGAGAAGCTTGTATGCAGCTCGGGCGTGACACAAGGCACAAACAAAACATTGTTATCCTTGTGGATAGCCAAGCCGCTATCAAGGCCATTGACTCGGCTACCATATCCTCCAAACTAGTTCAGGAGTGCCGGAACGAACTTGCCCGCTTGAGTGAATGTTTCAGGGTCACACTGCTTTGGGTCCCAGGGCACAGTGACATAGTAGGAAACGAACGCGCAGACGAACTGGCTAGGCAAGGCTCTGCCCTACACGCCTCACTCGCGGCAAGGGTCCATATCCCGCTAGGAGCGGTCAAAGCACAAATTCACTCATACTTCCTACAGAAGGCAAACCTCCAATGGAGGGGATTGACCAACTGTAGCATATCTAGGAAGATATGGCCGACCTACGATAAAATCAGAACAAAAGACCTTATTAACAGAACCCGTTCAGACATCGCCAGAATCACGGCTACAGTCACGGGGCACTGGCCGATTGGAGTCCATGCGGCCAAATTACGCATCCCCTACAACCCTCACTGCCGTAGCTGCAGCAACGTAAATGAGAAAGAGACTCTCTCTCACTTCCGCTGCAAATGTCCGGGGCTAGCAAGAGCCAGACTGCGCATATTCAACCAACCTTTCTTTGATGACCTAAAGGGCATCTCTGGTAAAGGGATAAGGGAACTAATCCATTTTCTTAACTCCACAGGTTGGATCTAGATATCGGCTGTCCACACAACAACAACAAATATCATCAAACAGGTCACACGAGGGGTGGTAACAAAAAGGCACACCAAGTGCTACTTGGGTTCATGATGAACCGCCACCTCTACCTCTACCTCTACCTCTACCTACAATCGCGGCAGGAATAATTTTGTATAAAGATTCGTTTTACAGAATTGTGTTTGATCAGGAATCTATTATTAGGCGTGTTTTTTTGAAACTTCGCTAGCCAGTCGTTCATTTAGACGATCCCCAGCCAGCCATAGCCAGCCGATTTTTTATACATTCAAGTTGACAACTGTCAAAGTATTAAAGGGTGTAAAGGGATATAGCAAATACACAATCGTTACTTGCTCCATGATGACTTTTTTCTGGGGTTAGCTTTTCCTCTTTTTAATGTCTTGCTGGCATTGTTATATATTCCACTGTGGCCCATAGCCATTACCAACTTGATGTTATACGTACATTTTAAATGGAAAATTATGCACAAGAGGATGTCAGAAATGGATGTAAGTATACAGGTTACAAAGATGTCTTGCATTTCTTAGAACTCTCCGTTTCCATGTTAGATATCGAAAGTGATATCGAAAATTTGATACCATGTTAGCAATGTTGTTATCATTCCATTTAGTATTGAATTCTGAGCAGATTCTAAGCTATAAGCAACTTGGCCTTTATCGTATTCATGCAAAACACAGTTTTCTAGCCGATTATCCCTTATAGTTTCAATCTTTCTTACTTATAATGCATTTACAATAGATTTTTCCTTTTTCAATCCTGATTTAATTGTAATCGACAAAACAATATAATCCTTAGGGCTTGATATAGGTATATACATATATAGTAATTTTTTACATACATACGTAGATACATACACAATATCCTTTTTAGATCCTTGTCCCATATATTGGACATTGGGCCTCTGGAGAACAATATTATTATTGACCATTACCTGGAACAAAATCTGGCTAGAAGAACTTTTATCAAGTATTTTAGAAGTTTGTATGATTAAATTATACTCCAGAAATTAGAACAGCACTTTAATAATTTTTATAAATACTTTAATTAAAAAACAACTTAAATTTTTTTTTTTAAATACGATTTCAATACTATAACCACAAAGGAAAAATATAAATATAGCGCAACTGCTAACACTAAAATTAAAAAGTAACTAGCAGTCCTCCCGTGGCTTTGCAAGCGTTAAATACATACTAACGTTTACTAAGTCGCAAGAAATCGTCTGTTCCTATTGAACTTTCAAAGGTAAAAGGTAGAAAAAAGTGTCTCCATTTCAATACTGAATTTTTGACATCGTTTCCAACTGGTATTTCTATTTGATAACGACTAACAACAACTATAGAAAGGAAATATATTTTTTATTTTACCTAATTTTACCTTTTTCTAATAATAGCCGTGTTTTTTTGGGAGCTGTATACCCAGCCCAGAAAAATTTTACACACAAAGCAATAACAACACACCAAGTGGCGATAATTTTCCCAGTAGCAGCAAGTGAGGATGGAACTATATAAGTTGACCACCAGAGCGCGAAAAATCTCATAAATTAGCTTTTAGCCGATCGTATTTGTTGCTTTCCTCGATTTTGACATTTAAGAACTGTCAAATAAAGAAAACAAATTCAAGCCACAAACCAATTGGTTGGTGCGGCTGCTACTGTGGATGAAGTGAGTATAAATAGTTTTTTTGACTGAAGTGAGTATAATTACCAATTTTTGACTGAAGTGAGTATAATTACCAAAAAAACACGGCTATTTTTACATTTGGAATGAATTAGAGAAATAAAACTGACAAATAGAATTCACTTAACCGATTTAGAGGCAAAGAGTAGTTATCGGTGCAAATTTACTAAGAAATGCATAGAAAATGTTTGGGTACTTAAACGTGAAGCACTTAACCGAGTTTTGCAGTTTTATGTTTCACAAGTAATATGTTCTGTTACTGTCCAAAATCTTTACAAAAATTAAAGTAAAAAAGTACATCATACAGAGTTAAGTCGAGCAAACCAATAAACGTTCCTAGCAAAATTAAAACAAAAAAAACACAATCCCTTTATCATTTGGGAAATTCTTCTTTTGCGCGTGTTGGTTAATTTCAACAGCTCTGTGCTTTAGTGTTGTTGTTGCTGTTGTTTGCTTCTCAAGAGAGTGGTGGTACGCGTTATCTTTCTTTGTAGTGTATGCATAGATGCATATGTATTGACTTACATTTGTACGGTGGTTGTACATATGTTATTTACCTGACCTTAAAATTACAACCATCTGCAAAGGAATAGCTTTTCTATGGTACATAATTTATGAAAATCGGTTCCATAGAATCGCCGTAAAAGAGATCACAAAATTCGTGTTTGACTATTAATGTAATGATTAACGACTTATTCCTCTATTTTCTATAATTGGTTTTTCTTAAGTGCCAGCATTTTTTGATAATTCGAATAGTTTTCTGACACTTCACTGTTTCTGATCCTTTTTCCCTAACCTTGGAGTTGTCTTTGAGGCTGAAAAATATATCTGGTTTGAAGGATCCACGGTCGTCGTAATTTTTTTTAATGCCTCTTGCGTGTTCATATTAATGAAGCATATTTTTAACGGAAATCAAAGTGATAGTCAGCAACGATGTAATAGTGAAATCAATACGAATAAAATGAATTAGTTATAGTGATAATTAACATAATTGTCAGCAAGCAATTAATTCTGCTTTAAATAATTAAGATTGCAAGGTGTTATAAACTCGGACTATAATTTCTAGGAAATGGTTTTCTCTGCCGCATTTAAACTTTGGAAGTGGTTTCGCAAAGATGGCATCTAGTAGATATGAGCCTATTACCCCGAAATTATTAAAAAATAAACTGTTTAGTTTCATTGTTAAAATATTTTTAAACAGTGGTTACGTCATGAGCGATACGCAAACATTTGAAAAGTGGCATTATTGGCGATGTGTGCTTTTAACTCTCTCCATGGCATTTGGTAGTATTTGCGGGGTAGGTTTATTATAATAACATTCTTGTGTCATTTGATATTTACCATCTTTCTAACATGAGGTTGGGACATGGGCTAGGGCAAGCGTTAGTTCATTGTCTTTATCAATAACATGCACTTTCGTGGCCACATCAATTGCATACGTTAATATTTTTTTTCGGAGACGAAGTAAGATGCTTCATTTTGTTTACTTGTATGTAATTTAATAACTTTTTTAAGGACTTGGTCGAATGCTCAACTTTTTGCAAGAGGATCTGGAAAAACTCATGATTAATGCCGATGAACGTGAAAAGCTGATGTTTGATGAAGCCTGCAGATTTATGCTCATTATTCGGATGTTACTTTATATACCTACGTCACTGGGACTAGCACTGCTGTATCTAGATTCGTTTTACAGAATTGTGTTTGATCTGGAATCTTCTATTAATTATGCTGTGGTTCGTGCTCTACAGAACAATCATTTGAATATTTTTTGAATGTGATTTATTTCAGACTGACAATGAAGTAAAAACACAATGGTTGATTGGACAAATGTTTCCATATAGAGTGCTCCATGATGATTTCTGTCTGGGGTTAGCTCTTCCTCTTTATAATATCTTGTTGACAGCGTTATATGTTCCACTGTGGCCTATAGCCATTACCAATTTGATGTCATACGTTAATTTAAAATGGAAAATTATGCACAAGAGGATGTCAGAAATGGATGTTAGTATACAGGTTACGAAGGTGTTTATAATTTAATTTAAAACTCTCGGTTTCCATGTTAGATATCGAAGGTGATACTGGAGCCAAGAGAAGTCATAGTATACTCAAGCCTTTCCAATGAAAATGATAGGATCGGCTATCTTCGTACCAGACTATGTAAATTTTGTATAAGTGAACAAATTCGCATCCGCTGGTAAGTAAATTTAAACTACAAAATCTTTTGAATAAATGTCGAGTAACAAATAGTTAAAACTAACTAAGGCTTATCCGCTTACGAACTGGTGATTTGCGACTTTCCTCCACCGAATTTCCGAGCTTTGATTGCTGGCAAATCAATATAATACTACGAAAGTATTAAGTTGATTGTTCCATGTCATTGGATTCGACTAATGATGATGAGTGCCTTATGTTTTGACCATAATTTCCGTTTCATGGAGTTTTCTTCTAATTTGTAGAGATACCTCTTTGATTAACTTCAGCAATTATTTCCGTTGAATCAATACATCAATACATTAATACATATAATAAAACAGTAGAACCCAGTAGTAATAAAAAAGAAAGGGGGCGACTAAAGAAGAGTAATTGAACACAAATAAGCGATTTTTAGAATTCTTTTCTGTCTGTCTGTCTGTTTGTTTGTTCGGGCACATCTCCGAAACTATTGAACGGATTTTCATGTAGTTCTCACAAGTGGAGAGAGCAGCATATAGGTTTTGTTTTATTAATCGGATGCCGAAAAAGAAAGTTATCGTCATTTAAAGATTTTTGGAATCTACTTTTGTATGTTAGAAAAGTTCGAAGTTTCGAACGATTGTTTTAAAGACAAAAAACCAGAAAACTTTGATTAGATTTATAGAGCGTATACAATGTTCATTATTAGAATGCGCTTTAGAAATTTTTCCAGTAATCCACCTGACTGTCATTATTCGAAAATTTAGTACCTCAAATATCTCACTAGATATCACTATCCAATATTAAAATATGGCATTTGCAACAACCCGCGACACGATGTTTATTGCCCATACTAAAAAGGACCAAGAAGTTATTAGGATGCACAGTTTTCTACCTGCTACCAACCGGAAACAAATCATTAACAAATGATTAGCAGTAATGAACGACAGAGCATACATCCAGATTCTTGATATAAATAGCGACATTGTCACCTAATCAAAACAGAGTTTTTTGTTAACAGTGTAACGACAAAGTCGCATAGTCCTTGGCAACAAATAAATATTTTTACGCTTGCGTTCTGTACAGAACGTGGTTTGGCATTTAATTAGTTGGTGAGACAGTGCACACGACGGCATTGTCATCCCCACAATTGGTGTGTGGTGTTACAAATGCCATAAAAACGTGCTATAGAATTGTTTTCAGAAGTTTAGCTTAATAAAAAAGAAAAAATTCGACTGGTGAGCCAGTCCTGTACTTCCCACCTCGTATTGCTTTATATCACAGCGAACATTGTTGCCAATAACACAACAAAGTGCTTAGGTTGTCCAGTACACCTTTTTTTTAAGCATTTCTTTAAATATCTTAGCATTCGCTGGACCGATTTTGCTCAAAATCCAATCAGCTCTAAGTTTCATTGAGACACACAGTTCGAGATTTTAACACAGCTTCACATTACGATACCCTAGAAATCATTTCCACCCATTCTCGAAGTGATGTCTGTGTGTGCGTGTGTGTGTGACCATTTTTTTCTCCTTCGATATCTGGAGAACGGAACAACGTACGATCTTCCGGTTTCTTTTGTTTTATTTGTCTCAATGAAACTTAGAGCTGATTTTGAGCAAAATCGGTCCAGCGAATGCTAAGATAATTGAAGAAATGTTTAAAAAAAGGTGTGCTGGACAACAAGCACGTTGTCGTGTTATTGGAAATAATTTTCGTTTTTAAATAACGCAATACCAGATGGGAAGTACAGGACTGGCCCCCCAGTCAAATTTTTTATTCTTTGGTCGTATTCTTGCTTCATGAATACGCTATGTAGTTTATTTACAATGCATTCGCAGTTCAGAGTAATTCGACGGGGAACGGGTGTGTACGATGATTTGGTTGGATGGATCTTTAAGTATCTGTAAAACTACTGAACCGATTTCATAAATTCAATATTGGAATGGCGGCACTTTTTGCTTCCTTTTATCTCTGAAAGTTCCATAGAGGCAAACGATTTCTAGCGACTTAGTATGTATTTAACGCGTGCGAAACCGTGGGTGAACTGCTAGTACACAATAAAACTGACTATTATTGCAAAATTTGAAACTAAATTGCTAATTATATTTTAAAATTCGCAGACTGGAATATTCAGTCTATTGACGGGAATATTAATTCACTTCGAATTGCTATAGTTTACGAACATGAACAGCTGATTTTTTAATTCAGTCTCGTGTGGGGAATTTGAAATGTCACAATATTTAGCCCGCAAATATTAAAATTTAATAATTTACGAGTTTTGTGAATTCGGTAGTCTAAATTGACTTATTTTGCATGCAAAAAAATTATGTTTCAATTAACAAGGGGTGCAATTACATAAAAAGCCCAAAAATTTAACAAACATGTTTGCACTGCAAATTCAATGGGAGAAATCCACCGCGTCATTTTTAGAGGAACCATGTAAATTGTTGATGCTTTTGCTTACACCTGTTCACAGACACGACATTTTGGCGAGGAAAAGCAAGGTGACGGTACAACATTGCCGCGTCATCATGGGTGCCGCGGGGCTAGAAGGACGGAACTCGAATATCTCTTTATTACTTGATCTATTCTGTAATGCCTGAAACAAATGTGTAGCAAAATTAGAGAACACGGCTTTATATAGAAGAGGACACATGTGTTTCCTGCACGGCCATGCATTGACGCAAGTTGTCTAGTATTTCAGCAAAATAGTAAAATTTAGTACAATTTTTGTGTTTTGACGTTTCATGTAAGTGAAATTTTTCAATTTGAAGTCCACTGAGGAAGAAATACAAAACAGTATTCAGAAATTTCGAATAAGTTTTGAAAACTAATAATAAAATAACTATTTTATTTTATTTATCACGTCTTTCAATTGTCACATCTGAAAATGACAGCAAACTATTCAAGGAAATGTCAATAAGTTACTGCACGTCTGTTTCACATGAGTTGCTGCACATCTGTTTCAGGCATAAGGGTAGATTCGAAATCTCTAACGTCAAATTAATGAAAAACAATTGAAAAAACTCATGCTACAGCCAAAATGTGCGATTTTGTTTTCAAGTGTAAATATTCATATTTCCATTTGCTTAAACAAACAATAAATATGTATGTACGTACAGATGTAAAATGGCATGCCTGGATCACATTTGAATTGAAAGGAAATACTAGAAAACATATTGGTATATTGAGGTGGGACTTTTACTGAGCGTTCAGCTTGTTCTGCTAGTAACCTCCTCACCGTTTCATAAACTTTCTTGTTTCCCAGGTATGCCCAGGGAACCAACCGCGATTTAAGAATCTTAAGCTCTGGTGCTGGTCAGCCTCAGCAACACTTTGCAAGCATTCATTTTATTTCTGTAAAAAAAAGACTTTTATTGTTGTCCCATGGCAAATCTAAATGGTTTGGATTGGTTTGACTTACTGCAAAATACACCCACGCCTGTGCCAGGCCTCATCTTGACCCCATCAAATAGATGGCTAAAGATTGTGAACCTAGTATTGCCCTACTTACTTCATTCCTTATTTTGTTTAGAAGTTGTAATTTGGAGACTTCTAAGGAGCGCATAAGGATGTTGTATGAAAATATGATCAGAAAGTCTCGTCTCGAAGCGCTATTCACTATCTTGTTTATTTTTAATTTTTTTTTTTCCACCAGGTTTATGGACCAACTGCAGAATTTGATAGACATTCCGGTATTTATGGATTTTGTTATTTACTCGATTATAATTTGCTTTGTTCTATATGAGATAGCAACTGGAGTGAGTTCTTAAAATTAAAATTTTTATAATTTGCTGTTTAATGGTTATTTCATTTTAGAATCACACAGAGGCAAATTTAGCATATTTGGCCTTGTTTATGATCGTTGTATTTATAATAGTGTGGCTTAGCCATTGGAATGGTACTTTGGTGAGTGAAAATGTAAGTCAATAAAATACGTGTTTAATATTTAGAATGAAATTCCTCAGCAAAACTTTAGATTCGAAATACTTGTTTATATAGAGGAAGTCACTTTCGCGATTAAATCACTAAAGAATTTTGCAATTCTGCTGGTGTGGACGAAATCAAACCAGGGCTTTACGTAAAGAGGGAGTGCAATGCGAATTGGTACCTAGCGACTGGCAAATCTCTTTTTGATGAGGGTTGCAAGGGAGGTTGTGCGAAGTATCCACGAGAAAGTCGTTGCTAAGATTTCAGAAATGTGTTCCAGCACTGTGGTTGAACCAAATTTTGTCCTGGAGTATTGCCAAAATTATATTCAGGTCGGGTCCCGCGAGCAATGCAAAATTGAATATATTTTGAAAGAGTTTGGTCGATCTGTTATGACTAGGATATAAATTAGTGTCGAAGCTTTAATACCGGTCTTTCATTCTAAATTATGGTCATGAAATCTGAGATTGCGAATACAAACTGCCGCTATGAGATTTCTCCGGGATATTGCTGGAAGACCTCACAGGCATTCAGGAGTCAGTTCTCCGAATGGACCGATGTGAACTCCGATTGGTAGGTCTCGTATTACACATACCTCAAACAGCTTCTAAGATGTGTCATTTATGCCAGACCATCAGGTAAGCGATTTTCTATAAATCCCTCCTGGACCGGTCTGGTGAGTGGAATCTTACTTATAGAGGTATTCCAATTATCCATTCACTTATCCAAGTACTGCAGCGATTTATTTCACTAAAGGAAGTTTTACACGTAGATTTAAATTTCAATCAAAAACGTGAAATTGAGAGATACAAATTTGACTCAGCGAAAACATAGAAGGAGGGAAATGGAATACAAGAGCAATGTGTTAAAACAAACACATGGAACAATTTATAGCGAAGAAATATTAATGTTTCTTGCAAGGCTGTCTCATTTACATAGGTTCAAATAAATAATTCCATTTGCAGGCGGATGTTCCAAGATATCGGGATCCCTTTTTCTTCACAACCGTCTTGATATGGGTATAAAATAATAGAGGTTGATGCGTCAAATACGATATACAATGTGGAATCTTTCTAAATCCGGTTTTTTAATATGCGACTTAACCAAGACGAGTACCTACCTAAATGATCAAATTGTTTGGCCGACATGCGTACGAAACTCCGATATAAACCAGATTCGTCGGCACGCAATTCGACCATCAACACGATATTTATGCTTTTGTCACAATTTTTTTTCCACCGCGGTCATCTTCTTCACTTTTTGGAAAATCATGATGTGCGAACTTCTCAGTCAGCCTTGTTGAATTCTCACCCATATTCCTAGAAACCCGTAACGTAATCTCGGATCTAGCTAGAAACAACATGGTCATTCTTCACTGTACTCCTGCTCATAGTTGATTTGCGGGTAATGAAAAAGCCGACTCACTGTCAAAAGTCGACGCGTCAACAAAATTCATTGGACCGTGTGGTGTAAGTAAATCATTCTTCGCAAGACGAACAAAGAGTCCTTGCATGCTAGAATCGCGAGAAGCCTGGCTCAACACACCAGGGCAAGAATGCTCAGAACTGCTTTTCCCTGTACCATCACAAAGAAAATATAGCTTCATTATGAACCTCGATAGGAGCAACCTTAGAGCACTAATTGGATTTTTCAGCCTACAACACCTACCTGGCATGAACTAGACTAATGGAATACCTAGCTCACTCAGACATAGAATCCTCGGCGAAGTTATCCTTATGAAACAGCTTGCTGCTATCCACCCAGAGAAGTTCCTTAGCTTCCTGACATTTTCTGGATTGAAACAATTCATCTAGGAACATTAGGGAAGGCACAACAGAATTCATTACAAACCGCAGTGCCAAGGACTATGAACGACCCTTCCGAACATAATAATAATAATAATAATCTTTACTACTGCTGTCCAACAACACTACAGCTGAGGCCACAGCAATCGCCTCAATACACTTCCTTTTCGCCATATACATTTCTAATTTCACACTTGAGAACGAATCGAAATGAAAAAAATGCTTTGAGGCTTTGTGTCCAAATACGAATGAAAACATGTTTTTGAAAAAATTTTAATCTAAATGCCTCTGCATGTAAATGAAAAAATTTGACTGGGGAACCCGTACTGTACTTCCCACCACATATTGCCTTACATATATCACATCGAAAATTGTTTCCAATATACACGACAATGTACTTGCGTGGTTTGCTAAAGGTGTGCTAACCTTTTTTGAAATCATTTCTTCAAATATGTCAGCATCCGCTGGACCTATTTTGCTCAATCGAAGGAGCAAAAAATTGTCACATACACACACACGCACACACAGACATCGATTGCAATCCCAGCAAAAAACATAAGGCTCATATAAGGCTTATTCTTATGCAATTTATACCTTAGCATGTAAGGATTGTTATTTATAAGGAATAGGGTGGCCATGGTGTAGTGGTTGCATCTTCGCTTGTCACGCTAAAGGTTCCAGGTTCGAATCTCGATGTCAAAAAAAAAGTCGATCAATTGCGAAAAAGCTGACGTCAACTCTACTGCATAGGCATAACACTGGCAGTAGGGTGGTCATATGGCTTGAAAGTGTTGATCGTACAAATGCCATCGGGAGTTTCGAAAGAAATACCGTGAATTATAAGCAATGGCAACAGTACCAATTATTCTCCCCAGTTATTCTGGACAGCACCCTCGGAGCAAAAAGACTGAAACCTAATACCACCAGAGTTTCAAAATCACTACACCAACACTAGCGCTGTGTGAATAGCATCTTAAATGTATTCATAACCCCTTTAGCGCTAGTGAATTATAAAAAAAATAAAAATAAAAATATTGCTTTGCGTTCAAGATTCCTTATTTTGTCCCTTATTCTAACATGGACCAAGTCCTACGCAATCAGGTATATGTGAGCTTTCTTATTTAAACCTTATTATAAGGTTTAAATAAGGCTTGAGTTCATGGAGCACACTATTCCTTATTTTATGCCTTATCTTAACACAGGCCAGGTCCTACGCAATCAGGTATATGTGAGCTTTCTTATTTATACCTTACTATAATGCTTAAATTAAGTTATTGAAAAACATCTTTATATTCATTTTATGGAAATAATTTTTTTAATTAAATAGAATTAACTTGTACATACATACTTCATTATTTACATTAAAGGTAGATATACAAAATTTACGGTGATAGCAGCTCGACATTGTTGTTAATTTGTTCGTCAGGAAAGGGGATAGCGATTAAGAAAGGTTGCTGGTCTGGGTTGTTTTCTAATTTAGGATTAAAATTTAAAAGAAAGTTCAAATTACTCAAAATGGACATTACCTGCCCGTAAATCCATATCTGTTTAGATGCCACTGTCACATAATTTTATTTATTTTATTCTTTGATATCTTTTTATTTCACGATATTCACTTCGACACTTTCAATACAACAGTCGCCACAAGAATAACAAATCAACACGAGACATTTCTGCGTCATATATTCTTTTTCAATGGAATTTGAAACAAAGCAGAAACAAAGAATGTTCGATAGCTTTATATTTTCCTACCGCGGAAACCTTACATTATACATTATTCTGGGTATTGAATAAGCTTTTGATTCTTTTCTATCCCTTATTTATTCCTGAACCTGATATGCCTGACGAAATTTTTTGCTGGGATACTTCCCTTATGGAGGTGGGAAGTAAAAAATTGATGTTCCACATGGCGTGTACTCGCTTTATTTTTGCGAGCTACATTCAATGTCGGAAAATTTGAAAAAGAAAAATATTTCAAAAAAGTTCACATGTCTTTTGGGACAGAATAAACATGAAAACATGTAAAGTTCACATGCCGTGTACCCGCTATATTTTTGCTTCTTCATATTTGCCATGTGCACAATAGCATAAGTGCGGAGCAGCGTTAGCCGAGGTATGTCTGTATATTCATATATTTTTTAGTTCAGAGCAGAGCTCTGAACAGAGCTCGACCACATCGAGCATGCTCTGAACTGAGCATGCTCAGAGCGCTCTGATTTGTTTATGAAACACACTTGAGGACTTAACCGTCATTTGATTTCTTTCCTTTGTTTTCCCTCCTGTCAAATGCGAAAAATGGCCGTGCTCAGCTTTTTACTTTGAATGCTCAGTCAAATTATTCTGAGCTCATAGAGTGCGCTCTGAGCATGCTCTGAACGAAAAAAGAAAAACGAATTCGGAGCTCTGATGTGTCTGAGCTAAAAAAGAAACACGATTTTTTTTTTTTACAACTCAGGCTCTGCTCTGAACTAAAAAAGAAAAACGCCTAATACATACAATGTATTCGCAATTCGTAGTAATTCGACAGGGAAAGGGCCTGTATGATGATTAGGTTGGATGGATCTTAAAATATCTCTGGAATTACTGAATCGATTTCAGAGTCGTTTTGATTAATCGACGGCTGATATTTATTGGCAAGAAATGCTAATGTTCTACAGTTCGACGAGAGACATTCTTTGGCAGAATTGATTTTCAATGATTAATTTTGCAGAGCTATGCCATGTGTTTTGCGGTATACTCCTCCGATTGGTATACCTATTCACTTGATGTCCAAAAGATGGTACTCCTAATTATGCTTATTACTAAAGATCCTGTGGAAATAACGGCCTTCATGATAAGGCTACACGTAACCACGTTCATTGATGTAAGTTCTTCAAAGTGGATAAAAAGACGATTTCCTAATTATGACCTTTATTTTCAGATAATTCGAGCAGCGTATAGCTATTTTAACCTTTTACGAAGATAGGCAGATAGAGTTGACAGGGAGGACATCCTAAAAGCTGAAGACATAAACAAACATCTCATAATTAGAAACACGATATAAGTTATAGCTGATTTCAAATAAACTGTAAAGTGTGCACTGGCACTGCAAGTACATACTTATGCTTGATCTTTGTCGAAGACTAAGTATTTTTATATAATAACAGGGAAATTCACTTTTTTCTTAAAATCAGACTCGTTTCGGTCCATTGTACTTCCAAGCAGAAACACATTTTTGGTGTAGTGACTGGAGACACATGTCCAGTGACACATATATGGACATAGGCATAGGAGCAGGGAATTAGGACTAAACAGCTCCATAAGTGTTTTTCAGACGACGGATGCTCTAGCAGTGACGAGAGCCTTAGTGTCAATGATTTACATTGACAGCCAGGCGGCTATAAGGGCAATAGTTAGTACGCAGATGACATCGCAGCTTGTAAAGGGTAAGGATTCTTGGTACGCAGCACGATGTAAAATTCTGATCATCGCATAGTACCAGGTAATGAAACGGCTGATTAATTGGATATAAAAGATTTAGTCCTTGACCGACAGAGAGAGCCGATGGTACGGTTAAACCTCCAATCAGCAATCTTGAAATCATTAACCATCTATGAAGTATCAAGAATGTTGTTTGACAAGGTAAGGACCAGCAAGCTTCAGCAAAAAGACAGGAAATATTAATGCTGGCAGAGGCGATTACCGGCCACAACATCCTCAGATCTACTCAAATTTGCAAGGGCGTCCGGGTGATTTCCACCAAGCAACTAAAACCACGATAGGAAAACATATTATGGATATGAGGATAGCTAATTATCTTCACTATCCTTTCCAAACATCTAAGAGTAGGTTAGATGTTAAAACTTTAGCCCTCAAGCATTCATCATGTTCATTGATGACATAACTGAATATCTAGGTAGAGGCATAAGAATCGGAGGGATCCTCATAAAAGTGTTGATGTATGCAGATGATTTGGTGTTGCTTGCTGACTCACCGGAGAGTTTGCAAAGAATGATCAATCACCGAAAATACTGTTTGTTGAGGAATGGCACAAGCTCTCTGAGCTCTACGGATATAATCTAAATTTAAATGCGGAAAATGTCACACACTGCAAGGAAGAATTTTATAATTTCATCTCTGCTGTCGATGAGAAGATGCATGCAGATAGCATTGAAAATGTAGCAAGTTCTTTGCACCGGGAAATATATGCGAACTTAAACCACAAGTTATGTGAAAAGAACTACTTCCACGAAAGATACTCTACGGAAATAATATCCATGATTTTCAAAGCCAGAGGAGAGTTATTAAATTTAAACTTTATTCCACATCGAGAAGATCTGCCAATGACTTGCTCCTTGTGCAATCTGCGAGAGAGAGAGAATAAATATCACTTTCTGGTCAGATGCCCTTTTTTAAGGGAGCTCAGACTTCAGATCTATGGGAAGCGAATTTTGCAGGAAGAGGAGATGCGATCTATCTTGAATGGCACTGACTGGAGTGAATTGCACAGTTACTGTAAAATTGCATTAAGATACAGGAGATCAATTATCGAAGAATCTTTTTAATTAATTATATAAATCATGTCAAACTCGGGCAGACGGCGTAAAGCCATGTCTTAAATTTAAAAGTAATTAACAATTTGTAAATGAATTCAAGTATAATAAATTTCATCTATCTATATATCATCTATCTAGGTCAGATGTAAGAAGACAATAGGTGTTTTATATTTTACTTAACCTATAAAATGGTACATTAACTAAAGTGAGCTAATGGGACTTTAAAACTCAAAGGCATTAAATAAATTGTGATTCCTTGAACATTATTAAGTCTACCTTTTATCACAAAGTCTCAAAGGCACCCGGAATATGTCCTAGCGTCTTTCAGACAGAATTACATGCCATCGATACCTGCGCCACTATTATTCTCGATTCCGGCATAAAGAAAGTAGCCATCAATATATTTACCGATAGCCAAGCAGCTGCTCAAAGCACTGAGTCCCCATTACTTTAACTCAAAAGCCGTTCTAGGCTGCTTCAATACTCTCTAAGACCTCTCAAAGCGAAATAAAGTCAGGCTCTGGTGGGTACCAGGACACAGAGGAATTGAAGGCAATGAAATTGCTGAACAACTTGCCAGGAAAGGCTTTTTTAGAAAGGTACATAGGTGCCGAACCCTTCTGCGGAATCCCTACTTCCACGTTCAGAATGAGTCTGGACAGCTGGGAAAAACGAAACTTCATATCCTTCTGGAATAACACTCAGGAACTCAGACAGGCTAAAAGGGCCATCCGACCCCTGAACAAAACCACTAAAAATACTCTCAACCATAAAAGGGACGATATCAGAAGACTTACCGGCTTCCTCACCGGTCACTGTATCCTCAAATATCACTTACATAAACTAAATATATTTCAGGAATCTGAATGCAAACTCTGCATATAGGAAGACTCGTCACCCGAATACGTACTGTGTGAGTGCGTGGCTGTCTGCAGGGTCAGGAAACGCTTTCTCCACAAAAAGTTCCTAACACGGGAAGACATTCGTAAAGCCGCGACTGGAGATATCATCAACTTCATAAGGAAGATAGAGGATCTCCTTCTCTAACTGGCTCCAGGCATAATAGATCTTTAAGGTCGCAGTGCCATATGCGTCTGTCGCAGAACCTTTCTAATATAATATAAATAATATAAGTCTACCTAGCATACATGCCGACTCCGAACTGCGAATTGAGTAGATTTTTTTTTCATGATTATACTGTTGGAGATTGTTCTGCAAAAAACTTTTTATTTAATTTGCTGAGGCTCGCACCTGTATCCTCCCGTTTAGCAGTCCAATGAACTTACCGCTAGGCCACAGCGACCAGATTTCCATTAATCAAAACATTCTATTAAATAAACATTATTTCTTAATTGCATTAATAACGTATTTATCTTCATACAATTGTCGCATTATAATACAAATTATTTCTGACACACTTCACTGCTTTTGATCCCTTTTCCATAGCCTTGGTAAAAATATATCTTGATTAAAGGATCCATAGACACCGTACTTTTGTTTTATGCCTCTTGCGTGTCCATATTAATGAAGCATATTTTTAATAGAAATCAAAAGGATACTCAGTTACATATATCGAGCTGCAATTAAACAGTCAGCAACAATGTAGCAGTGAAATCAATAGAAATAAAATGAATTACTTATGGTGATAATTACTAGATATAATTGTTACTATAACTGTTACAATATTGCCAAGCAATTAATTTTGACTTTAATAATTAAGATTGAAAGGTGTTATAAACTCAGACCGTAATTTCTAGGAAATGGTTTTCTCTGTCGCATTTGAGTTCTGGAAGTTGTTTCGCAAATATGGCTTCTACCAGATATGAGTCTATTACTCCGAAATTATTAAAAAATAAGCTGTTTAGTTTCATTTTAAAATCATTTTTAATCAGTGGTTACGTCATGAGCGAGACGCAAACATTTGAAAGGTGGCATTATTGGCGAAGTGCGTTTTTAACTCTCTCCATTGCATTAAGCAGTATTTTCGGGGTAGGTTTATTATAATAACATTCTTGTGTCTTTTGATATTTACCATCTTTCTTACATGAGGTTGTGACATGGGCTAGGGCAAGTGTTAGTTCCTTGTCTTTATCAATAACATGCACTCTCTTGGCCACATCAATTGCATACGTTAATATTTTTTTTCGGAGACGAAGTAAGATGCTTCATTTTGTTTACTTGTATGTTATTTAAAAACTTTTTTAAGGACTTGGTCGAATGCTCAACTTTTTGCAAGAGGATCTGGAAAAACTCATGATTAATGCCGATGAACGTGAAAAGCTGATGTTTGATGAAGCCTGCAAATTTATGCTCATTATGCAGATGTTACTTTATATACCTACGTCAATGGGACTGGCACTTCTGTATCTAGATTCGTTTTACAGAATTGTGTTTGATCTGGAATCTTCTATTAATTATGCAGTGGTTCGTGGTCTACAGAACAATCATTTGAATACTTTTTGAATGTGGTTTATTTCAGACTGACAATGAAATAAAAACCAAATGGATGATTGGGCAAATATTTCCATATAGAGTGCTCCATCATGATTTGTGTCTGGGGTTAGTTTTTCCTCTTTTTAATATTTTGTTGGCAGCGTTTTATATTCCACTGTGGCCTATAGCCATTACCAATTTGATGTCATACGTAAATTTTAAATGGAAAATTATGCACAAGAGAATGTCAGAAATGGATGTAAGTATACATGTTACAAAGGTGTTTATAATTTATTTTAAAACTTTCCGTTTCCATATCAGATATCGAAAGTGATTCTGGAACCGAGTGAAGTCAAAGTCTACTCAATCCTTGTCAGTGAAAATGATAGAATCAACTATCTTCGTACCAGACTATGTAAATTTTGTATAACTGAGCAAATTCGCATTCGCTGGTAAGCATCTAAACTTAAATAAGAAAATCCTTTGAATAAATGTCGAGTGACCAATAGTTAAAACTAACTTATGGCTTGTGCGCTTATGGACTGCTGATTTGCGTCATTCCTCCACGGAAATCCGTGTATTAATTGCCTAAAGATGTAATGCTACAAAAATGGCGGCATAGAATGTTCTATATCATCGGAAGTATTTGACCATCATTTCTATTACATGGATTTTTCTTCTGATATGTCGAAAATCCCAAAATAATAAGCAGTTTTATATTCCCCATCAATAAAATAGTAAAGCATTAGGCAAAACACGAATAAATTAATCCCAAATCTATGTTGTTTATGTCGATGGATATATATTTTCCACCTGGAACCTGGTGGATATAAATATGCATTTACACATATGGACGGAAAACTCTTAAAAACTAGTGAGCTACTGCCTGAAGATGATTTTTTCATCGATACATCAACATCCTGTACAAACCAAAGAAAACTAAATGTTTAATTTAAGTTTTATTGCATGCATTTACACATATGGACGGAAAACTCTTAAAAACTAGTGAGCTACTGCCTGAAGATGATTTTTTCATCGACACATCAACATCCTGTACAAACCAAAGAAAACTAAATGTTTAATTTAAGTTTTATTGAATTTTCTTTTTCTAGAATTCATATTTTGTACAAGAGTTTTGTTCATTATAAGCATTTTGAAAAACATTTTGCAAACAAAAAAATTATTTTTTTATTTCGCAGTCTAGTTGAGTGTTTTCGGCCATTTATTATATAATTGGGCCCCACTTTTAATGACGTTGAATTATAGGTAGGTATATATTGAAAATAACTCCAAGCTGCTTCTGAGTCTACATAAATTTCGCGTTTGGTTTTCGCAATCCTCCTCCGGTCAGCTGATATGTCCATGTTAAAGACGAACAAAGAAAAATAAATGAAAAATACTACCTTTGCGCAACCCGGCAAAACAAAAACGACCCAGGATTAGGAACCGATGTGCCGATGACAATGGTTGCACATACTATAAATCTGCAAACTTTAACATCTTGTATCTTGGCCCGTTTTTATAATTTTTAAAAACGGAGAAACACATATTTCTTAATTTTTATTGTAGAATTTACCTCCAAATTTCAATTCCAAATTCCAATTGAGATTTTGTTTCCCATACAAACTTGAACACCCTGTAACTCCCCGTTTTGAGCCGAAATTCAGAATATTGTTGTCTACGTCACAAGGAAATTTCTGTCCAAATTTCAAATTTCTAACATAAGCCATTTAGGCTCGACGCTGATGACTCAGTAAGGACTTATTGTTTTATATGCATAAATATACCTTGGTATATATGTTTGTACAAATGGCATGCCTAGATCACGTTTGAGTTGAAAGGATATGAGTAACCTTCTAGGAAACATTTTGATATGTTGTATGTTGTTACTGAGCTTTCGTTCAGCTTGTTCTGTGTCCAGCGCTGACGCCCTCTTCAACATTTTATTTACTTTTTTGTTTCCCAGGTATGTCCAGCAACCCAACAGAACTTTATCCTGTGTTGTGTTTTAAGAATCTTAAGCTCTGGTGTTGGTCAGCCTCAGAAACACTTCACAAGCATATATTTTATTTCTGTAAAAAATTAGCTTTTATCGCGGTCCACGGCAAATCTAAATGGTTTGGATTAATTTAACTTGCTGTAAAATAAACCCGCGCCTGTGCGAGGGCTCATCTTGACCTCATCAGATAGATGGCTAAAGATTGTGTTTACTAGTAGTATTTTGGAGGAGTGCATGAGGATGTTGTATGAAAATATGATCAGGAAGTCTCGTCTCGCGGATCTTATCACTGTTTGGGTCTATCTTGTTTGGAAATCATTGGCTTTGTTTTTTTTTTCTTTTTCCACCAGGTTTATGGACCAATTGCAGAGTTTGATAGGCATCCCGGTATTTATGGATTTTGTTATTTACTCGATTATAATATGCTTTGTTCTTTATGAGATTGCTACTGGAGTGAGTTCTTAAAATTTAAAGTTTTATAATTTGCTGTTTAATGGGTATTTCATTTTAGAATCACGCGAAGGCAAATTTAGCATATTTGGCCTTGTTTATGATCGTTATATTTATAATCGTGTGGCTGAACCATTGGAATGGTACTTTAGTGAGTGAAAATGTAAGTTCATAAAATACGTGTTTAATATTTAATGCATAATTACTTAGCGAAACCTTAGATTTGAAATATGTTTTTACATTGGGTTATTTGCGAAGCCAAAATTGCTTTTCTGCAGAAGGCTGATTTTCTGGGTAATTCTTATGTGAACTTAGCAAGAAATAAACTAATTACAGTGGCACCCAATTTGCTGCAATTGGAGTAGATCTACTGCATTTACTTCGAAATTCACATCTACTGACATAAAATTAAATCTACTGCTATTTTGTAGTATGCTTATGTGCACTTCAAGATCGAGAAAATGTATCTCTTTTAGCACAAAACATAACAACATTTTTTGAAAAAGGTAAATAATAACAAAGACTGTTGGGAACCTTCCGATTCGACAGGGCTCTTGGAGTATTTTAATAATTTTTGTTTTACTGATGAGAAGTTTGCAAACAAATGGATGATTTTTTGTTTTGTTAATTAACATGGAAGAATTTTTCTGTTTTATTTATATCCTAGTTTTTGTTAATTTTTTGCAATCTACTGCATTTTTTTTAGAAAATCTACTGCGAAAAAATAGTCCTTAAGTGGCAACGCTCTGGCACCCATAAGCTAAGTTAACTATTTTAGATTCAAATCAATTGCTAAGAGTACCTACACGACATGCAAAAACCACATTAAAATGTGAGCGTGACGTCAGATAAAATGTCAAATAAATGCTTAAATTTATTGTGCACATGGCATATGTGAAGAAGCAAAAATAAAGCGAGTACACGGCATGTAAACTTCTCATGTTTTCATGTTTATTCTGTTCCAAACGTCATGTGAACTTTTTTGAAACCTTTTTTTTAAGTTTTCTGACATTTAATGTAGCTTGCAAAAATATAGCGAGTATACGACACGTGGAACTTCATATTTTTTCATTTGCATGCAGAGGCATTTAATCTTCAAATTTGTTCAAAAAAATATTCGCATTTATTCGTTCGCATTTTAATTCGTTCTCAAGTGTAAAATTAAAAATCTTTATGTCGAAAAGAAGGTTTATTGAGTTGGCCTGTTGGACAGCAGTAGTGAAGAAGATTATTATTATAATTATTATGTTCGGGAGGGTCGTTCACAGCCCTTGGCACATTCTTTGTCAGAATTGATTTTCAAACAATTGATTTTCAATTATTGGTTTTGCAGAGCTATGCCATGTGTTTTGCGGTATACTCCTCCGATTGGTATACCTATTCACTTGATGTCCAAAAGATGGTACTCCTAATTATGCTTATTACTAAAGACCCTGTGGAAATAACGGCCTTCATTATAAGGCTACACGTAACCACGTTCATTGATGTAAGTTCTTCAAAGTGGATTAAAAGACGATTTCCTAATTATGTCCTTTATTTTCAGATAATTCGAGCAGCGTATAGCTACTTTAACCTTTTACGAAGATAGGCCGATCGAATTGACAGGGAGGACATCCTAAAAGCTGAAGCCATAAACAAACATCCCACAATTAGCAACACGATATAAGTTATAATTGATTTCAAATAAACTGTAAAGTGTGCACTGGCACTGCAAGTACATACTTACATTTGATCTTTGTCTAGGTGTTTTTATATCTGCGTTTCAAAAGGGATATTCACTTTTTCCTTTAAACCTTGGTTGTAACAACCTTCTTGGTTCTGGTCATCATCATCCAACTAGCAGGTGGGTTATGGTTTTGCATGAAAGCCGGAGAACTGTAGCCACCTCTGGAGAGGACCCAGTGAGTATATCAGCAGCCAATGGCTGTCCACAAGATGGCATAGAACAACATGGATACAATTATTATTATATCTAGTTTCTGAACAATGAGTAAAAAAATAAACTGTGCACCCACACTGGTAGAACGATTACTTACCAAGGCACTGGCAACCAATCGTGTTGTGCATATTATATTGATAGCAAGGATTGGTGAATTGCCATTGTTGATCTGCCATAACAGTAACAAAAAAAAGTATGAAATAAATAAATATTTAAAGTTTGATTTCATTTGAAGTGCAAAATATTGAAACGCCTCTGGCGCTCAAAAAAGTTAAATTATGAACAATAAACAATTAATGCTTTGAGTTATATTAAATCCTCAGCAGATTTTTGAAAAGTGGTTAAATATATAAACAGAAGAAGAAATATGATTGCGCCGTGCCTCATTCTCAGCAACTGGGGGATAGATCCCTTCAAAACTTTACTCAACAGCGAACAAACATATTTAGCGCACCAGTACGTAGCCTCACTCTTCGTAAACGAATATTTAGATGCACCATTTACTTTAAGCGAGATACAAAGGATAATAATGAATTCAAAAAAGAGTAAGGTGAGGACCATTTACCATTCGAATGCTATACAAATTGTACAACTGAATTTGTAATTAAACCGAAACTGCAAATTTTCCACAAAGCTTCAGAAAATCGATAATTGTTGGCTTTAGTGCTGATTTCGACTCCATAGCTCGAAAAGCACTATTCTACAAGCTCCACAGAATTGGAATTTCGACCAAATTAGTAATACCTTGAAAGCTTTGTATGAAAACAACATGGCAATGGTCTGGGATGTGAGCAGTATATCTCCTGTTTAACAACGATATAATAGACAACATTGGAGTTGAAATTAACCAGATAAATATACTTGGGTTGATGTACGCAGATGATATTGTCTTTTTAATCGAAACGGTGAATAGTATGCAGCTTATGATAAACAGACTGAAAAGCTACTGTAAAAATGGAATCTTTCAGTTAACTTAGCTGTTAATGCATAAAAGAGTTTTATGGTTGCCAAATACCACCCCTAATTATATGCTTTTCTTGGAGCTCGGGACGGCCCCGTATATATTTGGAAACTTTTAAATTAAACTTTAACTATACATACCTACATATTGTAAAAGTAATGGGAATGGAGCAAGAAAAACTACCAAATATAATAGTCTCCCATATAATTTCAACAAGAGGAGGTCTTGTACAAGAATGGGGAAAACCAGCTTAAAACTGTGGGTTTAACTTAAATGATTCACACAATGAAAGTGGAACATCACCATGGCTAAAATTCGATACTATACTGTCATCTTCTTTACGATTCATGTGTTAACGAAGCCCAGTCACCACAGTATAGAATGTTGTATAGTAAAATGAGGTACAATCTACAAAAAAAAAACGTAATTTCGGAATTGTAATTCAACTGACAACATAAACATCATATTTTAAATAAGAGGAAAATGTATAAACTTAAACTATATACCGCACTGATCCGAACTTCCAGGGGGTGCTTATGACCTGACCTATGCAGGTTCGAGCCCGGTCGGGAAACAACAACAGCCACAGAAAATAAAAACAGAAACGAGAAAATCGAAGTTTCTTAAACCACTTCATCAAAAAGAGGTTTCTGCCTGGGAGTACAATGGACCAAGAAGAGTTTGATTGCTCTTGGGATTTGAAAATTTCCTTTTATAAAAAAAAAACAAAAACAAAACTTGAGCTTCAAGCCTTCTCGTGAGTCTTTTCAAACTCAGAACAGTGGGAGAACAACGAAGTGTCTAAAAAGTCCAAATCCATTGACACCGATGACGCAAAAATGAACATAGGCCTAGTGGGCCTTTTCTCCGAGAAACTAGAACTAAGCAGCTCCATAAATATTTTTCAAGCGGCGGATGTTCCAGCAGTAACGAGAGCCGCATAATTGGTTTCAATGATTTACATTGACAGCCAGGCAACTATAAAGGCAACAGTAGATACGCAGATACGTCGCTAAGAGCTTAAGATTCTTGGCATACAATAAATTCCAGTCATAGCATGACACCAGGTAATGAAACGGCTGATAAATTTAGCCTCAGGCCGAGAGTGAGAACAGACGGTATTGTAAAACCTGTACTCAGCAATCTTGGGGCCCAAAATTTGCACAAAAATCCTTTATGGAAGCAAATAACAGATGGAAATCATTAACCATCTGTGAAGTTTTAAGAATGCTGTGTCCAGAACCTGACAAAGTAAAGGCCGGAAAGCTTCTGCAAAGGACAGCTAATCGCTGTCAATGCTGATCGGTGTGCTTACAGCTACAACATGCTAAGATATCATACAAAGAAATTACATCAGAACGATAACGACATACTATACAGGAGGTGCGGCAATGAGGAGGTTCATGAGGACACAGCCCATTTTTTCTGCCATTGCCAAATAGGAAATAGAACCCTAGGTAAATTCTTTTTCGAGCACATCGACAGACTGTCTGGTGGATCACTTTCAGACCTACTCTAATTTGCAAGGGCGTCTGGATGGTTTGTTACATGAGTGTGAGTATAATTAATTATATTCACTTACAACCAAACATCCAAGATTAGGTTAGAAGACAATAGGTGTTTTATATTTTATTTAACCTACAAAATGGTATATCAATTAAAGTGATAAATGGGAGTTCAAAACTCCTTGAACGTTATTATGTCTAAGTTGCATACAAAAACAAATATTTGACACCACAGCACATAGAGCGCCAGAAATTTAAGGGACCTACAGTTTTATTGCCGACTCCGAACTACGAATTAAGACTTTTTTTTCATGATTGTACTGTTGGAGGTGGTGCCGCGAACAACATTTTACTTATTTTGCTGGAGCCACGGCGATCAGATAAGTATGCTTTCTTGTAAATGAATGAGCGAAAAACGAAGGGCCAGCACTTAGAAATCGTGTGCAGATAAGCAAACGAGGGAAAAACGAAACGAAATTAAAGGGACTTATCTGTTTCACTGCTAAGCCAAGATCCATTGGATCCATTGGATCTTGGATCATATCCGTATTTGTATAAACAAATTCTCTCTTAATTTTGAACATACATATGCACATTCATATTTGGTAAAGTTTAAAAATTACAATATTAATGTTAATATTAGCAAGTTTACATAATAGAATAAAAATATTTCCGAATATTAATCAAAACATTCTATTAAATAATAATCTCTTAATTGTATTAATTTTTTTTTTTTCCTTCAGACAATGGTTGCATTATAATAAATGTTAACAACTTCTTCCTCTATTTTCTACAATTGGTCGATAAGTGGAATAGTTTTCTGACACTTCATTGCTTTTGATCCTTTTTGATAGCCTTGGTATTGTTTTCGAGGCTGAAAATTACATCTTGTTTGAAGGATTGTCAGACGCCGATGTTTTCTTTTATGCCTCTTGCGTGTTAATATTAATGAAGCATATTTGTAATGGAATTCAAAGGAATACTCAGTTATATCGAGCTGCAATTACATAGTCAGCAACAATGTAACAGTGAAATCAATAGGAAGAAAAATGAATTAATTATGGTGATAATTACTATAATTGTTACAGTAAATGTTACAATCTTGCCAACAAGAAATTCATTTTGACTTTACTAATTACGATTGCAAGGCGTTATAAACTTGGACTATAAATTCTAGGAAAGGGTTATCTCTGCCGCATTTGAGTTCCGAAAGTATTTCCGCAAAGATGGCATCTAGTAAATATGAGCCTATTACCCAGAAATTATTAAAAAATAAACTGTTTAGTTTCATTGTTAAAATATTTTTAATCGGTGGTTACGTCATGAGCGACACGCAAACATTTGAAAGGTGGCATTATTGGCGAAGTGCACTTTTAACTCTCTCCATTACATTTAGCTGTATTTGCGGGGTAGGTTTATTATCATAACATTATTATGTCTTTTTTGTAATTACCATCTTTTTTACACCAGTTTACGGCATGGGCTAGGGCAAGCGTTATTCCAATATCTCTAGCAACAACATGCACTCTCTTAACCACATCAATTGCATACGTTAATATTTTTTTTCGGAGACGAAGTAAGATACTTTATTTGGTTATCTTGTATGTAATTCAAAAACTTTTTGAAGGACTCGGTCGAATGCTCAACTTTTTGCAAGAGGATATGGAAAAACTCATGATAAATGCGGATGAACGTGAAAAGCTGATGTTTGATGAAGCCTGCAAATTTATGTTCATTATTCGGATGTTACTTTATATACCTACGTCAATGGGACTAACACTTCTGTATCTAGATTCGTTTTACAGAATTGTGTTTGATCTGGAATCTTCTATTAATTATGCAGTGGTTCGTGGTCTACAGAACAATCATTTGAATATTTTTTGAATGTGATTTATTTCAGACTGACAATGAAGTAAAAACACAATGGATCATTGGACAAATATTTCCATATAGATTGCTCCATGACGATTTCTGGCTGGGGTTAGCTTTTCCTCTTTTTAATATCTTGTTGGCAGCATTATATATTCCACTGTGGCCCATAGCCATTACCAATTTGATGTCATACGTAAATTTTAAATGGAAAATTATGCTCAAGAGGATGTCAGAAATGGATGTAAGTAGATAAATTCAATTAAACTAAATTTATTTTTTTAACAACATTTTTTTCTGGGAGCCTTAGCTCCTTTACTAATGAATACCAAAAATGAACTGATCTTAAAACTTACATTGAAAGTAAAAAATAATCTAGCCATAGCCAATTGTATCAGTGGTGTCGGATGCGCTCCAACCGTGAAATCAGCACATTCTGGCTGGAGCATGTTTGGTGCATGGGTCGCGCGTGCAGGTGTTCGGTGTCCGGTGTACAGCTTCTAGGTGTATTGTGTCGTGGGAAAGAATTAAGAATATTATGCGGTGTTAACTGTTATACTATACGGGTTCGAAGGTGTTCATAATTTATTTTAAAACTTTCCCTTTCCATATCAGATATCGAAAGTGATTCTGGAACCGAGTGAAGTCATAGTCTATTCAAGCCTTGTCAGTGAAAATGATAGGATCAACTATCTTCGCACCAGACTATGTAAATTTTGTATAAATGAACAAATTCGCATTCGCTGGTAAGTGAATTTAAATAACAAAATCCTTTGAATAAATGCCGAGTGACAAGTAGTTAAATCTAACTCATGGCTTATCCGCTTATGGACTGCTGATTTGCGTCTTTCCTTCACCGAATTTCCGAGCTTTGATTGCTGTCAAATTCAAATCAATATAATAATACAAAAGTATTAAGTAAATTGTTCCATGTCATCGGAAAGATTTCACTGATGATGATGAGCCTTTATGATTTGACCATAATTTCCATTTGATGAGTTTTCTTCTCATTGGTAGAAATGTGTCTTTGATTAACTTCAACAATTTTTTCCATTTGCTCCCAAAAACAGTACATATGTATGTGTGGACAAATGAATGGCATGCCTTGGAATTGAATTGAAAGGAAATGAATAGCCTACTAGAAAACATTTTGGTATGTTGTTAGAAGGTGGGACTTGTACTTAGCGTTCAGCTTGCCATACGTCCAACGGTGAGGAGGGTTCATAACCAGCACAAATTTACCTTGTGCTGTGTTTTAAGAATCTTAAGCTCTGGTGCTGGTCAGCCTGATTAATTTTATTTCTGTAAAAAAATTAATTTTATTGCTGTCCCATGGCAATTCTAAATGGTTTGGATTGCTTTAACTTGCGCAAAATATACCCACTCCAATGCCAGGGCTCATCTTGACCCCATCAAATGGATGGATAAAAATTGTGTACTAAGTATTGCCCTACTCTAACTTCATAACTTATTTTGTTTAGAAGTAGTAATTTGGAGACTTCTAAGAAGCGCATGAGGATGTTGTATGAACATATGATCAGGAAGTCTCGTCTCGCGGCACCTTTCACTATCTTGTTTAGAAATAATTTGCTTTGTTTTTTTCTTTTTCCACCAGGTTTATGGACCAACTGCAGAGTTTGATAGAAATCCCGGTATTTATGGATTTTATTATTTACTCGTTTACAATATGCTTTCTTCTTTATGAGATAGCTACTGGAGTGAGTTCTGAAAATTAAAATTTTTATAATTTGCTTTTTTAATGGCTATTTCACTTTAGAATCACTCGCCACATTTTGCCTTGTTTATGTTCATTATATTTACAATCGTGTGGCTGAACCATTGGAATGGTACTTTAGTGAGTGAAAATGTAAGTGCATAAAATACGTGATTAATATTTAAAGTGTAAGTCCTTAAGCAAAAGTTTAGATTTGAAATACTTGTTTATGTTTCAAGTTTCAAAATTTTAGTTTATTCATCAAAAATACGTTTTTGCATTGGACAGCTGATTTTCTGGGTAGTTCTAATGTGAAAACTATTGGAACTATTGGAACACCTTCTGTTTGAAACATCCCTTTGGCATGCCTTCTTGTATTGAGTCGATAGTTAACTTTTCTTTGGAACCTATTGTCATCATAGTACTCGAGCATTGTAGCCATCTTGAAAAGTTCTCGGATGTTGTCGAATGTCTGTGACGGACGAATATCGCCGTATCGTGAACGTAGGCACAAGATGTACCATTTTTGAACACACAAAGCAGTTCTTTTATTACAGAATGAAGAGAATTGTGCCGAGTTTTTAACCTTGTGGAACTCCATACTTGATTGTTGTATCATTGCTTTATGTTTATGTGTTCTTGATCTTAACACGAAAATATGTACTTATTCGCCAAACAGTCCTCAAGACAGTTCGATAAAGTTTATAAAGTTTATCAATCGAAATGTTAATGTTCTATAATGCGACGAGAGACATTTTTTGGCAGAATTGATTTTCAATGATTAATTTTGCAGAGCTATGCCATGTGTTTTGCGGTATACTCCTCCGATTGGTATACTTATTCACTTGATGTCCAAAAGATGGTACTCCTAATTATGCTTATTACTAAAGACCCTGTGGAAATAACGGCCTTCATTATAAGGTTACACGTAACCACGTTCATTGATGTAAGTTCTTAAATGTGGACTAAAAGACGATTTCCTAATTATGTCCTTTTTTTTCAGATAATTCGAGCAGCGTATAGCTATTTTAACCTTTTCCGAAAATAGGGTTAACAGGAAGGACATATTAAAAGCTGAAGCAATTATCAAATATCTCACATTTAGCAACATAATTTGTGTCAAATAAACTGTAAAGGAGTGCATATGCATACATATACATACTTACACTTGCTCTTTGTCGAAGACTTAATAGTTTTACATCTGCGTTTCAATAGGAAGAATTTCAGCCACCTCTGGAGAGGTTCCAGTGGCAATATCAGCAGCCAAAGGCTGTCAACAAAGTGGCGGCATTCCGTCTCTCTTAGGGTCAATCCCCATTGACAACCTGGGGCCAAATCGTCTCTTCCTCGATCGGATAACTCGTCACATAAAAATGAGCATTATTAGGTACTAGCAGTCCTCCCGCGGCTTCGCACGCGCTCCATACATACTAAAGGTTATACTTAGTCGTTAGAAATCGTCTGTTCCTATTGAACTTTCAAAGGTAAAAGATAGCAAAAAGTGTCACCATTTCAGTATTGAATTTTTGAAATCAGTTCAGTAGTCTCATAGATACTTAAAGATCCATCCAACCAAATCATACACACACCCGTTCCCCGTCGAAGTGCTACGAACTGCGAATGCACCCTGTATCTCCCCTTTTGGAGCTGAATTTCGAAAAAAAATTTCATAGTGGATGTCTGCGTCACAAGAGGAAACTACTGTCTATATTTCAATTTTCTAGCATCAGCCAATCAGTCAGGACATATCCTTTTATTTGAAAACTTTAAACCCTGTATCTTGGCCCGTGGATATAATTTTGAAAAACGGTGAAGCACGTATTTCTTTATTTTTGTTTTAAAATTTACCTAACAAATTTAAATTCTTAATTCCAATTTTAATTGTTTTTTCCATACAAACTGGAACACCCTGTATCTCCCCTTTGGAGCAAAAATTCAAAAAAAGTCGCTCCATTGTTTTTCCCTACGCCACAAAAGGAAACTACTGTCCAAATTTCAACTTTCTAGCGTTAGCCGTTTAGGCTCGGCGATGATGAATCAGTCAGGGCTTACTGCTTTATATAGATAATCGATCATTCCGACGTAATAATGCTCGTTTTACGTGACGAGTTATACGATCACGGAAGAGACGATTTGGCCCCTACTCACTAAACTCAGCAATCTTGACTTCGACGTCTCTGTATAAACATGTGAGTGTCACACTCATGTGATGACATTTGATTTTCACATTTTTTCATTCGATTTTTAGACCTATCAAATCTTGTGATCTTTTTCACTCACTGCCGTTAACCGATTGAGTTGATAAATTTCATACGTACAATTGTTGACAATGCAATATATTATATCTTATGTGGTTCTAAATCTAATCAAGCGAATGTTCAGAGATAGTGGATTCCCTTTTATTACAACCCCCTTGATATGGGTATCAAATGAAAGGGGATACCTACATAATACACAAGTGCAAAATCCCCAAACCCCAAAATCCCCAACTTTTGAAAAATCCCCAAAGAAAATCTCCAAACTGTCCTGCGATTACCGCTCCGCTTTTCTGCTCTATTACTTGCTTGGCGAAGGCGATATAAGGCCATAACTCGGAATATAACAAAAACCTGTGCTTCTTAACGATTTTGGACATAAAAGGACCAGAGTAGCGAAGCGGTGCAATACAGATTCCCAATATGGGGATTTTGGTTTTGGAGATTTTGGTTTGGGGATTTTAGTTTGGGGTTTTTAATTTGGGAGTTTTCGTACTCAACCCAAATGAAAGGTGTTGATGAGTCAAATACGATAAACTATGTGAAGTCTTTCATAATCAGCTTTTTTAATGTGCGGCTTCACCAAGGTGAGCAAATGATCAAATTGTTCGGCCGACATGCGTACGAAACTCCGATATAAATCAGCTTCGTCGGCACGCAATTCGATCATCAACTTCGCGCAAACTCCTTTCGTCTCGCGAAGCAACCTTAGAGCACTAAATGGATCTTTTATCGATCACTGTCGCCTGAACAAACATCTTCATCGCATGAACCTTGCAACAGATTCAAGCTGTAGACTCTGCCTTGAGAGTGTTAAGTTTAATCGTTGTGGGGTACACACGTAACGAAAAAAGCTAAACTTAGCATACACAAAAAGTTATAGTTAAGCTAAAGACTCGATCTTTGAATATATTTCATAACTTTTAAATTAAAATCGGGCATCTTAAAAGCCAATCATGTATTGTGTTTGCAAAAAAAAAGTTGAAAGAAGTGATACAAAAATAGAATGTTGTGACTGCAAAAATCTTTTTCATGGTGCCTGTGTTAAAATATTACCCGTTGATCTTGATTTTAAGAGAAAAAAAAAAAAAAAACTGGAGATGTTCTCAATGCACATCTGTGCGGAGAAACTCTCTTGTTGCTGAAAGTGCGGCTATCTCTACAAATCACAATAATTCAAGTGACAAACAAAATGTTAACAATTGCCAACAACAAATGCCAGAAAATGGAACAATTGATTTGAAACTCATTTATAGTGAAATCGTCGAATTAAAAAATGTAAACAAAGACTTTTTGTCTCGTATATCCGAGCTAAAAACTGAGAACTCCGAACTCAAATCCAAAGTCAACGTTCTACAAGAAAAAGTAAATTTCCTGGAGCAATCCAATCTCTCTAATGTCGTGGAATTTGTCAACGTACCGTGTGTTGATAACACCAATGGAATGCAAGTGGCTGTCGATCTCGTTCGCGATGGAGTGGGAGTGCAAATATGCGAGAATGACATAGACTATTGTTATGTCAAAAAAATAAAAAGAACGAGAGGACGTAAACAAAGCAGTGGTACCAGTGCGTTAGACAATAATGTGTCAACTGAGGTCAGCACTAATATTGTTGCTATGAAATTTGCCCGTCGACACACAAAAGAAAGCATTATGAGAGCGAAAAGGAGCATTAAACTCACAGCGAAATTTTTTGGTGAGCGTTTTGATAACACTAACATCTATATCAACGACAGTTTGACTCCGCATGTACGTGAACTATTTAATGCAGCGAAGAAGACCAAAGTGACGAAGAATTACAAATTTATATGGATTAGGAAAAATGTAGTATTTTTGCGCAAAAAAGAAGGGGATGATGTAGTTCAAGTAAGGTGTGCTGAAGATATTTTAAAGTTATAAGTAACTTCTATTTATTTATAAAATGAATTATAACTCTTCTTATAACGTAAAAAAATACCAAAGTCCTTATTCTATTTCATTTATACACCAAAATATTCGCAGTATGCGAAAAAACTTTAATTCTTTCGTTGCTCACGTTGAATTTGTTGGCAGATTTTATTATTTTATCTGAAATTTGGTTGTACGATGGTGAACTATCCAATTACAATATTCCTGGTTATGATTTGTATGGTAATTGTAATAATTCGTACAGTGCAGGTGGTGTTGCAGTATTCATAAAAGAACCAGACAAGTGTGAAGAAGTTATTAAATATAATCTAAGCAGTGCGGATGTCGTTAAAATTACCTGCAAAATAAATAATGAACTTTCTACGATTTTATGTATTTATCGCTTGCATGAAAATGGCTTGAGCAAAAATATCTTTATTGGACATATGGGTGAGCTTTTGAAAAATGTAAAATCGGAGAATTTGATAATTTTAGGCGACATTAATATTAATATTTTAAATGATAGTAATGATTCTGACAAATATTTATTTTTAATGTCATCGTATGGTCTGAAGTCGCTTGTCAATGAACCAACACGTATTACAAACGAAACACAAACCTGTATTAACCACATTTTTGTTCGATTTAACAAGAATTGGACGCATAAAGTATCGAGTAAAGTACTTGATTTACACATTACTGACCACTGTATGCTAAGCCTAGAAATAGGTCAATTGACTTTTACTAATTTGAATAGATATATTCCCTTCCCAGTAGAACATAAGTTTAACTATTTGAAGTTGATTGATGCTCTTAAGTTTGAGTTTTGGGAGCAGGTATATGCGGAAAAATATTAAAAGGACACATTGATAATTCCACAACAATTCAGACGCGTGGTAATAGCAAGCCTAAACGGTTAAAGCCTTGGATAAATGAAGACTTATTAAAAATTATAAACCGAAAAAATTCGCTTCGTAAAAAATGCAATTAGTTCCCCCAAAATACAAACCTAAAGCGTTACTATCATAAGTTGAACCAGAAAGTAAAAAGAAAAGTAGCTATCAGTCGAGACAGATTCTATTCGTTTAAGTTTGAGAACTGCAAAGGAAATTTGAAAGAGGAATGGAAAGTTGTTAATAGTATTTTAGGCAATGAAAAAACTAGAGATAGCATTTGTGAAATTGAAGTGGACAATGCATTAGTGCGCAACCCCACTAATATTTCTAACATTTTTTACAGCTATTTTGCCTCTATTGCAACAAACTCCAAACCAAATCCTCCTCAAACCGATTGCAGTTGCGACTTATATACTGATATAACTGAAGATACTTATCAGACAAATAGCTTTGTCTTTCAACCATTTTCGCCACTTGAAGTCTATAAACATATAATGAACTTCAACAATAAAAGCTCCTGTACTTCCGATGGTATAACTTATTGTCTCGTCAAACGTACTGCATTTTTGATTGTTGATGTATTGTGTTACATATTTAATATGAGCGTTTATGAAGGTATTTTCCTGTCCGCGTTAAAAGCTACTGAGGTGATTCCTCTTTACAAAAAAGGTTGTCGAAGATCAGTGAGTCAATACAGACCGATATCATTACTTCCAACGTTCTCCAAGCTGTTTGAAAAACTTATGAAAGTCCAAAGTGTCGTTCTTAAATAAAAACAATTTTTTATGTTATTAACAATTTGGTTTTCGTGAGGGTAAATCTACAGAAGACGCCATTTTAAAATTAAGTAGTGAGATTTGCGATGGTTTCAATAATAATAAATGTTCTATGGCATTGTTTATTGACATGACTGAAGCCTTTGATATGGTTAATCACGCAATTCTTTTGGACAAACTGTACAAAGCTGGATTCAGAGATTCAGTGTTTCATTGGTTTGAATCTTACTTATCAGCACGATCTCGAAGAGTAAAAATAAGTGGTATTTTTATTGAGCTGGAGTTGCGAGTTGGTGTGCCTCAAGGTTCGGTTCTAGGTCCTTTTCTGTTTTTAATATACATAAACTCCATCTTTAAACAAAAATTAAACAGCAATGTTACAGCTTTTGCCGATGATATGGCTTTTACTTACATCAATAATTCCTTATTTGAATCGGTAGTAAGATTAGAGGGTGATGTACAGTTGTTAAGGCAATGGTTTGCAAAACATGAGCTCATTGTAAGCGAAAAAACTAAGCTCATTCTTTTTAACCTGAAAAGTTCTAGTCTCGTTGATAGTAATGTTGTCTTTCACTCTGCTTCAGGTCCAAAACTTTCAATGTCCGCTCATAGCTGTGGTAAGTTAAACTTCTGTAGGGGTGTCTCATGTTGTTCTAGTTGTTTTCAGATTGAATCTGTCGAATGTTTTATGTATCTAGGCGTATCAATAGACAAGAGCTTGAGCTGGAAAACCCATACAGCTAACCTAAAAAAGTATATGTTGTGTGCGACGCGTAAAATGTATTTGTTACAACCTCATTGTTCCAAAAAACTTCTGACTGAAATTTACTATGGTCTCGTTAGCTCAAAGCTTCAGTATGGTTTAACAAGTTGGGGTGGTGCTTATAGTAATATCATTGAACCATTGCTAATAGAACAAAAGCATATTGTCAGAATTATTTCTCAAAAGAGTAGATTAACAAGTAGTTGGCCTTTATTTTGCAGTCTTCGAATTTCACCAATTAAACACCTTATGTTTATAAAGTTCCTAAAGTGTTTTTCATGCGCAGTGGATATAGTGCAAAACTTAGAAATTCAAACGTGTATGGATTAAGAGTTAACACTCAGCAATTAGCTATCATACCGGTATCAAATAAAACCCACTTCTCGAACTTTTATTCTGTTACAGCACCTACATTATTTAATCGATTACCATACGAAACTAGAATAATTAATATACATAATTTATTTTTAAATAAAGTCAAGACTTGACTGTTTACAATGGATAGTTCTCAAGTCAAACGTTTGTTCATTAACACTGTCTAACATATTTCTTTTTTTCTTGTTTTTACATTTTATTTTTGAATTTTAATTGTTTTTCCTGCAAATCTCAATATGAATTCAATTTGATTTTTCCATGTTTTTTCTTTTCACTTTCTTTTTTATTTTATATTTTTTTGTTAAAACCCCACAACTGTTGTAAATTTATTAATCCAATATGTCATTCGCCACTAGCCTTAAAAAGCTACAGAATGACACCTATTATCTTATTTCCCAAATGTATATCTATATTAAATGTATCAATCATTCTTGGAAATAAAATAAATGAATTAAAAAAAAAAATATGAAAAATATGACCTCTTTATCCTCGGCGCGAAGTTGTCCCTACGGACCAGCTTACTGCTATCCACCAAGAGAAGTTCCTCAACTTCTTGACATATTCTGGAGTGAAACAATTCATCTAGGAACATTAGGGACGGTACATTAGAAACCGCATTGCCAAGGGTTGTGAACAACCCCCCCGGATATAATAATAATAATTATAATTTTGCTTACTCTTGCTGTCCAACAACACTACAGCCGAGGCCACAGCAATCGCCTCAATAAACTTTCTTTTCGACATATACCTACATTTTTAATTTCGCACTTGAGAACGAGTCAAAATGAAAAAAAAATAAGAATGAAAATATTTTTTTGAAAAAAAGTTTAGATGCTTCTGCATGCAAATGAAAAAATGTGAAGTTCATCTTGGCGTATACTCGCTATATTTTTACGAGCTACGTTAAATGTCAGAAAATTAAAAAAAAAAATTGTTCAAGAAAGTTCACATGACTTTCGGGACAAAATAAGCGTGAAAACATGTGAAGTTATCATGCTGTGTAGTCGCTATATTTTTGTTTCTTCACATTTGCCATGTGCACAATTTAAGCATTTATTCAGCAGTTTATCTGGCGTCACGCTCACATTAAAATGTGGTTTTTGCATGTCATGTACTTTTAACATAAGAATACCATTAAACGTGGAACCGTGGCCACTGTAAAAACGTCTTCCACTATGTCTGCTCATATTGAGGAGTCATTGTGCTTGAACCGATGGAGGTATGATCGGAAACAGCAATGTTCCGATTATCATAAAATTGTGAATTCACTTCCCTCACTTGATACTTTTTACTTAATTGTAGTACCTATATATCCCGATACACTACATTATAGAATTTGTCATGTTCAGCCAAAACATGCAAATTTTGGGTCCTCACTGCTCGCGAGCAGGCAACGTAGAGTTGTCCGTGAGAAAAGTATGGACATTTTGGGTACTCACTTCTCGCGAGCAGGCAACGAAGAGTTGTCCGTGAGAAAAGTATGGAGTACCAGCAACTTTTAATGTATTATCCTTGACATATTAAACGTCTTTGAAAATATGGCTTTAAGTGGAAGCTGTAGTGTTTTAAATTGAATGTGCAAATTGTTGAGTATAACTGGGATGCGAGGAATTAGTACTCCCTTTCCTTTAGCCGCTTCGGTGAAAATTGTGGCCTTGATCAGATTTCAGATGCGCAGCCTGGTACCTTTGCTTAGTTTCAGAGCATCAAGGTAATGCATTAGCAGAACTTACGGCTCTCCGAATAATTCTAAGGCGTTCAGAAACTCTACTGAGTAGGTGGTAGCGTCCTTGGCGACCATTATCTGCTTCATATTCTCGAGGTGTTGTCAGATGTATTTGGAGCAGTAAGAAATTATACCTACCTAGTCTCCATTGTTGAACCACAGCAAAACCGTATTCAATATGACCTTTTGTTCTCAGAGCGGTTTTCTACGGTTTCAATTAGATTGTATTAAATTGCCATCTAAGCATTGATACATCCTTTATCAATGATCCTTACTCATCAATTCAACGCATTTAGCACTGAGCTACAGCGATCGCATTAGATATTTACTTTATCTTAGCCAACTAAGTATAGCAGACTTTTGGAGAGGAGGCTGTGGTGACTTGGACGAACATGGTCAGTTTTTTCTCTGAAGTGTCAGCAGAAAGAGAAAAATGACCCTCGGGAAATACTTCCTACTTCTCTGTAAATATTCAGTTAAGATCCTTAACTTGTGGTGGTTACGGGGGTCTTAGGTTAGGTAAATAGGTGTCCCGAGGGATCCACTTAGGCTCATAGCCCATTGTGATGGCTATAGAATATCTTTAAGAGAGAATTCTACCCGTAGAACCATTTGCAGTTGTTTATATATGAGAGGATTTTGCGTAGGGGTAATTGTCTAAGGTCACTATTATCATTGAAATGATAGCGCCCAAGAAATCTTCTTCTGCTGTGGGAGAGCGCTGAACAATGGCATAGGAGATGAGTTGTACTTTCCTCCTCCTCCTCCTCATCCCTACAGCTTCTGCAAAAATCATTGAAGAGAGCCCCTAATCTTCTGGCGTGTTGTCCTAGTAGGCAGTGGCATGTGATGACACTCATAATGGTGCAAATTTGTGTTCTGTTGAGAGCAATAATCTCCCTTAATTTATGGTCGGCCACATATGTCTGGTGGAATGGCACGTAAGACCGCTTTTCCACCTAGAGTTAATTTTTCTAGTTATATTTTGTTTGACAATGAGTTTCACTGTACTGTTTAGTATACCCAACCCTAGAAATCTCTAGGGTCGTGCCAGATCTGGCAAGTTCGTCGGCTTTGCAGTTACCAGGGATGTCACTATGTCCAGGCACCCAACAAAGGTGAATGTTAAACTGCTCAGTCATCTCATTAAGAGACGATAGGCAGTTGAGAACCATCAGGAAGTTATTGGTGGCATTTGATAGAGATTTTAAAGCTGCTTGGCTGTCGCTGAAGATACAGATATCCTTGGTGGATACACTGTTCCACTTCAGCCATGATTAAGCTTCCTTTATCGCCATTATTTCCGCTTGGAAAAAAAATACAGTAATCAGGGAGGCGGAGCGCCTGTAAGGGGGTCTTAAACAAAACCAAGCTGAAACTAACCCACCTTACTTATTATTTTTTATTTTTATTTCCATGTCCTAACAGACACAACTGAGAATACTATAGATCCATTAAAACACTTAACTTAGGAAATAATAATAAAGTAATTTGTATTTCTTTCCATACCTCCTACGTCATTTTGTGCCCTTAAGTGGGATATTTTTTTTGTTTCTTCCTACTTACTCGAAAAACTGAATATGTATCTGTCACACCACCAACTAAAATATTCTACAAACCGTTTCCCTTGCAAATAGCGAGAAAATTGTGATCATTTATCGCACGTAAAAGAAAGCAACAAAACAAAACTAAAAGACTACAGAAACAGCACAGTTGCATCTTGTATAAAAACTAAATAAATGGCTATTTCCTCAGAAAGTAAGCACGTTTAAGAGATAAACAATAGCCTATGTGCTTACTCAGAACATGGACTATCTACCCAAAAAGTTTTATTTAATTCCGTTTAGCTTTTAAGGCGTAATTGAGCAACAAACATTCAAACATCCAAACTTTCACATTTATAATATAAGTGGGATGAGTTTGACGACTATTTAAATAAAGGGGTATCCGTACACAGCTTACAACGCGGAACGTATTAACCGTACATTAGTCGAACAATTTTATTTTAACGATTACTTCAGTCTTATTAAAGATATTAAAGCAGAAATAATCATATCGAACAAAAAGTGAAAGCGTGTTTCCAGTATAATGTGAAAGTGGTGGCTGGGCCTGATGCTGCTCCCGTTGTTGCTGAGTTGGAACGATCTGACGAGGATGACTTTAAGGATGCTGTGTGCGATGTCGTAGATTTCGATGTTGCCGATTTTCGGAGTAACAGTTTTGGGTCAAGAACAAGAGGCGGGAGCTTGTTGTTGTGCCCGAAGACCGTCACCCCATGAAATCAAAATTAATGCTCGACATAAAACTCGATAAAAATAACGTTCCAGTAAAGTACAAAGCACAACTAGTTGCAAAAGGTTGTAGCCAAAAATATGGTCTTGCCAGTTACATGATACTCATCTCTAAGCATAGGCAGCCTCCAGCGCTTCATAGCATACTCCGGTTGGTTCTACGGGAGGTTTTTCTGGTTGAAGTACACATCCTTGTGGTAACACAAAGGACCTTATCTGGTCCTAGTAAGGTTGTAATCTGCACTCCAACCTAACATAACCTAAGATTAATCCTGGCTAAGGCTGTTAAGCTACGTTAGGTTAACGATTAACTTTAAACTTAATTACTTTCAGAAGTAAAGTTAAAGGGGTATGTGGATGCCGACTGGGGCGAGAACTGTGTGGACCGAAAATCGTATACCGGGTTTGCTTTCTTCTTTGCTGGTGTAGCAGTGACATGGAATAGTAAGAAGCAAAGTATCAACAGTACAATACAATATAATATATATTTATTCTTATGATTTCAGGATATTAACATTATTTACATAACACTTTTATAATTAACATAATAAAAAACATAAGAAAAGTAGGTGACAATCTGTATTTTGAAGTACAATAGTAATTAAAATAGAGTTGAATGTCACTTCAATTGACTTATACAATAAAAAATTTAAATTTTGGGTGGGGTGACCCTCTAAAGCAATTTACAAAAAAAGAGCTCAGATACATACATATAATAGTAATAATATAATAAGATAAATTAATAGTGAACAAAGGTAACTGCTTAAAGATGCAAAAGTACAGTCAAAACCACTTACAACGACATCGGTTATAACGACGTATCGGTTATAACGACCAAATTCTTAGGTCCCGACTGAGCTCCCTTATAATCCCATTGAATAACAAACCGTTTACAACGACATATCGCTTACAATGACCGATTTTTCCATTTTTGTGAAAAAAAATATTGGTTACAACGACTAAAATCGACGCAGCTGTTGGTGCGACTGCATTTTTTTCTAAAACGGTAAACTGTTTATCTGTAGATGCGATATATCTGGTTACATAGAATTTCGGATATGTTACAGCTTGCCGTTTGTTGACATTTTATTCCTTTTGTTTTGCGTTTATTATTGGTTTTGAGTTTGTTCAACAGTAAGTAGGTGGGAAAATTACTTAGTGCTAATTTTTCTGTGTGACGAGTTGTCGTAGAAGTTTAATTTTATTCGATTCGTATAAAGTTGTATTGGAACATGAGTCAGAAACGAAAAATCTTGACGATTGAAGAGAAAGCAGGTATCATCTTTTTGATTGGAAGCTGGAGAGCAAAATAAATACCTTGCCAAAGAGTATTGCGTTTCACACTCCACTTTGTACATACATACTCAGTTGTATGTATGCCTTAACAATAAATAAGAATAATGAAAAATAAAAGTAAAAGAAGGATCTCGACTTGAAAAAAGATTAATTTACATATACATATACCTTGATATCGATTACAGCGACCTATCGCTTATAACGACCAAATTCATCGGTCCCTTGAAGGTCGTTATAACCGATTTTGACTGTAAAACAAGATCAAAAAAAGAAAAGCAAGCAAATATTTAAAAATAAAAAAAAAATTTAACCAGAATATCAGAAATGAGAGATTCTAAACCAGCATAGTTAAAGCGAAAGAGCCAAATTTTAACTAATTTAATAAACGTTCCAGGTATTGTTATTGCTCTGATGGACTCTGGGAGTTTATTAAACAAACGATAAGACAAAACGGAAAAAAATTACGATATGCAGTGGTTCGGAAATTGGGTACAGGTAACATGTTTGAAAAGTTTCCACGTAAATTATAATTTGAAATTAGACGAAAATTGCGATTACCTGACTTCATGAAGAATGTTTTTATCACCTTTAAACAATACAAATGACGAACAGGAAGAATTTTCAGGTTACAGAACAACGGATAACTAAGCAGCACCGGAGCCGAGTACGTTGCCCTTTCGGTAGCCGCGAGGAAAGTCCCGTATCTCAGAAATCCAATGGAACTCTCTAATTATATCCAAAGCGCGTGAGTTGTCGAAGAAACCAATTTCACAACCGAACCAAACACGAAGATATCAAAGTGCCTATCAACCCCCATTGCAGCTGTTGCAACAACACACACGAAAAGAAAACCCTATTTCACTTTCTCTGTGACAACCCGGCACTAGCTAGAAACAAGCATCACACACTTGACAAACCCTTTTTTAATGATCTATCAGAGATTTCTGATTTCTGATGGATTTAAGAACTACGCTCTTAGCCACACCCATAAACATCCCGGTCATGTAAGTTGCGGTACCAAAACGGGGCATCCGCGCTACATGCGTTTCTGGTAGGACCTTACCAGACAACCATTTCTCCCTACCTACGTGCTCATATAAATGAAGCATATTTTTATGGAAATCAAAGGGATACTCCGTTATTATGTTACTGTCAAATCAATAGGAAGAAAAATGAATTAGTTATGGTGATAATTACTATAATTGTTACAATAAGTGTTACAATATTGCCAACAAGCAAGTAAATTTGATTTTAATAATTAAGATGGAAAGCAGTTATAAACTCGGACTATAAATTCTAGGAAAGGGTTATCTCTGCCGCATTTGAGTTCTGGAAGTGGTTTCGCAAAGATGGCATCAACCAGATACGAGCTTATAACCCCGAAATTATTTAAAAATAAGCTGTTCAGTTTCATTGTTAAATTATTTTTATTCGGTGGTTACATCATGAGCGAGACGCAAACATTTGAAAAGTGGCATTATTGGCGGAGTGCGTTTATAACTTTTTCCATTGCCATTTCTAGTATTTGCGGGGTAGGATTATTGTCATAACATCCTTGTGTCTTTAAATGTTTACCATTTTTCTTAAACCAGGTTATATCGTTGGCTACGGCAAGCGTGAACCCACTGTGTTTATCAACATCATGTACTTTCGTGGCCACAGGAATTGCATACATTAATGTTTATTTTCGGAGACGAAGTAGGATGTTTCATTTTGTTAACTTGTAAATATGTAATTTAAAATCATTTTTAAGGACTCGGTCGAATGTTCAACTTTTTGCAAGAGGATATGGAGAAACTCATGATAAATGCCGATGAACGTGAAAAACTGATGCTCGATAAATCCTGCAAATCTATGTTCATTATTCAGATGTTTGTTTATACACCTGCAACAGTGGCTGTTATAATTTTCTATATAGATTCGTTTTACAGAATTGTGTTTGATCAGGAATCTATTAACAATTATGTAGTGGTCCGTGTTCTGTAGAAGAATGATTTGGATATTTGTCGAATGTGATTTATTTCAGACCCAGAATATAGCAAATACACAATCGTTGCTTGTAAAAATGTTTCCATTTAGAGTGGTCCATGATGACTTCTGTCTGGGCTTAGTTTTTCCTCTTTCTGTTACCTTCTTGGCATTTCTATATGTTCCACTGTGGCCCATAACCGTTACCAATTTGATGTTATACGTAAATTTGAAATGGAAAATTATGCACAAGAGGATGTCAGAAATGGATGTAAGTATACAGGTTACAAAGGTGTTTCGAATTTTTTTTAACACTCTCCGTTTCCATGTTAGATATCGAAAGTGATACTGGAGCCAAATGAAGTCATAATCTATTCAAGCCTTGTCAATGAAAATGATAGAATCAACTATCTTCGTACTAGATTATGTAAATTTTGTATAAGTGAGCAAATACGCATTCGCTGGTAAGTAAACTTAGATAACAAAGTCTTTTAAATAAATGCCGAGTGCGAAGTATCTAGTGAATTTACCACCAGGTTCCATTTTTCCCGCTTGACCCGCTGAACGAAAGAAAGCTGATCCTCTGTCGCATCAAAGGGCATGTAGCAGATTGAAAAAATCAGCGGCGGAAGTCCTGCTCGTTCGCATTTTACCACACAGGATCTGTGTAAAAAAAAACGAACAATCTATAGGTGCTATCTGTGTTTACCTGTGGTGTTTAATAAGATTTCCATGTTGTCTACTATGGGCTTTACCTAACTTTTTGGATGAACTGGAACGCAGTTTGATATTATGTTAACAATGTTGTTGTCATTCCATTGAGCAGTGAGTTCTGAGCAGAGTTCTAAGCTATAAGCACCTTGGCTGTTATCCGATTCATGTAAAAAACAGTTTACTAGCCGATTATCCCTATTGGTTTCCATCCGTCTTACTTATAATGCATTAAAAATAGTTTTTAAAAAAGTTGGACAGAAGAACGAAAAAAATTGTCGAAACATAGGTCAAAGCTAAGAGTTATGCCCCGGCCTATCAATGCATTACAAATGTCTATAACTCATATCTACTTGTTCCTACTCAAAACGTCTGGCCTCATTTAATTAGGTGTCCTTTTTTAACGTCCAAATAGGGTGTCTGTTCTTACATCATTCCTTTGCAACTTTCTATTCACAAGTAGTATTTTGGAGACTTCTAGGTAACGGATTAAAAAGTTGTAGAAAAACATAATCAGGAAGTCTCGTCTTGCGGCTCCTCCTCCTTTCAACGTGTGTGTTCTGTTCGGAAATAATTTACTTTGCAATTTTCCTTTTCCTCCAGGTTTATGGACCAACTGCAGAATTTGATACAGATTCCGGTAATTATGGATTTTATGATTTATTCGATTGTAATGTGCTTTGTTATTTACGAAATGGCTTCTGGAGTGAGTTCTGAAAATTTAAATGTTTGCAATTTGTTTAGTTAATGGGTATTTAATTTAAGGATAACTCGAAGACAGATTTAGTATTTTCGACCTTGTTTGTATTCATTGTATTGGTGAACGTGTGGCTAATCCATTGGAATGGTACTTTGGTGAGTGAAAATGTAAGTCAATAAAAAACATGTTTAATATTTAAAATGTAATTCCTTAGCAAAACTAGATTTGAAAAACTTGTTTAGGTAAAGGGACTTCCTAAAAGGGACTTTCGCATTTAAATCACTAAAGTGTTTGTAAATCTGCTGGTGTGGATTGGATCCAACCAGAAATTCCCAAGGCTTTAGGTAAAAGAGATTCGGTACAGCACCTAGAGACTGACAAACCTCTTTTAAATGCGGGGGACAAACGCGATTGTGCCAATTACAGAACAGTGGTATATACCTATCTCTTAAGTATCCACGTAAAAGTCATTGCTAAGGTGTCCGAAACGCGTTCCAGAGCTGTTAGGTTTTGAGACGGCACACTATTGGGTCCCACAAGCAATGCAAAATTATTTTGTGAACTGAATATATTTTGAAAGTGCTTGATCAATCTGTTATAATTAGGACAAAACTTAGGGTCAAAGTTTAGTTACCGGTTGTGGCGGACAAAATCAAATTAGAACACTTCAGGTTTTGTTATTACAGTGGAATCTGTGCTACCGTTAATAACGGAAATGTCAATTTCCACCAAATTAATGAAGTCGTCTATTTCATAAGTACATTGAACGAATCAAGTGTAACTTTTACCCTTAACCACCTAGCATACGCCTCACAGACCCCGACGAATCTTTAGGCGTGAATATTATTGCGCCCGAGCTTCGTATAAACCTGTTCGTTCTTGTACCTTTTCCTCGCAACCTTCTGTGCCACGCAACCGCTCGTCGCAGTCGGACGTGAGCGCGTTTGTCTCTTGTAAGTAAAAAAGAACAAAGAAGTACCTATTTTATGTGATTTTTACTATGGATCGAATTTTCTAAATGTGTTAGTTTATAAGTATAAAAAAAGAGACGTTGACTTCTTAATTGAGATTTAAAACAAAACCGTTGATTTTAACGTGCCTTTCTTATTCTAATAAATTATTTTATTTGTTCCTAAACTGATTTTAATTAAAAACTAACTTAATTCACAAAATGTTACAAACGCGAATGATTTTGTTCCGGGGTCTCACAGACGTACATATGTTAGGTGGTAGTGTGTCCAAAACTGGTGCTAGGTGGTTAAGGGTTAACCAAGCAACCTTCGATTGCAACAAATTTCGCTGATTTTAAAATATCGAAGTAATCAAATCCGATATGACCTCTCGAAATAAGAAATGCTGGCAGTATCTACATCAATTTATGTAAACGGCACTTCTCGGTGCAACAGAAAAACACGTGAAAAGAGAGAACACAATTAACACTCTAAACTAAAGACTTAGTTCAAATTTCAAACTAAAGTTTGTCCGTGTTTTATTTTCAAATAAAATTTATTGAAAATCAATAAATATAAGTCGCATGTTCTCCCTCCTCCCTCATTTTACGCGCTGTCATTTGTTTTTTGACAGCTTGAGTTTGGATGCCATCGACCCAGGTGGGAGTGTTCAGAGGGGGCAGAAGATTCGCTATAACTTGTCCGTCGGTATCGTTGAATCCGGTGAAGTGAACCATTCCCTTGTCAGCAATGTGAATGAGTTTAGGAAAACGTTTAGGTGAAATTCACCAATACAAAATGGTTCACTTCTTATTCACAGCTCAAGTGTCGGGGATTATGTTGCGGATTGTTTTTATTTTTGTTATTTCTGCATTTTTGTATTCAAAATGTAAGAAAATTAAATTAACGTATTTAATTTCTATAATTTGCCAAACAAATAAGTAATGTAAAACAAATTTCTTAGAAAAAAAAAACTAAAAACCGGAATCAATTCTAACAAAAATTATATCCAAGTAAATGCATTTGGTAATTCCATAATGTCTTTTGCTGCTTTTGCTCTTCATCATTTTCACAATTTTTTTATTTGTTTCGCTTATGTTTGAAAAAAAATCAAAAAAAAATAAATGCTACTTCTTTCACTAATCACAAAAACTGCCGTCTATCCTCGACACTGCCTTTTCGACACACTCGTTGGTAAAGAGGCGTCCCCGGTAGGTTACAGTGGAGTGGTTGCTATAGCTATTCATCTCAGTTATGGTGATAAAATCTCTGATCGCGGATATAAGCTGTCGAAATAAGATGCCATGCCCCAACCGGGTTCTAAGATATGTCATTATTGTCAAACCATCAAATAAGGGATTTCCTGATAGTTCTATGATAAGATGGTTGGATCATCTCTCCTAGATCGGTCCACAGTGAAGCGAGTAAAGCATGCTAGGTGAACGAAATACATGTCCGAGTAAACATATAAAAACAGGGTATTTTTATTTGCCAATAGTTGCATGTTAATAGCCTTATAGGCTTTAAGCGTCCATTGCTTCCGTTATACCTCGCCAAAGTTAGGCAATAAGGTAAACAATAGACAGAAATTTATTTACTTGTCGTTCATCTTTCTAAGTTGTAATTAATATAAATGTTTTTTATAGCTGAAGAAGCTGTAATATCTATTTGAAAACTAGAAGTACTGATATTATTTTTGGTTTGCTGATATTCAGACTTCCATTCAAGTGCCTAAATTTGATTAGGAATGTTCGTAATTTGTTGCTTTCTTACAGTAAAACTATGAGCTTCACGTCTTTCCACGCGATGATTTTGATATTTTTTGAGAATATTCGATTTTATTCTTTTTTTCAATACCAAAATCAATCTGCAATAATATTTTTAATAATTTATTTAGCTGTTCGAGGCAAATTGTTTTATCATGCTAGTAGTGTTATAAAATTCTTCCTAATTTCAATAGGTCAGTTTTCAGCACCTTAAAGCACTTCATAGAGATTGTCCCAGGTGTAGAGAAAAACATACGCGAAAAAACGCAAGAATGTCAACTAATTCCAATTTGTTAGCTTAAAAAAAATTTCATTTTCACCTACCTGCAAATTTCATAAAAATAAACATGTTTTCTTATAAAACATACTCTTTTGAATCATATAAAGACCAAACATAATTTTGTCCACCTAGGACGTTCTACTCGCTTCACTGTGCGGTGTACTGAAACAGAGTCAGTTGCGGAAGATGGAAAAGACCCACATAAAGGATATGAAAATATTTGTATATATGTATGCTTGCCTAGGCTTTCTATCCAATTATTAGACATCGATCACGTCTTTGCGTTATCATATTCGTTTTTTAGCTATGTATCACAGCTCCTTGCCCCTTCACTTTTCGGAGTGTTCTACGTCAAGTTTTCTAAGTTGATTCACGATTTTTTCAATTTCATTATATAACTTGAGGGGCTGATCTTTCCAACCCTTCACTGAATGTTTACCAATTCAGCAATCACTTGGACATTCTGTAAACGTTAGTATTGCATCTGCTCTCTTTATAAAGAGTGATTTCGATCAATCGACGGGTGATTTTTGTCGCCGAGTCTACAATGTTAATGTTTTAAAATGCGGAGAGACATTCATTGGCAGAATTGATTTTCAAACAATTGAAGGGCTTATTGCAATAAAATGATAAGCCACACTTTTTCAAAAATCGATATTTTAGTTGCATTCCACACAGAAATACCGTAGTTAACAACGCATTACCCTACTTTGTAACATTTTGTCGATTTCTTTAAATCTTTGAAACCCATTTTCTCAATATTTTGCTTTTGTGGCTTATCATGTTATTGCAATAAGCCCTTCAATTGTATTTTAATGACTGATTTTGCAGAGCTATGCCATGTGTTTTGCGGTATACTCCTCCGATTGGTATACCTATTCACTAAATGTCCAAAAGATGATACTCCTAATTATGGTTATTACTAGAGACCCGGTGGAAATAATGGCCTTTGTTATAAGGCTACACGTCTCTACATTCATTGATGTAAGTTCTTAAATGTGGATTGAGAGACGATGGATCTAATTATGTCCTTTATTTTCAGATAATTCGAGCAGCGTATAGCTACTTTCATATTTTACGTAGATCATCTTAAAGATATGGGGTGTAAGAATCTATGTGATAAGAAGCACCGACAACATCTCACACTTAGTAATGTTATGTTATGAACAATTGATTTCAAATAAACTGCAGGAAGTACACTTGCACTACAAGTACTTACATTTACACAAAATTGTTTTATTTTATTTTTGTCCTTCTGCATGTTTATATTTTTTCAAAGTTGTTAGGTGGGTGCATCGCTTGATGGTACCCTTCACTCGTATTTTTAACGGTTCCATTGTGTTCCTCTGACGTGGAATGTCCATTCTGAAAAGACAAAAAAGAGGGGAAAGGTCTGGGTGAGTGCAATTACGATTGTTCGACCTCGTCGAACCATCCTGAATTCGTAGTAAATTTTAGAATAGCTTTTGGTGGCTTGTTAGGAAGGTCGCCCAGGTCATTGAAATAGTATTCACCGATGGCCGTTTTCCTTGTTCTGTATAGGCTAGGACATTCGCATAGGAATTGGGTTGTATTCTCTTTCGCGTCTGTATTACCGCAGCCTCTGCATAACTCGTCTGTTCTTAAAAGCATTCTTCTAAGGTGGGCCGCCAGTAGGTTGTGGCCTGTAATGATCCCTGTGAAGAGAGCTTAGTTTGATTTGTTTAGCGCAAGAATGTGTCCCGTTTTTATCTTGTTGATATTTGTCAAGAGTTTCCTGTAGACGCTGCATCATCAGCTTGCCTTCGGAAGTGGTCGACAGTGATAGGTCTTGTTCTGAGCCCTTCCTGTCTAATTCATCCGCCATTTCATTCCCGTGGATACCTTTGTGTGCCGGGATCCACCAGAGTGTTACGTTGTGGTTCGCGGTGAAGGTTTTGAGCTCTTCGCGACGGCGTTTTACGATTTTTGATTTATCTACTGTGCCTTCAAAAACTCTATACTGTTCCTCTTTGACAGCAAAGACCGCTTCTTTCATGGCATCTTTGTCCCAAGTCTGTCGTTATTTTAGGGATTGTTTAGACTTCGAAGCCATTATTTCCCACAAAGTAAAAAATTAATAGCGTTAACGTCCAAGTAAAATCATGTCTCAAATATGGACCACTGTATATTTTTTTTTTTTATATAAAAGGAGATTTCCAAATCCCAGGAGCACTCAGACTCGTTTTCGGTCCATTGTACTCGCAGGCAGAAACCCCTTTTTGGTGCTGTGGCTGGAGATACTTAGATATTGTTCGTTTCTCTTCTTTATTTTCGGTGGCTGTTGCCATTCCCCGACCGGGCTCGAACATGCACAGGTCGGATCACAAGCGAACACGCTACCCACTACACCATCGCCACCCCCACCACTGCATATTACCTGAAGGTTACGGTGGGCCATATTACCGAATCAAGCTATTTGACCTCTTTTGTTTAAGTTTAAGCACACTAAATCAAGAGTTTTCGGATTGTTGACTTAACATTAAGAAATCTAAGTTAATGCACTACACAATCGAACATTTAATTTATTTATAAAAAGAAACTGCAAAAAACTACAAAATGACTACACTGCCTACACCTGTTGCGTAAGAGTTACGCCGTTTCACTAAGACGAAACTGATTGTAATATGTTTGAAATAAAATCAAATTGAGGTGACTATGCTTTTCCAGTCGGTAGATATTGCGGTGGGCCATATTACCCACATGGGCCATATTTGCCGAACATACTCTTTGTCTTAATAATGACAATCCAAAAACTATAAGCTATCATACTGTGAAAGTTTATGTCAATCGGGTTTGTAGTATTTGCGTTTATCCGAAAAAACAAACAAACAAAACTTTCCTCTTTATAAAAATGGGCCATCCAATTCGTGGTCCGGATTTAACATCTCTATTTCAATTACATACCTCAAACCGAACTGTCATCCGAGCCTGTATATAATTAGTTTAAAGTTTGCCATTTAACAAAATGGATCGTTTAACAATCGCAGAACGTAAAATTGTGAAAACTTACTACAAAAATAGTGATCCTATAGTAGGTACGTTTCACGAAAAATTTTCTTCAGCGATGAGCCTCACTTTTCACTCGGTGGATACGTTAACAAATAAAATTGCTGCATATAGGGAATGGAAAATCGACATGTAACTGTCGAAAGACCACTGCATCCACAAAAAATCACTGTATGGTGTGCAATTTGGTCTGGTGGTGTCATTGGTCCATACTTCATCGAAAATGAGGAAGGTGTAATCGTCCCAAATGTTAATGGCAATTTTTTGGTCTCAATTCGAAGATATGGATTTAGAAGACATGTGGTTTCAGCAAGACGGTGCCACATCTCACACAGCACGACCCGTTTTGGCTTTAAGAAAAATTAAGAAAAATTTCGTGGACGAGTTATTTCGCGTTTTGGTGATGTTAACTGGCCACCAAGATCGTATGATTTGTCGCCGTTGGTTTATTTTTGTGGGGCCTATATAAAAGATCGTGTTTATGCACATAATCCGCAAACTCTTGACTCTTTGAAAACGAATATTCGTCAAGTAATGACCGAGTTATTGCCCGATATGTGTCGAAATTTACATATACATATACCTTGATATCGATTACAGCGACCTATCGCTTATAACGACCAAATTCATCGGTCCCTTGAAGGTCGTTATAACCGATTTTGACTGTAAAACAAGATCAAAAAAAGAAAAGCAAGCAAATATTTAATAATAAAAAAAAAATTTAACCAGAATATCAGAAATGAGAGATTCTAAACCAGCATAGTTAAAGCGAAAGAGCCAAATTTTAACTAATTTAATAAACGTTCCAGGTATTGTTATTGCTCTGATGGACTCTGGGAGTTTATTAAACAAACGATAAGACAAAACGGAAAAAAATTACGATATGCAGTGGTTCGGAAATTGGGTACAGGTAACATGTTTGAAAAGTTTCCACGTAAATTATAATTTGAAATTAGACGAAAATTGCGATTACCTGACTTCATGAAGAATGTTTTTATCACCTTTAAACAATACAAATGACGAACAGGAAGAATTTTCAGGTTACAGAACAACGGATAACTAAGCAGCACCGGAGCCGAGTACGTTGCCCTTTCGGTAGCCGCGAGGAAAGTCCCGTATCTCAGAAATCCAATGGAACTCTCTAATTATATCCAAAGCGCGTGAGTTGTCGAAGAAACCAATTTCACAACCGAACCAAACACGAAGATATCAAAGTGCCTATCAACCCCCATTGCAGCTGTTGCAACAACACACACGAAAAGAAAACCCTATTTCACTTTCTCTGTGACAACCCGGCACTAGCTAGAAACAAGCATCACACACTTGACAAACCCTTTTTTAATGATCTATCAGAGATTTCTGATTTCTGATGGATTTAAGAACTACGCTCTTAGCCACACCCATAAACATCCCGGTCATGTAAGTTGCGGTACCAAAACGGGGCATCCGCGCTACATGCGTTTCTGGTAGGACCTTACCAGACAACCATTTCTCCCTACCTACGTGCTCATATAAATGAAGCATATTTTTATGGAAATCAAAGGGATACTCCGTTATTATGTTACTGTCAAATCAATAGGAAGAAAAATGAATTAGTTATGGTGATAATTACTATAATTGTTACAATAAGTGTTACAATATTGCCAACAAGCAAGTAAATTTGATTTTAATAATTAAGATGGAAAGCAGTTATAAACTCGGACTATAAATTCTAGGAAAGGGTTATCTCTGCCGCATTTGAGTTCTGGAAGTGGTTTCGCAAAGATGGCATCAACCAGATACGAGCTTATAACCCCGAAATTATTTAAAAATAAGCTGTTCAGTTTCATTGTTAAATTATTTTTATTCGGTGGTTACATCATGAGCGAGACGCAAACATTTGAAAAGTGGCATTATTGGCGGAGTGCGTTTATAACTTTTTCCATTGCCATTTCTAGTATTTGCGGGGTAGGATTATTGTCATAACATCCTTGTGTCTTTAAATGTTTACCATTTTTCTTAAACCAGGTTATATCGTTGGCTACGGCAAGCGTGAACCCACTGTGTTTATCAACATCATGTACTTTCGTGGCCACAGGAATTGCATACATTAATGTTTATTTTCGGAGACGAAGTAGGATGTTTCATTTTGTTAACTTGTAAATATGTAATTTAAAATCATTTTTAAGGACTCGGTCGAATGTTCAACTTTTTGCAAGAGGATATGGAGAAACTCATGATAAATGCCGATGAACGTGAAAAACTGATGCTCGATAAATCCTGCAAATCTATGTTCATTATTCAGATGTTTGTTTATACACCTGCAACAGTGGCTGTTATAATTTTCTATATAGATTCGTTTTACAGAATTGTGTTTGATCAGGAATCTATTAACAATTATGTAGTGGTCCGTGTTCTGTAGAAGAATGATTTGGATATTTGTCGAATGTGATTTATTTCAGACCCAGAATATAGCAAATACACAATCGTTGCTTGTAAAAATGTTTCCGTTTAGAGTGGTCCATGATGACTTCTGTCTGGGCTTAGTTTTTCCTCTTTCTGTTACCTTCTTGGCATTTCTATATGTTCCACTGTGGCCCATAACCGTTACCAATTTGATGTTATACGTAAATTTGAAATGGAAAATTATGCACAAGAGGATGTCAGAAATGGATGTAAGTATACAGGTTACAAAGGTGTTTCGAATTTTTTTTAACACTCTCCGTTTCCATGTTAGATATCGAAAGTGATACTGGAGCCAAATGAAGTCATAATCTATTCAAGCCTTGTCAATGAAAATGATAGAATCAACTATCTTCGTACTAGATTATGTAAATTTTGTATAAGTGAGCAAATACGCATTCGCTGGTAAGTAAACTTAGATAACAAAGTCTTTTAAATAAATGCCGAGTGCGAAGTATCTAGTGAATTTACCACCAGGTTCCATTTTTCCCGCTTGACCCGCTGAACGAAAGAAAGCTGATCCTCTGTCGCATCAAAGGGCATGTAGCAGATTGAAAAAATCAGCGGCGGAAGTCCTGCTCGTTCGCATTTTACCACACAGGATCTGTGTAAAAAAAAACGAACAATCTATAGGTGCTATCTGTGTTTACCTGTGGTGTTTAATAAGATTTCCATGTTGTCTACTATGGGCTTTACCTAACTTTTTGGATGAACTGGAACGCAGTTTGATATTATGTTAACAATGTTGTTGTCATTCCATTGAGCAGTGAGTTCTGAGCAGAGTTCTAAGCTATAAGCACCTTGGCTGTTATCCGATTCATGTAAAAAACAGTTTACTAGCCGATTATCCCTATTGGTTTCCATCCGTCTTACTTATAATGCATTAAAAATAGTTTTTAAAAAAGTTGGACAGAAGAACGAAAAAAATTGTCGAAACATAGGTCAAAGCTAAGAGTTATGCCCCGGCCTATCAATGCATTACAAATGTCTATAACTCATATCTACTTGTTCCTACTCAAAACGTCTGGCCTCATTTAATTAGGTGTCCTTTTTTAACGTCCAAATAGGGTGTCTGTTCTTACATCATTCCTTTGCAACTTTCTATTCACAAGTAGTATTTTGGAGACTTCTAGGTAACGGATTAAAAAGTTGTAGAAAAACATAATCAGGAAGTCTCGTCTTGCGGCTCCTCCTCCTTTCAACGTGTGTGTTCTGTTCGGAAATAATTTACTTTGCAATTTTCCTTTTCCTCCAGGTTTATGGACCAACTGCAGAATTTGATACAGATTCCGGTAATTATGGATTTTATGATTTATTCGATTGTAATGTGCTTTGTTATTTACGAAATGGCTTCTGGAGTGAGTTCTGAAAATTTAAATGTTTGCAATTTGTTTAGTTAATGGGTATTTAATTTAAGGATAACTCGAAGACAGATTTAGTATTTTCGACCTTGTTTGTATTCATTGTATTGGTGAACGTGTGGCTAATCCATTGGAATGGTACTTTGGTGAGTGAAAATGTAAGTCAATAAAAAACATGTTTAATATTTAAAATGTAATTCCTTAGCAAAACTAGATTTGAAAAACTTGTTTAGGTAAAGGGACTTCCTAAAAGGGACTTTCGCATTTAAATCACTAAAGTGTTTGTAAATCTGCTGGTGTGGATTGGATCCAACCAGAAATTCCCAAGGCTTTAGGTAAAAGAGATGCGGTACAGCACCTAGAGACTGACAAACCTCTTTTAAATGCGGGGGACAAACGCGATTGTGCCAATTACAGAACAGTGGTATATACCTATCTCTTAAGTATCCACGTAAAAGTCATTGCTAAGGTGTCCGAAACGCGTTCCAGAGCTGTTAGGTTTTGAGACGGCACACTATTGGGTCCCACAAGCAATGCAAAATTATTTTGTGAACTGAATATATTTTGAAAGTGCTTGATCAATCTGTTATAATTAGGACAAAACTTAGGGTCAAAGTTTAGTTACCGGTTGTGGCGGACAAAATCAAATTAGAACACTTCAGGTTTTGTTATTACAGTGGAATCCGTGCTACCGTTAATAACGGAAATGTCAATTTCCACCAAATTAATGAAGTCGTCTATTTCATAAGTACATTGAACGAATCAAGTGTATCTTTTACCCTTAACCACCTAGCATACGCCTCACAGACCCCGACGAATCTTTAGGCGTGAATATTATTGCGCCCGAGCTTCGTATAAACCTGTTCGTTCTTGTACCTTTTCCTCGCAACCTTCTGTGCCACGCAACCGCTCGTCGCAGTCGGACGTGAGCGCGTTTGTCTCTTGTAAGTAAAAAAGAACAAAGAAGTACCTATTTTATGTGATTTTTACTATGGATCGAATTTTCTAAATGTGTTAGTTTATAAGTATAAAAAAAGAGACGTTGACTTCTTAATTGAGATTTAAAACAAAACCGTTGATTTTAACGTGCCTTTCTTATTCTAATAAATTATTTTATTTGTTCCTAAACTGATTTTAATTAAAAACTAACTTAATTCACAAAATGTTACAAACGCGAATGATTTTGTTCCGGGGTCTCACAGACGTACATATGTTAGGTGGTAGTGTGTCCAAAACTGGTGCTAGGTGGTTAAGGGTTAACCAAGCAACCTTCGATTGCAACAAATTTCGCTGATTTTAAAATATCGAAGTAATCAAATCCGATATGACCTCTCGAAATAAGAAATGCTGGCAGTATCTACATCAATTTATGTAAACGGCACTTCTCGGTGCAACAGAAAAACACGTGAAAAGAGAGAACACAATTAACACTCTAAACTAAAGACTTAGTTCAAATTTCAAACTAAAGTTTGTCCGTGTTTTATTTTCAAATAAAATTTATTGAAAATCAATAAATATAAGTCGCATGTTCTCCCTCCTCCCTCATTTTACGCGCTGTCTTTTGTTTTTTGACAGCTTGAGTTTGGATGCCATCGACACAGGTAGGAGTGTTCAGAGGGGGCGGAAGATTCGCTATAATTTGTCCGTCGGTATCGTTGAATCCGGTGAAGTGAACCATTCCCTTGTCAGCAATGTGAATGAGTTTAGGAAAACGTTTAGGTGAAATTCACCAATACAAAATGGTTCACTTCTTATTCACAGCTCAAGTGTCGGGGATTATGTTGCGGATTGTTTTTATTTTTGTTATTTCTGCATTTTTGTATTCAAAATGTAAGAAAATTAAATTAACGTATTTAATTTCTATAATTTGCCAAACAAATAAGTAATGTAAAACAAATTTCTTAGAAAAAAAAAACTAAAAACCGGAATCAATTCTAACAAAAATTATATCCAAGTAAATGCATTTGGTAATTCCATAATGTCTTTTGCTGCTTTTGCTCTTCATCATTTTCACAATTTTTTTATTTGTTTCGCTTATGTTTGAAAAAAAATCAAAAAAAAAATAAATGCTACTTCTTTCACTAATCACAAAAACTGCCGTCTATCCTCGACACTGCCTTTTCGACACACTCGTTGGTAAAGAGGCGTCCCCGGTAGGTTACAGTGGAGTGGTTGCTATAGCTATTCATCTCAGTTATGGTGATAAAATCTCTGATCGCGGATATAAGCTGTCGAAATAAGATGCCATGCCCCAACCGGGTTCTAAGATATGTCATTATTGTCAAACCATCAAATAAGGGATTTCCTGATAGTTCTATGATAAGATGGTTGGATCATCTCTCCTAGATCGGTCCACAGTGAAGCGAGTAAAGCATGCTAGGTGAACGAAATACATGTCCGAATAAACATATAAAAACAGGGTATTTTTATTTGCCAATAGTTGCATGTTAATAGCCTTATAGGCTTTAAGCGTCCATTGCTTCCGTTATACCTCGCCAAAGTGAGGCAATAAGGTAAACAATAGACAGAAATTTATTTACTTGTCGTTCATCTTTCTAAGTTGTAATTAATATAAATGTTTTTTATAGCTGAAGAAGCTGTAATATCTATTTGAAAACTAGAAGTACTGATATTATTTTTGGTTTGCTGATATTCAGACTTCCATTCAAGTGCCTAAATTTGATTAGGAATGTTCGTAATTTGTTGCTTTCTTACAGTAAAACTATGAGCTTCACGTCTTTCCACGCGATGATTTCGATATTTTTTGAGAATATTCGATTTTATTCTTTTTTTCAATACCAAAATCAATCTGCAATAATATTTTTAATAATTTATTTAGCTGTTCGAGGCAAATTGTTTTATCATGCTAGTAGTGTTATAAAATTCTTCCTAATTTCAATAGGTCAGTTTTCAGCACCTTAAAGCACTTCATAGAGATTGTCCCAGGTGTAGAGAAAAACATACGCGAAAAAACGCAAGAATGTCAACTAATTCCAATTTGTTAGCTTAAAAAAAATTTCATTTTCACCTACCTGCAAATTTCATAAAAATAAACATGTTTTCTTATAAAACATACTCTTTTGAATCATATAAAGACCAAACATAATTTTGTCCACCTAGGACGTTCTACTCGCTTCACTGTGCGGTGTACTGAAACAGAGTCAGTTGCGGAAGATGGAAAAGACCCACATAAAGGATATGAAAATATTTGTATATATGTATGCTTGCCTAGGCTTTCTATCCAATTATTAGACATCGATCACGTCTTTGCGTTATCATATTCGTTTTTTAGCTATGTATCACAGCTCCTTGCCCCTTCACTTTTCGGAGTGTTCTACGTCAAGTTTTCTAAGTCGATTCACGATTTTTTCAATTTCATTATATAACTTGAGGAGCTGATCTTTCCAACCCTTCACTGAATGTTTACCAATTCAGCAATCACTTGGACATTCTGTAAACGTTAGTATTGCATCTGCTCTCTTTATAAAGAGTGATTTCGATCAATCGACGGGTGATTTTTGTCGCCGAGTCTACAATGTTAATGTTTTAAAATGCGGAGAGACATTCATTGGCAGAATTGATTTTCAAACAATTGAAGGGCTTATTGCAATAAAATGATAAGCCACACTTTTTCAAAAATCGATATTTTAGTTGCATTCCACACAGAAATACCGTAGTTAACAACGCATTACCCTACTTTGTAACATTTTGTCGATTTCTTTAAATCTTTGAAACCCATTTTCTCAATATTTTGCTTTTGTGGCTTATCATGTTATTGCAATAAGCCCTTCAATTGTATTTTAATGACTGATTTTGCAGAGCTATGCCATGTGTTTTGCGGTATACTCCTCCGATTGGTATACCTATTCACTAAATGTCCAAAAGATGATACTCCTAATTATGGTTATTACTAGAGACCCGGTGGAAATAATGGCCTTTGTTATAAGGCTACACGTCTCTACATTCATTGATGTAAGTTCTTAAATGTGGATTGAGAGACGATGGATCTAATTATGTCCTTTATTTTCAGATAATTCGAGCAGCGTATAGCTACTTTCATATTTTACGTAGATCATCTTAAAGATATGGGGTGTAAGAATCTATGTGATAAGAAGCACCGACAACATCTCACACTTAGTAATGTTATGTTATGAACAATTGATTTCAAATAAACTGCAGGAAGTACACTTGCACTACAAGTACTTACATTTACACAAAATTGTTTTATTTTATTTTTGTCCTTCTGCATGTTTATATTTGTTCAAAGTTGTTAGGTGGGTGCATCGCTTGATGGTACCCTTCACTCGTATCTCTAACGGATCCATTGTGTTCCTCTGACGTGGAATGTCCATTCTGAAAAGACAAAAAAGAGGGGAAAGGTCTGGGTGAGTGCAATTACGATTGTTCGACCTCGTCGAACCATCCTGAATTCGTAGTAAATTTTAGAATAGCTTTTGGTGGCTTGTTAGGTAGGTCGCCCAGGTCATTGAAATAGTATTCACCGATGGCCGTTTTCCTTGTTCTGTATAGGCTAGGACATTCGCATAGGAATTGGGTTGTATTCTCTTTCGCGTCTGTATTACCGCAGCCTCTGCATAACTCGTCTGTTCTTAAAAGCATTCTTCTAAGGTGGGCCGCCAGTAGGTTGTGGCCTGTAATGATCCCTGTGAAGAGAGCTTAGTTTGATTTGTTTAGCGCAAGAATGTGTCCCGTTTTTATCTTGTTGATATTTGTCAAGAGTTTCCTGTAGACGCTGCATCATCAGCTTGCCTTCGGAAGTGGTCGACAGTGATAGGTCTTGTTCTGAGCCCTTCCTGTCTAATTCATCCGCCATTTCATTCCCGTGGATACCTTTGTGTGCCGGGATCCACCAGAGTGTTACGTTGTGGTTCGCGGTGAAGGTTGTGAGCTCTTCGCGACGGCGTTTTACGATTTTTGATTTATCTACTGTGCCTTCAAAAACTCTATACTGTTCCTCTTTGACAGCAAAGACCGCTTCTTTCATGGCATCTTTGTCCCAAGTCTGTCGTTATTTTAGGGATTGTTTAGACTTCGAAGCCATTATTTCCCACAAAGTAAAAAATTAATAGCGTTAACGTCCAAGTAAAATCATGTCTCAAATATGGACCACTGTATATTTTTTTTTTTTATATAAAAGGAGATTTCCAAATCCCAGGAGCACTCAGACTCGTTTTCGGTCCATTGTACTCGCAGGCAGAAACCCCTTTTTGGTGCTGTGGCTGGAGATACTTAGATTTTGTTCGTTTCTCTTCTTTATTTTCGGTGGCTGTTGCCATTCCCCGACCGGGCTCGAACATGCACAGGTCGGATCACAAGCGAACACGCTACCCACTACACCATCGCCACCCCCACCACTGCATATTACCTGAAGGTTACGGTGGGCCATATTACCGAATCAAGCTATTTGACCTCTTTTGTTTAAGTTTAAGCACACTAAATCAAGAGTTTTCGGATTGTTGACTTAACATTAAGAAATCTAAGTTAATGCACTACACAATCGAACATTTAATTTATTTATAAAAAGAAACTGCAAAAAACTACTAAATGACTACACTGCCTACACCTGTTGCGTAAGAGTTACGCCGTTTCACTAAGACGAAACTGATTGTAATATGTTTGAAATAAAATCAAATTGAGGTGACTATGCTTTTCCAGTCGGTAGATATTGCGGTGGGCCATATTACCCACATGGGCCATATTTGCCGAACATACTCTTTGTCTTAATAATGACAATCCAAAAACTATAAGCTATCATACTGTGAAAGTTTATGTCAATCGGGTTTGTAGTATTTGCGTTTATCCGAAAAAACAAACAAACAAAACTTTCCTCTTTATAAAAATGGGCCATCCAATTCGTGGTCCGGATTTAACATCTCTATTTCAATTACATACCTCAAACCGAACTGTCATCCGAGCCTGTATATTATTAGTTTAAAGTTTGCCATTTTACAAAATGGATCGTTTAACAATCGCAGAACGTGTTAAAATTGTGAAAACTTACTACAAAAATAGTGATCCTATAGTAGGTACGTTTCACGAAAAATTTTCTTCAGCGATGAGCCTCACTTTTCACTCGGTGGATACGTTAACAAATAAAATTGCTGCATATAGGGAATGGAAAATCGACATGTAACTGTCGAAAGACCACTGCATCCACAAAAAATCACTGTATGGTGTGCAATTTGGTCTGGTGGTGTCATTGGTCCATACTTCATCGAAAATGAGGAAGGTGTAATCGTCCCAAATGTTAATGGCAATTTTTTGGTCTCAATTCGAAGATATGGATTTAGAAGACATGTGGTTTCAGCAAGACGGTGCCACATCTCACACAGCACGACCCGTTTTGGCTTTAAGAAAAATTAAGAAAAATTTCGTGGACGAGTTATTTCGCGTTTTGGTGATGTTAACTGGCCACCAAGATCGTATGATTTGTCGCCGTTGGTTTATTTTTGTGGGGCCTATATAAAAGATCGTGTTTATGCACATAATCCGCAAACTCTTGACTCTTTGAAAACGAATATTCGTCAAGTAATGACCGAGTTATTGCCCGATATGTGTCGAAAAGTAATTGAAAATTACCTTGCCAGAATCAAGTCCTGCAAGAAGTCCCGTGGAGGTCATTTGAATGACATTATATTTCATTTATAGTGGCAGGATCTAAACAATATTTTAAAATAAAAATTTGATCGAAATCAAAATCATAAATGTGTTTTATTTGAATTTACTTTCGGAACCACAAAATGGATGACCCTGTATTACATAGTAGGATGCATTTTGAGAAGTTCATCATTAGTTTTAAGAAGTTAAGCAGTAAAGAGCAAGGAGCTGCAAAAACTTATTTCAGAACGTGTTGTACACAAATACCCAGTTGGTTGGCACCACTTCAATTTATTAAACTTTCGGAATCGTATAATTAGTTGAAATTTAATGGTTGGTCAATACATCTTCGAGAAAAACGGAAGGGAAGATTTGCTATTTGAGTCGCTTGAAAAGAAACTTCGCTCGCTATGTAGTCAATAATTTGAATAGTTTTTTGACACACTTCTCAAAACAAAAAAGGACCATCTGCCAAAAATGTAATTTTATCCTTTCACTATAACCTCGGTACTCTCTCTGAAGCTGAAAATATCTATGGTTTAAAAGATCTACAGACGACGTAGTTTTGTTTAAACCTCGTATGTATACTTTAATGATGCATATTAAATGCAAAACAAAGGGACACTTAGTTATATCAATGTAGCAATAAAATCATAATTGATTATTGCTATAATTGGCACAATATTAGCAAAAAGCTATTAATAATTAAGATAGCAACGTGTCATTAACGTTGACTACAAATTCTCGGAAAGTGTCATATCTGCCACATTTGTTTTCTGATAGTGGTTTCGCAAAGATGGCATCAACCAGATACGAGCCTATAACCCCGAAATTAATTCAAAATAAGCTGTTTCGTTTCATTGTTAAATCATTTTTAATCGATGATTACGTCATGATTGAGACGCAAACAATTGAAAAGTGACGTTATTGGCGGAATGCGTTTATAACTCTCTCAATTGCCATTTCTAGTATTTGCGGGGAAGAATTATTGTCATTACATCCTTATGTTAACCTTTTTTCTTAAACCAGGTTATGTCGTTGGCTACGGCAAGCGTTAATCCACTGTGTTTATCAACAACATGTTCTTTCGTGGCCACAGGAGTTACATACATTAATTTTTATTTTTGAAGGCGAAGTAGGATGTTTCATTTTGTTAACTTGTACATATTATTATCTATGATACAATCGGTAAATATGCACTTGTGTGTTTCGCGGAACCCTTGGCGCGCGAATCCATCTTGCGTTTGTTCGATTTTTTTTTTTTTTTTGTGCTGAAGGAGTTATTAATCAGCCCTATTATGAATTCCTAGGGAACTTTTTGTTCCCCCGAACCTTTTCCTTCCCGGGAAAAGTTCCTGTTATTGTGAATTTCCATCGGAATTTTGTTCCCCCGGAATGTATTCGAAATCATTTTCGAAAAAAGTAACCGCTGTATTTGCTGTCATTTATCAGAAATCAGTGTGTTTATTTATGAAAAAAGAAATGAAAATAATAATGTTAGGCATAGTATCCAGTTGCAAGTCGTCTGTTGTATTGTAGTTCTATTCCACGGTGAAACTTTCATCAAACTAAATTTTAAGGCACTAGATGAAACTTTCATTCTGCTCCTCTTTACATTGCCTAGTGTGGATATTTCTCCATCTAGCTAACTTATACTTCTCTGTCTTTTATTTATTGCATTCGACCAATAAGTGTACATTAATACATGCACGCTCATAAATATTTTCACCAAAATTTTGACAAAAATACTTAAAATTATAAGAGTTTGCGACAAATATGCGAATTTGTTTTAGTTTCCCTAGAAAAATGACAGGGAAAAAGTTCGAGGGAAATTCTGTCAAAATTTCCATCGGAAAGTTGTTCACAATAGAGAGAACTTTTTCCTTTTCCTTTCGAACATTGTTCACAATACCAGGTTTCCTAATGAGGGAAAAAGTTCGGGGGGAATTTTATTCATAATAGGCATGAATATCTCATTGTTGATCATGCATTGGATGTGAGTTTGCCATCCTTCAAACAATCCGTCGGCAAGATTGCCACCCTCCATACACAGGTCAAATGTTATCAATGAAAGCATACACATATGCTTTTAGCAATAGCAAGCGTATGATAGTTATAACCAGCAAGTAATCCAGAAAATGAAAACATCAGCAATATTGGATACATGCCTCACGCTGATCGGAATATGGTCGATAAGAATATTGTTGAGTAAATTAAGTCGTCGTGGTCGCCGTGGCTTAGTGGTTAGTACGTTGGACTGCTAGACGAGAGACACAGGTTCGATTCTCAAAAACCACCAAAAGTTTTTTCGCGGCACCACCTCTTCACAGGCATGACAAACCTGCAAGAGTACAATCTGTCATGAAAAGCTTGTCATTTCGCCGTTCGGAGTCGGCATTAAACTGTAGGTCCCTTCCATTCGTGCGAAGTATATAACACGCACAACATGAATGGTCGTGAGAAGAAGCTAGGCCTTCGCTCTCCATGAGCTTCCGTGCCAAGCATACAAATTAAGTCATCTTGTAGGACTTGTCGGGGTCCTAGGTATAAAGCTACTACGATGCTTCGTCCCAGTTAGTGAATTCTTCGATCCGATTGAACCATGCATTCAATTATCACTAATTGGTTAAATCATGTTCCAGTGGTTGTCCTTACTGATACGTCAAACATAACTAGAAGTAAATAATATATTGTTGCAGTTGGGATTGACAGCTCAAAGCGAGAAAACGCTTAATGGCTATAGATTTGGATTATCCTTCTTTCTGTGGATCCCGTTTAAATAGCAGTTGGACGACGAATGTAGTATCTATTCCGATGTACCGCAATGTGACTTAAGTCGCACGAGCAATAACCATGAGCCCATTTATCTGTGTTAAATAAATGTTCGGCCAGAGAAATATTCAAGTCGTTTTGTACACAAAAATATACCTAATAGCCAAACCAAACCAAATAAGGTAAATACAGAAAATAAATTAAGAACTCATTTATTATGTTCTCTAATTGTCAATTGAAATTTTTTGTTAGCACTTAAGGCTCAATTTTTTCCTCAATCCAATCAACATAGTCACTAACTCTTGTATACACTCCTGGCCATCCATCTAACCCACATGGAGTTGGTCCGAATGAGACTATTCCAGCAATGTAATTGTATCCTATTTTTCTACTTGTCATATCTAAACCAATGAGGGGTCCACCAGAATCACCACGGCACGAATCGACTCCACGCTCGCCTCCGGCACATATTTGTGAGCTGTGTAGTTGCACTCTACGGCGGATATACAATCGTTCGCAATCACTTAGAGGTACACCAGTGACACCAGCCTTTAACTTGATATTACTGAATGCGCCGTGCTCAGTATGTCCCCATCCAGCTATGTCGAAAACGACCCCATCATAATCAGTCCTATCTTTAATCGGCAAGCATATTGGCCGAATGAAATAGGTATAAGTAACGGTACGCGATAGTCGAAGAAGGGCAATGTCATAGAATTTATTTTGGGTTTCCGATGAATATCTTTCATGCGGAATGACTTTCTCGATTGTTATGTCAATATGGGGGTCGGCACAGTCTTCATTACCAAATGAATCCTTTTTGCAATCACGATCGGTTGACGTATCCCATTCACCCAAGCGAACGCGATATGGTGTCCAATCTTTTCGTATGCCACTTATGCAATGAGCTGCTGTCAAAACGTATCGCTGATTGATTAGACTACCACCACAATGATGTCCCATTGTATTTCCACCTTAAAAATAATGAAAGTTGATAATTAGATCTTCTTCAGAAGATGACTGTAGGGATGTTCTTACCCTTATTGTATTCAATTAGCGCCATCCACGGGAATTCGTCTATATTGGTAACGTTGCCTCTATAGATGCGATTTGAGAATCCATTGCCACATACACCAGGTTCTGGTTAGGATCCTCTTATTCGTGATCCATTGTTTGCTTGAAGTGAGTGTTCACGTATATGCTTATAAGCACAGCAAATCTACAAAGAAATACTAAAATTACATGCTCTAAGCTTTTGGGATAAATTGTTACTAAAACTTTTCCAGAAATGTGTCCACACTGGCTGCGACTGAGAAATTGTCTATCCTCATCTGGCAATGGCGTTTTCTTTAATAAATCGTAAAGAAATGGACATTCCTCCAAGTGGATACACAAGGCATTCTCTCCGTCGGGCGCTTCGCATCGTCCATAATTTGCAAGGTTTTCTAATGGTGATAATAATTTAAAGTATATTGCAATGATTGGGCTTACAATATAAGTCAATATTCCCAATATGTAATACTATTCAAATACAAAACACAACAATTATAAGAAAAAAGTACATACTGGAGGCAAAGTACTGGTCACTAAACTGCACGTACCATGTCTTGCCAACATTAATGACACAGTTCATGAGCCATTCATCTACAGTGCCTATACACTTAATTTTTTTGCGTAGGAACCACAGGTGCAGTCACAACAATACCGACTGCATGCATACCGACTCATGCTGAGATTAATACCTGTTGTCTTTTCACAAAGGAAGTGGCCGCGGAAACTGTGCTTCACCTACAACAATTCTACCTTTGGAAAAAAGGCTTGATAGGTCATCATTGAAGCCAAAACCGACTATTTACCACCGATCCCGGAATTCAGCCTTAACCTCGAACTGAAATACCCTCCAGAGAGAGCTGGACAGAAGGAGGGGATCAAAAATGGATCAATGCACAGGAACTAAACATTGCACGGTCGATAAAACTTCCAAACCACAGCAGCGTGTTCCAGGCGGAAGTTCCAGCAATCGCCGAAGCCTCGCGAGAACTATCTCAACAGGCACTCCCAAGAAACTACATCCACATATACATGTAAATAAATAAAAAAAAAACATATACATTGATAGTCAAGCATCCATCAAAGCCATCACATCCACAACGATCAGATCCAAAATAGTGAAACGCTGCCATGACGAGCTCAAGGCGCTCAGGACCAATCACAACGTCACACTCATCTGGATCCCGGTACATACGGGCATCCATGGAAATGAAAAGGTGGACGAGCTAGCAAGTATGGGTTCTGATATGGACCTAACAATGGCCGAAGACTCAATCCTTCCCCCATTAGAACTTAAAAAGTCCACAATCACAGCGAAATTCCAAAAACTCGCGAACGAGAGATGGACCTCACCTACAACATGTCGCACCTCAAGAATGCTCTGGACAGAACTTAGCAAGAGAAAAACTAAATAAATCATGGCAGTCAATAGAAGTCACCTATCACTTCTCATAGGTATTATGACAGGTCACAACAAATCTATGCAGAGGATGTAGCGACATAGACGCGGAGGAGAGCACATTATACCACCTATGCGAATGCCCAAGCCTCAGCAGAAACAGGAAGACAACCCTCGGAGAACATTTCTTTAATGATCTAGGTGAATTGTCGGACAAGCTACCGAGAGCCATTCTACAATTCCTTCGGAACTCGGAATGGTTCAGGGAGGCCAATTTATAATATAATCTGTGTTCATTTATTTAAGGTACTCCGCACCATACCGAAGAACACAATGGATCCATTAAGATCCGAGTGAGGCTGTACTTAAGTGCAGCCCTACAACCTAACCTGACCTACACCTAATTTTTCATCGAACTATCTCAATTCGAAAGAACTATGAAGCATTGAATTTCATGAATTTCATTTCGAGAGCTAGCTCATACGTACAGACACCTGTTGAGATGAAGAAAGAATCCTAGGAGAAGATTCACAGTTCGAGAATACGGAAAACTTATTTTGCAGACTGTATAATGAACCATTCATCCATCTCAAAGCAATGAGAGCCAAGCTAAAAACGTTACACCAACAAGCCTGCTGGACCTGAAAAGCAGCTTCATATTAATTAGGAAAAAGCATACACCAACTCATTTTAAAGATTTATCAGACGAGTTATCAATCTGATTGGCCCCTACCCGTGCGATTTTAAGCCAGAACGTGAGCTATCTTTTCACACCTCAGCAGATCCTGAACAAAAGCCCAGAAAACCAAATCAATACCCACAATCTTTTATCAGTTTTAGACTTCTACACTCTACATCTTTAAAGGCTGAAAAAACAATATCAGGTAGTAAAGTCGAGCTGGAGGTTAGCCGGCCCTATTGTAAGGAGCACAAAAGTAGCCAACAGTAAACTAAAGTATAAAAATCTACCTGCAAGCCGGGTGCTATGAAAATTCAACGTTAACGCCCAGACCAATAAGGTTGCTGTGACCAATGTCAGGCACCTATCTGGTCTACAGTGTTAGCCCTAGGCCTGGTCGACGAATAATGTGGAATGGGCTTTCAGTTAACTCTCTCTTCACTCAAGCATTATTCTGAATACGGATTCAATGTTACTAAAAATCGGATCTTTCACAAATATAGAGCCTAATATCCAAAACTGACTTCTCATTTGGCAAATATGCGTCTTTTTACCAGGAAACGTAAGCTTAAGACTTTTGCCCAAATTTTAAACCACTTTACAACCACTATTAGCGTCTGTAATTCTATTTGGCTTAATTCAAGCACTTCACTAGCAATCTACTTTTGTCATCACACATGTTGATGAGCAATCATATCAATTGAAAAATGATAACGTTACGATTAAAAACAAAAAAGTTAATCACTTTGAACGAGAGGAGATTAAGTTGGGTTAACTGTAGCCGCGGCTAGGTTATACTAAACATTGAATTTATGATGAGGTATAACAAGTGTTTTTTAATGCGTTATATACCGCGAATTTCCAACTTACGCGCACTAATTTCTAATATGGTAACCACCAAAAGGACAACTGCGATGCAAAAAACCGAGTTGCTTGTCATAATGCGACGCGGTTCTAATCAAAACTGTGCAATCCGTGACATACAATTATTCGCGCAAGTTGAATTTAATTTTGATAATACGAAAAATACCGACTATTTTATTGATACGAGTGCTTGTTGGCTTGTTCTAAATTTGTCTCTTGCGGAGATTACTTCAAGAAGACGAGCTTAATCATCAGCAATGAATAGAGCAATACTGATTGAAGTATTGTTTTTATTTTTTGCTAAAACTAAATAACTTACAATCGGATTGACAAGTGCTGCTCCATTCCGCTTCTCACTGAGGAGCTGGAGTCCGCATGTTAAGCCAAACTCAGCTGTGTATAGGACACAATGGCAGATAAGCGCACAACATAAATGCACAAGTGTTTTCCCAGGGCTTTCTAACTACCGATTCCTATGCTCACCTCATTTTGTATAATAACATGGCCCGGGACGTCCACGCACTACAATTTAAGAAAAAGCAATTGGAATGTACACTGAAATTCAATTATACAGCAAACAGTATTTTTTATTTTTTTTTATAATTCACTGGCGTTGAAGGGGTTATGAATACCCTTATGATGCTATTCACACAGCGCTAGTGTTGGTGTAGTGATTTTGAAACTCAGATGGTCTTAGGTTTATCTCTTTTTGCTCCGAGGGTGGTGTCCAGAATGACTGGAGAGAATTATAGGTACAGCTGTTATTTCTTATAATTCACAGTATTTCTTTCGAACATCCGGATGTGATAAGTATGATCAACACTTACAAGCCGTTGATTGAGATTTTTTTTTTTTTTACATCAGGATTTGAACCTGGAACCTTCAGCGTGACAAAGGATGATGAAACCACTACACCACGGCCACCCTTAAATATATGGCATAACTGCGGTCCAAGGTATAAGTTGTATAAAATCTAGAATACCGAAAAAAAAGTCGTTGACTTTTACCCGATAAGAAATTGCCTGGCGTATCTCTTATTTTTTGGTAAGTACACTTATCTAAATCTAGACAGGTCGCAGCTATGGTCATCCTTTCCGCTCATTACCATCTGCGAAAGTATATCATTGGATTCAAATTCACAAACAAAGACGTACATTACATACTAGATACTGCAACGATATATTCGCCGTAGATATTGTAATTATGGCACATGTGTGAATGGCAAAAAATAGACCGCATTCGAAGTAAATTTTAATTTCAGCAACCTAGAAAAAATAGAATCCATCAGATTCCTTAGGTTCTGCAGGTATATCGACTGTTTTTGAGGACGTCTTTAGGTTTCTGCGTGTCTTTAAATGACACCCCAGTTTTGTAAACACGTTTTGGCCTAATTTCACCTAATCTACTAATTTCTGAATAAAACAATTCGTTGGGAAGAGAATCCACACTGCCTCCTAGCTCAAGGAAATCAAAGAGTCGCACAACAAAACAACGTTTGTTTGTGGTCCAAGAAAGCCAAACAAATGGCTTCAAGTCCGGAGAGGCAACTCTTCATTATTATGAGAGAGAGAGAGAGAGCAGTCATTAATACGCAAGGAATAGTAGATGTACATATTGTTTAATCTTTTTTCAAATTAACGTAAAAAATCCTATCCAACTTTCTACATTAGTAAGTTAAAAGCGTCGACATAAAATTTATGTCCGCAAAAAACCATCCGATTTCCAGTCAAAACTGATGTTTTCCAAATCTCCTAAATGTATGCTATAAATTTAATATATTTGCGAATGAATGTAAAAACCTGAAAAGTATTACAAGATGAACATTTTTGTTTGGCTTAAATTTATTAGTTTAAATATAAAGGAGCATACATATACAAAAAATTCTTAAAGATCGACTCCGCTTCCTGCTATAATCAAACATTATTAGTTTTTAGCTCAAAAAGGAGGAAGCTTTCATTGCTCCAAAAGAACAAGACCCTATAACACCGGAGTAGAAAAATCCGCACTAAAGTGTTACATATCGTTCTATGATTGGACTAGATGCGAAAATTATATTTATTGACGCACCCATACTGTCTCACCTCAGATAAAACTCAATGACTAAATAAATGACTATGCAGTTGACATAGGCATACATTGGCCTAATCAGAAAGTCTTGTGACCACTTGGTAAACATTCTAATATTTTCTGGGCTTCATGCAATAGAAATATACGCCAATATGAAGCTGAACACAATGCAATAAAAGCGTCTTCATCTATATACTCACGCACAGTTAAATGACACCCAAAACAGTAGATTCCCACTTGACTAACTCAAAACCCATTGAGTGCTGCTACTTAACCATCATACGTTAGTGTTTTACAGGACATGCCATAATGTAGAAATTTGATCTCTAACCGATTAGCTTTACCGGAAGTCGCACTGAAATGTAACGATTAGAGTGATGCAAAATACTGAACCGGATCTTATATGCAGTTAAGCAGTATGCCTCCCTTTTTGTAGCGAGACATTTCTAGAATCTTATCTTTTGTAGGCATCCATACTTGGTTGATAACTTGTAGCATGATCCTTAACAAAACAAACGGAATTTGACTGATTAATCAATTTTATCCATTCAGATTCGATTTCCAGTGGAAGTTTCGCTGTATTTGGTAAACTCATGAGCGATTTATTCCCCTATATACGCCACTGTTACCCACACTAGATATGGGTATCAAAGAGTAATAATGGATAGAGAATTAAAATTTAAGGAGAATTTGCAATATATATGCAAGAAAGTGAGTAAGAAAATTGGGTTCCTAAAGCGAATAAGGAATAAATTGTCAACCCTGTGCTTAATCAGAATATACAACGTCATCATAAAGCCGCACTTCGAATATTGCGCTACAATTTTGTTCCTGTGCTGTCAGGGTGAGATGGAGAGACTCCAGAATGCAGAATAGGGCCATGGTAGTCATACTGAGGTGCAACAGATTCGCCCCAATTAACTGGATGCTGGGTACTCTAAAGTGGATGAACATAAAGCACAGGATAGATTTGAACAATTTAGTGTTTGTTTTTAAAATGAAAAATAGGATCACTCCCCGGAACTTGTTCGAAGCAATAACTTTAGTATCTGAAAGTCAGCCCTATGCCCTGAGGAATGCAGGGGATATAAGAACTAATTTCATGACCAGAATGGCATCCCAGAATGGTCTGATCTTCAAGGGGTTCCAGAAATTTAATCAACTCCTTAATGAGATAAAAGCGGAAACATCAGTTACAGTTACAGTTATTAAACCAAAAGTAGTGAATTGAATTTTTGTAATGGTATAACAATAACAATTTGCCTTGTATTAATTTAAATATCTAATATACATATATTACTAGCTGTACCCGCAGCTCCGCATGCGTTAAATTATATTATATTTAAACTTGCCGGTAGACTACATTAACAGCTTCCAGGTCAAGTGCCTCGATCAGCGACTTGGGACTTGTTGAAAGTTATGACGAAGAAACCTTGAATGTGAACTGAAGCCTTGCTAGCACACGGTGTTACCCCCTCTCCTCGCCAACTCACCAGCTGTGAATTTAAAACTATTGAGCCGATTTTAATTACACATATACATACCCAGCGTGGACAGAGATCGTGCAAGAACTACACACTGACCAACATAATAAAACGGATCGTCATGATTTAACAGGCTGAGTGTTCAGCGCCACCTATCGGAAAACTTGAAAATTTTTGGTTAACGTGCACTTCTCACTTCATCAAATTGTCATTTTATCGCATTTGAAAGCAATTTTCCCCCCGATTATACCAACTTTGGCGAGGTTAGAGGGGAATATTTGAAGTGGTCACAATTTATAGGTTATTTCTGCAAAAATTTATATAACACGTTCTAACAATTGACAGCGCCACCTGTTGATTTTGTATATACTAAATTTGATACGCTCTGTAAATCTAACCAAAGTTTTCTGGTTTTTTCTTTAAAATAATCATTCGTGACGTCTATATGCCTTCAACCCTTAATTTCCAACTTTTCTAACATACAGAAGAAAATTCCAAAAGTCTTTAAATGATGATTACTTTTCTTTCCGACATCCGATTTTAATAAAACAAAACCTATATGCTGCTCCAAATTACGCTCTGTCCACCTGTGAAAACAACATGCAAATCCGTTTAGAAGTTTCGGAGTTTCGGAGATGTGCTCGAACAAACAAACGGACAGAAAGACAGACACACAGAAAAGAATTCTAAAAATCGCTAATTTGTGTTCTATTACTCTTCTTTAGTCACCCCCTTCCTTTTTATTACTTTTTCTTCAATGTACAGACACACCGGGTTCTACTGTTTTATTATATGTATATGATAAGATATGATATGATATAACTGTTACAATTTACAATCTGGAATAATAATTCAAAATTCTATAAATACAATGTACCGGCCAATTTGGTAGCGCATTATTTCGTCGTTGTCATTCAATCGAGGAGCATTGACATCAGTATTTTGAATTTGAAACACAACCATATCGCTGCCTTTATTCACGTACTTGCAAATGCTAAAAGTACCGCTAGGCTAAGGAATAACAAAAATAGCAATGAATATTCAGGAAGTTCCAATCACGATTTGGGGGTAGAAGATTGAAAATTTGAGGTTATAGAAAAAAAATGTCTGGATTGGGACACCCTAATCACTTAGCGGTACAAATTATACTTTACGACCTTTTCTCATACCTACCAAAAATACATAAAAAATTTCATAAAAATCGGTCGAGCCGTTTTGGAGGAGTACGACCACAAACATCGTGACACGAGATTTTTATATATATAGATATACTTAGTGTAAGCAAAAGTAAATTATTTACTAATAAAAATGAATCTAATCTAATCTATTCAATTTGAGAAATGAATGTCACAAAAAAATGCAGCATCTTTTTATCTCAACTGCTCGCAAATAGAAAGGATCAGAAAGGTGATTTATATAGAGTTAGATATGCGGTCTGGCCCAAAACCGGGTCCGCCGTTGATCGCTAATAGTCCGAATAAGTAACGTATTTTATCGTTTCGGTCAATTCATCGTGATCTGATCGTTACTAGTTTACAAAACCGTCAACTGCACAGCGGTTGTTTAAACATTAATTAAAATGTTTGTTTTGCTTACCGGTCAAGACAGCTTTAATGAAATATCAAGCTTTTGATAAATTAAACATACACATCATCAGCAACAGCCCCAAGTCTCACTTTAACCGGTTGCTCTAATGTCTCAATCAAAAGAGAGAATTATAAAGTTAATGTCGGATTACTCTCTTTGTCTCTCAGCGAGCGAGAGCAACAAGTGCCGGTACTTTCTGTCTGATGGTCAGTTATTTAGCCATAGCAAACGAATCACTTCAATCAGTCTTGTTCGATCCGCTGCGAATGAATAAGCTCGCGTTCTTGACATTATCTCTGCATGAGACAAAACAAACGAATTAAAAAAAATATCGTAGAATAATCGAATAAATAATATTGTAGGTTTTTCCCACAACATCATCAAATTGAACTTAAATAATTGTACTTCGCAGATCTTGTAATTTTGACCAGAATCGACCCGCATTATGATAAGGAACTCGAACTCGATTTTTTGCATCGTAGTTGTTCTTTTGGTCACTGTCATATCACACACCAGTGCACGTAAGTAGGAAATTCCCAATATTTTAAGTGTGTTCATTAAATACAAAAACTTGATTAATTTTATGTTTATTGAACATCTGCATTACCTCATCATCAAATCATCAAAGCGACTATCTCGCCCCTGCCGCATTTGACCCGCGTTAATCTTCTCACGATAAGAATTAATTAATTTTTTTTTTTTGCTGAGAATCTTATTGATGCTTACTCTATTCCGGTCGAAGTGATAATTTCTTTTCGTTTTATTTTTTTTAACTAAATTTAATGTTATCATTTGTGTAAATAATTCTGATTTATGTTTTTCCATGAATTTTGTTTAATTAGAATTTGATTGCACGTCAATATGTGTCATAAAGCAGTTTTTCTTCTTTTTTTTTCTGCTTTAAACTTGTCTTGGAAGTCATCTCTTTTTTTTTTTTTTTTTGCAAATAATATGAAGTACGGTCAAAGTATTTCTTATAAGAAATGTAAACAGACAAACATATGTATAGAGACTAATTTACGACAATACTTCGGTGAAATCCCCTGCGAGGTAGATACAATGCTACTGCTTCCAACCAGTGCGGCAGGGGATATACCTGAGTAACCCTGAGAAATGATAATGGGACAGTAAAACCACCAAAAATACAGCATTAATCCGTGAATTTGTGTAGCCGGTTATTATTGGATAACTCAAGTGGAAATATAAGTGAAATAAAAGTAGCAAAACGAAGATGATCATCCGCGTAAACAGTCGTATATGTAAGATTTGAATAAAAACAAAGTGGTTGGAACAGGTATAGTCTCATGAAATTGCGATTTGCGTGTGTTTTGGCATAGTTTGAAAGGATTCGATTGAAATTTAAATACAAAATACGAAAACTAAATTTCTTAGTTTTTTATGATTATATCTGGATTTCGATTTTTTATTGCTTTTTGTTTCCAAAGATTTGTCAGTGCTTTTGACATTTGATAAATGTTTCAAGTTAACATTTTTTTAATTGTCATCGAGTTCAATAACCACGCATTTATACAGCTCAGTGAAATGATTAATGATTTTCACTTGTTCGTGTTCGTTTTTGCCCTTGTTCCTCTTGAAAATGAAAACGTCTTCTTTTTTTTTACGGAGATACTAAGTGATTTCTGTGGTGCCGTGAAATAACGCCGATCGAAATAATGTCGAATATCAAAAGTCGGCTTTATTTCCCATTATGAAAGCGAAATAACGACGAATTTTGGGATTCGGCCTTATTTCGCTTTCAAATCCGAAATAAAGCCGATGATTGTTTGCGAAATAAAGCAAAATTTCAGAGAGAAGGCAAGAGAACTAGCAAACAACAACGGAATGTAACAAAAAACCTGTTGCTCCTCACCGATTTTGGACATAAAAGGACCATGCTACGAACGTTTTTTTTTTTTTCTTAATTTCCTCGGCTTGATGAAATAAATAAATGTGTCAATTACATTGTCTAAATGACCCTACAGTCATGAGTGGTCTACAGTCAAAAAGTCTCTCCAGCTTGTCAGAACTGCCTCTAGTTCTGTACATCGCCTTGACTGAAGTTCCTCTAAACTTACTCGAACGCCAAAGACATGTTTCTTGTCTCTCGCTGTTATATCGTTCTTTCCACAAACAGTGTTTGCGCGAAATAGCAAGTTACATTCTCCCCCTTTAGTATTTGATACACAATACAAAGTTATGCTTCAAGTTCTCATGTATGTTCTCTTGAGCATGCATTTGGATGCACTGTCAAATATAGGAATTCTTTCCCAAGCTGTACAATATGTGGAATGATCTACATACAGTCAAAATCGGTTATAACGACCTTCAAGGGACCGATCAATTTGGTCGTTATAACCGATGCGTCGTTTAAACCGATGTCGTTATAACCGATTTTGACTATATTTGTAACTCTGCATTTCCTCTCCGAAAATAAGTCAGTAGCTATGCCTCTTGCTTTGCTGGTGTGCTTGCTGGGTCTTTCTATCAAATCATGAATTACTTTCTTGTTTTATTCCTCATTGCCTGTTGCCAATATTACCTCTGATCTAATGTTAGAGTCATATTACCCTTTACAAGACTGAACAGCACTCGATCGCCATATAACTTGATTTTTTCCTGCAATTACATGGATTTCATTGGAGACCTTTTCAGATTATTTCTTTAGTTTCACAGTGTTTGGGACAACCGCATTCGTACATAGACATTGAAATTATGAAATCAATTTTGGTCACTCTTAATGTTCGGACATATGAACCTAAAATTTGTGCACAGGACGAGTGTTTTTGGTCGACACTAATGTAATGAATTTGTTTGATAGTTGACGGATTAGGACATAAAAATATGGGAACCCTTTGCTAACTAAATTTCTCTCAACAGATCGCAGATCAGTTCCATTATAGGTGTCATCACGGGACACTGTCTAATAGGCAAACATGCAACAAGGCTTGGCGTCCATTCAAATGATTTCTGTAGAAGCTGCATGGACGAAGAGGAGGAGGAAACTATTCCCCACCTTCTTTGTGACTGACCAGCTCTCTCCCATAAAAGAAGACTCCATTTAGGGGAACTTTACCTTAACGACATAGGCGATCTGATAAACACAGATAGCAGTAACTTCCTTCGCTTCATAAAAAGCTCCAATTGGTTTAACCACTGGGTATGGAGATCTCTTCAGATCCATGTGATATCACAAGGGACCTATGACTGGTCTAAGTGTGCTGGCAATGGCTGGCAGCCACTTCAACCTAACCTTGCTAACAAAAACAGCTTTACCATCGCAAATCATGCCATCAAACATATTAACTCTACTTTTCAAGCTTTGTATTAAAGCTTGTGATGACAATAACCCTTCTTTGGTCCGTCTCTACTACCATATTTGTTTGAATCTGCATCGTCGCCCATATAAAGTTTTTCCTTTAACTCGCATTGAGTAACGAATTTAATTGTTAAATTAGATTACTTTTTAATTGATTTTTAAATTTAATAAATTCCAAATAAATATGGAAAAGTACGTCTGACAAATGGCCTCCTCGGCTATAGTTGCTACAAATCTTGGCGTTTTTGACAAATTTTCCAATAACTTATTCAGAAAAGTTCTGATCAATTTCATTGATTACACGCTGAATTTCGGTCTAAAGGTCGACAAGTATTTGTAGATTATTGACCTTGAATTTAAAAAGAAATAAATAAAAAAAATAAAAACAAAAAGAAGTCGCACGACATTATATCACAAGATCATTTTGTTGGCCAATTGACGTCCGAATTTCGTAAGATTATGCGACCTTGAAATTGTTGTTGCAATAAATTCATTGTTTTCAAGTTTGAGAACCATCCCAGTAAAACTTTTACTGAATTTATAATGTGTTCTGAGAACAATAGTAAACCATTCTTTTATGAAGCGTGGACATGATATCCAATATTTAGGTCTACCAGGTACTGTAGACGCTACCGTTTATTCAATTCGGGAAATTTTCGAGGTGTCACCTGGACAAGAAAAATAGAAACGTAAGGAAAATTGCTCTATTTTTCTGCGCGGGAATCTAAGCATGCCATTCGATTTTTTTAAGAACTAAGCAAATATGTACATACATAACTATGAAACGAAATTCTAATGTATTGACTTTATATAATAAATAAGTTGAACTTTTGTGAAACTGAAAAACAGTTTCAACTCATACAGACCTAGTTTTTCTAAATAAGTTTCACGTAGGTTCATTGTATATTCATAAACGGTTGGATTTTTTAGTGCTTAACAAATTATCACCCCACTTAACTTACATGTTCCAGAAATTAACGTTCTTCAAATGGCTTATGAGTGCTTCTTTCATTAAATCTCACTACAGATCACTCCATGTTTCAAAATTCTACGATTAAAATTTTTAGGTAACAACCTAGCATTTGGAAAGAAATGTCGTATAAGACATGTACGCGAAGCTCTTTTGACAATCTCAATTCTTAGCATAGCAATTGGGAATAAGTATGTGAATGAACCTATCAACAAGTTTTACTTACAATTATTAGTCACCAGCAGTCTACCTGCGGCTTCACACGCGTTAAATACATACTAAGGTTTACACTACGTTGCTAGAAATCGTCTTTCCCTATCGAACATTCAGATTCAAATTCATTCAAATTCAACTCGGCAAAACAAAAACAACACATGATCACGAACCGATATGTGCCGATGACTACGGTTGCGCATACTATAAATCTGAAAACTTTAACACCTAGTATGTTGGCCCGTAGTTATAATTTTGAAAAACATGTGTTTATTTATTTTTGTTGTAGAATTTACCTACCAAATTCTTAATTCCAATTCTCAAATAATGCCAGTTAGGTGGGTTACTGCAAATATGTCTGTAGCGCGTTCTTATAATGAACAGCACCACCTGTTGATTTTTTATGTACTAAATAGTATACGCTCTATAATTCTTATCAAAGTTTTCTGTTTTTTTTTTTTCTTTAAAACAATCGTTCGTGACGTCTATAGGTCTTCATCCCTTAACTTCTAACTTTTCTATCAGACAAAAGTAAATTCCAAAAATCTTTAAATAACGATAACTTTTTTTCCGACATCCGATTTAATATGCTATATGCTGCTCCAACTAATGCTCTGTCTACCTGTGAAAACTACATGAAAATCCGTTTAGTAGTTTCGGAGATGTGTGCGAACAAACAAACGGACAGACAGACAGAAAAGAATTCTAAAAATCACTAATTTGTGTTCTATTTTTATGTTTAGTCACCCCTTTTCTTTTTTATCACTTTTTCTTCTATGTACAGACACACCGGGTTCTACTGTTCTATTATATATATGTATTGATGATGATATTGATGATGATGATGATATATTGATTATACCTACCTATGTATGTACATACATCGTTTTCTATTGTATCAGACGTAGGCATCAATAGCGCTTTTAAATAAATTTAAGTTTAAGATTATTTAAGGTACAGCTGTGTTCTGTTAAGGTTAAATGTCAATCAAGTAGATAATCAGGTTTCTAAATTTATTTAAAGACATAAAACATGTTTAAGACGCTTCCGAATCCAGTCTAAGTAGGTGGATTGACTGCCTTATTACGTTTACATAACGTACATTTACGTAGATGCATAAAATTCATACATACATACACAGAGAATTGGGTTTGATTTGAGTTAACTAATTCAAAATTGATAGAAAAATTGTATTCATCTGTTTATTTAGAATCGATAAAGTTTCGCCTTGATACTGATACCAGCAGAATGGCAAAAGTATTTGGAATAATATCAACACTTCTTTTTCGAGGCAGATCAGGCCGAACCTGGATCTGAACAGAAAGAGATTATTTCTGTTTATTAATAAGAAGGCATGCAACTAACAAACTAGTTTAAAGCATAGTGCCTTAAGAAAGAACTAAATGTAAACAATGAAACAAAAATTCTCATTTAATTAGAAAACCCCCTGAATAACAAAAGGCAGCATACAGATTCGATAAACTACTTTGACGTTTTTTAATCTTCGTATCGGCTCTTATCCCTTCTACTTCTCCAGTGATGAAACTGTTTAGGTAGCTCCCTTGACCAATGGTGGGGTGGATGGTAGAAAAATTTCATATTTTCATATCTTCAACATTTTTTGTATCATTAACTTACAGTCCAAAACTGAATGAATCAGAAACAATCAAATTTCTGCCATAAATGTAATATAACATATTAATACAAATTCCACCAAGCTGCAATAAAGTATATAACCTGGCGGACTAATCAACGGTGACGGAAGTGTAATTGAAGCTTTGAATGGCCTTAAACATTTCAAATAAATTATTATAATTTTTTTCTATATTTTTTCAACCCAAAAACAAATGCACATATCTCTATGTATGCGCTCTTCTAAAACTATAAAGAAATTTATTTCCCGCCCGACGACCCACTAGAGAACCTTGTAAATTATGGAAGATGTGTCACGCCCAATGGAAAGCGTGCCTTGTGCATCCACTTAGAGGAGTGTACATCTCTTTTTAATTTATTAAAGAAATCACCACTGCTTGATGAAGATAAACAATTTCTCAGCCGCAGCCAGTGTGGATATCAGAATCAAAGAGTTTTGGTAAGAGCATACCCCATAAGCGTTAAGAACGCACTTTCAGTATTTCTTTGCAGATCTGCTGTGCTGATGAGGATATCCGTGGGCAACCACCTCAATCAAATCCTGGTCCAATAGCGAGTGGAACTTTACCAGAACCTGGACAATGTGGTAATTTGATTACAAACCGTATCTATGGTGGCAACGTAACGAAAATCGATGAATACCCATGGATGGTGCTTATTGAATATAATAAGGGTAAGAGCTGTTCAAAAATGGAACTTTAATGCCGATCTAACTTTTACAATTTTTTTTCATTTTTCAGGTTCAGATTTAGTGGGCCATCATTGCGGCGGAAGCTTAATCAATGAGCGGTACGTTTTGACGGCAGCTCATTGCATAAGTGCAATACCAGAAACTTGGACTCCATATCGTGTTCGTTTAGGTGAATGGGATACCTCGACCGAGCGTGATTGTGAGAGGGACTCACGTGGTTACGAAGATTGCGCTGATCCCCACGTTGACATAACAATCGAGAAAGCAATTCCCCATGAAAGATATTCAGCGGAGTCCAAAAATCAAATCTATGACATCGCCCTTCTCCGACTATCGCGTACCGTTACGTATACTTATTTCATTCGACCAATCTGTTTGCCACTTAAAGATAGTATTAAACGTGCTGTTTTTGACGGAATAGTTATGGATGTAGCCGGGTGGGGAAAAACTGAAAGCGGTACAAACAGTGAAATAAAATTAAAGGCTGGTGTCGCTGGTGTCCCTCTAAACGAATGCCAACGAGTTTATAGTCAACGTAGTGTGGAATTGCAGAGCTCCCAAATTTGTGCCGGAGGCCAGATGGGTATTGACTCATGTCGTGGTGATTCTGGTGGACCACTCATTGCTTTGGATGCGTCGAATAAGGTTAAAGTGTACTATTTCATTGCCGGAATAGTCTCATTCGGACCGACTCCATGTGGATTGCAAGGATGGCCAGGAGTATATACAAGAGTTAGTGATTATGTTGATTGGATTCGGCAAAATGTCAGACCTTAAAATTGGTTAAAGAAATAAATAAATTACAATCGAATTAAAGAATAAATGCATTCGTATTCCCTAAGATGTAAAATTTCATTTAATGTAAAAAGTGTCCCTTATTTGGCTGCTTTCTGAGTTTTAAGTCAAGTTTGGGTAAAAGGGATTTGCACCTTCATGGTGCTTAGAAGCAGACGTGAATCATCCGGTCCTGCTTGCGATGATGATCCTCAACACCTTTCATTTTTATGCAGAATTTATAATTAGCTAAATACTAGCTACATAGCACTTAATTATAAAACCTTAAAGTAATATAATAGGATAGTGGGGAGGAGGAGGCTAACTGATTTGATTATTTCTTTATTTGGTCTTATAAAGTAACAGTTCAAAACTTAAACTATGGAGAGAAGGTAGAGGGAGTGTGCGGGTCGAAATATGGTTAAAAGGGGGAAGAGGGACTGTGGACTGCGTTTCTCAGAGAGGATCTACTAAATATATACTGATGGATAAAGAATATATCGGCAACATCACGACGTTTTTCGAGGGACTGTAAGTTGATCAGTCTCAAACGATCTACGAAGGGATGTAAGTTGAAATTGTCGACGCAAGAAAGGGCGCGTAAGGCCAACCGAATGAACCTGCTGGACAAATTCGATTCGCAAAGTATAGATTTTGTAATACGAGGACCATACTTGGCTGGCATATTCAAGGAGAGGCCTTACGAATGTGATGCAAAAGGATTTAGTGACGTATGGATCAAAGAATTCCTTAGACTAACGTTTCACAAAGCCAATTTCAGAATTGGGTCTCCTAATGATGTTATCTATGTGGGCACGGAAATTGAGTTTTTTTTTTAATCATAGATGACGCTTAGATCGCGGAAAGATGTGAAGGTGGTGGGAGACGCTTGCGAGAGTATGTTATTGCTTGGCATTTAGTCGCGTTGAGCTGCAAGAAATTTATATGGCACCACACTGAGAATCTATTTAAGTCATCTTGGAGTAGGCGAGAGTCAGCGAGGCATGATATGTGCTTGCAGATTTTCATATCGTCAGCGTAAATCAATATGAAAGAATCTTTGATGAAAAAGGACTTTGTACTGGCGATCTATCATGTAGGATTTGATACACATAATGAACCACGGAGGAAAACCGAGAGTCTTGAGTTTAAGGGGAATTATGCTGTGCGAAATTTTGTCGAACGCTTTGCTGAAGTCGGTGGTAACAACATCAACTTCTTTGCCATCCTCCAGTGCACATAGGGTTCGAGACACGAATTTTGTGAGGTTAGTGGTTGTTGATCTACCCTTAAGAAAGCCATATTGGTTGGGAGAAAAGATGGATTTGTAGTGAAAAAACATTGACAATCTTTCGAAGAGCTTGGGTGTGCAAGTAATTTAGCGATGGGACGATATTTGGATGCTTCATTCTTGAAACCGTTTTTGTGGATAGGGATTATGAAAGAGTCTTTCCCCATTTGGGGGAAAACGCCCTGCGAAATGGATAGTTGGATCAAAGCTGTGAGGGGTCGAGCCAGATAGTTAGCACATTTTTTTTAGAGCTATGGCGGGTAAACAATCAGGACCGGGAGAGTAATCGCCCTTAAACTTGCTTATTTTGTCCACTACTAGTGGTAAGGTTATATCCATCGATACTTAGGACGTTTGGGCACAGCTGTTCATATAAGAGAAAAAGTCGTGATCCGGTTCGAGGTAGTGGTTATGTTAATAAATATCACATTTAAAATGATTAAACTTGCTAATTTACTAATTAGGTACCCGCGAACAGACTTTTTAAGATCTGTTTGGTGACATGAAATAAAAAGACATTAGTTTATCTACATTTCTACAGTCGATTGCACTAAGATAGCATCATCATTTACAAACGTAACAATCTTGTATAATTCAGCATTCATCGCAAATTCCAATTCCTTGCTTATTAATTATACTAGGCTCACACTGGAACAAAATAAGTAAATTTTTTAAATATTTTTACTGCGACTTTCCTACTGTCTATTTCAAAAATCATTCGAAGTAAACAGTTCTTTCTTCTCAACATCTTCTGTTGTCTATTGCTAAGAAAACTTCTTATGGGCTGTCTGAATTTGAGCGCAAGTGCATATATTTTGACAGCTACAGTTCACCAAATTCATACGCAAATTAAAAGAAGTAAATTTGTTCGCTTTTAGATTATTTTAAATGATATTTTAACAAAATACTTAATATTTTAGCAATTCAATTCAATTGCGGACTTAGTAAAATAATTCCAATCAATATCCGTTTCATGGAATCTTCTATAGATGACAATGTTTCATGGCGTGGCTGCTCAATGGATGAAATCCATCGATATCTCAATGAATACGAATTGGAACATGTACCTCCCATACGTCCGTCAGAACATGACTCAGTACTTTACCATTATCCCATACGATGTGAGGAATGTGAAGCACCAAGACCGCTGAAAGGACAAGACAAATGGGATGCAAACCATGTCCGTTTACCTTGTTCTGCGAAGAGTCAGTATCCAATCATTGGACCCCATGGCAATGTTACAATCGAGCGCCGATGGAAAATGGTTGAGCAGGCTTTATTATGTCCAATCAAAACCAGTAAGGAGCTGGAAACAGCAATACTCTCGTACAACTCTAAATATAATGAAATATGGAATTTTCATTCGTTGCACAAACTCTTCGAAGAGGAACTGGACGAGTCTGAATCGGAGGCGTTTTTTGAAGAGTTGCTTCCGAAAATCATTCGCTTAGCTCTTCGCTTACCGTCGATAATACAATCAGGTATTCCCCTTCTTAAGCAAGGACAAAATAGGTCGGTATCTCTCACACAGCTACAAGTGGCTTGTCTGCTGGCAAATGCATTCTTGTGCACCTTCCCAAGGAGAAATACAACGAAACGGAAATCGGAGTACAGCACGTTTCCAGATATTAACTTCAACAGACTATTTCAATCACGTGGACGTTCTGTTATTGAGAAAATCAAATGCATCTGCCACTACTTCAAGAGGGTTTGCAACAAAACACCGACTGGGACTGTGACCTTTATTCGACGTAGTATACTCAACGCAGACTTGCCGAATTGGTCACAAATTGAAGCGCCACTAGCAGTCACACCACTTCATGTTACATCATGTGGAACAATCGAAGACAACGGACTTGGTCTGTTGCAAGTTGACTTTGCAAATAAATTTATTGGAGGCGGAGTTCTCGGTGCTGGGTGTGTTCAAGAAGAGATTCGTTTCAGCATATGTCCTGAGTTGCTGATAAGTAAACTCTTCACAGAATGCCTGCGGCCAACGGAGGCTCTGATTATGGTCGGGTGTGAACGCTTCAGCAAATACAAAGGATATGCAAGCTCATTCATCTGGGATGGTGACTTCCAGGACGACACCCCGTTTGACAGTAGTCGTCGAAAACAAACACATATCGTTGCAGTCGATGCACTGCCTTTTGTGAAACCTTCGCACCAGTATCGTGAGGACCTTATGTTAAGAGAACTTAATAAGGCGTATGTAGGTTTTTTCCACCCAATTGACACAATAGCTCCAGGAGTTGCATCGGGAAACTGGGGCTGTGGCGCATTCAAAGGTGAGGCAACACTCAAAGCTCTTCTACAACTCATGGCGTGTACTGTAGCTAAGAGACCGTTGGTGTACTTTACATTTGGCGATGAAGAACTGCGAGATGCTGTCCATCGAATACACACATTCTTCATTGAAAACAACGTCACAGTAAAAGAATTGTGGCGGCACCTCAAAAAATTTCAAGATCAGAAACTAGCCCCCAAAGCACTTTATGACTTCATTTGCGCTTGCCATGCTGGAAAAACCTACATTGGTCCAACATCTAGTAATACCCTGCAATCATTCATAAAGACTTCGAAAAAGAAAACGAAAGAGCAAAAGAGCTCTACATCCAGGGAAGCGATAGCTAAACATCAGAATAAAGACAAAGAAACGACCAGCCTGATGAACATATCTCAGGATCTTTTTTCTTGTTCGGACGACGATGATATACTGGCTTGTGCTGCCAAGCAAACAGAAATAGATTTGGAAGCAAATGTATGTAAGCAGACGTGTGAAGGTGATGCCACCACAAAAGATGCCTCGCCCACAACATCACCAAAGAATGTTGACAAAAAAATGAAACAGACAACCTTGCTGGAGATGCTCGATCGATGCTATACCGGAGATAGTCCATTGAAACGTCGTCGTGAAGCAGCAAATTTTTAGTCGCATGTACTAACAGACATGCATTAGACATAGAAAACAAATAGTCCAGGTAGACACTAGACCCCTTTACATAGTTTTTTAACTCTACGTTGTAGAGCAATGAAAAAATAAATTAAATTAAAAAACTGAAAAAATGTTTTCCTTAAATTCAAATCGATAGAGTGCATTTTTGGTAGCTCTTTAGTAACTTATTCCAACCGGCTTTCGTTGTTGAATTTACTTTGAACAAAACTTACACAGGCAAGTTCATTTCAGTGCCTGTTAGGGTTAATTAAACTTCCTGTTCGTTTGTTATCTTTACGTTACGTGCCGGTAAATATAATAAGTGTTTAGCAACATGTTCTTCATCTGCAGTTGCCCAGCTCGGATTAGAAGAAGACTACGCAAAAATTGGCCAGCGTCAAACTCAACAAAATATTACATATCCATGCATAATGGATCTATAGGCCTAGCTTCATCCCTAATCAGCTTTCTTAGTACCTGATGTAATTCGAGGTCATGGTATTAAACAAGAACTTTTAGCCCTCCATAATCACTAATTACAGCCCCATAACTTTAACGAATCAACCACACAGCCAACCGAGAAAAAAGACTCATGTACCTATGCACTTTTCTTGATGGGTAATGCCCGACCGCTCTAAGTTCAACATTCGAAAAATGCTGATCTGATCATGTAGTGTAGGTACATACCTACATATCTGGGCTACACATATCTACATTCGAGCGCTATTGGAGTCTCAAGCCAAGTGTGGTACATAATATATAGGTATGTATGTACATAAGTTGTATATGGTAGTGGAGTACATATAGCTTTACAGCAATGGACAATATATGGTAGCTTCAAGTAAAAAGATGTTAAATTGGTTTTCAATGTCCTAATTTACTTAAGTTATGGAAATCTTGTTTTGTCTGAATAGTCTTTTCCTGGACTCTACAGGTTCATATGATAAATTATAAGCAAAATGTATCCAACTACTGGTTTATGTACCGTTCACGCAGCAAGGCACCCCTCTACCTAAGTTTTGTCCGTTTTTGCATCGCACCAAACAGTTTTTTTTTTTATCTTATCTAGTTGTTTTCTATCCATAGAATTTATTTTTTGATTGCATAGGACCCAATGTCCCTGAATACAAGTCGAAAACTTTCAGGCGTTTAGATGCCAGCTTTCTTCTCCCGTTTTTGCCTTTCTCTGATACGCCACTTTATTTCTCTGCAGTTTTCAACTTTAACTGAATAAAGTTTGACCTCTTTTATCCGGAACTCCAGTATCCGGCAACCTCTATTATCCGTAATTTTTCACAGAGCTTGTATTTTTAATTTTGACCTCTATTATCCGAAAAAATCTCTAAGATCTGGAAAAATGCTCGCACACGGTGAACTTAACCGTTATATCTAGTCTCCATCCACAGATTCATTTGCATTTAACAGAACATTCGAACAAAAATGGTTGTTTACATAAATCCGAATGTGTACAAAAAATGTATTTTCAATTGTTTTTTTTCTAAACCTCCAATATCCGTAAAAATCGATTATCCGGAACTAGCTCGGTCCCGATCATTCCGGATAAAAGAGGTCAAACTGTATTTATGTAGACAGTCAAATACTCGATACCAGGAGTTTCGACATCTAAAATGTTAAGAGTGTGGCTTTACGTCATTAAAAATCACACTAAAATGTGCTAACTCAGAATTTGATAAATTGGGCTTTGGTTACAAAATCTTTAAAATGTTTTGTCCAAAGAGTTGAGTCATATTAATTGTTTTGAAAAATACATTATAATAAAATATAAATATAAAATCGAAAGAGAGTCAGTTAAGAGTAATTTGAATAAAGCAAACTTGTTCTCCCGGATTAGTCAGTCGTGCGAGACCCTAATCAATCGGTTATTCATTCATATTAGTCTGCGCACAAAAATAAGTTTGGAAATAGTCTTGTGCAAGCCGCCGCGAAAGAACAAGCTTGTTTCAGCTTAACAATAACTTAAGCGTGAGAAGTCAAAAAATAAAAAATCGTTATCTATAGATTCATCCGCAACTTTTCTGAAATTTTGAAACAAAATGATAACCAACTTTTCGGTGAAGCTGATTGCTCTTTTGATCACAACAATATCAACAACTAGTGCGCGTAAGTAGGAAGTTATAAAAAACTATTTTCGTGTTTATTCAAAACACGCTCGTGTTTTTTTTTATCATATAAATTAATTCAGCTACAGAATCTTGTTTAAAAGTTCAAGATTTAATCTGCTTACATTAAGATTTGATTGGCCTAAGTTAAATTTAGATTTTTAAACTGCCTTTCTTAGAGAATGATTTATTTTATTTTATTTTTTATTTTTGGTGTGAGCTGTAAATATCTTTTAGCAATAGTTGAGATAGTGTTCCAATACATAGCTTACGTTGTGTTGAAGCTTGAAGGATGTCAACGTACTTGCCGAAAAGTCTTGTAGCAAAATCAGCTGACACAGGTTCAAATCTCGGCAAAGATCCATACCTCGTTGCCATGGAAGGCAACGACAGAACTCACCATGATAAGCTTCTAAATCCACCGTTTGGAATCCGAACCTAGACCATTAATTGGGTCTATTATGCTCATAATTAGTTACCTGTGAGAGCATGAAATAAAAAGAAAAATACCGTTAAATTAGAGCCACCCAGATCGGGCTATGACTTCGGCTTTCAATAAGCTGAAGCCATTTCCAAATCTTAATGTTCCAATTGATATCTAGAGTTTCACAGAAGATGCCAGCTCCTGTGCTAATCACTGCTTTGGGCCCATCAATTTAAAGGGCTATCACTTCTGACTTGCCTCTTTAAAGAATTTTCGTCAGTTGAAAACGAATATTCGAAAAAAGCACACTTGATGACGATCTGGGAGACGTAAGGAAATGATAATGTTATGCTTTACATATCAAATTAATAGCCATTAGGAAAGTATAACCCTTCTCCTAGAAAACAGATGAAACTTTGCCTTAGTGTCGGCTAGCATTGTCTACTTCAAGAACGACGCTATTACCAAGTTTTTCACTGATTTTCATTTCTTCCATTCTCGAATTCCAACCAGAACCAGTGATAAACACAGGGAAAGTTGACTTGAAATTTGCACAACAGTGTGATTGCACACGATGGCATATCCATATGATAGTAGTCGACGTTTAAATATCACGCAAGGTCATCAAAATTCTCATTTGAAATGCAAAAAGTTAGCATTGTCACAATATAGATTGCGTTCGATCTGTGACCAGCTTAACTTACATTGAAAAACACCACTGTGAAGCCCTTGAGTACAGATAGAAGAAGTTCAAGCAACTTCCTTCATCTTGTAAAGAAAAAAGAAGAAGATACGTTTAAAGTGTACTAGACCGCCACTCTTCTATCACGTCCTGAGACGGTTGTGTCTTAGAACCGACATTAGCCAGTCATAATGTAGCAGAGAGCACGGTTACATAATCCTCTATGAAACATATCCAGTTTGTTGCTGCAGGATTTTGTCTCTCCTACTAAAGTAAGAGTTCAAATTCGTCTTTAAATACTTAACAACTGGATAAAGTTAAAGCAATTACCTTCTGCCTTTTGGCCTTTGAGACATCGTTGTTGATTTCAAGGTCAGACGACAATATAAAATCTAGAAACTGGTTTCCTTATACGTTGCAATTGTAGTCGCGCCAGACTGTCTGCTTTTTTCATCCGATGGTATCAACTAGAGCAGTTAGATTTAAAATTCTGAAGAAATTGCATCTTATCTCAAATAAATAAGATTAAAAAAGGGATTATGGTAATTGTCATTAGCCATTGCAATCTGCAGACAAGTCTGCATGAATAACATCTTTTACAATCACAACTACTACATACCTTGGGATTTCTGCAAGTAGTCATGGGATTGACTGTGGTTATTCAATCAACCTTCGGCATTTATACTTATTTACCATTAATTTGATGGAATTGCAAGGACAGTTCGTGGAACCGGATTGAATGTTTTTCAGATTATTAAGAAATTTGGGGGGAACCCAGATACGTCGTTCGTCACAGATTTGACGTCATAGCAAGAATGAATCAAAATGTTACCGCAAACTGTTTTGCAATGAATTTCTAAAATTCCTAGTGACGTATGTATGTATATACTGTTGTCGTTTAACTGGAAATTGTATCACATATAGTCTCCATACTATACCATTGATTGGCAAACAATAAAAAGAGAATGTTGAATCACTTTTTTCGCTGCAATTGGTATAAGTTGTGTAGAAGCCTGCAATCGAACTTTACTTAGACAGCAGCTTAAGTTTGATGTTTACTACATGCAAATTTATGTCGTAGATATTTGAAAAAGCAATGTCCAGTCCAATAAGGAAATAAGGAAAGACCTAAGCTTGCTTCGTAAAAGAAGGATCTTGTTTTTACGTATTCCTTGCGTTAGATTTCATATTATGAAGTTCAAGTTCCCAAATCTTTAGCTCAAGGCTGATAGGGCGAGATTATAAGTTAAGCCTGGCATAACCACCCGCTATCTTATCTAACTCGACGTTCTCATGTCTTGAAAGTCAAGATAATACTTTTACAAACCGTTTGTATTTACTTACTCACTTTAATCCTTAAGTCAACAATGCCTGTGCACCATCTTTTCGGAGTTCTGCAATGCATTTCAGACCCACCTAGCCCATCCCCAGTGACCTGGATACCTCCTCAACTGTTTTGAGCCAAGTTAGCTTAGAGCTACCAACACTCCTGCCTGACCAGGTTGAGTGGATTCTATTGCCTGGTATTTTTCAGGTGATTTTTGTGGTGTTTACTGGTTCCTGACCCATTCTAATGTTTTACTGCTCGTTTGAGATGCGAATCGGGCTAGAAATCTCATCAGTATATTACGTAGGTACTAGTCGGTACTAGTTATTTACGAAGGTTTCCAGCAGTGGTCACCTTCAAACATTTGTTCATAAAACTTTCATTAATAAATTACAACTCTTATAGTTTCCAATTGTTTGTTATTGAATCTAATCCATCATTTTTATTTCTTTCTTGATATTTAGAGTTCGGTGGAGCAATTCCACCGGTAGAAGCAGTGCCTCCAATAATATCGAGTTTAAATCAAAACGCAATTTTGCCGACACTTGCAAGTCAGCCCTTAAATTCCGTTTTGCCCACAATTTTGTACACAGAAGCAAATCCATCTGTAATAGCAACTCCATCCACGATAATAAATCCATCTACTGTAGCTACTCCATCTACAGCAGCAAACCCAAATTCAAGTCAGTGCTTGACCCCTGTCGGGAAAAGTGGATTGTGCATTAACTTACACCGATGCGCTTCACTATACAATTTGCTTAAAACGACGCCATTACTGGAAGAAGACAAATTATATCTTCAACACAGCCAATGCGGGCTAAGAAATAGAACGGTTTTGGTGAGGACCTACTCTATAAAAATGTAAGATAAATTTTATCAGATAATTTCTTATAGGTTTGTTGTCCTGATGAGTTACCTAATGCTGCAGCGTCTGCTCCAGTTGCGGTTAATTCAAAAAAGTTGGCTCTGCTACCGCAACCGGGTAGATGCGGTACCATGCTAACAAATCGTCTATATGGGGGTTATAACACAGAGCTCGATGCATACAGGTGGATGGCATTGCTAGAATACTCAAAAGGTAAGAATCGACTCTAATTTTGTGTAACACCTTGATAATTTTCAAAACCCATCCTCAAGGCGGAAATGAAACCGGTCATCATTGTGGAGGCACCTTAATCAACGATCGTTACATTCTAACAGCTGCACACTGTGTCACTGGCTTGCCAGAAACGTGGTCTTTGACGCGGGTTCGGTTGGGTGAATGGGACATAGCGAATGCAATCGATTGTGAAAAATTTGCCGATTTTGAGGACTGCGCCGATTCCCACATTGATGTTCCAATAGAGATGATTATCCCTCATGAGAACTATGTGCCAACGTCTAGGAATAGACTCCACGACATTGCTCTTATCCGATTGTCAACTACAATAAACTCTACCGACTTTATACAGCCTATTTGCTTACCATTGGGTGAAAGTATTCGACATGCTTTTGATGGACAAAGCTTGGACCTAGTCGGATGGGGAGTTCATCCCGAGGGATCTTGGAGTACTATTAAACAGAGAAGTAGCGCTCCAGTGGTTCCACTAAGTTATTGCCGTGAGAGATATGCTCAACTCAATGTAGAACTCGAACCTTCACAGTTTTGTGTCGAGGGTCGATTGAAAAACGATACATGTCGCATTGATTCCGGTGGACCAGCAATGAGTTTTGATACATCAAATAAAGGATTGGGATCTTCAATCGTTACTGGAATTCAATCTTTTGCACCAATTCCATGCTGGATGGAAGGATGGCCTGGTGTTTATACGAGAGTTGGTGAATACGTTGACTGGATTCTGGATAATATTCAACCATAAACGAGAGGAGAAGAATCTGTGACTGATAGTAATAAGCTTTGAAAATACATCACTTGTTTTCTATTATATACATACATATGTACTTTATTTTAAGACAAAATAATAAGTTAAATGCATATGTATCTTAAGCTGTGTTGTATATTTTTTCCATAACTTGAGATTTTTCATCACTTCGAGGCTGCAAAAGTTGTCGCTGCAGAAGATCTTGTTATCAAATTCAGCCCTCCTTCGTGATACGTTGTCTTAGGTCTAAGAAACAAACAGACTAACTTATTCAATTTGGGGTTGTCCTCTGCGCCTGGAAAGTCTTGTGTGACTACTTCGTCAGCCGCACAGTTCCCTGGAATATCGTGATGATCTGCGCCCCGGAACTATTAAGCGATCTTGTTAAGAGACACTTGGATATGGCTAACGATATAAATCCCAATAATTATGGTTGGTTCTTGGTTTATGTCCAACTACGTGGTAGCCTGATGATGAGCTGTGACTTCGGCTTGAAGGACGCTTCTGAAGGAGTTGTGAATGCCAAAGTCTTCTGAAAAGACACTGAAACCGACTTCCTCGACTGTTTTTAAGTTATCCGTAAGGATAGAAATATATTCAGAGGGCTAGAGGATTTCGCGCTGACTCTAGGTGCTTTTGTAGCTCACATTAAAGTCGTTTTCAGTGGATTGATTTAAAAAGACTGCGGTGAAGTAATGGAATTTTAGCATGCTTCATATTTTGTTACCTCACACCATTGATGTGTGTCTCTTAGCCTCGCAGCCACGTTTGTGATGTTGCTGCATACCATACATGTCTACTGACAGTAGATACAGTATGGTTTGAAGTATGTGATAAGGCAAATCAATCCCCTCGTTGGGCTTTCTCGGGAATTCTTATGCTAATTTGTATTCCTACAACCGATCAGCAAACCATTATGCCATAAATGAGGATCGATCGTTCGACTGCAGTGTATGATTGCAGTTATAGGGGTCTGTAGAATAAACGCACCTTAATTCAACCTTTCGTCAAGCACATTCAAATGCCATTCTTTCGTTTCCCCAAAACTACCAAGATGATCACATCTGTAACATTATTTCTTTTCTAAGTTTATTAAAATTAAATGAATTTTATTTAATTAGATGGCATTTTATTTTCCCCATTACATAACAGCCTCGTCTGGGAGATTTTGCTTCTATGCACAAATAAAGGTCAACTGGGGACTTCCCAGCGCATTCGACAATGTTGTCTCTTTACAAAAGCTTTGTGGCTTCAAGATAACGTATGCAAGATCCTATCTAGTGTATCTTATATGTAAACACTAGCTGTACCCGCGACTTCGTCCGCGTTGACCTAAAATTTCTTGCCGTTAAGCTTGACTCGCGAATACGTTGATGTGGCATAGCTTACAGATTATGTGATGTGAAGATTGTTTTTTTTTGTTTGTTTTTTTTTTAAGAAAGGTGGAAAGCATCGAAAGCCTAAGTATGGGATTTCAACCCGAACTAAGATCACCTCTGCCAATACCTATTCCCTTTCCCTTTCCAGGCGTGTCAGCTCTTCGTACATGCTTTTGGCAAAAATGCAAACTGCACTCCACTTTATCTTTATCTCCCGTTGAGTATAGAACCGTGGTCACTGGAAGAACACATGCCCCACGTCTTCAACTGTGTCTTCCTACCACTCCCATCAACATCAAGGTCACGCGAGTTGTGATATCAAAACAGCGCACCCGCGCTAAATGTGTCTTGATAGAACTTTATCAGGCAATCAATTCTATTTACCTGCCTCTACTGTGTCTGCGCAGCACGGGTAAAGTGGAGAGTCAGCGTTATTGAACCGATCGATTTGATTGGAAATAGCAATGTCCCGTGAAGACCCGTGTAACGTAGAAGTCTACTTCTCCGTCCTTGTGCCTTGTCCAAGTTTCAGTAATAAGGATAAGACGATATGTCCATCGGCCTTTGGTTGACAGGTTCCAACTCTGCTGCCATTCTCTCAGGCTCCTTGTTGTTTCGTCGTGCGCTAGTTCACCTTCCTTCCAGGTCTATCACAAAAGTGCGTCTTTTAAATTGAAAGGGCAAATTGTTAAGTGTTATAGGAATGTGAGGAATTAGTGCACTCTCTCCTTTGGCCTTTCTGGTGAGAATTGTAGCCTTGATCACATTTCTACGATGCACAGCCTGGTACTATTGTATAGCCTTGGAGCATGAAGGTTACGTATCAGCAAAACAAAAGCATCAGTTTATGAGACGGCACTCCGGATATCTCTAAGAAGTTTAAAAACCCTGCTATTTAGGTCGTTGCGTCGTTTGCGGACATGATCTACTTCATATTCTCGCAGCGTTGTCAGATGTACATACTTGGAGCAGAAAAAAATATAAAACCTCGCCTCAATTGTAAAATCGCAGGATGACTCTCGAATAATACTAACCAATGTTCGGCTAAGATCCTAAACTTGGGGTGTTTCAATGGGTCTTAAACAAATCCAAGCTGAAACTTACCCACCTCCTCATCACACTTTCATTATTTTCATGTCCTTACGAATTCCTCCCATAGCGGGGAACACCATGAGATCCATTCAAATTTCAAATACCTAACATAGTCAAAAAAAAAAGATTAGTAATTTGCTCTTTATTTACATACCCTACGTAATTTCTTATTCCTGCAGAGGGATATTTCTTTTTTACCTACTCGAAAAACTGAATATCTGCTACACCATCATAAAAACCCTTTCCCTGTGAATAGCAAGTGAGTTCCGATCATTTAGATGCAAAGTTACACATACCCACCACAAATAAAAGAAAGCAAAAAAAAGGAAAAAGGAAAAACCACCCTTGTCGCGCACACGATCATGATTTACGATCCCTTCGATGTGCCACTGACCGAGTGCTGCGCAGGTCACTAAATGGATGTTTACCTAAGAAATATGAATTTTTAGAAATACAAGTTAAGAAATAAAAATTAGTCTATGCGCTTCTCCTGGACATAGGCTATCTACTTACAAAGTTTCATCAAAATCCGTTCAGCCGTTTAGGCGTTACGGAGGAACAAACATCCAAACATCCAAACATCCAAACATCCAAACATCTAAACATCCAAACATCCAAACTTTCACATTTATAATAGCCGTGTTTTTTTGATAATTATACTCACTTCAGTCAAAAAAACGATCTATACTCACTTCATCCACAGTAGCAGCCGCACCAACCAATTGGTTTGCGGCTCGATTTCTTTTTCTTCGTTTGACAGTTTGCAAATGTCAAAACCGAGGAAAAGCAACAAATGCGATGTAGTTCTATCCTCACGTGCTGCTACTGGGAAATTTATCCCCACTTGGTGTGTTGTTATTGTTTTGTGTGTAAAATCTTACTGGGCTGGGTATACAGCTATCAAAAAAACACGGCTAATATTAGTAGGATTCTAAACAGGTTTACATCATACTAATGTTATATGCAAGAGTCCGGATATACTCAATAACACAGAGAGCATCAAGCCACATTGTAGTAGGAAGTCAAAAGCAAGCCAAATGCTCGTAAAGAAAGTGACGATAATCATGTTTATCGATCAGGAATCTTTTTGTTAATCAGGATGAAATCAAAATAGTTAAGTTCAAGACTAGTTTAAGCTAAAAAAGACAATGTTAATATATTACGTAATCAAGAAACATTTAAAGAAAATAGTTCTACTTAGAAAAAGAAAGACGCTATGCTCTATTTCCGCTCTTAGATCTTGATGCCTAGTAAAATCGAAAAAAGCAATCCAGGTTAATAAAATATAAACGAAAGGTAGCAGTAAATTACTAAGTAGAATTTAGAATTAAAGTTATTTTATTATTCTGCGGTGGTCTTGTGGTAACGCCCTGCATTTAAAATTTAAAAACCATGACATTGTTTTCAACAACACTTTAATCTCACCATTAAGAGAACCACTTACAATTGAGCAAATTAAAAAATGAGCACACACTTATTTGACAAATTCAACTGTCAGTTGTGAATTGCAGAAAAATCACTTTTAGGAAAGTCATCACGATGGCGTCTACAGCAAATGTTTCAACATATTTATCAACTCAAAAGAAAACTACAAACAAAGAATTAGCCTCCGAATGGACTACAATTGAAGATCTTTACAATGAAAAGTAAGTTTTTCTTCTCAGCCAAATGTAGCCTTTGTAAAAATAGACACGAAAATGCATCTGCCTGCCAGCCGGTCACTAACCTCTGTTTTATTTTGCACTAAAGGCTTTGGAATGAACTGACGATCAAACTAATTAAGTTTATTCGCCATGAAGCCCTCCAAGATGAGGATACTCTGCTGCAGTTATATCAGAATTTCATCTCATCGTTCGAAATGAAGTAAGTACATAACAACGCAGTAAAATTAGAAACGCATTCATCTCTTTGTTTTAAGAGTTAACCCATACGGCCTAGTTCAGATATTAGAAGTTGTTGTCGAACATATCTCGGATAAAAAGGAAGCCGTCGCATTTCTAGAAAAACTGAAAGATAAAGTGAAAATATGCGATGAAGCTGTTTGGTATATTCAGGTAAAGTTGCAAGAACAAGAGTACGAGGTGGATATGACTCACCGCTCATTTATAGGTTCTCCAAGGCAATATTCATCTTACAAATCTAAATGACCTAGAAGCCACAAAGAAGATAATCGAAGAACTTAGAGAAGTCCTTGAGGAAGCTGGCAATGTAACTCCAGTGCACGGAAAGTACTACATGCTTGCTTCGCAGTATTACCGACGTGTTGGTCAACATAGCGATTACTATCGTTGTGGTCTACAGTTCTTGGGATGTTCGCTGGATGATTATCCTAAGGACCAATGGGCGCAACAGGCATTCTTTTTGGGCTTAGCTGCGCTTTTGGGTGATGGAATTTATAATATCGGCGAACTTGTAGGTTTAAATATACAAAATACATTTCATTTCTAATCTATTTTGTATTCCATTAGTTGGCCCATCCGATCTTGGAATCCCTTAAAGGAACGGAAAATGAGTGGGTAGTTGAGCTGCTGAAGGCCTTTAATTTTGGAGATATTCCAAAGTAATTTTGTAGGAATCATTCTGTGTCCTAAAATAACATGTATTTTTTTTAGATTCAATTCCATGAAACCAATTTGGAGTAAAATCCCTGACTTAGCGGCGCAGGAAATCAAGCTTCGTCAAAAGATCTCCCTGTTGTGTCTGATGGAAATGACATTCAAACGATCGGCTATACAGAGGGCGATTTCGTTCAACGATATCGCTAAGGAAACCCAGCTACCGATTAAAGAAGTCGAACTTCTGGTTATGAAAGCCCTGGCACAGGGGCTGGTTCGAGGTGAAATTGATGAAGTATCTGGTGTAGTTAATATGTCGTGGGTGAGTTTTATTTAGATTATTTAATTACTATAACACATAGGTTGGATAGAGCAATAGCAGGTTACTTTTACCTAAATTGAAAATTGACCACTGCGACCCCTTGTATATCGTTTTGCTTTCCTTAGTTGAAGCACCAGTCGCCGACTTAGAGCAGCTCCTGCTAATTTCTTGAGCAGGTGCCCTGCTGCTTCCGCAGTGTTCTACACCCAGTTTTCCGAGAGTTTTTTTCCTTAAGGGTATGCACAGTGACTCTTTAGCAAGCCTGTAAGAATGCGAAACATGTTTTTATTAATGTTTATGTAGATCTTTTTTTTCCGGTTATAATTCCTGAGAAGTCCTTTGGTCTGTATCAGCATGTGGAGTTTCTCCCAAAAGTTCGACACTTCTGCAATCCTCTCCCAAAGACGGTTCTGGATCCCTTTGCGAGTTCATTGGCTACTTCAGTTTCCATGGGTTCGGGGTCATTTGCACTTGCCCCAGTTTCTGCGCATGTTTTGGTGTTTTGTTTTTAGTTGGTACTTCTCTGATTCACTGCCGTATTCTCTCTTACTGGTCAGCTTCGAGTTAGGTCTTTCCTCGAAGCAGTATCTTTTGAGCATACCATCTCTGGGCCAGTCCAAAAGCAGGACTGACCTGCTCATTAGACACGACGGCTTTTCGTTTTCCAACGCCATTTTTGACTATTCTAAGTATGGTTTCTCAGACGATTCTTCCTAGCACTAGGTGAGGAGCGAATTGGTTTACTTAGGTAGCCCTAAAGTTCAAAGTGAACTAGAACTTCAAACAGAAAGCTTGTCGCATTTGTAGTAAAGATATGGCAAAAAAGGCTCTGCAAAAGTGTCGTTCATGCTGTATAAGTATACTTCATCAGTGTGCGACCGCACTATATAACGACTTTGTGTTTATAAACTTCAGTATAACGTTGGCATCGTGCAGTTATTTTAACCAAAACAATTCTCCCTTCAAGAATGGAATGAACTTGAATGTGATCATGAGAATTGTACTAAAAGTCATGTATACATTTAGATTCCGAATTCCTAGCAAAATAGTCGTCTGCAGAAACGTATGAGAAAAGAAATGCGATTGAACTTACGTAGATTACGTTGACTATCATTTAGGAAACAAACTCCGCAAAGTCACGTAGTTCTTCCCCTATTTCAATTATTCAATCCATTAGCTGTGCCTTGCATCGTTTTGTTATTAACATTTCCCTTTATTTTCTTCAGGTTCAACCAAGAGTGCTAGATCGAACACAGATTGCGAATATGGCAACAACATTAGACGTCTGGATGCAGTCTATCACTTCAATGGAGAAACTCATGGAACTTCGTGCAGCGGATATTCTAACTAATTAAATGAAATATATGTACAATGTATAAATTTAACAATAAATGCGATGTTTCCCTTAATTTTCTACTAAACGCAAGACATATAAATCTTTTGTCAACAACTTGCATTTTAAACAAAACAAAATACACACAAAGAAACACAAGATTTGTTTGAATTATTTTTCTTATTCATTATTGTTGTACAAAAGTGGGTTCTTTCATATACATATATCTTAATTTGTAGAGCTTATGCGATATCAGCGAAAATAAATTAACGAAAAATAAAATTATTAATTATTGTTCTAGTAGCAAATAATAGGAATATTATGTATGCGTGTGTGCGCGTTGTGATTAAATGTTCAAGCAGCGCAACTTTCTTTCCGGTATTCTTGATGTGAACTCAAATGTTGGTGGTCGTTTAATATCCTCATGTGAGTCCCTTCGTATTCTCGCCGGATTGACACCCATCACAGATCTCAAAGGTATTTGATTTTTAACAATTAAATCTTTAACCATCGTCTCCAATTGGAACAGATGATCGTCGTCAGCATCGGGAATTTCTTCATGCATAAATGTGGCCAAACGCAGGAGATATTCAACATTATGTCCACTAGGTCCTTGAGCATTGACAATTTGATTGGCAATCTTGTATGGACATTCTTCACCCAGCCAATGGCAATTCTCTTCAGTAGCAATGTATACAAGAACCTCAATGGCTTCACCACTAAATTCGGTATCAAATGACGCAATCCGAGGATAGAATTTTGTTTCGATAGTTATATAGCCTCCTGTGAAACGGAAAAAAAAAAACTTTAAATAACAATTTTTACAGCAGGTAGTGTAAACTGACCTAAGATACATTCTCGTTTCTTGAGATATTCTAGAGCAGTGTCTCCAGAAACTTTGTAGGCACAGCCCCAAGTAATTCCCTGGAAACAAAGAAAGGGAAAATAATTATTCATTTGCTTTTAGAATATAGGCATGTAAAAAAAAAAAAAAAACTAATCACCCTAAAACCATGCAAATGAATTTGTAAATTTTCATTTATTTTATAATTCACAGAATCTTTTTCGCTATGTAGTTTGCATAGATACAGTTGAATATGAATGTGTATTGAGTGTTGTTCGTGTCTTCTGGGCTTGTCTCTCGGGGTTGCAAACGAGCTCTTGGTAGCTCCCGAGAACTCAATCATTTCGAATGTTTTCTCGCATACCCTGGGGAAAGTCCCCGGGCCTAGGATAGAAAGTATCAAGGCGTAAAAATTGCCTATATTCCAGGGAAATTCTCCATTCGCATAGTTGAGGGACACGACAATCTGTCCGAATAAAATTGCGTTTGGTGTCTCTGGAAATGTGCCAGACGTTTAAGACATCGACAAGTGCGTTTGGTTTTACACACATAGTTTATCAAACTCACACGGAATGGGGCTTACTTCAGAAGATACGGCACTTTCAAACTTTTTTGTTTTTTTAGTACGCGCTAAGATAATGAAGTCTGCTATTCTTAAACAAACATCGCCTTTTTGATTTTCACTAAGTCAAGTTGATTGAGCTGATAAGTTATCGCAACTAATAAACAGAAAAATGTAAAATGAAATTGAAGGACAAACTAGGTGACCTCGATATCAATTTTTAATTCGCACCTCCATAGGGGAAGTATGTACATATTGTTGTGCGTTTCAGTGTTGTTGAGGGGGTAACATCAAGAATGGATCTCAATCCGATCAAGAATTTAGGACGATATTAGAACAGTATTTCCCAAAAAAGTTTGACAGACTACATTTTGTATGGTAACATCCGAGGCGGGTGAAAATCTATACCGATGGGCCGCTGCTGGCGGCTTATTTTATCTACGCGGCGTAGATGCCCAGAAGGGGTTAGACAAGAAGGCTGTGCTACAAGGTACTTACACAAAATGTCTCCTTGCTACCTACCGTAAGACTTAACACACAAAAATTGATATGTTTCTATTTAGTTGTCCACCTGAATTTAGATACATTTTTATCTTAAAGTATTTTTTTTTTTTTGAATCAGTTAGGTTAAGTAAGAGCGGCAGGCTGCAATGCAACCTCACTTAGGCCAGGTAAGGTCCATTGTGTTGCCACCAGGATCGATATTCCGCTGGAAATACTTCCCGCAGAACCAGCCGGAGCTTACTATGAAGCGCTGGAGACTGCCTATGCTGATGTCAGTCAGTTCACTTAGGTTATTGAGGAAGCTGGCTCCTAAGTGTGCTCTTCTCCGAGCGGAAGAGCCGGGCATGGGCAGAGAAGGTGGAGGATCGTCTCCTCCTCTTTTCTCATCCATGCAGCTTCTGCAGAAGTCGTTATAAAGGAGATCCAGCCTATAAGCATGCTTGCTGATGGTGCAGTGTCCCGTAATGACACCCACTAAGGTGCTTATTAGCAGTCTATTCCGTCTGATGAGACAGTGAGAACGTTTGAGATCCAGCTTTGGCCAAATGATGAGACAGGTGCTACCAACTGTCCATCTATGATTGGCGATATTGATCGCGTTTCTATTGAGTAGCAATTTGCAGTTGGCGAGAGGCATACTTAAATTCCCCTTATCTGGAAGAATTGGTAGAGTTGTGCCTCTCTTTAGCGTGTTCGTCCGCCATGCAATTGCCGGGAATGTCTCTGTGCCGGGGCACCCATATCAGGTGAATTTTGAATTGCTCAGCCATCTCGTTAACAGACAAGCGACAATTAAGGGCTGTTTTTGAGTTGAAGGCGACAGATTCCAGGGATTTTATCGCGGCCTGGCTATCAGTTGATTAAATAAATTTTTTTTTTTCTATAATTGTAGAATTGATTGAACTTATAAAAAAAATATGCATTTCAACAGCTAGAGCACTTGGAAATGTACATGTTGATAAGAACATAAAGAGTTTTGTTTCTAATTAGTTTGTCACAGCTGAAGCTTCTCAGTCGATTTTTTTTTTATTTGGATCTAGTGTTAAGAAGATTCAGGAATTATGCAAAGCTAATCGGTGGTTAGTACCCGGCCTTTTCAAAGTTAAATTTCTTTGAGCTCTTAAAATCGTAGGAAAATCTATCAACTTGGTTTCTGCCACTTACACCTATCGAATCAACTTGAAAAATGGTCTGCGTACAAACTAGAGACGAGATCCCATTCGTTGAATCGACATGGATTGGGATTGCAAATAAACGTGAAGAAACTGGACTAGTGCGAGACGGACCCGGGCGTCGACTTCAAATCTAAACTAAACTAAAAAATATAAATAGTTATAGCACAAAAAAAAAACATACAATCTCGGTCCCACCAGGAATCGAACCTAGCACTTTTCATCTGGTAGAAAAGAGGCACTGCATGCAAACACATTCAAGTGTCAAAAGTTTTATTAATAAAATGTTTTTTTTTATTGAAAGAATTTTTATTAATTACTCAACAAATAATAACAATATAAATATCGCTATAGTAGTTTTGTTCTTTATACTCGTGACGTAAAATATTTTCAGAAATAAAGTTGTGGAGAGGGGGCGTAGATAAAAGCGATTTTTTTTTTGACTGCAATTTGAATTCTTTGTATTTAAACATTTTAAACGACATCTCATGTAACCTACCTACTTACTTTAAAACAATTAATACATATATTTTTTTAAGTTCCCCGTCGCCCCGTGTCGCCCCGTCGGGGTCGTAGCTTACGGTTATTGAGACATCGACTTATGAGTGGAATGTAGAACTTTATCTACATGCCAAATTTCACCTTTCTAGCTTTTATAGTTTCGATGATAAACAGCGGTGACAGACATTCATACAAGCGAGCGATGCTATGAGGGTCCCTTTTTCATTTTTGGTATATGGAACCCTTAAAAAAATAATAATGCAATTGGACCAAGGTCTGTGGGAATTTTTTTAAAATTAATCTAAAGCGGTTCAATTCTCTCAGATCTTCTAAAAAGTTATTGTAAGCCTAGGAAGATATAGATTTTACACAGATGCAGAGGAGAAATGTACTAAGCTCATCTCTTTAAGAAACGTACTATGCCAGTTCTTTTTGTTCTTTTATTGTTTTGGCCGCACAACATCTTAATCAAAAACAAAAACTTCAGTTCGACTAGCACCTAGATTTTATAACTAGATTGCTTTTTTTTGCACACGTTTTATTTCTCGCTCTTTCAGATATCATTGAAAACACAAAGCCTACAAATGTATTTAATAAGAAGAGCGATAAAAAACAATTATCTGGGACGACAACAGAAATAACAAAGCGAATACCCCTTAAAAAAAAAAAAACATTAATATTACGAGGATGTGGGTGGACACGCGGAAAACTGTGGCATTCACGTCTCTTTTAGCAGTAAATTATTTCCTTTTTTAGTTAATTCACGACAAGAACAATAAGCGATGGACTTTTAAAGAGTATATTTCTCTTCCTTGAATGTGTCACTCACCTCTTTAGCCGACACCAATGTTGCCACACGCCCTGGCTGAAAATATATAAAAAACGAAATCGTTTTCAAACTAAAACCTTTTATAACAAAAATATAAAAATAAACAAAATCTAAAATATTTCCAATTGAATCATGTGTTTAAAAAAAAAAAAAAACGATATACGTAGGTATTCTAAAAATAAAACAGTGTATTTTAAAGTTTTTAAACTTTTGGCAAACAAGACCTTAACATGCAAACGATATACATATGTATGGATACAGATATGAAGAAATATGATGATGAGCTCTAGGTAGATATTTATAAACAAAGGAACCAATATAGTCTTTATAGGAGCCAGCTGATTGCGAATAGGTCGCCCAATAATTAAATATGAACACGCTTAACGTTGATGATCAGCTTTTGCAATCGTAAAAGAAACGTAATTGAGGGGTAATAAATGATGACTTCTAGGTACACGTAAGTAGGTACTCAAGTGCACTATAGTATTGCACTTCATATCTAATAGCTAATAGCTAACGGTCTTATGCAACAAATTTTAAGAGCATTTGAAATAAACTAGTCATAGTCAGTACCCTTTGATTCATCGAGAGACTAGCAACCTAGTCTAGTGTGACACAAGCTTAAGTTAACAATTTTGTCAGAAAACCTAGAGTCCATCCATATTAAACTTTAGTTAGTTAAGGCTGGTGTTATCATTAAACAAAAATATCACTAAAGCGCTGTCAAAAATAAATTTACTTTTTTCGAAACAGACCGAACGGATCAGAGTATTCTGTTCAGCACTTTACTCTCCTTTTTTCTTTTAATCAAGGTACTTCCGAATATTTTAAACTGTCTTTTAATCCCTTACAGGAACCGGTAGAGATTAAAAAGGAAACCGTGTAGTAGGTTCACAATCGTTGCTGAAAATGCGATACCAACATTTTCTTTCACCTGATCAATACGAAGAGAGAATAGGAACTTTCAGACTAAAAGCCAACAAGACTGCTGGACCTTTAGGCTTACCAGCCGAGGTATTCAATGCAGTTGAGGGTGATTTTGTGGAAATCATACACTAATTCCTTTTTAAGACTTAGTCAGACAAGCGTATACTTGATGAATAGAATCTCAGCATCGATCCAGAATATCCAGAAGACAAGATCTGCCATATTGTGTGAAAATCTTTTGTCAACTGCCAAACTCGTCTGTACAGAATAACAATGGAGAATGCTCTCTGCCTTATCAAGGTCGAAATCGACCTCACTGAGACCTTTGGTATCAAAAAAGAATTTAGATGAAGTGACGCACTTCAGTGTGAAACTTCCCAGCCAAAATCAGAAGCATAATCTTTCAAAAGTCTGGGCAATAACTTGCGTATGCCCATGATGTTCGTAAGTTTTGAAGTAGAAACGTGGAATCTTAGCGGTGGGCAAGGCCAAAACCAAGTATTTGCGACCAACAAGAAGTGACACCCAAATCCGACGAGGCATACAAAACGTTAAAGTACATAGCTTTAACTACCGAAGAATAACTTTTGCCAATTGTCACAGAACTAAAGCGCTACACAAAAAATAAAGGAAATCTTTAAGGACATAACATGAGTCCCTCAGCTGCAGCAGGAGAAAATCAACGTTGGCGTACACCACTAGGTGGATTCTTTGTAAGATCTACTCTTAATATATTCGAAGTCTCATTTTGATCTCAAAAGAATAATTTAAAAAAACCGGGTGGGATCCAAGTCCTTAACTTGTTTATACCTCAACAACTTATAAATACTCAGTAGGTGAAGAGAATGATGGTGCAAGGAGGGTACCCAACGGCAGTTAATTAAAGGAAAGATCAACGCCTTTAAAAGTTGAAGTGTTTCAGCTAAGAAAACTAAGTGAAACTGAACGCATGATATCCGACATTACGAAAAAAAATTTTTACATACGAGTATGTAAAATAGAAGCTTATAGTTCATAAAATTATGCAAACAAGACGCAAGCTCTAAACAGCCTTCACTTTAAAATAAGTGTGCGTATAATAGAGTATACGACCGCTTGAAATAGCTTTTCTGAAAATCTAAGCCTTGAAGGTTAGGTTTGGGACACATTTAGATACCAATTAGATAGACCGGAGAAGCTACCAGGCTTATTAGTGAAGGCGAGTGAAGTGCCGAAGGGCAGTATACAGCTGGCTTTTTCACTGGAGAGCTGTTAATGAAAAACAAAAGTATAAAACAGGACAGATTTTGGTATACAGTAATACCCGGGATATGTACTCCCGTAGATATTTCGGACCATTTTTTGCAACTTCGAATGTGAGATCGTTCCAACAAATCTTGTCATAAACACACAGTTTTCGGTGAAGATAATGGTTTGAGGTTTGGTTTAATTTAAGTGACAAAAGTCAACATTAGGTTTTTGATAAATTAAACTGCACTCTATTAGTCGATCCAAATTTGTTGGTGCCGTCAACGTCGGAATGTAACGAGTTTAACATACAGTCACTGCTCTTATAGGTATGTCCGAAAAGTAGGGACATGAGATCAGGAACATTAGCGAAGAAATGAATCGCATTAGAAGTCGCAGAAAAGATATCAGTTACGATTATTATTATACAGTTTAACCTAGTTAAGTGGAATACCTCTATTAGTGGGCAAAATTGTGATGCAATTTTTTTCAAAAAAATTGTGAAGCTTTCCACCTACGTATAAATTTACCTCTGTAAGTGGAATTATTTATTTGAACCTCTGTAAGTGAGACAGACTTGTAAGAAAAATTAATGTTTTTTCGCTAGAAATTTTTGCAGTACCTAGATAAGTGAAAAACTGGGTAAGTGGAATACCTCAATAAGTAAGACTCAAATGAAAGGCCCAAGGGATTCCACTTAATCAGGGGTCGCATGAGCATTATTACGTATAACGGGATAAACGATCATTCCGACGTAATAATGCTCATTTTTACGTGACGAGTTACTCGATCACGGAAGCCGTAATTCGACCCCAGGTTCGACTGTATATGAAGGGAGTCGGAAAAAAGCGATGTCTAAGGCCTGAGATTGACGATCACAAGTCAAGGGAGATTATTGCTCTCAACAGAACACAAATTCGCACCATGATTGGTGTCATCACAGGCCACTGCCTACTAGGACAACACGCCAAAAGATTAGGGGCTCTCTTCAATGATTTTTGCAGAAGCTGTAGGGATGAGGAGGAGGAGGAAAGTACAACTCATCTTCTCTGCCATTGTCCAGCGCTCTCCCACAGCAGAAGAAGATTTCTTGGGCACTATCATTTCAATGATAATAGTGACCTTAGTCAAATACCCCTGCGCAAAATCCTCTCAAATTTAAATAACTCCAAATGGTTCTACGGGTAGAATTCTCTCTTGGAGGGGTTCTATAGGTATCATAATGGGCTATCAGCCTAAGTGGGTCCCACGGGACACCTATTCACCTAACCTAACCTAACCTAACCTAGGGCTAATATCGTACATCAATCATGTCAAAAAGTATTTTATTAATGTCTTGTTTGAATAAACTGTAGGTTAAAGGGACAGTTTGAATATACATATACATATGTATAGAATAATTAAAACGCTAATATCTATACATCAACGTACGGCAAAGAGTTTACGATGTTCTTTATAAGTGCCTGATGATTACTAATCCTATTAATTAAATGCTAAAATCCCTTGAACAACAGCCTGCTGGGCAAACCACTCAGTTAAGATAGTAGGTTGATCTCGAAAAATGTACCTAATACAAGGCAGTTGAGGAAAGTTAAAGAGCATTAGAGCGAAACGTAGCACAATGGCATGTAGGCATATTAGATGTCCTAAGGTCCACAAAACGGATACAGAATGAGATGCAATATTCTTAGCTTGTCACATAAAAATGAAGTGCTAAAGACCTTAACCTCTGAAGATTCTCATATGACAAAAGAATACGTTTTTCAATGGAAATAAATTACCTTCATAATAATAAAACAAAAGACCTAAAATGCTTTATAACTTCCGAGAAAGAAGCATTTGAAGTTTGCCGATGTAAACAGAAAAAAAAAAAAATATGCCAGACTAGGTATGTACATACATATGATCATGCAAAAGTTTAAAAGAAAACCTGTTATGGAATGTACTCGTACGATATTTTTAGCTTAGCAGTTAGGTGTAACTATCAATTGTTCTTGCAGCTGTTCATACCAAACCGAAAAATAAGTAAACATAATTGTATGCCTAAAACTAAATATCAGCAATCTAAGTGGATTCGGATTTGATCTGATAAAAACTGTTATAAAATTATAAATAAAACTATTTTCAAAAAAATCATCAAATCATATTTGCCAAACAGAGTTTTTCTCTGTTGAAAAAGTGATACATTTAAAATCTCTTACAACATAAACATAAACAAATGGCACCTTGTAAAGTGTTAAATAATTTATTAACGTGTCCATTTTAATTAATGAAAAACAAAAACATAACTCAAGAGAAACAAAAGAACAATAACAAACCTTTTGGTATGTTCCCCGATGAGTTGTGTTGCCCTGCCAAAATCTTCTCACAAATCCTCGGATATATCCTGTGATGCACTTCGAGTATTCAAATCCAGGATTCCAGCACAAGGATCCATATCCAAATACCCAAATCGATGGTGTTTCATCAATCTTACTGTCATCCGGATCATCATCCACAAAGTTGCCATTGGCAAATAAATTCTCAAATTTAACTGGAGCTTCATTCATTATTTTTCAAATTTTGTTGTTTTATTTGTTTTAATTTCAACAGAATTTTTCTTTTATTTTTGTGTCGAGACGTTTGGATTTTATGTTAGCTAAAAAGTTCTTTTAAATTTATTTGCCTCTGTTGAGATCGTCCTTGCTTTGACGTTTCGTTTGATCTAATGTTGCCGCCGCAAGACATCGATGTTTTAATTCAGTCCACCACTCATTTATACCGAAATCATTGTTTCCGCTTTTGTTTTTGTTTTTTTAACTTTTGATTTCTGCTATGCCTTAGGTATTCTTAAGTTAGGAACTCCTTTCAACGGTTTCACGTCATAACAAATCCTTTTTCTTTTTTTTTCTGGTTTTAGAATTTTAGTATCTTCTTCATTTCACGGCGTTTTATTAATTTAGATTTCTGAAACTGAAAACGAGTTTTATTTTGAAAATTTGAATCGACAAGGCTTGTTATAGACAGACCGAAAGCGATAAAGAAAGAAAAACTATAAGTCACAACGCGCACAGTAGATAGTCAGTTGTGATGTGAGCTCTAACCGAAGAAACAACTAAACGGTCTCTTTGTGCGAAATGAAAATTATTTATAAATAATAATGAAAAGAGAGGGGGAGTACATATTTAATCGAGAACGAAAGCGCTCTGTGTGCAAAAGTAAGATCAGCAAATAGAGTAAGACTGATGGTAGTACAGTGGAAGTTAAAAATAATGGTCTACAAATGTTTCAAAACATAACATTTTCTACTTCCTTAGTCGTGTCAATTCTTGAAAATACCCTGTAGGAGAGAACGCTGTATAAATAAAAAAAAATATTTGCGCTTAAGCTCGTAGAGGGCCAAAGGATACAAAGCTTCTTGCACATTTTTTGTTGCCGATTACGAACACTGGTCTGAGAAGCTTCTCATTACACTCTTGGAGGTTGTTCTTTGTCTGCCCATAGGAGGCGGCATAAAAAAATAGTTTGAATCTGAGTCAGCTTACAAAGAAATCCAACGCACTACCAACTTAAGTTATGGCTTTTTATAGCGTGAATAGAAATTTATTGTTTTACAAATGGTCACATCCCTAGTCACATACTACTGAGGAGCGTAGAATAGAATAAAAAATTTCCAAGGAGGAAGTTCTACATAACTTAACAGAGTAAAGGTATCCCCAAACCAACGCGATTTAAGCGTTGATGAATCTCTGTGATTGCTGTTACTCAAATTTAATTATTTGACTCCGCGACGGCGATTTTGCAGCAATTTTTTTGAGTGTCGCTGCATGCAGCCTTTTTGTCGCTATCGCGGGATTGTAGCAGTTGAAGTGAATATGGCGTGTAGTAAGAGGTAAAGAAAAAGCGCTTCTTCTTCGTCTGATGAGGAGTACATTTTCGCAAATACTGCGACAAAACTATCGCTTTGGTGTAGGTATACTCGCGAATTTCTTTGTCGCTGTTACCGCGAATTAATCGCCATCGCGTCAGCGTTTAAATCGCTCTCCTTACAACTCGAAGGAGAGCTTTCGAATTTATAGAAACTTACCCCATTTTGGGCACTCCATTAGTATGTGCATTAAATAGAATGCATACTTCTGTGCGTGAGTCACAAATGAGATGTTGTAACGATTCGTAAGTTGCAAACATTTCAGAATGATGATTTTCTGTTTCAAACACGTAAATTTTTATTGCGCATTTAAACGAGTGAAATAAAAAAATTGGGTGAATTTTAAGACCTAATGATACATGCATGTACAACTCATGTGCTCATGCGAGTGTGCATATTCTCATTCCGAGACGTTCATGCGCGGTATTGGGAATATCAATGACCTACGCTTGCGCACATGAGTTCTTAAAAACCACACACGCACGTGAGTCAAATATGAGTGTGCGTTTCCTAACCATGAAACACCCACTCAAACCGAAAAAATTATTACCAAGATCTAGCCCAGATCAAAGGTTGTTCTTCACTGGGAGTTTTTTTTTCATAGGTGTATTTTGTTCAAAAACGGGTATCAAACGAGAAGTGATTCATTTAATTTCTGAAAGTGCATGAGACTGAGCAGACCGTAAGAATCATCTATGGACAGGTATTTCAGTAAAGAACATCCTCAAGATGGGTCGCACATATGCTCAACCCAAAGTTAAAATGTCTCGGTGATAAAAAGCAAATATGCGATAGATGTAAATCGACCATTTATAACTATGAATTGGACTTGAATCAAAAATAATATCTAAACTGTCAACGAATTGGCTTTGAGAAAACTGATGATCATTGCCATTTAGGCATGGAAAAGCGGGAGAAATTTAGATTATCTTGAATAGAAAAAAAACTAATGCACCACAATTTTTGAAACTGAATGAAGCATTTCAGAAAAAATCAAAAAAGTGGTGTTTCACCATAACAATGCACCCGCTCTATCTACTATTCCTCAGCAGAAAATTGCCCAATTGCAGTTCTCAATCATTCTGCATCCACCATATTCGCCTGATTTGACTTCATTAAATTCGTGTATAGGTACAAACGTCGAAACTCAAGACACTAGTGAGTTAGTTAACAATGGTCATCTAGAAAATTGGGGGTAAGTGCACTAAAACGTAGACGTAGTAAACTGATTGCACTGTTTGTACATTGTTGGAGAGGCACTTCTCTAATGGGATTTTCTTTTGATGTTGGCAAGGGCTCAGGATAATACAGAGTTATACTGTAAACTGCTATTTTGAGGACATCGGGGAAAGACATTGAACGTTGTGCATTGGGATCCAAGGATTAAAAGTAACTAACCACTTGCATCAGAATCAATTTATTCGAATTAACGTGAACAGCCCACATAACTTCGATACTGACTTATTAATTGAAGATTGTTTGATGTTATCTTAAAATTTAACCAAAAAACCCCAAAAATATTATTTGCCTTTTAACGCCTAATGAAACATAGAGTTTCAATGAAACCCTTGCGAACAGCACGATCTCTAGCTATGAGTGTAATATTCTTCCATGTTTTTCTGGAACCACAAGCCTATTTATCCAGCTTAGTTTTTCAAATAGTTACCAGTCAGCCAGCCAGGTTAAATTTTAAAGATTTTGATTTTTCAGTCGAATTTATATATTGTCATCCTCCGAGTATTGGCCTTGATTTGAAGAATACAGGATCGAATTGGGCTGAGATTCGATTGCTGTTTTCGAATTGAAGTTTCCAGTTTTTGATGGCTGAGATTTAGAGGCACTCTTTTAAAAACCTTAAATACGATTGCCGAGAAGCATTATTCTTTTGAAGTCCGAAACAGTGAAAAAATTTCAATTTAGGTACTACTGACGTCCCCTTATAATTTAGCGTCAGGTAAGTGCTCTTATTTCCAGATGTTAATAAATATTGGTTAAAGAATATTTGCTTCAGTTATTTGGAATTTTGTGAATAATGTCGTATGTTAAAGTTATGTAAAAATACAATATAAAAACTGGGATGAATTTATTTATTTAACACTGTTAAAGCCCACATTCCTACACTACCTATCCTATGCAAAAAAAAAAAAAAAAACTAGATCAACTTCGAAAGCAATCGAAAGCTTTATCATTCGAGTGGGTCGCCAGTTCACATTCACAAAAGCAATGTCATTCGAAATGGAAAATGTGATGCTAGCACCTAATTACCGATTGGAATATTTATTTGTTTATTAACTCAACAACTTTGCACATGTCAAACTCACTTAATCTGTACATTCTAGATTTGACGCCTGATTAAATGCGTCAGACATGGGGAGAATACCCAAAAGGCATATTATAGCAATCATCTAATTTGTAATAATAACATCTTTTCCGTTTGCAAATTCATCCATTGGTGTCGCGTCGTGTTCGTTCGTCATTAATAAAAATTCAATTATTTACTTGTTGTTTGCGCCAAGTGTTTTCACTTGCTTGATAATTTAGCGTTGTAGATTCAAGTGTCTTTCAGTATTTTTCCCAGGCTTTGCTGTGCTGATAGGTATAACACATTGATTATACAACCCTTTTACAAATTGTTGAAGCCTATAATTGCGTTTGTCTACAGGTTGTCTGTGAATTAATAGCAACTTAAATTTATTAAATTAAGTCACCATTTTTATCAATTTAAAACCAAAGCAGATAATAATGCTTAGGTGGTCGAGAACGTAAAATATAGTCATTATCATTTCAAGGAAATAATTTCGGGGAATTCACGTCGAAATAGAATTTCTTTTTTGATAAAATCAAATCATGAGGCATATAGCCATGACATACAAATCATATATTAAGAATACTTTTAGTCAGAAGAATCAGGAAATACCTACTTAACGATTAAATATTCACAAAAGCGTATGCTTAAGTGTATCTTTGCATCTGTTTTTCGGTAGAAAACCAAATACATATATATACGAAATCAGATTTATAGCAATTATAAATTTAAATGAGTTATCGTAAAAATAGTACATGCGTTATCAAGGCGCACTTTACCGACGATAAAGGCTAATGACTTCTAGAGGTAAAGTTCGATGACGCCGAGTTTTATTTTTTCCAGATCTGCACAATTCTTAAACAAATTCATTAATCGATGAACTTTCAAAGCCATTATAACTATAAAACACCTTGAAGAAGACATTGGCACACTTGATAAAAGTAAACGAACTCTTAGCTTAGTATTCGGAAATTCTCGTGATTTCTCAGGGTTAAGTATAATGTTTTGAAAAACATCTGTTAGCTTATATTACAAAAAAAGGTGAACCTTTGAAACTTGAACCTACACACATAAATGATGCAGCATACAGACAGACGACTTTGCCAAGGGTCCCAAGCCGGTATTGAACTGTGTTTCATTGAGAATTAACCCGGTAAACCACAAGCATTTAGACTTGTTAGCCCACTGCACATTCAGAAATTTATCTCATGCTGAAAGTTGAGATTACCCCAGGTGGACTTTGTAATTTGGGAGAAAACAGGACATTTCCGCATTAAGTTCTTAGCTGTCATTTTCTCTCAAAACTTTTTCAAATAGCAATAGACCTAAAAATTGACTTCGTATCTAGAAATGTATCCAAATACTTGGCCAGTTGACACTAACTTCGTATCCAGAAAGACTGACCATCTTTCTTTCTCTCGGGATAAGGTCTCGACGACGGTTGTTGTGCCGCTACCTAACGTAGCTTACATTTATCTCTTAAGCAGAAAGTAATCCATATACTTATATAATACTTTTGAGGTTGTCAAAACGTCATTAATATGTATTGTGTATTGCGTATTGCGTAATATCGCGTCAAAAATTGTTTCCAGTATATAAGATAACGTGCATGTATTGTCCACCCACACCTTTTTTACATATATTTCTTCAAATATCTCTAATCGAATCAGATCTAAATGTTATCCCGGAAAATAAAACAACAACAACAAAAAACCGCATGATCGTACATCGTTCCGTCCTCCAGATATCGAAGGACATAAAATGTGTGCAAACGATTCTTGTGCATCGTAATGTGAAGCTGTGTTCAAACTTCGAAACATTTTTTTTTTCGGACCAATTGTAATGGGCTCGTTCAGAATTCTAGGCACTAGCTAGTTAACTGGCTCTGATTGGTCGAGAGCAACTGCAAAACAAGGAGCTTTTTGTGAGGTAGTGGACTGGATTGTTAGTCAGTTGAAGAAATGTCAAAATCAGCTGATTCGGCGATTTGTTATTTAGCCCTCGGTTGTGCTTTTCAATTTTTTGCGGAAAATAAACAAATAAAATAATATGTCGTTTGAAGTGAACTATGACATGGCCATATTTTGATATTATGAGCAGCATTTACGAGTGCGAAGTGTTCAAGATTGTCCTTTTTGTTAACTTTTTTTATGATACAATTTATTGCCTTAGAATTCTGGAAACAAATTCAATTCACAAACAAATCTGAAGTGCAAATAAAAAGTAAAACTCCAATTATGACATATGTGTCATATGGAAATGTCAACTGCAAATTCAGTCACTTTTGCCGTTCAGAATGTTAGGTTTTGACTAACATTTTAGTGCCTAGAATTCTGAACGCACCCAATACTTCCCCTCTAGAGGTGAAATGTAAAAAAACGACAAGATTTCCATACAATACAGTACTTGACACACTATCTGTCAACGAACGAATATGTTGCATTATGTACATGTCCCTTTTCATCTTTCTTTTTATGGTGATGTCGCGAGAAAAACTTTTCTCCACCACAACAACCATGGCCCGACAATTTAACCAATGCTATCTCAATAGACTTACCTTTTTGATAGGACATCTATTGATAATTGGTGTAGGAATCAACACTTTGCGAATACTTCACTTGTCCTGAACAGAAATGTTGAAAAATGTATGCTCCAAAAGCTTTTTCGAAGGTCTAATGCCATCTACTTATCCCGACTTTTGAATGAGCACGGTCTTTGAAATTATAGATATTATAATTTCTATTAATTGAAAAGAAAATCTCTATTTACCTCTATACTTAGATACAAGTTTCCATCAGTCAATGCATAAATTTGTTAAATCCAGATATTATGTTGGCTTTACTACATGTATCTACAAAGTTACATAATTCTCTCAGCAGATAACATCTTAATTAAAAAAACATACGTACGTATGTGTTAATGATATTCGTATGATTATTTAATAAGATTAGGCGTGCTCGTTTACACCTACACACCGAATGAATTTGAATGTCAAATGTGAGGATATGTACTTCAAACAAGTTTACGATGTTTAAACTTGTATGCCAAATTCCAAACACTAAACCCTTTTGCATGCTAACAAAAATTTATTACATTCGTAATCGATTTTAGCGTTTTTACTTTATAGATTTTCATCATTATCTACTTTTATTGCTTTTAATCGAAGACAGGTCTATTAACAACGTTGTCAAACTATGTTAATGTCTTCACACTATCATTTAAAAAATCCTGATAGAAATTGAATATAAATCAAATTGGTGAAAGTAAGGTTTACGTGCTGGGAGACTACGGTTTGAAAAATGAAACAGGTAAGACCTAAGATGACATATTTTAAACCGAGAACAAAGTGGACATGGGCACTGTGATCATATTCTAGAAAATGTATAGTCCTAGTTACCCAGCAAACAAAAACGTGGAGTTGGGTTACGCTAGTGACTTGACGTTGGGAGAGATTCTTCCATCTTAGATGCCGAAGACCTGGCCAATAGCAGGTGTCCTTATACTCTTCCTCATTGCCGCAGGCTTTTACATCAGTAGATAATTTTCGATCAATTTTAATTTATGTGACACCGTAGCGTGTTGTGTCCAGTGGGGATGGTCGACTGATGCGAAGAGGGATTCTTTATGTTCTATTTTTATTTTATTTTTATAGGGCGACAGATATTGATATACCGCATTGATCAGGTTCAAGTTTTGAGCCGTTGTTTATCAGTTCATCAGCTTTCTCGTTGACCGGGTTACGAGCTAGAAACATTAAGCTTTTCGCGACAACAACATACGACAGTAAAAGCTTTTGTATTAGTAGGTAATACCATCACATTTTATTTTCTTCACTGCGGTTATCCGGGCGGCAGTTGCCACTGACAGAACTTCCGCCTGGAAGCGGTGTTAGAAAAATGACTGGGTCTAACGAGATCATACCGGGAGGACCTAAAATTTTCATCTCAGTAGACAACGTGATGAACGCTAATAATACCGTGTCGTACCTTTTAGAGTTCCTCAACTCATTAAAGAGTGCCGTGACATAAAGCCTATTTCACTTGGCGAACATTTTTTGAGACATAACACCAAATGAATGTAACAAAACCCTGTTGCTCCTCACCGGTTTTGAACATAAAAGGACCGCAGCAAAGCGGAGCGGTTGCAGAGTGTTTCAACGAACTCGCGACAAAAGGCCAAATTGGCCTAGTATCACTTTGCGAAAGCAGCATAAGGTCAAATGTTCATAATGCCAAATTTAAATATTTTATTGCGCCTTTGCAACGACTGCTCGTCACTCGCATCGGAACCAACATCCTCGAAGCCACAATTCTAATTGACTCCTGCCGAGGTCAGAAAGTTTTCATATTATGTATTCCTGACATCCATCCCTTCGAGTTTAAGCGGCTTAAGTTTTCAAAAAAAAAACTTTGGACTATAGTTAACTAAGTTCGTTTTATAAACAAAATCAAACAGAACCCGCTTTGGTCTTTTTAAAACCGAAAAGCACTTCCTACCAGTCGCTCACTTTCTATAATAAAAGATTAAATGATTATCATTTTTATTAGAACTTTTTTTTTTCATTTTTACAAAATTGTTGACAGTAATTCGTTTTTATTTTTACTACTGTGCTCGTTTACAACTGCACTCTTTGTGTAAATGCAAAAAATTAATGCGCAAAAAACTTGTTCAAGCAATCTTGCAGCAATAAAGTACACTTTGTGTCACACTATTACAATGTGTTATTGTGTTTACAATTAAGAAACGAGAATATAAACATTTATGCACAAAAGTAGTTCACAGACTGTAAAGATGAAAAATGTAAAATTTGCAAATGTATCTTATATGCGCACGTGCCAGTGTGATAAAACCAAACAAATTTATTCGCACAAAAGATAGAAGAACCATTGAAAAATGTACATATCATATGTATGTATGTATGTATCTAGCCAGTAGACAAACATTTGTGATTACTTTGGCACACATAAGATATTTTTCTATATGCCAGCAGTAGCACACCACCCCAAACCGGCCGGTATTACGTACAAACAATGCTAGCTCGTGGGAAGTTTTTTTTTCATCACCCGAAACATCAACAAAACAGACTTTGCCCAGCGGTTTATCATCAGCATAATCAAATCACCTAACACAAAGAGGGAGAGTGAAAGAAGGAAGCGAGATCGCGAAAAATGAACGTGAGACAAAACATAAACAAAAATTACGACTTAACCTCATTTAGCAAAACCTACATAAAAATAGAGACGGTCACGCATAAGAGCTTTTAATGCTTCTTGTTTTGTTTGTTTTTCTTAGCTTTGACAGTGGAAAATACCGCGACAATAAATAGCAATAAGTTCTTCTTTTTTTTGGCAAAAGTTACCCAATTTTTGATCTTGTTATCAAAAACAGTTGAGGGCTAAAGGTGTGCTACAGTGGAAGTAGATTCAAGCAATGTGAAGCATTTTTAGACCAGATGTTTTAAATTGCTCAGTTTTTAAGGAAATCGAGGACTACATAGCAGCTTTTAAAACTATTCTAAGAAATTCTTAGAAACAACCTGGCATTGCCTGGTCTTTAAAACGCTGGATTCAAAGACTGGCTTAAGCGTTGCTAACTAAATATTCTATGTATTTTTAAGCCAATATTATAACCCTCTTCACATAGAGGGCCCGATCAGATATCTTTTTAAATAAGATTACAACGTTACAACTGGTGGTAGGAAGTGACAACCGAAGACAACAGTTTGTACATTACATATTTCCAATAAAAAATTCCTAGAAAAGAGACCAATAAGGTTTTTGTAACCATTTCAAAACCCCTAACAGTGTCTAATTGGAAACTTCAAAACCACGATAGGCAATGAGAACACCTTGCTTTGATGAAAAAACTCGGTCGCTGTTTGCTTTTTCTGCTGCTCATCTGGTACAGCTGAAAACGTATGGTTTGCGTCGTCTTTTAAAGAGTCTGGCAAATACTGGCAAGCTGAGCTCCTAACTTTTCCCATCTTATGGAGGATAACATTGATATACCAATTTTTGGTAAGAAACTGGGTAATGTAGTAGTTTATTTCGCCAAGTTCCCTTTTTAACTCAGTCCATTCAGCAATTTCCCTGATCAGCCTCGCAGTCTACCTCTTCTTTCTGCTATTCTTGCAACAGCTGCGTGGTAAGCTACTTTGCTTCTGCAACCTTTCCAGCTTTTTTTCTTAAGGTACTTCCTCTCTGCCGCTAAAGGAATAATGGCGGTGGTCACTCCCCCGACTATGGTCTTCCATCCAGGCATTTACGCATCTGACGACTTGGATTAGTCTCCTTTGTGCTTCGTCGGAATCTCTTGTGGTAATCACAGGGGCGTATTTTGTATACCCGACTAAAAAGGTGTCTTTCGGCATTTCAATACGAAGAATCCCATCGTAGGAGATAATTCACAGGTCAGACCGCAGGAGTGTGCCCTGCGTTGCTCCAGCAGTGATTTCCTTTCGGATAGCCCTTCATCATCCCCAGGGGACATTCAGCATCTCACTCCACCTGGCTGAGTTAAGACCGTAACGACAATATAGATTGGTGATTTATGCAAATGTCCTTATGCATGACCACGTGTCCTGCCACATTGAAGTCTATTATGCCACCCAAATCGATCTTTTGAAAGTTTTGTATAAAATATCTAAAACTTAAAAGAAACCATATCCTTAAAATAGCTTAGAACCGCGTCTTAGCTGATAAGATAAAAGATATGTAACGACTGTCTACTTGTTCGATGAACTCGCCAAGACTATGAATTCTCAGCATTACTATTCTCTAAAGTTCACAAGTGTGCATCCTGTTAACAAGTTAGCCGTAAGTAAGTACAATGAAAGTCCAAGGTCGACAATGTAGAGTCCTTTCGCATAGCTTCCCTGCCCACCTGATACTGCTTGACATGCAGATAAAGCAAATTACAGGAAACAGTATTAGTATTAAACGGAACAAATTTAACAGATAATGGAGTCCGTAAATGTATACTGTACAGGATATAGCAGGATAGTACTTTTTAAGAACTACAACCACTTGGTTTTTGTCTTTGTAAATACAAATACAACATCTCGGGGTTCGAAGTAAAATGCTCGCCTCTATTTACTGCCTTAGTACAAAAGTCATTTGCGTGCCTGATCCATACAAATTTTAGCTCCAACAATAGAATTCAACCTCTTGGTTCTATTGAACCAATCACCTTAGTCGTCCTTTAACCAGGTAGCTTTTTTTGTCTATCAAAGTAGTATCAGAATAGTCTCAGCCTTGATCTTAGTATGTATGTCTCAGCTCTGTCAGGACTGCCACCTCATCTAACAAAAACCTAAAAGTAGAGGATAGATGCAGCGTGTTTTATTCAGAGATCTACATTAAAAGTCAAGCCCCACTTAAAGCGGTACAATTAAGTGTATTCTAGAGGAAGTAGGGTTCATTAAAATCTTTAAACCAATAAACACATTACTCTCACACCTAGTGACCTCATACTTTTACTACCTACTTATTCTAATAACTGATGTAATTATCTACTGAAATGACGGTAATGACACTAAATGTTCGTAACTGTTCACATGACCAGTAGGTACGTTTTTTTTTAAAGTTGGTCGGCCATTATCGTCAAATATAGATTACAACACGCAATGAAGACGTCGACTAATTCATTCGTTATGTGTAAAAGGTATATTTTTTTTTCAAAATATAATAAAATTATTACGGTTTATTTAAATTTATTTCATATAGACTTTGAAGACAGTGAATACGAGGGAAACAAATGGAACCGTACACCACCCACCTAATCAACAATTACAGGCCATTTGCAGCTCCGAGGAAAAGTCAGTTAATTAGTTTAAGTCGTAGTATTGCTAGTTATTATCGCTTTTCATGAACTTTTCAGTTCACGAAACAGCATCGATCTTATAAAAGCCACGTGTTAATTACACCAACCCTTATTGCTCCCTCTTCTGACTCCTAATATGTATCTACGTGGAAGTGACTTACATATAATTAAATACAATCACTGTTCTTTTGCAATTTGTTGTTTTAATTGATAGTCAGTCTGTCGTAAGTCTTCTGTGATGTGTGCATGATACCGCTTTCAATTCGAGCGGGAGAAGAAATAAATTATTTGCACTGATAAAAGCATTTCACTGTACTACTCTGATTCGACAAACAAAAAATAAGTGATAAGAAGCGTTACAAACTATTGGCACATGTGTATAAGAATAAACATACATACATATGTTTGTATCTAAGTATAAAAATAAAATATCGGTCATCACATTGCAATGACAAATAATGAAAGTTGGCATTGCAATTATGACGTTTTATCTAAGCTACCTGTCGGATGTGCATAACCGATACATTCATCTATCTACCTGTTTTTTGTTTGTTTTGGTTCTCACATGTACAGTATTGACCTTGGTAGAGAACAATTCTCAATGAAATTCCCAACATACCAAAGATACTGTTACACATACACCTCGTGCTCGCTACACTAATAACCCAGTTTGTTACTGTTCAGTGTCACAGTTTATATCTCACGGGATATATGATTCGTTTACCGCAGAAATATGTAAACTTACCTGTGTTAAAGCACTGCGAAGATTCACTGCGCGTTGTATTGAGTTTTGTTTACGATATTTTTTTTTTTGCGGATGGTTTTGTGTTTTTTCTTTCTAAAGAAATATGTACTCAGGTGTCACTGTTTTTTTTATTTTTTATATGAAGTACATTTGGATTTTTAGGTGGAAGAACCGAATAAAACAACGAATGAACTCACGTGTAACGAAGGAAAAAACAAAAACGAACTGTCTGCCGATGCCGAAAAATAAGAATACGAAGAATATTTAATTTTTCTGTCGGCGCATTGCGTTCGAAATTCGACTTCCTCTTTGTTACTGTGCAGTTTTAGAAAGGGGGTTGGCAGGTGGATGAGGGGATGGTCTTGAGAAATATGTATACAGATTCGACTCTTTTTATTGAAGAGAGTTGAAAGAGCGCATTGCCCTACAGTGGAGACCATAAAAGGGAACACATATTTTTAACTTAAACATGTCAAGTGGTTTGACATGAAGAAAATATGCATTAGACATACTAAAATATTTGAAATTGACAAATCATCTCCATAGAAATACGCTCTTGTGACGTACATATGTAGGTGCGCAGAACAAAATAAAAATGAACTGCGTGATGGCAATCAATATCTTGTATAGTTGTATCATGCATTAGTAGAGGCACAAGTTTCCTGCTAAATTTGACACTGTGCAATATAAAATTACGTGCGAATTTTCCTTCCGATTAAAATTACAAGGTAGGTAGGAGGTAAAAGCAACATCGTTTGCATTTAACGTATTTTTGGAGATATCAATCGACTTTTAAAGTACATAATTAACTTTATGGATTAAAAGATTTTTAACAACTTCATACAGGTTTTCAAATGGTCAGTTACTTCCATGACAATGCTACTTTTATCCTTGGTCTGCTCCACTTATACCTTTAATTCCTGTTACGCCTTAGCACACCCATAACATTGGGCTTAAGGAAGGATTCAGTTGTGTACTTATGCTTTAATCTTCCTGAATATCAGTGCAAAAAGCTTCTAGGGGTTAAAATGTATTTGTCGAAAATATCCCTCAAACTAATTTACAGAGATTACACAAAAATTCAAGGTCAGCTTGTGTTACCTCAAATTGAAAGAAAGTTAACATTTAATGCTTAATATAATTTTAAGTTTAATTTCTGTTTTCAGTTAAAAGTTGCTCTTAAGTTGCCTCTTCTGTAGTTTTGATATTTTTTTTAAAGAGAAATCCTTGCTTTCTCTTTACCATTTCCATTCACACGCAATCGTCTTGAATTTGTATCTCATCAGGTGGAAGAGTACATCTGAATGTTGTTTTAAAAATGACTGATGTAATCGTTGCGAAAATTTCATACCATGAAGTGATTATTTCCCGCTGACTATTGCAGAAGATATATAAACTCAGCTGCTTCATCACTGTGTGCAATTTAACATGAGATAACCTGATTTCTATTTGAATGTAAAGTGCGATATAAAAGCTTAATGAATACCAAATACTTTTAATTGTTTTGGTTAATTAAATTCATGTATTTTAATGAATGTAATTGAACTTTTCCCCATTCAAATGGTTTCAAATAGCAATTTCTCTCCAAGTTAGGCAAGGTATCTATGAGTACATACATACCTAGGTATGTGTGCATGGATACTGATTGGGTGTCATTTCGAAGTGAATAGCATTTTATAATGAAACTCTTGCATATCCTTGGGCTGAATGTTAGTGCCTTGAAATATGCAAAGTATTTAAAAGTTATTTATTCTATTCAAAGTAAGTATATATGTATAGCAATAGAATACAAAATTGTACATACTTACATGACTTTATTGAGACAGGACATAGTCCATTAAGTGGACCCTAAGCGAATGGGTAGATCTTTGCAAAATACATAAGTTACAAATTATCAAACCAAACAAATCACACCACTTTATGAATGTTGATTAACTGACTTAAAAACTTGTTTTGAGAAGTGGATAACAAGATGAATAACTTAAATAATTCGAATGACTTCAATGACTTCAAATGACTAATGAATTGAATGCATTCATTGACTTCAAATGATTAAATGCATTCGTGAATGCAATAACTTCAATGTTGTCTTTGTTGAGGTCATTGAATTGAAACATCTTTCAGAGCTTTCGAAGGAATTATATTCAAAAATGATTGCGTTCTTTTACAGCTCTGGTTTGGACCAAGATCGCAATACCTAAATTTTATTATATAATGTTGAAACACAGCGCGGGTGTAAAGAGATCTTAGGAGAGAGACAAAATGAGGTTCCGACTGTTTCGAATGCTTGTACGACTAATGAAAGAATCTTTGTACGTCACATCATGACTTTAAATAGGTCGAGACCTTCTGGTTCTAAGTTGGGGGTTTTTTTTTTCTTCAACCTCCTTAGTACGTATTCCCTACACTATTACCAACTCATTTCTTCTTTGGCACTCTGTTTGATGCGCTCATCCCTACACTATATATTATTTTTATTATTGGTTAGGCCCTGCGACTGACGCATATGGTACTGCGACCTGAAAGATCTATTGTGCCTGCAGCCAGTTAAACAAAGAGATCCTCTATCTTCCTAATGACATTGAGCATATGTCCAGTCGAGGCATTACGAATGTCCTCCGGTGTAAGGCATTCTTTGTGGAGAAAGCGTTTCCTGACTCTGCAGACAGCCACGTCTTCCTCTAAGCAGAGTCGGCATTCACATTCCTGAACTATATTTAGTTTATGTAAGTGATATCTGAAGCTGCAGTGACCGGTGAGGAAGCCGTCAAGTCTTCTGATATCATTCCTTTTATAATTGAGAATATTTTTTGTGGTTTCGTTCAAGGGTCGGATGGCCCTTTTAGCCTGTCCAAGTACCTGAGTGTTGTTTCAGTAGGATAAGAAGTTTCGTTTTTCCCAGCTATCCAGATTCATTCTGAATGCGGAAGTAGGGATTCCGCAGAAGGGTTCGGCACCTATGTACCTTTCTGAAGAGCCTTTTCTGGCAAGTTGGTCTGCAAATTGCTACACTACTAGCAGCTGCAATATGTGCTTAGCCTAAGACACATCTACATGAGTAGATGCCAGAAGTTTACGCTAAAAGCTTCAGACCAAAAGGATTGACTTGCTTCTTGTTGAGAAGCATCGAAAGACTGGTTGAGCTACTAACAGCAAATTTTTGCGATTGCATTCGCCATCTATTTGTCAGAGGTCAATGCGCATTTTACAGGAACGACTAAGATATAGAGACTCCTTTTGACAATGTTACTTCGACAGCATGTGTAACTCGCACAAACAAAATAGTGTTCTGAAATTAAGCAATGCTAATGAATAGCTCCTTGGCTGTTGATGTGACTTTTGGCTGATGTGTTTGGCTAGGGCTGCATGCAAAGTGACTCCAGTCTCCACTTCTATGATAAGATTGATTTCCGCTTAACATTGTCAACAGTTTTCGGATGAAGTGGCCATACGTTTTGCTGGCTATGATTTCCTACGAAGAAGTCGTAACAACGCATTGAATTCCATGGTAATATCTAACTTGTCTAATTACTCAGTTGTCGCTACAGTTCGGGCCTTAACCAACAAGCCTTAGCCCCCAGCTACGCACTCTAAGTTGCTCGCCATTGTTATGATCCAGGACAGGGCCATGGAGGCATCTCAGTGTATGCGAAGGGGACGGAGGCACACTCACGGTTGCAGAGTTAGGCTCAAAAGACAGGGTAGTTCTTGTCCCCCTCTCACATACACCACCTGCTCAAACACTTTTAATTCGTGCCTAAACTAGCTAATAGAAGAAGAAGGTTCCCTAATACTCTACTCAGACTTCGGATGGACATAAGAAAAGATAGGATAGAAGAGAAACTTGTGCACTCCGCCTTAGGCGAGGTTTTCCTCTACTGCGTTGTCACTCCAGATTAGATTCGAAGACTCTCCGGGACTGGGCGTTGGTGTCCATTCGCTCTTTAGTGGTAATATCTGCCTTACACATATCTACCGTGTGGGTACAGAGTCCAGTTCTTAAGTAGCTATCAGAGTATCCATACTAGATATTTTTACATTCAGTCCGGAAATTCTAAGACCAAACTCTAAGAAGCCCATTTTCGTTCCCGATAGTGCAATCGAATGACTTATTCATCGTTTTACTTTGCCCAGTTACTTTGACGAATATTCAAATTCATGTTAATGTTCGGCTGACTGTCTTCGTTTTGAGAGACTCAAGCTAATCTATAGTGTATGAGGTTAAGGAGGATTCTTCTCAATTAGGCCTCAGTTAGAGCTGCAAGGCTTGATTTGGTCAGCGATAGGATTTGATGGGAAGGGTGTAATGAAAGTGGATATAATTCTGGAGTTGACACTCTTCCTGTTTCCTTGATGAACGCTGAGATGCCATCCTTCATGCAAGAAATGGTCCGGTATTCACATAGATATATGATCTTCGGTCTCTTGTTAAGGCTGGACAGTATAGTAGGAAGTGGGGGATGTCCTCTTTTCTTTATCGTAATTTTAACAATTCTTTTTTGGCGAGATTATTGTTTTTGTTTGTTTTTTACGAATGATCCTGTCACTTTGCACATCGAGAAATTTACCCAGTGATCTTGGAAATCTCTTTGCCACGCCTCGTTGTTATGTATATAACATTTACCATTTAACATATAACATTTTGTCAGTGTGATTTAAACTGTATTTTCAGTGATTTGCTCTATCATCTGCTCGATCAACTGCGAAAAAAACTGACGTCAACTCTACTGCATAGGCTTAACACTGGCAGAAGGGTTGTCATATGGCTTAAAAGTGTTGATTGTACATCGGGATCTTCGGAAGAAAGACTGTGAACTATAAGCAATGGCAACAATACCAATTATTCTCCCCAGTCAGTCTGGACACCACCCTCGGAGCAAAAGACTGAAACCTAATACCACCTGAGTTTCAAAATCACTACACCAACACTAGCGCTGTGCGAATAGCATCATAAGGGTATTCATAGCCCCTTTAGCACTAGTGAATTGTAAAAAGAAAAATATTTACATATACATATATATATATTCGCGGCCCGGTACCCAGGTTAGGCGGAAGTCATTGTGACTGATAGGCAGGGTGAGTTTGTTTTTACATTCTCTGACCAATTGCGACCTGGATACTGGCTTTAAATGCTGCTTAACGGTCCGAACAAATTTATACTTTCTGCCTTATGCATTGTGTTTTAAGAACTCTTGTTATGTGACTTTTGAAACGCATTTCATTCTATCAAATAAGCAAAAGGTTAGATACTCAGCACATTTCATACCTAGCATATCTAGCTGGCGTCACAGGCATGTATTGAGGATATATCGAAATACAAAACGACGAACATTTTAGAGAGTTAAAGCTGTGACACCCACCCCAACAATTTAAAACAAATTAAAAACTATGTTTCCCGTCCAAGTCTCCTTAAATGTCTTTTAATTTCGACGTCACCACAGTAACATCACGCAAAGTTTACATTTTTAATTGTTTTATAATCCGTTTAAATTTTCTTGAGTGGTAATAAATCACGATGTACAAAGCATTGTCCCGCCATGGTTTGGCTTTATTTCCCCGCTTAGCAAATAAGAACCTTATATCCCGAATGAAATATGTTTTTTTGGAAAACTGAACGCATCTGACGGAACACACGCAGCAAAATTCACAACATGTATAAATTCACACAGTGACGACAAACGTGAAAACAACGAAAATCATAACAAACACAATACCAGCGCCGTGTCGTCCATTAAAACCGTCACATCAACGAATTTTATTATTTTAATTTATCCAGGAGGAAAATTATAGTCGTCTCCTCTTCTATTTGTGATTTGTGAGACTACGCAACGCAATCGATCACTAAATATAAACTAGCATCATCTCAACAACAACTCGATCACCTACGACATTTTGGCTCACTAAATTATACACTAAATGGGCGTGACCAAATTAAGAACCGTCCCATCCCAACTATTGATATGTCGAAAACAGTGTTTTCTTAAAAATAGAATCCACTCAAATGCGAAGATGATTTGAATTTTTTTTTTTTTGGATCTCGATTTGTTTGTCACCAATAACACATGTGTCACGAAAGTCTGCAATTCAGTCTTAAGTTGGTTTACGGGTCGGTCGTATGAAGTAGTAGTGACGGTGGTTTTCGAAAATCTCATTCGTGTTTTTGAAAATAAGAAAAATTTGGAAAAAAAATAATTCAAAGTGCATTACAGTGAAGATGACAAAATACACAAATAGCAAGATGAGTCAAAGTGATCAGAATATGAAAAGTGATTATGATTTTCAGCATCGACCGTATCATAACTTTTACTCGAGATACGATCACGGAAATGCGTTCGGGCACAGAGAGGACAAACAGACAAATTTAACACCATCGCCAATTTTTACGGATTACGACGATAATAGCTTGAGCTCGGAAGAGCATGTTTTGGCGCCATTGGTGTGCTCATCGGGACAGTCGCGACCTTGTCTAACATGGGCCTGCAAAGCATGTAAGAAAAAGAGCGTCGCCGTGGATAGACGTAAGGCCGCCACAATGCGAGAACGGAGACGGTTGCGAAAGGTAAAATATGATGTTTCAGTGTTAATTAGGTTCTTATGTGTCGAATTTATGTCTAAACATCACTAAGACCTCGTAATAAAATCAGATTTCTGACTAAAAATTAGTTCGGAATTTTTAAGTTGTTGTTGTGAAAGAAAAGTATTGATTAAACCAAGTGGCATTTATATCTAGTTACGCGCTTAATAAGATCTGAATCTAGAAATAAATTCATGCAAGCTATACACGTCTTTAATTATCCGACGGCAACAACAACTCGAGAAACATATGTCAATTTGAAGTTGTCCAGTTGAGTGTCTTCAGGGTTTTCAGGATTTTCTTCAAACTTTTGCAGTGCCCAATCGGAGAAGTTTCGGTGCTTCAAATGGCTCAATTCTTGAGTTAATCTGATCTTGTAAGGGTAAAGGCCAGGATTTTTATGCAAGACTCGCGTGGACTGAGAGATTCCCAATTCCTGTGAACGGTGTGAATTCGTGTTGTACGGCTAAATAAGAATGTCCAAAAGTAGGCTTAAGAATAAACTGTTAAACATTCGAAACATGCCGTGTATTGCGGGCGAAATGTTGAATTGGTGGAATGCCACTGTCTATTTCTCTAAAGCACTTTTTGTTGAAGAATCGATAAAACAGTTAGACTTAAGTTCTATACATTCAAAGCTTTAGCTAGTTTTTTTTTTTTATACCATGAATCTAAATTATCTTACAAAATGAGTCTTCATTTCGTGCAAGTGATTAAGGTTTTACGCTCCAGGATTTTTAAAACAAAATGTCGACCTTTGCTATTCTCCTAGCTTCATTTGGTGGAAGCAACGGAATTATAACTTCGTAGACATCCATGGCGTTGTCTTGTAAGTCCATAATAGACTTAAAACCCAGTAAAGTGCAATAATAGGACTCTACAATTTGATACGAAGTTAATGTATCTTTCACTGCATAGAATCATTAATCAAACGGCGGTCAACTAAGCTAGCTATTAGTTTGGCCTTTTTGCACACGAGAGTCAGAATTCGCAAAACATATTTCTATGGAAGGATATTAATATTTTCTCTGCTCTGCCCATCATCATTCATTTCAGCCATCCTATCCGAACAACTGTCTTGAACTGTAAGCACTGCAGTATTCTTACTCAATACGTGTTTCACTTTTCGTTACGCTACCATTTCTTATAATGCGACCTAACACTAACGTGACGAGAAAAATTTCACTTTAAAATAATATAGACTACGCTGCGGAATACATTAAAACTGTGGGTACCATACTAGGACTCAGTTCTCGGGTTTTATTGACCATTCTGCAGCGTTTTCAAAGTGTGTTTGTACCCTTAACCTTCACAGAACATGGTTGGTGTTCTTAAGGCTCTCTAGCGAGAAAACTCTCTCAAGAACAACTAACCAACTGCAACGACTCGGTTACAAAATAAGGAAATGGATACTGATTAGATTCGTTTCCTCTTCGTGCGTACTGAGTGCATACTGAAACAAGAAGCAAAGCAGCGGTTAAAATTGAGGAGGTCAAGTACAGCTACCATAACTCTAAAAAATTATTCGGGTTGTATCCTTGAACACCTTGATGGACTCGTATCCAACTACGCTAGTCTTTATTGTACGTATACAATTGTTCCAAGATACAACAATATTCCGTGAATATTTTAAGGATTTTAGTTGGGAACACAGTGCCTTAACATTTGCTCGTCGTTCTACATGTGTTCGTAGTTCAATGTCATGTAGTTCGGCTCGAAAAAGCATTAATTCCGTGATTGGTTCAGAACACTAGCAAAGTCGAGGATCGGAAGTTTGCTTGCCATGTTGCGAAGTCTAAGCTCTCCTCTTCAAGCGTCCTACCAAAGTAGGGAACCTAGACATGCTGAATCTACAATTTAACCCCGAACTTAGATTAGATTAGATAAGATAATTGAGGTGGTCCATAGTCCCTTATCACTGCGGCCGCAAATGGACCTATTGCGATGTCCTCTTAATTAGAGCTCCTCCATGATGCTGGTGGTAATATCTTCCGCCACGAGGCAGTGTTTATCTAGAAAACGATGACGTGTTCTTATGAGGCAGTTACAGTGACATAGTATGTATTCTTCTGATTCTTCGTCCTCGTTGTACATCCAACATGTGCTATCTCGTGCTATTCCCATAGTCATGAGATGTTTTTTAACCCGACAGCGCCTGTTAGAAATCCTGTGACGATTTGAATCTGACTTCTTGTTAGTTGTAGAAGTTGTTTCGTTCTTTTTTGGGAGGAGATTGGTATAAAAGCCTTAACTTGTCTGTTACCTTCCGTTACTGTCCAGTAATGTTGTGCTTTGTCTTTTAACCAATTGTTTAAACAGCCTTTCGCTGTGCTTGTTGGGTGGCCGCAGAATGGTCTTTTCTGGCTAGTTCATCTGCCTTTTCATTACCTTCATATCCGCTGTGGCCCGGTACCCAAATTAACTTACAAATGTCTACTTTTTTCATAGAGGTGACAAGTCTCATGTTATGCTTTACAAAAATTAACAGGCCATGGTGATTTTTGCCCTCTTCCCTCTTCCCTCTTTGCGCCTCTCAAAGAACGGTGCTTACAAAAAAAAAAAAACAGTACTCGCCTCTTTTAGTGAGCAAAAAAATATATTGCTTAAGTTATCCGACGAGTACCTAAGAAATGATATTTAAAATCGGAAGTCGCCAGAAGTATCTGAAGTCCATAGCATATATAGATCTATGCTAGATTATAGAAAGTTTGAAGTGAAAATAGGTAAGATGGGGAAGGGAATACTCGTACATAAGAAAAAATTACCTTATTACATCTGGAAAAGTTCCATTTTAATTTTGAAATAAGCTTAATTAGATGAATTGTATCTTAAACTTGATAACTGGTTCGAGATGATTTGCAATTACTCTGAGGTCACAATCGTAATCCCCCGCAGTGTATCTAAAATAAAGCGGTCCCACCTTGGAGATCTTTTTGATCCCATAGCCTTTTTTTTCCAAATATTACAGCCAATTCGTCTTACTATGGGACTTGCTTAAACGCTTTTGTGCTTATACGTAGGTAAATGGATACAATTGGCGAATGGTGTAGTTCATCTACAAGTCGACTTTCTTCGTATTCTTAAAGGACTCTGACCAAAATTCGAGAAGAAATGGGAATTTATAATGGCTTCACCATCATACCAAGCAGAGTTAAATGCTAGTGACATCGTGAAGAGCGATGAAATTATGCTTTTTTTCTCGGTAGATAAACACGTAGGTATGTATCTTCCTTTAAAGTGGAGTTTTTTCGTAAGCTATCCTAGTAATGAGTTTAAAAAGTCTTAACTATGATTATTGAAGATTAATCTAATGTCAACTTGCTAAAATTGGAATTCTCAGGACTTACTTTCTAACTAAAGGTGGCGCTACAATCCGGGGTGGACTTGGCCTCAACCAACAACCCTCTCAAGCCAGCTCGATCTTTAGCCAACTGCCTCCAGTTTCGCACGCTAAGTTGGTTGAGGTCCCCTTCAACTTGCATGCGCCACCTAAATCGCAGACTTCCCCTACTGCGCTGTCTCTCGGGGATGGATTCGAAATTTTTTCGGACCGGAGCATTGGTGTATATCCGCTCCACATGTCCCAGCCACCTCAGTCGTTGGATCTTCACTCTTCTGGCTAAGTCGATGTCGCTGTACAGCCCGTACAGTGCGTCGTTGTATCTCCTCTTCCACTTACCGTCTATGCAGACGGGACCGAAAATCAGCAGAAGAATTTTCCTCTCGAAGCAGCCAAGAGTACCCTCATCCATTTTTGATAAAGTCCATGCCTCTGCGCCGTACAGCAGGACTGGGATTATTAATATAGGGCAACTTTTGTTGTTCGAGAGAGGGCTTTGCAAGTCAAATGCCTTCTTAGCCCAAAGAAGCAGCGATTGGCAAAGGTGATTCTTCGTTTGATTTCAGCGCTGGTGTCGTTGTCTGAATTGATAGCGGGACCCAGGTAGACAAAGTCCTAAGCTACCTCAAAGTTATATCTGTCGAGGAAGACGTTTTGTCCGAGACGTCGGTGTTGAGTGTCCTTTCTTGTTGACAGCATATACTTGGTCTTGCCCTCATTTACCGTTAAACTCATTTTTGCCGCCACTTACATCACACTGTTTTCTCCCAATTATGTCAATGTCATCGGCGTATGCGAGTAATTGGACGGACTTTTGAAAGATTGCGCCTCTTGTGTTGGCGCATGAGTTTTGCACTATTCTTTCAAGAATGATATTAAAAAAGTCACATGTCAGCGCATCGCCTTGTCTAAATCTTTCTTTCACATCAAAGGTCTCGGTGAGTTCTTTGCCAACCTTGATGGAGCAAAGTGCATTCTCCATCGTCATTCTGTACAAACGGACGAGTTTCGCATGGATGCCAAAAATAGACATGGCTCTGTATAGCTCGTCTCTATAGATGCTGTCATACGCGGCCTTAAAATCGATGAATAGATGGTATGTATCGATTAGGAGGTCCTGGGTTTTTTCCAAGATCTGCCGTAGTATTTTTATTTGGTCGATGGTGGACTTTCCTGGCCTAAAGTCACACTGATATGGACCAATCAGGTTGCTGACGAACAGCTTCAGTCGTTCACACAATATGGCAGATAGAATCTTGTAGGAGATGTTAAGAAGACTTATACCTCTGTAGTTGGCGCAGTTCAGAAGGTTTCCTTTCTTCAGCATCAGACAATCAATGCTGAGGTTCCATTCATCGGCTATAAAAGTCACCTACAGTGTGCTTAACGACTTTTTCGCTTACTCCCGGAACAGGCTGTGGATCTCTGGGGCTGACGAGGTTGGTGGTAACAAACATAGGAGAAAACTATCTCAAAAATGAAATTTAAGACTAGAACCTTAAAGTGTCAAAGAATTTTGATTTGCAAACAAATGGCATTTCACTTCTCTGTTTCTGGTAAAGTTAGTGCCAGCTACACCATTGTGCATTCCTTTAATAAATTTAAAGCCCTTTTCCAAGTATATTTTAAAAACATCAAACGATGAACCAAGAACATCCCGACTTTTATTCAATAATTTAACCGGAAAGTATTAAAGCACCGAATCGCTCATTTATTCGTTTTAATTTTCTTATTATTGTTTTTCCGATTTGTTCACCGTCATGTGGAAAATAAAAAAGTGAAACATTGTCACCAACTGAATGTTATTTGACAATCGATTATTGTCCATTATCTTACTAACTGCCGTCAGAATGTGTTAAATTTTTAACGGAAAATAAAAATATTTTCCAAGTGAAATGTCACCGAAACTCAATAAATGTCGAAAGTTTTTAAGAAGATTTTTAACATGTTTTTCAATACTTAAAAAAAATCTTATCACCTCAATAAAACTAAGAAACAAAAAAAAAAACCGAACGCAGGAGCATTAAAAATTTGATAAAAAAAACTCCGCATACAAAATTTTATTCGTTTCTTTTGAAAAAACATTCTTAAAAATACAGGGGGTAGCTAAATTCTTGAACTTTCTTCCTTCAGACTACATATTACACCACTCGAAACGACATCATTGACTGTGTGATTTACAACTCTGCGTGATCTCTCGATAGTACTGCAGTGATAAAAACGTGAGAAAATCACTGCCTCCAGCTGCTTGTAGTAAAATATAAACTTTTGTCTACAAAAACATAACTTAAGAACGTATAAACTTAATTTTTATATATTTTTAATGGCCGCAACAATACTAATTGAGCCAATCAAATTTGTAAAGCAACATTGTCGCATATACAATCGGTTTACAACGATAAAAAAGAAAATCTTTTACAAGTGTTCACCATAAAATGTATCTTAACAATTTTTGCTTAATTTAAACCGCTAAAAGAATGATTTAGGATCTCAATAATTTTACTGGTTAGTGCAGCCCCGGGATATAAGCTTTAATGACATTTTCACATCATCATCATCATCAACTTAAATGGTCGTAAATTGTAAAAATAGAAACATTTTACTACTAATGCCGATGACAGAAGAGGATGTTTCAAAGTTTTCGTAGTTTTAATGTTCTAAATAAAAGAATGAATATGCATGTTGGTATGCATGTATTTTTTTTTTTTATAAGAATATGTAAGGCTTTTATATGTACTTCAGGCGAAACCAAAATCAAGCTGAACTGAGTTATTTAGTTTGTATTAAGAACTAGGTTGTCCCAGGCAGTAAGTCACGAAAGTGGGATTGCTAGGGGATCATTTTGGCGTCCAGTTTTTGTAAAAGTCAAGCTCCATACCCTATTTTACCTACCATACCCCGATCCTATTTAAATAGAAATCAATATACCTGGACGAAGTCGAGTTAATCAAGAGCATTCTCATCACATGCCACACGCCAACAGTATTAAGAAGCAGTTAAGCACATCGAAACCTTACACCGGGTCTCCAGGAGCTATCAATATCAACCCATGTCAGCCAACAAAGCAGATGTCAAATATTTTTTGTTTGACATTTGCTAGTGCCTCGTTTGCTATTTCAGCCAACATACCGATGCTGTACAACAAACACACATGCCAACTTCACAAACTTATGCACATTACAGCTCAACCTGGGCATTGATGGCCGGGCATAAAAACCAACTAAAAATCCAGTCATTAATAGCAAGCTGTCGATTAAAGTCTAATCATGGCGGTTTTCATGAGTTATTGTGCAAGTTGATAGATTATGGAGACGGGATTGAAAGTGGACACGAAAGACACCGCCCCACAAATATTTTTCAAGACTTAGCAAAATGACCTATTTCTGGTTCAAAACAATGAAAGTCTTCTCACAACATTTACATCCGTATCATGCCAAAAAAGCAAACAAAAAAAAACTTTACTTATTGATTACCTCACTTCCGGATGCAATAATTGCAAAGAACCGGCTCTAGTAGTCTTCCGATATTTTGAAAACTCTATTACGTACGGTTTATCAAACTACCAAGTATCGATCTTCACCGATGGCTCCAAGATAGAGTGTGGCGTTGGAGCAGTTCCGTCTTCACAGCGGAATTGAGTGTATCCAAATCGTTTCACCTGCCACACTCTTCGAGTGTCTTCCAGATTAGAGAAACCTGCAAGATACTTAGCTTCAGCCCTACTATCTCAAAACAGCATAGGAATCTTTATTGACAGCCAGACTGCCATCAGAGCGCTCCACTCACATACTTCGTCCTCAAAATTAGTTGAACAGTGTAAGGAAACTATAACGCAGACAAACGCTCGGTTTAACATCACTCTCTTCTGAATTAGAAGAGAATGAATGAATGAATAGAATTGAATTAGATTTGATTATAGTTGAGATGGGCCTTACTCCCTTATCATATACTAAGAAGTGGGTTAAGACAGGAAAACTGAACTGGTTCGATAAAGAAAGCCCTGCTTAAAACACAGACATTGGGAGGCCAAGGAGATTATTTGAAAATATGTACTTAAAGAGAAGAACAGAATCTCCGAATTATTCCAAACATGCACCGGATTTCGGCAAGAAGACGCGCTGTCGTGTGATTTCTTTAATCTTGTACTGGAGCAGATAGTGCGAAAGGCCGGAGTAAACACAGAAGGCACTATATTTAACAAATCCATCCAGCTGCTGGGATACGCAGACGATATCGACATCATCGCCCGTTCCCAGCGTGCCATTATTGAGGCTTTTACGGCAATAGAAGAACAAGCCCAACGAGTTGGTCTCACGATTAACGAGGATAAAACAAAGTACATGCTGTCTACCAAAAATCGATCCGTCGAACACCGTCTAGGGTGAGGTAGTGAAGGAGTTTATCTACCTCGGGGCAAATATAAACTCCACAAATGACACCCTAGTGGAGATTCGACGAAGGATAACCGCTGCTACTTCGGTTTGTCCAAACAACTAGGGTCCATACTCCTAACTCGAAGGTCAAAAATCATGCTCTACAAAACCCTAATCTTGCCAGTCTTGCTTTATGGAGCTGAATGCTGGACGATTAGTAAGACAGCGGATCAGATCTTTGGATCCTTCGAAAGAAAAATTCTACGTCGAATATTTGGTCCAGTCTGCGAGGAGAGCGAATGGAGGAGAAGATATAACCGCGAACTCTACGAGCTGAACAAAGATGTGGATGTAGTCCGGAAGGAAAAAATCCGTCAACTGCAATGGATCGGCCACATCGAGCGAATGGACGAGAATGCTTCATCTTAGAGAATCTTTGAATCCCAGCCACCTGGTTCACGAAGAAGAGGAAGACTGAACCTCCTGTTCAAAGATCAGGCAATCGCGGACGCCAGAAACCTTGATTTAGTAAACTGGAAACAGCGTACCCGGGACCGTGAAGGATGGAAATCGGCATTAGTTCAGGCTCAGACCCTCTAAGGGTCGCTGGCCTGATTACTAAGTAAGTAAGTACTTAAAGGGAAGTCCATTTCTGAAGGTCTAAAGTAAAGAATCTGACGTATGCCAACTCAAACATTTTAAGTCGTATACGGACGAGTCGCAACCATTTACCGAGCTCTTTACAGTTGGACAAGTGCCCTTATAAAATCCAAAGACACACTCAATCTATTCTCGGGAATTAAAAATTGGTCCGATCTCTGTACACATGCAGGATGTCAGTCATCAAAAGCTTTTCGGCACTGCCTCAAGTTTCTGAGAGATGATTTTAGTTTTACACGTAAGTTCGTCATGTAATATTGCTCCGATTTGTAGAGTTACGGAATTCATTGTTCGAAGGAAGTGCCCGTCCCAGGGAGAAAAGAGACTCCAATAACGCGAATTCCCAAGGGTAGGTTAAACCTCATTGGCTGGCAAAGACTAGATGTAATGTGTTCTGATGTTTTTTTTTTAAAGTTTCTAATTGACGTTCACCGGGCCGCCGACAATGGACAAAGCTTGTGGTGTCGTCTATTACACAGTACTACAACCAGTATATGAATAATAGGAGATCATTTCTTTCACTTCTTCATTGCAACACTTCCTGCAAAAGTCTTTTGGGTAATTCTCTTCCCTCTACTCTACCTTTAACAAAATAACGGAGACAAGCGACAATATACAACGGCATTTGTATAAGCGAAAATAACTCCATTTGTTTAATTGCTCCTTGACTGTAGACATGGAAGTATCACTGATATAAGATTACATTTTTCATATTACAAAGACTTTGTTAACCGACAGATACCTACAAGTTTGACAACTAATTCAACAATGCTATATACATACATTTCAGGTAAATGAAGCATTTGAAGTTCTTAAACGAAGGACGACGTCAAATCCTAATCAGAGACTACCAAAAGTTGAAATATTAAGAAACGCCATAGAGTACATTGAAAGTCTTGAAGACTTATTGCAGGTATCAAAAAAAAAAAACTTTATCAATGTTATTTTACTATTGACAGTAATCTTTGCAGCAGTCATCATCCAGTCGTACCCTAGACAGTTTATCAGAGAGTATAAGTGGTAAATCATATCAGCAGGACTACTTGGTGAGTATTTTAAAAAGTTTATATTAAGTTATTCGATAAATTGCATGCGAAGGTTCTCACAGATTTTGCTAAAGAAACAGTCGTCAACTTTCTTATGATCATGTCCACGCACTTTACTTCAGATAAGTCTCCAGTCTTAAGAAGGCATGCGTCTAAACCAACTCGAGCAGTAGGTACATGACAGCCTTCAGTTTCTCACATCACGTTCTTTTAGCTTATGTTCGTACGTGGACCACCTAAGCTTTCTTCCTGAATTTCAAAACATCGCGGATGTTTATACACCCCGCTGATGACAAGACTTAGGTTAGGTTAGGTTGGATTGAAGTGGCAGGCTGCAGTTTGCAACCTTACTAAGACCAGATAAGGTCTTTTGTGTAACCACATGGATCTGTACGTCACCAGAAATACTACCCGCAGAACCAGCCGGAGTTTGGTAAAAAGCGTTGGAGGCTACCTATGCTGATGTCAGCCAATTTGGTGATAAATTAATTTCTTCAATTACTCAAAATTATAGCCTAGGAACTTTAAAAAATATACAGCTAAGGTTTTTGCTAATTTAATCGCAATAGCAGGAGATACGTACTCCAAAAAAGAGTACGTATGAGATGAGGTTTTTTAACTCAGCAGCCTTCAATGTTTGCCCGTTTTTCACCCAGCACTCCGCATTATTTAAAAAAAACCAACAGGATCAACCCGGGACCGTGAAGAACGGAAAACGGCATTAGTTCAGGCTCAGACCCTCCAAGGGTCGCTGGCCTGATAAGTAAGTAAGTAAGTAACAGGATCATTGCTCTGTTAAACACCACTTTCGCGATAACAGTTTTGAGCCCAGTTATTTTTCCCAACTAAAGCAGCAGAGATTTCACAATGCCAGTCTTCTCCAGATCACCAAACAGCTATCATTTTTGAAGCTTATGTTAACTCCTAGGTCGAAGTTATAGTGACGTTCTGTCCTAGTGGCGGAAAAATGCTTCTTTGTTTGCTTACTTCCATCATGGCTCTTGAGGAGCCATAAGTGATCAGTGCTATCATATGAAGCATAAAACTCGATGAAAGGATGGTGGCATTCACAAATGGATCCAGGGATTTCTCTTAGTGTAAGGATTTGGTCTATTGCCAATTGGTAAAATTAAAATCCACCTAGCTATTGATGCTGGCTGCACACGAAACCTTGCACTGGATCTTGTAAACAACATTAAGTAGCGATGCAACTTAATGATGCACGGTCTGACAAAACATAGACATTTGGAGCGTCCAACTATCCTTGTTTGATGAAGCGCATTCTGGCTCCATAAACATCACCTCCAATGTTTGGATAGCTCAGGTTGCTCTTTGATATCTGTGCCGTCTTCTTCCAAACTGGGCGTGGACTGCTGGATTGGGGTTTAATTTTTGCCTCTAAGCAGCTCATTAAGCAACTGCCCTAATAGTAATGTGAGCTAAGTAAATCACATGGTGTTTCGTCATCTGCGATTTTAATAATGAATCTAACATTACATAAATGACGTTACGTTTGTTACAAAGAAGGCATATTCTATTTAAGGGCATGTTTACATGTATATTACACTTAGTGCTGCTTTAAAACTTCTTCTAGTGCATATCGCTGACTATGTTACCCTCATTAAGTTTCACTCTGTCTGGAACTCTTACATATACACCCATTACAATTTCATGACGTCCTTGAACTAGGACAGTGCTTGAACTGGCTACCAACTTTTTTTAATTTGGGTTTTATTTTTGTTAGCCATTCTAGACCCACTCCATGAGTCTTCTTTTCAGGGTGAGTCGACACATAGCAATTGAATGTATACTTCCGAAATGTTTCATGCATGACTCTTGTAAGTATGTGGTCATTTTGCTTGCTAACACCATCATCAGTTAAAAGCTAGGTTGATGTGCAGGATCACTCGTGGGGAAGCCTATCGTGGAATTGCTCGGTATAAGCTGCTGCATCATCGATTAGTCGGGAACTATCCGCCTGATGTCGTGGAGTCTGCACTTTCAGGCTAACGTACTTAAGATTTGTTCCTCATATATTTTTTCCCCAAAGTCACTGAATACGATATGAGCAGACTCTAAGACTCTATAAGAATCCATAGCCTCTTCTGAGCGTTGACAGTGTTTGTAAAATGAGTTGTGCATTACAGAAATTTTCGACTGTTTCATTGGTTCATTCGGAGTGGCCCTCAATAATGTACATTTAGACCAAAATTAGGTCCATTAATCATTTGTTCCTTGAATCACTTGCTTCTCATTGCAATGTCGCTGAAGATGAGGTGGCTGAACTCTTTAATATCGTCTCCTTTAATGGTCGTCTCCTCTTCTTGACCTGTATGGAATGCCCAGAATCTGAGCCTACACTGATACTGGTCAATTTCGAGATGATTTCTCTTCCGTGCAACAAAACTTACATATAACAGAATCAGTGTGGATAAGGAACTTAACTTCCGACAGGAACTCTTCGATGCTAGTTATTCCACATCTGCAGTTTGTACCAAAAGAGTTTTGTCGTGCCAGTTCGTCAGCCCAGTAGTTCTACAGAATATCACAGTGATCTGGTACCTAACAAAGGTTGAGGTTATTCCTTAAGCTATCAGCGACACTGCTTATCTTCCCACAAATAATCAATCAATTGACCACCAGCAAAATTTCGTTCAGTTGAAAGAAAACTCCGCTTGGCTCAAAATTGGCCTTTTGAATCTTTTAGTGAATATTGACAGATAGATTCGTCGTAAAGAATGGTGTAATGGGTCCACATTTTCCTAACTTCATGCTCTTATTCGTTGTCCATTTTTGGCGAGCCAATGAAAGATATAATTAAGACTCCTGTCGTAAATAAATGCTTCATTCAATGGAAGGAGACGTTTAATGGCTCTTTCCGAGTTGATTTCCCATTGCTTTTTTTCCACTATTATTAAATTAGGTGGTAGGTCTTACATAACCCAAGAATTATTATTCAAAACATTAAATTAAATTATAAGATATCTACAATACATCCACTTGATGAAATTTGTTCATAAGACTAGAAACCCACATGCACCACTCCTAAAAGATCACCTCAACGACCAGGATGTTCTGTCTACGATAATGTCGTAAACAAATTTCAAAAGTATACGAATGCATACTGCATTCTCATTATGAAGGAAAATGAGGAAAAGTCAAAACAGATTCATTGATTTATTTAGACGATCCATTCGAATGACACAAGAAGTGAAAACATTTTTCATTCCCTCTTATAGAAAATTCCTCCAAACATCCCTTCAATTCTTTTGCTTCTATAGATATGTAGTCAAGGAAAAGTGATATTTAGTTATAAAAAAAAAAAAAACTTTTTCTGAATTGGGTGACAGAGATACATTACGGAAGAAAACTGCGGTTCCGCCCGTTGATTTGAAGTTCAAATTCTTTTCGTTGACATGCAATAAATTTCTGAACTCTTATAGAAATGGATACGTTTTTAAATTGTTCGTAACTTGGGACGAATGGAATTCAATTTGTACCTGTTTTGAGGCCATAAAATACATTTGGATGTTGACTTTCAGAGATGAGAAAATTATTTTTGGAATAGCTACAAGGAATTGTCAAAGTTCATCTGTCAAGTTTATTTAAGATTTCAATGAACATTCTGGCATTCATGTAAAAAGTTATAGAAGTCTCCGAGTGGGTTTAAACATCAATCCAACTAAGCAATAGTTTATGACACCAAGTTTAGAAAAAAAAAATAATTACATTATTTTGATAGAAAACTTGTCCCGAATAACATGAAGAAAGTAATCTGAAAAGCGTTCGAGCGCTTGAGCCTTGAAAATGTTAAGGGGCTAAAATCTGGGGATGTAACTTGAGTATACCCTTTGCTAGAAGTGTAAGAACTATGATGGTCAGTCTTATTATCTCCTGGTTGGCTTGAACCAAAAAAAAAAAAAAAACATAAAATAACATGGAAGAGCCTCGAAAAAAAAAACATAAACATAAGGCGGCTATGGATTCGATTCATCACTTCTGCGCCTGGTCATTGAGAGAGCCGCTAAAGGAGCAATTATGAGGATTGTAAAATCGAAAAAACGAAACAGAAATACATCGGGCCAGGGATCGAAACAACTTCTCAAAGGCTGAGCCTCCGCGCAAATATGAAATGATTTAGCACAGTTTCGATTCACTCTAGAAAAGACACAATAGATCATCTCTAGTCTTCTTTTTGGTCTTTTCACTACCTTGATAGGTATATTTACTATGTATTTTCTGAGCTATCAACAAAAATAGCTTCTGTTTCTATCACGTAGTTGCTTTGTTCTTTCGAAAGCTCCTCAAAAAGAAGTCCGATAGGGAGATTGTAGTGGCCAATCAATTTCAGATCTGATTGAAATTATTCTTTTTCCGAAAATTTCCCTTAAAATGTCCATAATGACTTCAGTTGTATGGAAAGTAGCTCTGTCTTTCTGAAACTTTACCTCCACTTCGTCTTGAAGTTGATGTGCTGGGTCTACAAAATGTCGAAGCATAACTCAATACTGTTCTCAATTCCACTTATTTACATTATAAACGTTGAGAATAAAATAGTGTTCGCAGTAGATCAGTGGACTCCTAAGCGAGTTGAAACAGGTTCGAGTCAGCAAATAACCAACACCTCCTCAGAAAATAAAAATCCTGCGACAGTGTAATTTGTCAAACTTCATAAGCTAGCTATGGTTGATAGTACTTCGGACTGAGGCTTGTGTGAAAAAAGGTTTAAAAAGTATAAAATGCGCTGCCTTCCTTGATCTTCGTCGATACTTGCTTGCACTCAAAATGTTGCTCTTTGCGTTCCTTTTATTGGGTGTTGAGTAGTACGAGTATTTTGTATGACTTTTGTGCACTGGTTCTGACAATCACTACTTTAATTTTGATGACCTTTTCTTGTAATGGGGTAAATAAATGTACCTATTACTCTAAAATTGTATTACTCGTTATGAATTATTTAAGAGCCGCTCTTTACTTACGTCAAATTCATTAACACAACCTAACCCGATTTAACTCATTAATCATCGGTGCGGACATTAATAATTACCGTACGGTAATATGTTCTTCTGTCACCTAATGTCATCCAACCAAGTACTAAATGAACATCTTTCTTTCTCTCGTTCAAAGAACAAAAAAAAAAACAATCCATGCACGACTCGGAACCAGCAACATGGTACAACAGTTGATCTAGACACGGACATGCAATCCATTTTTGGTGTCATGTTTTTCGTGGCAATTTGTCTTCGTGCTCCTTTGATGGGAGATGATTCTTAAAGCCATAGAAGTATTTCGCGCTGCACAACAGTCTACAATAAGATAAGACCAACTAAGAACCCTCATGAAGGAGAACTGGCAAAACTAGGTCTGTCATGTAGACCGATGAGAAATGTCATGAAATATTTTCAAAAATTTCTTTTCATCGATGAAAACAGAGCGTTGTTCTTATAATCTCAATCATTGTGGGCCACACACGGGATACACGCGCCCTGAAAATGCGTTCCCGCTTTTATAGCTAAAAATAACTGAACACATCAAATTGGTGTTATAAATCGTTCCATTTATATAATTTTTCATTAATTCACGTATTTTTGTGAATTTTATTCGTCTGCGTATGACCGAAACGTCAAAGTGACAGTAAATCTTTGGTCGATTTGCTGAATTCGAATTCAAATGCAACGTACTTCGAACGTCGATTTGAACGTGTGGGTGTGTTCGTTGAGTAGAATGAGGAAATGCAATCTCAGAAGGAATTTTAATGTGAAAGGAATATGGCATTATGGAACCGAGAAATAGGAGAAATATGTTTTCAGATCGTGTATCTTTTTTTTTTTTGCTCTAATTGATGTTGAAAAACAAGGAACATCAATTTTCTCAGTCAGTCCTTCTCCCTGTGAGGCGAACGTGAGATGTGAGTCTGATAAATGTCTTTTGGGAAATTCGTCATCGAGTGTGTCGCTTTTTAAATGTGTTTTAAATAGATTACAAAACGCTTGGACAACACTCTTGGCAGTGATGGTGGGAGTTGTAGTTTAAAATATTCATGTATTAGGGGATTTGGCCTGTTCTACCTATCTTACTGGGAAGTCTTTTTTTGTTTAATAAATTAGCAGCACTTAACGTAAAGCGATTTTGTTTGTTAATAATATTTTAATAAATTGTCTTTACTTAAGCGTTTCTGACAGTTAACATATTGGAGCACATTTAAAATAATGATGAAAGTTTGAAAAACATTTTTGCTGTCAAAAGCACAATTATTTAAATTTAAATTCTCTTTTATTAAGTTGGAAGTTAAATAATTCAAACATCAGTGAATAAAGCCGTAAAGACAACTCGAAGTTGCTGTACACAGCATGAGGAAAATAGTTTATAAAATAATTTTTGGATACACAAAGGCACATAGATACATACATAGTTTTGACATTTGGCTAAACGTTGTTTTAGGGTTTTACTTGGAATTTAAGCGCCCTGTGTTCAAACTGGAAGACAAAATTATGTAATAGTGAAAGTTTAATCAATATCGGTTCAATAGTCCTTGAGATTTATCACCTATAAGCTAAAAGATTAATAGAACTTAATGACCTCTTTTGAGCTAACCCAAGTATGAATGTTCCTCGGCAGAAAAAATTGCATTTAGACCCAGGGAAGCCAGTTTCTGGACTGTGTAATATTTCGAAAGACTTGAAGGAAATGGACTACATTATTCCACTCTCAGAATGCAATCAGAGATGCTCTATTAGAATTCCTAGTAGAATGGGATAGTGGTCGAGTTTGTACGGAGATGAACTGGTCATATTGTATGTATCGACGGATCCAAATGTAATGTTGGTACGGGAGCTGGTAGCTACTGTGAGTCTCAAAGTAAAAGTCGTTGTTTTATACTAAAGAATGGCGTCGTCTTTCAAGTTAAAGTTGTCGCAATAAAGCAAGCTGGCAATTGAGTTCCAAAGCCTTTGTTACTAAATTGAATCTATACAAGGACCTGATCATCGCAGTTCAGTTGAATGGGGCGGAAGCTTGCACTTTGTCAAATGTGGATATAGTTGGCCTCAGTTCGTTCGAGTGATATATGGTGCCATCTACGTAGGCAGTATGTGGAGGAAGGGGTACAATGATGAACTGTATGAGTCGTTTAGGCTCAGCGATTTCTTTAGTCTAAATGCATTGACAACTGAAATATGTAGAGTGGATGCACACTAGGTCACCGCGTCAGAGAATCTTTGAATCCGCCCCGGTTAAACGGAGCAATAGAAAAAGACCGCACTTCAGGTAGCGAGTGGAAAAGGATCTCAACTAACTTGGCATGCGGAACTGGAAGCGGCTAACTCGAGCTAAGCGAAGACGCTTGATAGTTAAGGCCCAGGTTTACTCCGCTCTCTCAAGCTATCATAAGTAAGTAAGTATGCTGAAAGTCGAGCAGTTCGTAAAACTGTGTAAAACAAAACTGAATGATATATCAACAAGCACTCTTCTGCTGAGTGCCGGGACACATGGATGCTTCCAGATAAGCTGATGAACTTGTTAGAAATGGGTCTATAGCGCTTAGCACACTATACAGGAACAATGACATGGAGCCCAGGGTTATGAACATATTGGGCACCATCGACTCTATGTCTAATCTGGATGAGCCGCCAACAAAGGCACCCATGCACCTCAGCTAACCTACTCAGATATGCAGTAGGATGCTACATAGGACCATTAGTTCAACCAGTTAGAGGGTTACACAGATAATATTTACCTCATCGCACTAAAAACAGTTGAGGAAGACTAAACAACCTCAAGAATACTCTATTTACAAAAGTACTGCTAAATCCTTTAAAGACAAATAGGACATATCAACCATATGCTAACATTCCAAATACTTTGTTTCCGCAATTCATATTAATAGTCCGATACGCACAACTTGCGTCTCCGGGCAATTAATCAAATGCATATCTGGAGGAAGATTTCTACCGCATCCAGCATCCTATAGTAGCTACAAGAAGGAATCTATGTACTTCTCCTGCAGCAACACCATTCATTATGCGCAATGAACAAATTTGCTAATTTACCATAAACGTTTGATATTCTGTGGTTGGTGGTTGTGGTGTGGTTTTGATTGGATTTTGGCCAAATGCCACAAAATCAAAACCCTGAATCCATAACGTCAAAGCGTTCATGCTGTTGCACACTGTGGTGCAGGTTCCCCCCTTTATTAGATTTGATGCGTCGTATGATTCGTGAGGGATTCGAAGACGATCACGATGATGAGATATAAATAGACGATGGGAGTCATTAAAATTGAATTCCAAACGAAAAGACATAAAATCGAGCATCCATCCAACGAGAGGCGATTTAAATTTAATTATAAAATATTTACTGCCACATTGTTTCAAAAGTTCGCGCGACAACCCTTAATGCCATTTTGATCTGCGTGTCGCCGGATATTTCTGGGATCCCGCTCAAACGCAGTGTTAATTGCATTCAATGAAATATTTAACACTGAGCAATGGGTGGCTCTGCCAGGACATCTAAGCAAGTGACATTACCGCAGTGCATAGTTGACTTGAGTATTTTTGAAAATTATTAATTTCACTTTCGAATCAATTAATTGAGTTGGCTTGCTGCGGTGCTGAATCTTTAATGGAAGGTATATTTCATCCTTTTGATGTTCTAGGTTGGACAAGTTATTGCTCCGGAGTGACAAAAGGCACAGACCGTGAAGAGCTTACTATAGAGAAATAACTATTAAAAGAAAAAGAAAAATCTTTTGACAGCTTCAGGCGGAGGTGTTTTATTTATCATTTATTTTATGACGTTTTTAATTGATCATGACATAAATGATTGTGTGAAATTTATGAAACGTAGCAAAAGAAAAAATATACTGGTTAATGTATTAAATTTATTTTATCGCTTAATTTTTTGGATCATTTAACGTCAACAACATTCTAAACTAATATTTTTTTTTTTTGCTTTCTAATCTTGTCAATTCAAAAAGAAAAAAAAGGCCTTCCGGCACAAGCCACAAAAAATAGGGTGTGATCTCAGAACTTTGTATTTCTCTAAACCTGGTATGGAATTTTAAAGTAATTTTAAGAAAATTCGAAATGGCGGATCTCAAATTGGTTGAAACTGAATTGAGAAGTAAATATTTTGTTTTAATTCAACGAACATTTTCTATAGACATTTCCATAATAAAAATAAATTTCCAGTTCTGAAATCCTAACCATAACCTTAAGATATGTTATCGTATTGGCCAAATCTATAACTTACCTTATTTATGCGAAGCGTTTCAAGTGAACCTGGAGCATATAGGTATGTGGATGTAAAGATTTTGTTATATTTGATGGGTCTTACCTTCCCCAGGTTGCTGAAAAAGTAGCTGCCTAAAAAGTTCCCTTGACTGCCTGCTATTCCTTGACATTCACATAGCATACATATGTGCCATATACTTATATAGTTACAGTATTTACCTAGTTGTTTGTGAGTCCCACTCTAATGACATGCTTGCGCACAAGGCAATGACCGGTCAGTATACCTATTGCTATTGCGATCTGTCTAGATGAAGAATCTCCCTAGTTTTTCTGCGGTCTAACCCTGGCCAAATGTCCTTGGGTAACTTCTGTCTTACTAAGGTAAACCATATATGGATTCTCTTGTCCTTACAACCTCGTCTCGTTGCGGCAAAGGTACTCTACTTTTGCCAGTTTTTCGGCAAATTCATTCCCCTCTTTTTCGTAGCATCTAAGCACCCAGCACCGTCCAACGCAATTCTGCATATATAATGCCTTAAACAATGTGCTGCAATACCCGACTGTTTCAGACCTAATGACATTCGATTTTAGATATCCTTGTCTGTTATTGATCTCATTTCTGGTAATTTCGCAAGTTTTAGTACAACAAGATGTCACCCCTGAACACACTCCACAGAGCAAACTCTAATGTCTAATTTGAGATTCGTAACCATATTACAACTTGGTTTTGTTGTTAGGTTAGGTAGGATACGTGGGCAGGCGAAGAGGAATTCCTCTGCGCCACATTCAGATCTCTTAGACCCATTGTGAGACTCATAGGCGGAGATTATTACCCTTAAACGTTACCCGTAGAATAATGTATGTAAATATAATTTACTTCCTTACTGCGTCTGTGATACAAACCATCCTGTGGGTTTGATGAGATTGTTAGATAGATTCCGGAAGAAGTGGCTTCCGAGGAATTTAATTTATTTCTTATGTGGTAAAGCTTAGGGCAGTGACAGGGAAAGTGGGTTGTATCCTCATGAAAATCCTCGCCGCCGTAACCTCTACACAGTCTTCTTTCATAACATGGAGCATTTTCATATAGTGTCGCAGAGTATTATCATACTTAGAAAGATGGATAGGGATTTTTTATCTTTTTGTATAAGTTTGTCCTAGTTTTATTAAATATAGGTCATTCCTTGTGCTGACACAAATGTCTAAAGAGGACCATTGGTTGTTTGCCTCGCTTAGAGCTTTTTTCCCTGCTTTGAGTTTCAATGAGCCAGGTATTGCTGTAATAGTACTTTTCCTGTTGATTAAAGTTCCTATTAACTTCAAATTCCTATCCTCAGTATTACGCCAGCATATTTATTTTCCGTGTTCCAGCAGCGACAGTTTGGGCAGGTTGCGTCTAGATATGTTATATTTATTGGTGAAGAGAACTAGTTCCATTCTGGCTGGGCTAACGTTAAGTTTATAGTCTTTAACTCAATTACTTATGGCTGATAAAGCTACTTCTATGCCCTCACTTATAGGACTGCAACATTTACTCTGAACCTATAATTATACAGTGACTCTAATCCCCATTAAACATGGTTAGTGAAGAAATGACCCCTATTTTCTTTTTGAACTTTGCCTCATTGGATAATTAATATTCGTTATGGTAAGCATCTTCCATAACCCGTTAATTTATACCATGTCCAACTTCCTCTGTCTTCCAAAACGTATTTGATGGCTTTGCGCTCTATATTATTGAAGGCAACATCCACATCTAGGAAAGCCGCTGGAGCAAACTCCTCATAATGAAAACTTGCCTTAAACTTACCCACAGCGTCGTGTAGAGCAGGTTACATACCTTATATGCGTGCTGTGATTTAAAGGGTAAACCACCGTCACACTTACTCCTAATGTGAACATCGTTGAGTCAAAATGACGGACGACTGATATGTTTGTAGGTCTTAAGTATTTTGGTGTAGTAAAGCCTTGTCTTTCTGCCTTAAATATGGAAAATATGTTAACTTTTCCTCAAATCAATGCTACATATATACTCTGATTTAAGCTTTTAGTCTGTCTGGCTATGTCCAGAGTCTTTTTGTAGCATAACTGGCATTCCACGGCTATACAGTGCATCAGCAGTATCAAAATTGCTGTTAAATTGTGTTATTTAGAGAAAGTCTTCGATTTTTATTTTACGAGCTTTCACAGCAATTCTGTTACGAAGATGAAAAGTCGTAAAACTTTGCGAAGATTTGAAACAATTCAAATGGTTTCGTCATTGATGCTTGTTGAAGCTTTGTTTGCAGATAATTTTTGGCAGCTTAGATGGTATGACTATAACTATTCTATTATTAGAAAATTTTTTTTCAATAATTCGGTTCCTTTTCCACAGTCATAAAGATGCAGGTAGACCCTTAATCTATGCTCGTTAAGTTAAGTTCCACATTCTCAATTCACCGACTAGGAACTTAGATCACAATATCAGGATATCTTCTCGAGCAATAACCATAATATAAAACCCCTCAGCGTTGCCCTACTCCCCATCATCATGTGCAAACGACGAAACTCCGGGATCGTGTTAATGCTCCTTTCAAAAGAATTAAGATATCACCACGACGTTGTACACACATTCTAAATCCTCCATATGTGCCGCCGGCCACCGTAAGATTTATGAGTTCGAGCAGCGTTCGTAAGCATTTTTCTGCCCGTTGCACCACATGTACATTTCTCTCGAAGTCGTAGGTAATACTTTAATACTCGTGCATCCTTTCTGCGCTCACAGCTCCAGCATCAGCAGCATGTTGCGCACGATCATTACAAAGTGCTAAGTGCTTAGTGCACTCCGTAATGGTAGAAACCTCCCAGAATCACTGGTGAAGCTGTTGAGAGCCCCCCAAGTAAAAAACAAAACGTTCCGCGGAGTAGAAATGATAAAGTGTCGTGCCGCATGACAAATGGATCCTGGGAAAGTGTTGCTGCTACACGACACTGTGGATGGATCATTGAATGTGATTTCTCCTCTCGTCCATGGTCACTTTCGACTTTTCGAGTGATCGCGTCGTCTGGGAATGTCTGCGGTGAATTTCAGTAATTCCTGCAAATTAATTTAATTACTAATAAGAGTGTATAGATCATTCCGTTGATGCAACCATGGTTCAGCGCATTTTAATTGGGTTCGGAGTAATTCAGGAATGAAAATTCCTAGTGTCATTGCATTTTGGTGCCATTCTGTTGGTAAATTAGAATTTGAATAGGAAGCACATTGTCATTGTGAGACAATGACAAAAAACCACTTTTGTGTCAGCTAAGCGACATCCCTTGGCAAAGTGTCAAGGATGTTGGCAGAGTTGTGTTTAGGTTAATTAGTCGGTATACATATATCTAAAATTGTAAATTAAAGATTATTTCTGGTTGTTTATTTTCAGAATTCGTACACAGACTCATATTTCCGAGAGAAGCTGCAGCACTTTACCAAAGAATCAGACAGATACACTCCAATTTCAGGTAAGAAGATGTGTTCGAATAAGTAACATTCAAAACAAAGATACCTTCATCTAATCCAGGAAGTTATTTGAAAATGTGTTACCCATACTTTTTCTAGGTTAACACACTTCATGAGAACGACTAATGCCCCTTTAGCGGAGTTGACATCCAAACTTAATCATCCCTGACGTCAAAACAGCGACATCTTCTTTTTATTATTAGACAAAATTCATTTCAAATTATTGCCAAAACAATGGAGGCAACACGCATCTACTTCAAGGTCTCCTTACCCTCACCACAGCCTTCCATTCTTCTTAATCCTGAGCATTATGCACTAATTCCTTAAAAGAGCTGTTCGATCTTCTTTGTTGTCTTAAAACTAACGATTGTGATTCGAAAATTGCCTTAGCTGGACCATTGTTGTCTATTCACTCGATGTTTTCGAATCTATGTTGTCGAGGTGATTCAGCTTTTTAAACTACATCCATGTCTGGTTACAGCTCATGGAGTTTCCAGTTGTATCTCCTTTTACCTTCTTTCTTCGTCTTCTTCGCAAATAGATCCGAATTTTGTATGACAATCAAAAATTCGGCGATTAGTCCCTTGTGGTGGAGAAGTCCATTTCTGTTGGTCGACAGCAGGTTTTGTTTCCGTTGTTTCGAATTTTCATCAATGCCCCTTCTAACAACGTATACTGATATTGATATCGTCTATGTAACCCAGCATCTTGATGGACCTATGAAAAATAGGCCTGCTTCAGCACGAGATTGAAGAAATCACGAAACACCGCATCACCTTGTCGATATCCGTTGAATATCTGGAACATTTCCGGTGTAGTGTTTCCGAAGTGCACGACACTGCGCATATTTTTCAGCGTCCCGCGGCATAACTGGATCAATTTTCTCAGGAGACGAGTACAGCCATCGCTTTTAGAACTCGAAACGTCTAGAAATTCGTTGATCTCTTCCAGAATGATACTCCAGTCGTCGGGCAAGCTTACCTCCACCAATACTTGGTTGATAATTTGGTACATGCTTCCTCGCCAAAAGACATGGCTTATTAATAGGCTCGCCAACCCCTTTTAAAACAAGAGGGAGATATGTTCATAGACTGGATTTAGGATTCCTTCCTGCCATATTGCTGTTTCTATTGTCCATTCAATAGCTGCTGGAAATTGTCTTTAAAGTCTACTAACACCGTTCTTCGCAACTTGATGACTGCAAGGTTTGCTGCACCATTTTGAAGAGCTCGCGTTTCGTGATTGAAGCCAACAATTGGCTTGGGTTTCTTATTAAACTTCCAGGCGTTGTTGTTGTATTTTCTTGCGTTTTCAACGGTTTCTTTTCTTCAAATATTTTGGGTTGGTACTCCTCCCGCGCTACTCTTGTTTTGCGTTGCAGCTATCTTCTATGTACGAGTATATGTCAGTTCCTTCACCATTTTCAGTTGTGCGCACACATCATCAAACTTTTGTTTTTTTCTTCGGAGATGGCTGGGTTGGTAGCCTTAGTTGCTCCTTATGGTCGCTGGCTTCTCCAGGCGTGCTTAGACACTCAATATACAACAATAATATATCTTTTTAAGGTTGGGCCGCAGCCTCATTTTGTGTGACAGACGAGTTTGACATCATATCCTGAATTTGCTTCATAGGTTCAGTTCAACCGGTCATAAAATTCCTCCTTGAGCGGTTCTTCAGTCTATAATGGAGGGGCGTGTTTTAGATAATGACGTTTTTGTTAGTAGACGATTCTGTAGAAAGCTGTGCTTACTAGAACTTGTATCCTGGTTCAGTGTGAAATCATATATTGGTAGGTAGGGAATTTTTTTTTTTTAAGGGAAAAAGGTCGGCATCGCTTCTACACAAGTTGTCCAATTTACCCACACATAATTTATGTACATACATATGTACAAACTCATGAGCCTATAGTTAAAATGTATTTTTCTTTTTTCTAATTATAGAATTTGATTCAACATCTTCTGTGAATGGATCCAGTTTAGAGTGCTTAAATCTTATAGTGCAAAGTATTAATAAAAATCCTTCACCGAGTAGCAGCGCATCATCGTCGTCGTCCTCACTTAACCAATCCTTTGCCCAAAAATGTACCACTCAAGTATAAGTAGGAAAATGTTTTGTGCATTTCAAGGAAACTATTTTCAAAATTATTTATTTTTAGTTTAAGTTTATTTAAGCAGGATACATGCTATACATCAACAAAAAAAAATTTATAATAATTTCTCTTCATATATAATGTAAACTCAATTTGTTCATAACTTAGGCTTAGTTTTTTTTTTTTTTTTTTCTTTTTGCAATGTGCCATGTTAATATAGTCACTTAGGAATACTATACTATTTAGCAATAAAATTTCCATAGAACTAAAGACGTATTAATTTAAATTATATTAAAATAATAATTTATGTAAAGATTATTTGTGAAATATACAAAACCTTTAAAAACAAATCACCTTAGTCTACTTCTAATTTTCTAAAGCTACCCTCTAGTCCAAAGTCTGTTTGAAGAGTAATATTCGATTGAAGTCGAAGCTTTTCATTGGTTCCGTATTTTGAGTCCTGTTCGAAGTATTCTACTCGGTCTTGAAACTTTTTTTCCCATTCTTCTAGAATCTCTGACTGGGATCCATTTTGACCTCCGTATTCTGTCATGATTGACTCTCGGGGTATATACTTAAACAAATCATTTTCCTCTTCATGAATGATGAGCTAAAAATAATAAAAGTAGTTAAAATAAAACCAACTCAATCGTACAAGCAAACTGACCTCGTATGGTAACTCTGATGGCAGGAAATTCCTTGCAAATTTATAGGCTCCCTGAATCTCCTTTTTTAAGTTGATGATATGTATACGTGCTATACGAAGTGGTATACATTGATCCATGTAAATGTATATTTTCTTCAAAACAACTGGATCGAATTGCAACACATGTTGGAAGGTTATATTTTGTAAATCGTAAATAAATTCGATTCCATTGACGGCTGTGCAGTCATCCTCGAAAGCCAAGATTTCGAATAACATAAAAAGTACCTTAAAAACGTCACGTAAGCTATGCTTCTTTGTATCATAGCGACCCATCTGTGCAATACACAGTCTTGAACCTGTGTTTGGAAGTGGATTTGGCAGAATGTTATGTACCCTGAAATGATAGACATGTAGGCAAAGGAATAAGTAAAACAGACTAAATTACACTCACCCACATCGTAAAATGTCGAAAGAAGTTGCATCGATTGGACGATTTTTAAAAATCTCGGGATAGACTGTTTTACAGGTAAAGTAAGCATCGATCCTTTTTTTAGTTTCTTCCAGACTAAATTTACAGCATCGTAAAAATGTGACGATAAACTGATCATCTGTTCGTGCGATCAAGTGTGGTTGCCTTTCAATCCAAAGTCGAATAGTATCAATGTCATCTTGTAAACGGACAGGATTTTCACCGAGATTTTCTTGAGAACTTTTTGCAAGTTCAGGGGAAAGTTGCCTGACATTCGTCATTGTTACAATTTTGCTGGAGATAATACGAAAAACTATAAATAAAGTTACACTTCTTAAATATTGGTCTTTCAAATTTAACAAAAGAAGAAAAGAAAAAAAAAAAAGACAACTGTGCTGGTCCTTTTCATTCGTTCGAAGTGGTCTCAGTGGCCCTCTATGTGTGCAATCGCGCACGTAAGATACCAGAAATCGAATGTAAGGGATATTTTGGCCGTGCTTAACGAATTTGGAAAGCTACAATCGGTCCCGGCTTGTTGACAACATACAATACAAGTGCTGCTTCACTAAAAACTTATGCTCCCCAGGAAATCCTACTCACTACTTGACCTTATCAGTTATGCGTATGGATCGAAAATGAAGACAGGAACTAGATTAGGAATTTTGAAGACTGAGAGTACCTATCATAGAGTCTTTCACCTCAGACAGGGAATTTCCTAATGGAAAACCTAGTTGCACCGTTGGAAAAGATCGATTGGGTGCAGGACCAGAATTTGCATGATCGGTTCAGTGTAGATACAATCTCCACAATCTTCAAGGCCAGAGGCGAACTTCTTCGTTTGAACTCTAAACCATACAATATCAGCGCCGAGAATAAGGAATGCAATCTATGAAACTTCCGAGCTTAAGAAGATATTTTCCATTTTATCGGGATATTTCCAGTATTAAAGGAGATAAAGTAATCTTACTGGGGTAAAGACATTATCTAAAATTTAACTCATAACACATCTAGATGGCAAAGACTGGGGCGCACAAGCTTGCTATCTAAGATCTACATCACAATACCGACAACAAATAATGAACGAAGCTTTTTAAATACATATTCTGTTTCTTCTGCAACGCCTTTAATTGAAATTCTCTATTTCAGATCAAATGCCTTTATCTGTATAGACCAACGGTTCTCGCACGATGGTACGCAGAGCAGATTTATGCCCCAAATACATTTGTCACAGTGGGGCTTAAGACCAAGAATATAAAACAAATTTCATACGATCAAACTCAAAGGCAGCGAATATTTTTTACTTTTTTCAAGAACACAGCATCCTCCTCCCCACTAAATTTTTAGACCTTAAACATTTTTAAAAGTTCTATGGCACGCGACTGATTCGTATTACACATGAGTGGTACGCGAACAAAAGAAGTTTGAGAACCGTTGATCTAGACAGATTTTCAATTCAGTCACCTATCGGCCGATAGTCCATCTAATAAGTGAACTTAAACTTCAAAGGTAGATTGCTTTTCAAGTAACGAATGTTTACCAGTCTTATTATACTCCTGCAGTTTACCAAAGACTACAAGGAAGAAGCAAATCAACCACAAGTCACTATGCCGGAATTATTTTAGTTTCACGATTATTTTTTGTCCAAACGCACTCACTCGGATTTGTATTAAAAAAATAAAACTAATGAATTGTTATAGTCTTATACGAAGTAATATCACATAAAATTTAATGGATACCTTTTCTTAAGATACAAAATTAAAATTCACAGAGAAATATTCATTTCAAGACGTTTTGTTTGAACCCACACCGTTTGCCAGTCAAGTCGGAACTGTGAACCTTAATCGATTTATCAGTAAACTAATTCAAGAAATGTTATCTATGTGTAAATGATTGTCTATTGCATTAGTGCACTTTAATTGTAGTTAATGACCAGTATACAAAGTATTTGAATAGAAGATACATTGTTGTTACACGTGTACAGGTGAATTAACAAGTTAATCCTCAAGATTAGGTTCTAGTAACAGGGGTTAAGTGGAAAGACTTTGTTTTGTTAATCAACAGTAGATTAGATCAGGAAACATAGCTTCCCTTTTTCAAGCCCCTTAAGCCATGGAGTATATATATTCTGCCAAATATGTGTATGCAACAATAGAGACTCGGATTAAGGCATTATAATTTTTATCGACTTACCTATCTTTTGACATCATAAGTCGAGATTTTAAGAAAACTTCTAGAAAACTGCTAAATGTCACATTTCGCATAATGGTAAAATGGTTGAAGGATTTTCTCTGGAGTCCAACCTAAGGTACCTACGATAAGGCTACAAACAATTACTGGTACAATTCCCTTAACTATATATTTAGTGCAGAATTTACAGCGGTACCATGTGCAATGACATATTACTTAATCTTATCTAACCAAAGCAAATAAAGTGGGGCTAAGTATCCCTCCAATCAAAATAAAAGTCCTGTGTCTCTCAAACTGCGAGGTGACAACAAGTCGCGAAAGTAGACAAGCAACCCTTCAACCGAGTTAGTTTTCGGAATATATTAGAGAAATATGCAAGCTGTAGCCCTCCGCACAACCAGCTCTACATGAGAATAGGTGAGGAATCTATTGACATCACAATACGATGAAGGAAGTGGTCCTTTTTAGTGTTGAGGATCCACACTGAGGCACTCAGACACAAAAAAAAGGCCCTTAAGGTTTCCTTTTGATTAGAGTTGTTTAGCCTAAAAAATCTAACATGATACACAAGCAGCAGCAGGACAATCACATACAGTTGTAATACTTAAACCTAACACAATACCACGAGTCTAGTGTTTGATAGGAAGTTCAGTACTGGAATTCTTGATAGAGACGAATTGATAAGTGTAAGAGTCACTAGGACAGAAAAACTAGTCTTGTCTACACAGATGCCTTGTCCATACGGAGATCGCCACAGGAGCTGGCATCTTCTAGAAGACTCTAGATATCAACTGCTCATTAAGAGTCAGAAGTGACTGCAGCGTGTTCCAAACAGAGGTCACTGTCATTAATCAAGCATCAGTGATTCTTTAAGATATGAATCTGACCATGGAGCAAACTTTTTTCGGCGAAAACCAATCGGCCGTTAAGATTCTGTAGAAAACTAGTAAAGCTTTCCAAAAATATATCTGAACGAGATGCCAGCGACTAATAAGGTAACACTATGCTGAGTACTAGAGTAACATTACGTTCAATGCCCCCGTTTTGGAAGGATTCCGCTCAGCTATGTAAACAGGAGGATAGACTATAAAGCTACAAGCAAGGTCAATATGAACCCTTTGGCCCTTGATCGACAAAAGCCTTTCTATCTCCCTGATAAGACGTATTCGGAGTTAAATACGAGCACACATGGGGAGGGACCCAGAGTTGGTCACAACGATTGCTGCAGAGGCTGCAGAGACGAGGATGAAATTGAATCCTTTTCCGGACTCTTGATAGTTGTTTCTTTCACAGTCTTATTCAATAGTATTTATCTTTCTGTTCCAGGTGCTCAAAGGAAATTAATTATGCGCACATGGTCTACATAAATGAAGATCGATCATGTCACAGTTGTCTTAAAATTTGTCTGCTAAAACACAGCACGAATAGTACGGACTCCTTCAAAACGTCACGCAATATGTATTTTTCTTCTTTGCCTACCTACGTCCTAAAGAGTCACGCAATCTACAGTTCTGTTTTCCGGAAACTCAATCATCCATGGCCCTAAATGAGGATGCAGACCAACTCAATGTAAATTAGAGGGTGGAAAAGTTTTCCTCTGGAATTCGGCCTCTCAATTCTGGTAAGTCACTTGTGTCCGGAATTTAGACAACACTTATCAAATTCTGTCTCTATACCCAATAAAAACGTACGTGTAGTCGCGGAAAACGTTCGTAACCATAAGTAATGGTTTTTTCAATCTCCGCTTAAAAACAGACGCATGTTTATCAAGGACAAAATGTAATTTAATAACGCTATCCACCAAGACACCAGAACCTGAATCATATCTCGGTTTAAAACCATCGGTGGAAGTTCGGTAACATTCATTGCCCGTCTTGGAGTCTGACAAAAACCAATCTTCGGCGTGGGAAAAGTTGCCTGTAAATTTATTTGCAACACAACTTACGAAGTGAGGACGCTTAACCATGAAATTTACTGACAGTTGAGGAGGAATCAAGGTCTAGCATTAGGATTTGTCTTTGGAAACTGGTACAAGTCGTTATGGTTTAACTTGCAAAAATAAGTGATGATGGTTAACGTCTCGAAACGAATGAATAAAGTAAACGAAAATCTCGAATCAAAAACCTATGCCAAATAAATTCACGACGAAAAGCGGATCCAAAGACTTGCGTGAACGTTTCAAGTTTATGGCATATTCCACTTATTTTTTTACTAATCGCGTTGAAACTGCAAACCCCTTACTTAAGTAGGTAGTTTTGTCTTATTGTCAAGCATCAAGCCTTACTGTGCAAGAACCAAACATAGCCCATGTTAAATGTTCAATGACATGTGCTTCCATTTATCATTTATAAATTCTCGCTTTACTAAGAAATGTCAAAACAATAGACAACTTTGTCACACGTTAAATTGTTGCATTCTCAAATAACTACAAATTGTTGAACATGTAACTTTTGACAAAAAAAAAAAGAAAAAATCCTTATAATTGAGACGAATGTTTGGGCTGGAGTTTAAAATAAAAAAAAACCAAGCAAACCTATTTGTATTGAAACAGAAGCCAATAAATCATTTTCGTCGATCCTGCACACTGAACATTACAAGTAACTCAACTCCCTCACAAATCCTGTTCTAATTATAGACAACGCACCCGGAAATCTTGGATGCATTTTGCATCCAACCGTGGTCAGGCACTCATTCATGCTGACGTTGCGCGAGTGAGAAAATGAAGCGATCATTCATTTTGTCCGTACATGTAATTTGTTCAGCGAATTTAATTGAGCATGACATGAATGTTTTTTTTAAATTTTTGTTTTGAATGAAAGGAACATCCCAAATGTGGTTGTCTTTTCGGAAAAAGATAAATTCTTAAAATTATTTCAAGGATTAAGGTATTTAATTGAGCGATATTTTTAAGGGGATATGCATATACTAAGTACACATGTGCATCCCTACATAGCAGATGTCAATTTGTACACATTCAAACTGAACAACTTGTCTGCATAAATAAAAGTTAACGCAGTAACTATCTATACAGTACAGTACACTCATATAAAAAAGTCAGGAATACATTTTACCTAATCACGAGAAAGACCTGTAATAGTAAAAGAGATTGTCCTTCTGGTAGAAAGACTGAATCATACTCTATTACTCCTAGTATATTTGAAAATTCCGAGGGAAGAGGTGAATGGTCGGTACCACAAGCGTACTGTGTCTTCATCGTCATTCTAAGAAAGTCTAGTGAGAGGTTGATATGGAGGTTAGGTTACCAGAACCCATCACATCAGACCCAAAAATCTCCCACCTGATACGAGCGAAGGCAGGACAATCATATAAGAAGTGTTCCGCAGAGTCTTCGCCTTCTCCACAAGCGTCACTGATAGCGATGTCATTTAAACCTAATACGGTGGGATGTTTGGCAAAAGCATAGTGTCCCCTAATAATGCCAATGAGTTGTCTGCAGTCTTTTCTGCTGAGAGACAGCAAGAATGCCGTGGACTTTTAATAGACGTCGGGAAGTATCTGTTTGATGTGTCTGCATCCTAGAGAGTCATGCCACCTACCCAACCATCTATAGAAGTCTAAACCAAAGATACAGGCAAACCTAGTCAGAGTCAATTCCTTTGGATGGATACAAACCCATAAATATATGAGTGGCCTAGTTGCTAAACTCATTTACTGCCATTTTTGAAAAAATTTTAGTAATGATGCAGATAGCTATGGCTATCATAGTGAGATCAAACTGCATCATTATTAAATTTTGCTCTAAAAGTGGACTTAGTGAGTTTTGCAACTAGACCACTCATATATAGTTTATCCCTTTATCCCATTTTATCCCCCTTCCACGAGTCATCTCAGACAGAGGTGCTCTCCAGATTTCTTTGCAATTCTCCTTCGACTGCTATTCCTTCAGATCAACACTAGCGGTTGGTTGAAAGATATTTGGCTTATAGTTTAGTAAAGTAAAATGGGGAGGGTACAATTTGAAGACTGTACCCTAGAAAAGCACCTTGAAGAATTTGTGAGTCCTGTGTGAGGCAGCTTTCTTTTACTGATAACAGTTAAACACACAAACCTTCTACTGATGAAAAGAACAACTTTATGAGTAAACTGAGTTCTGTCTGTTAATCTTTTATACATATTAAAATTGCCCATTTAATAACAACGTAAGCAATGACAACACTGGACAAAGATGTTGTTTCCACAAAGCAAAAAATCTCCATAGATAGAAAGCATCCATCCAACCAAATTATTCACATTTAAGGATCATTTATTGGTCGCCGTGGCTTAGTGCTTCTGGACAGCTAAGTGAGCGGATACAGGTTCGAACCTCAAAACGACTTTACGTTTTTTCGCGGCACTTCCTCTTCCCAGATATGACAAACCTGCAGGAATATTATCTGTCATGAAAAAGCTTCTCAAACCGCCTTTTTGGAGCCGGCAATAAAAATGTAGGTCCCTTCCTACGAGAAATTAAGCCCTGGCTCTCCATGAGCTGTCGCGCCAAATATTTTTATTTTTTTATTTTTAAGGATCATTTATAACATGTTGTTACCTAGACATAGAAACACAGCTCTTATTCAAGTCACATGAACGTGATTCCTTCACAAGTTAAAGAAGCCACATATACGATAATTGGATCGTCTGTAAAATCACAAAAAGCAAAAACCGGTCACAACCCCAAACAATATGCAAAGACAACATTTCAAATACAAAGCATATCTGAGGAAGCAGGAATCAGGAATAAAAGATATTTCCAATCAAATCAGACCTCAGTTCTACTGGGTTGTAGTAAAAAAAACTGTTTCAAGCCCACCTTTGATAAGTCAAAATTGACCCAATGAAAGTATCTGCAGGGCATACTGCATACACATACTTGAATTACCAATTTTTTTTAATATATTGAAACATCAGTTCTTTCCGAGGCATCTTAGCTAAATCAAGGTTGTCTCCAGCTGCCAAGACTTCTTTTCGAATGCATACTGTCAAGTTTTTTGAAACACACCTTTCTTTCCTTTTGGATTAGCATATTCGCCTTCCTATTTGTAGTAGCCCATTCGGTTGCATCTGTGTATTAGCCTTGACTTCAGGTTTTAAGTGGGACAAAGCAGTCTAAAGTTGATTGTTCCCCGTTTTTAGATCTTGGAAAATATACTAAACACAGCTTTTGACTTTCGAACGTAAAAGCCTAATAAAGGGAAAAGTTGAAAATAGGTTAAGCGACATCATTAGATTCCCCATGTCTTATCAATCATTCCTTTCTTCGGTATCCTTATGTATGAGTTGGTTTAAAATACTAGCCTATAAAGCTACAAAACAAGCAGTGACCGCTTGTCATATTCCGGATTCTGGTTGATTAAGTTTAGTAAACTAATACCATAGTTAAAATGAAGTGCATTGCAACCACAATGTCTAGAGTCACTGTACCATGTTTAGTCTTTACGACTACATTAAGCAATTATTAAAGAGCGATTAAACCCGATCATATCATAAAGCTAACATGTGACCTTATTAACCCTGGTAATATAATTCCCATCATTACAAGTCCATTTGCTTGGCACTCTCCATCATTTCTAAACTGGAAACATAAAAATACACTTATCACCCCAAAAGGGGAAAAAGAATGCTCCCTATTCACTGTCATCGAGATGAAAGCGTGTTTGCACTTAGTACCACACAAGACCACTTTCGGTCGTTTTCGCTCATCCTTTGATGAGATCTCAAAGCAAAACATAACCACTCCAATGTGACTCAATCCTGTCAACGGCAACAATATTAGCTCCTTGAAGTCAACTACCGAAGGCAGCTCCCTAATTTGAATCTTAAACGGTCGTGATTTACAAGACGACGAGACGAACGCACATGTTCCGCAACTGAAGTAGGTAATTCGGTCCGACATTTGAGAATGACATCGGCGTCAGCACGGGGGCGGACTATGTATCTCAAGCATAAAATTGCGATCAGATTTCGAATGAGTAGCGATCGCGTGAGTGTTGATGGGCTGTTTTGTTTAAGTACTTATCCGGATATTACCACTTAAGTGTGTTATGTTACAACACATTAGTAGTCGGGAGGATACGATAGACAACTGCAAGATCGGATGCTGGAAACGATTTTGTTTTTTTTAAAATGATCTCTGGAGACTACTTCAGTTTGGGGAGAATAGTAAATACTTGTAGTCAAGGGAGTTTTTATTTAATGGAAATGCATCGGAAAGGACATGGGGGAAACGTACTTAAATCTAAATTTTGTGCTCTTGCGAAGAAAATGTTGGCGGTAAGTGCCTGCATTTACATAGTCCTATTTTTGTATGCACGTCCGCTTTGAAAACTTTCAGTCAGAATTGAAGGAAATCGAAGCTCACTTTATAGTATCCGTTTGAAGTCTGGATTTCTGGGTTTAATGTTTGTATGTTAATGAATACACAATAAAGTGTTTGTTTAAAAACGATGATTATGCAATCGACATGAGCAAAATTTCGAACCACACACGCATACTCAGTCCAAGCCAGATCAATTTTGAGCCAGTTTCGCACACTAAGTTGGATGAACTCCTTTTACACTTGCGCAAAGCCTTCTTTTACTCTGTTATCCCTTCGGGGTTAATTCGAAAATTATCAGAGTCGAAGCCATCTTATAACAGAATTGTCATCTTCTCGGACTGAGCCCGAAGGCTAAGATACCCAAAGATGCATATTGTCTGGAGGGGACCAGAAAAGCACTGCGACCTCTCGCCATCTAGTTATTATACAAAGTCACCTCAACGGCTTTGTCCAAGTCGTCGATGTTTGGAGGCATGTAATGTCTTCCGTTCACTAATTTGCATCCTGGGCACATTTTTACCAGTCTAATTCACGATTCAGCAGCTTGAAATTCACATTCAAACTTACCGATTTGTGTGGGGAAAAGTGACTTAAAAGGTTAACTTATGAGATGAAGACAATCTTGTATGCAAAACTGAGACACATGAGATACATAGGGCTGTTATTCTGGTCGTCGAGCATGCTTTCATTAACCCAACCACGCTCCTTGCGTAAATAACTCTCTGGAAAGCCATGAAATCCAGCGACTTAATTGTTCCTTAGCCGGCTTCTGCTAAAAATGGTGGTTAATAAATTGACTGACTATCAACTTCTTTATCTGATTACCAGTAAGTAGCCTACTTTAACCTATAGAAAAAGACAAAATTTCCCTTACTATTTTAAAGACCCTGTCTTCAAGACTGCACGTTTTTTTAAATATAATCGCCGAATGTGATTGCGATTACGAAAGCCGTCGTCATCATTGATCTGGGAGTGTCCTTTTTCAACTAAATGTTTTCTATTCGTTCAATTTCTTTGCTTTCCTCACCGACGTCATTCTGCGCTGAAGGTGTAGCCCTTACGTTTATACCTCTTCTATCACCAATCATTATCACACAACTAACCTGCATAGTCTGTATCGGCACTGGATCCATTGGTCGTTGGCATCTGTGTTAGGTGATGGCATACGGAGAGTTTTTAGCTCGCATACTTTCTATAGTTTTTCACAACTTTAAACGTACTAAGGTTCTCGATAAATAATCACATTTTTAGGGTGATAAAGTAACGCTGAACGCCAAGATCCTGACCCAAGCTAAATTTCAATAAAAATGTCCTTGCTACCATTCCCTCCAGGTCACTCTGGGAGAATGAGTCTTTTCTACAGGACAATTCGGTCCACTTTTATACCGATGGATTTTAAACCAATGATGGTGTAAGGTGGTAGTGTTTTCTTCGATAGGCTTAATCTCAGCCTCTCATTCCGTCTTCCAAATCATTGTAGCGTGTTCAAGGTGAAAATATTGGCGATCAAAGAAGTCTTATCTTGGTTGAAGAAATACGTTATATCTTCCACAGATATACGTATCTTTTCAGACAGTTAAGCAGCGATCAGGTCCCTGGAATCAGTCTCTTCAAATTCGTTAGTAGCTCTAGATTGTCGATCATCTCTTATAAAGATGGCGGACCAGTTCAATATTCACCTGTGTTGGGTGCCGGGGTATAGAGATATTCCAGTAAACTGCAGCGCTGTTGAACTCGCCAGATATGGAACAATCGTACCCATGCTTACAGAAAGAGACACCATGGTTATACTGATCACTGCATATAAACTTAAACTCAAGCTGGATGCTATCGAGAAAACAAATTCTATGTAGACAAATGGTATAACATGTCTAACAACAAGGCGGAATTGGCCAAGGCTAGATCTGAAACGCTTTAAGAATCTAATGTCACTCAACAGATCGCATATCCGATCCCTAATAGGTGTCATCACGGGACACTGTCTAATAGGAAAGCATGCAACAAGGCTTATCGTCCGTTCAAACGATTTCTGTAGAAGCTGCATGGACGAAGAGGAGGAGGAAACTATTCCCCACCTTCTTTGTAACTGCCCAGCTCTCTCTCGTAAAAGAAAATTCCATTTAGGGGAATTCTACTTTAACGACTAAGGCGATCTGATAAACACAGATATCAGAAGCCTTCTTCGCTTCATAAAAAGCTCCAATTGGTTTAACGAGTAGGTATGGAGATCTCTTCAGATCCATGTGGTATCACAATGGACCTATCACTGGTCTAAGTGTGCTGGCTATAGCTGGCAGCCACCTCAACCTAACCTAACCTACCAAGATTGGTACATACAATGCACCTTGGCCACTACAAACTTTGTCCACAGCAGCCGTCCCAGGTTAGATTCTGTTTAGAGAAGACGAACACCATCTGAATCAGTACGGGGAAGGCGGGACGTATCTTAGTCCAAACGGCTTAGAAAGAAAACAGGGATAGAAAAAAAAAAATATTCCTGCGTTAGTTTCGAGAAAATCCGACAACCTTCAATTTTCTGACTTTAGTGCATATACGTGACGTGTCATATCAAAAAGGCAAAGTAACTGCGTAAATGCTTTGATACACTTTTATTAAAAATTAGTTTCCATTTGATGTAGAGCAACTGTGCAATATTAAACTGTTAATCCTTAAATTGAGTTGTAAGAACAGATTTCTTTGAACGTCTTATACAACAGTCTGTTAAGACTGTTTCGATGCAGTCGTGAAACACAATCACTTGGTGTTCGACGCATAGCGGTTTAGAATACTTACTGCACTCTTTAGAGGTCATTCTTTAAGCGAGTCCAACAATTTTTACGGGCATTGTCTAACATACGTCAAATTGACGCACTAAGGAAACGCCTTGTAATGCCAAAAACGCCAGCTACCACACAAGGATTACAAATATTTGCAACAATTTATGCACAATATATCGCCAACAAAAACACTAAAACCACTCTCTATGCGGCTATAAATTTTCCAAAAATTTATTGAAATGCCCCATGATGATAGCAAATTACACTTTAATTAAACATCACACACACATCGTACACCCATCGCCATAAGGCAATTAAATTAAATTTAGCTGGCGAAAAATACCATCATCTACACCCAAAAATTTTATTCAAAATCACATCATACTCGTATATTAGTTTGTTGCAGTCGTAAAACTAATTTCAATTAACGAACAGCATGTCTCTATCCAACTTGGAAGCGCCTTGTAGACTCCTCCTTCTGCTTGGCACTCCTCAATTATAGACAATTGTGTGCAAAGAGTGCGCCGGAATAGCGATCTCAACGTTGCCTCGAACGCTATCTGTCAGGGTAACCTCTACCGCTGCCCTCCCACTGTAATGAAACGAAACCGCGATGGGAAATATACATTTTAGGATCCGAACCAAAACCAGATGAAGATACACAACATCGCGATAGCCATAGTGATCGCGATCGCGACCCGATGACGGTGGGCTAATAAAGCAATTAGTTTATTCCACTCGTGAGTTTATGCAATTTTTACGAGCGCTACTTATTCCGTTTGGAGATAAATTCTCCTGATAGTAAAGACGTTGTTGGTACAACGTGTCGCGCTCGTAAATTAACACAGTGGTGGTGCGACGCACCTAAAAATTAAAAACTGCTTTAATTTATGTCTCACCTATTGAAGAGCACGACACTAATGCGTCCATCGGGACGTTCAAATGCAGCCGTTACAATGTTGATATTGGAACGTTCCGCTTCTATCCTTATTGATCCTTCGGGAATGAATTTTGAGAAATGTCCGATGACATAATAAATCGGTTGTTTGTAGAACTCATCGCCACCTGGGAATTGGCAAAGCACATTGGTCATGAAAGAGTTAAGATTAATCTGAAACTTCATGATCTAACCCAAGCAGGTGATCGTGTGTACATAAATGCTGCATGATCACCTGCTTAGTCTAGATCATTATGTAAATATACTTGTAACATTGACAACGACAGGAGCATCAACAAAATTGTCCACATAGTTCGGTCCACCCTGTTCGTCCAGAATTATATTCCAATCGATATAACCATTGAATGAATGCTGAAGATCTTGCAAATACGAGTGAGCATACTTCTCTCCTCGCGACCAAGAGCCCAACTCAGGTCCGTGTGTAGTAAAAGGCTTGTCACCCAAACAAGTCTCCGTATTAAGAATCAATTTGTTGGGAAACATCTCATGCGCCCCATCTATAGTACCGGGACCAACAAATTCATCCCAATACCAATGGACCGCCAGTCCATCGATGTAATCGAGTGACTCCTTCTTTGTGATATTCATCTAGAAAGAACCCACTTCTTGGGACTGTCCTATGCAACACTCCTCATGGTACACTTACCACTTCGAACCAAACCGGAAACGTATACCTCTGGTCATCGTTACTGAAAATTTTCACATCGCTGAATTTGGAATTCTTTATGGTGGGTCCTAAATTATCCGCCAACCAGATAGCCTATAGAAATAGAAAAGCTGTCCCAATTGATGGCTAGAAATAACCACGCCTGACGGGGCGGCATTAATTGCTTTCATAAACTAACTTGATTATACGGAGTCCATCCGAGGCTCATGAAGGGTACAAAATACATAACTAAAACTCCATTCAATGGCTCATTGCCGGTCGAGATGGCCCAAATCGGCATATTTTTAGCGTCCATTAGCTCGAGAAATCTGTGAGTGTCCCGATGCAGACGACGACGATGAATTCGTAGAAAAGAAGAAATATTTTTCAGTTAAAAAATAAATTCAGGAAAAGACGGGAAATACTGAATGGATGGCATTAGGGTCACAGTTAATCGACAATTTATAAGCTGTATCGGTTACTCGTAAGGTAAATCATATCCGAATACTCACTTGAGATGGTAGTCTGCCCAGGTTTGATAGTACTGCTTCTTAAGAGAACCAAAACCAGTCCATGCATTGTTGGTTTTCATCCATTTGGGTGAACTCCAGGCAGCAGCCATGATTTTGATTGTGTCTATGTTGGAAACAGACTTGAGGCGCTCAATTTGTTCGATCTGGTGAGAGACAACAACCGCTACGTGTCATGGTATACATCAAAGAAAACAAAAGTGCTAATGATTACCTTTTTCTCATCACGAGGATCTAATTTAGTGAAGTTAGTCAGCTCATTGTCATTTTCTGGAACTTCATTATATGCCCAAGGTGCCAAATCGAAATCACATCCTCCAATAGACATACGCATCAAATTGTAAGCAAGACCTTGTTGGGAGTAGAACGATCTGTGAGATTAAAGAAAACATTGTTGTTAGAATTAGAATTTATGCAATTGTCGCTGATTTCGGTCGTAGCAATCACATGTCATGTAGAGTGGTGGTTTATAAATTACACATAGAGATAAATCGAAACAGACCACCCCTGTAGTCAACGAATCATTACAATCGGCAAATTAAAAATGCACCTCATTTACCCAGATGTTCCAAAAGAAAGAAGCGGATAGGACTAGAGAGTGCCCGAGAAGAATTATGAGAAATCCTCAAGCAATGTCAGCAAAATCGTTCTTGGAAATTTTATCAAGAATCCCAGTCTACCCTATTCCACCAAAGGTTTGAAAGTTCCGAAGTGTAAATACCGACTAGAGTCATAGACCCACCATATTGTACAGTTTTTTTTTTTTAAATAACTCAAGGATGAGTGGTATAACGCCATTTCAAGTTTTGGTGTTCCTACTAAACTCAAATTCTTCTGTAGGATAACAATGGAGAAGTTTCCCTGCTCCGTCAAGGTCGAAAAAACCTCTGAAACCACAAGAGGTCTTTCACTAGAGGTTTCTCTTCGCAAAAATGTATAGATTAATACGTACATAGCGCCCAATCTCCAAAAGTCAGAACGATCACCTTGTTATATTGACGGCATTCACATCATTGATAGAACAAAGCAGTCTTAAGTGCTTTCGCTTATATCGAATGAAAAGAAGCTAAGATGGGTCTGGGTATAAACAAGAATAGATGTACATACGTATGCTTGGATTGACTAGGCTAAGATGCTTTCTCAAAGGGGTATAGTGATTGCATCATCGCTTGTAAAGCTGAAGGTTCCAGGATCAGATCTCGATGTAAAAAAATAAGTCGATCAACTGCGAAAAAAGCCGACATCAACTCTACTGTATAGGCATAACACTGACAGTAGGGTAGACAATGGCTTAAAATTGTTGATCGTACTAATGCCATAAGAATGTTCGAAAAAAATACTGTGAATTATAAGCAATGGCAACAGCACCAACAATTCTCCCCAGTCATTCTGGACACCACCCTCAGAGCAAAAAGACTGAAACCTTATAGGTACCATCTTTGAAACTCAAAATAACTGCACCAACACTAGCGCTGTGTGAATAGAATCATAAGGGTATTCATAACCCCTTTAGCGCTAGTGAATTATAAAAAAAATAAATAAAAACAAAGCATCGGCTAAGCTAAGATGATATTTTAAAACGGCCACTTGAAGTCTTAGAGAAAAAATTCGAATGAAAAGCCAGTCCTGTACTTTCCCTCTCGTATTGCGAAGCGCTGAACAAAGTGCTTGCACTGTTCACCGCACCTTTTTTAAAAGCATTTCTTCAAACATATCATCATCCACTCTAGACGCAAAACTCAAGTGGAAGCCGCACGTTAAAAAGAAGCGCGACGAACTCGAGATCAGACTTAGAGAAATGTATTGGCTACTCGGAAGATACTCGAAGCTAAGCATATATAACAAACTGCTTCTGTATAAGCAAGTGCTTAAACCGTCCTGGACATACGGTATACAATTTTGGGGCTGTACCAACCCAAGCAATATAGTTCTACTACAAACATTCGAAAACAAAACGCTAAGAGCAATCGTGAATGCTCCATGGTATGTAAGGAATAGCGATATTCACAGAGACTTAGGAATTGCTACAGTGAAGGACGAAGTATGGATGAGCGATGTTGGCAAAACATCGATGTTGACATCGATGCCAACATCGACGACTGAACATCGATGATCGATAATAATCGAACTCAAAACATCGATGTATTAGGACGAATTTATAGAATGCCGATTATTGGGATAAAAAAAAAGCACATACTTGAATACATCTACTAGGTTTCGTATTAGCAAGAAGGAACAAGTTTTAACTAAATATAAGTTTGGGGACATTATGTAATATACATACAGCAAATATGTACATACATATATAAATTATTCCAAAATTGTTTGTCTATTGACTGTAAAAATAATATTTTTAAAAGAAGTTTCCCCTTCAGACTATTGTGTTGTTGACAGAGTGTATATTTCGCTTTTGAAAACAATCTCTCAGAGGCTGTGGATGTAGCTGTGCAGCTTAAATATCAGTTATAGTCAGGACTTTACCATAAGCGAAAGGCAATGGAACGCAGCCATACCGCCCCTTCTCATAGTAATATATAGGTATAAGGCAACGCAGGCTGTCTTAAATTAAAAAAAAAAAAAAAAAATCCAAAATCTTTAATTAAGAGTCGGTTCTCTTTTGCCAACATCGAAGGCCGATGTTTTGTTCTTAACATCGATTATGCGATATTTGACATACTTCAACATCGATGTTTGGTCCCTCAACATCGATGTTTTGTGAACATCGATGAACATCACTCATCCCTAGGACGAAGTAACTAACTTTGCTCGCAAACTTTACACTCGTCTTCATGTTCACTGCAATAACGAAATAATCCGCACTCTGGAAGTGACAAACGAGCGCCGACTACAAAGAACAAGACCGTTCGACCTAGCGACGTAAGGAAAACCGCTTATAATGACGGTATTAGTAGGTGCCTTCGCTGGAAAGCTACCTACCCAACGCGATTGACACTACAGAAGCGTAAACTACAGATTGCCATGACACGTTGCTTTGACAGATTGCCGTGACAAGCAAAAATAAAATTAAAAATGTTTTCCCTTGCAAGTTGCCAAGAAAAGATATATTTCAACTAAAAAAGATAAAATGAAATAACTTTTTTAACTTTCCACAACACACGAATGTTTTTTTTTTTGTAAAAATGTTTGCCAAGGAACAACGCTTCTTTTATTTTCCCCATGCACGAATATTTTTTAAAATTAAAGAACATTTTCTGACAGCACTTTTTTCTTGCCCTGATGAAATACCTGGGGTGAGTTCAGTGCAGAACCATGGTAAACATCAAACACAGGGAAGTATAAAAAGTGCGTTTTCAGTGTAGCACTGGATGGCATCGAACACATTAATACGAACCCAGTGCGCACTAGGGCGCCCTAGGGCGGACATCGAACAAACCTACTGTGTTTAAATCTTCAACCACCATTTTTTTCGGACCAATACTTCCCCTCTAGAGGTCGGAAGTAAAAAACCCTTAAACCGCATAAACCTCAAATATTCAGGTATGTTTAAAAAAAAATCGATTCACCTAGTAAGCTATCTGTTATGACAACTGTACCTCGGCATTTTTAGCGCTTGATCGTTACTAGATGTGCGCATACAACAATCGATTGAGCATTTTCACACTTTTCGCACCTGTTCATTTAATACTTTTCAAATAACGTCGTATTCACTCACTTATAAACTGAATCCTGCAACTCTTCTGGTATTTGCTCTAGAATATGTGATACAGCACCAGTAAATGCTCCTCCAAAGCCGACGATTTTCTGGAATTTTTTACTTCTGTCCACTTTTATCGATCCCATCCTAGTAGGAAAATTTCCTAAAAACAAATGCACATGAGAGATTAGATGGTACATCTTTTACTTTAATGCGTTCCTTTACCTCTCGATGGCATTTTTCCCAAAGTTCTGCCTCGCTCGACCAACATCACCATTGGGGCCTGCAAATCCTCATCTTCCTGCGTCGGATCCTGCCAGTCTTCTACTAGCACAGCTCCATCGGAAAATTGACCAATTTTCGTGGAAAACCGCAGACCACTCTAAAAGCAAAAATTCCACAAATTTCATTTAAATTATCCCGAAATACGCTAATGAAATATATAAACCGACGCATTACACCCTTCATTATGCATAATCCTCGGCCTTTGGTTTAATTTCAAATATAATTGCACGTTTGCAGCCACCAACTCCAACGCATTCCAATACTCACTTTGCTAGACGAGGTTATGACAATCCCATCATTAGCGACGGGATTTACCAGATCCAGATAGTCGCAATAGGTTACATTGCAGACGCATACAGATCCATAGGGGGAGGCACGCAATGCACACGGTGTTGTGGTGGTGGCTAAAATGAAACAGGCGCCATATATTTTAGATTCAACTAAATTGATTGTGTAGTAAATTTTAAGTTTATTATTGGACTATTTATTTTTGCGTTAATTGATTTGAGGGTTGTATAGGGCAACGTGAACGAGTCGAATTTGTATTGACATAAACAAAAAACATTGATTGCCACTTAAAGTAAATTACGAAACGTGGATTTTAAATTGTTAGTTTAAAGCGTGGACTTATTTTTAAAAATGCTACGCTAAGTTTAATTATGGTGTCGTCGCCTTGTCCACAAGCATCACAGGCAGTGGTGTCACTTAAAACTAACACATTGCAATGTTTGGCAAAGGAGAAATGTCCCGTAATAACGCCAATAACTTGTCTGCAGCCTTTTCTGCTGAGAGACAGCAAGAATGGCGCCGATTTCTTAAAGACGTTGGGAAGGATCTATTTAGTCTGCCTGCATCCTGGAGAGTCATGCTATCTACAGTCATGTTTGCTAGAAACCCAACTATCGATAAAGCTAACCGAAGATACGGGCAAACCTAACGTGGGTTCAGGGCCGGAGAAATTCTCCTCTGAACCTTGCCTGGCAAGCTCATCGGGGACCTCATTTCCGGTAATCCTGCTGTGTTCAGGGATCCAGGCAAGTCTTAGCAAATTCAGTAATTAATCTTTGATCAAAATGATACTTATGATTATAACTTTTGTTATATAAGTAAAAACAGAAATACAAAAATTAACAATGCGCTATTTGAGAAGTAAAGAGAAGTGACAGACCCCTGATTACGTCCATCCACCGACAACGCAATAAGGTCAACTTAAAAATAAAGACAAGCAGAGGTTTGCTGATCACGACCCAATTCGACTACGGAGTACAACGCCAGCTAAAGTCTGGTGTATTTAACTCGAAGCCACTTTAGTTGGTTCCAACTGCCAAATTAGGCATCCACTGACTTTCCCACTCAAGCAACCTTGACCCGAAGTCCTATAAAGGAGGGCACTTATCCCTGCTTGAAACATTGGAGCAACACACGATCTTCAGCATGCCTCCAGACAACATGCTACCCGAATACTGCTTCAACAAGAATTTCTCAATATTTTTCCCATCAAGGGAGGACTGGAAGAACCACAAACCCCAAATATCACCTTCCGACCTCGTCTGGTATACGGACGGATCCAAAATGGAAGCAGGAACTAGTTCCGGAATTTTCGGAGAATCTTCAGGTGCGAATTTCTCAGTCAGTCTGGGTGAATTCACGTTCACATTCCAAGCCGTGATCTTTGCCATTAATCAGTGTGAGAGACTCAATCATCTGTCTGAGAAGATGAATATAATTTTCCGCATAATACTGCTCTAAAAGTACTCGACCGGCCTGTCAATATGGATTTAATATCCACACTAGTCCTAGAAACCCTCAAAGTAATTTCGGACTTTGCTAGGAACAATATGGTCATCCTTCACTGGATTCCTGCACATAGTGGATTCGCGGGTAATAAAAAAGCCGACACACTGGCAAAAGACAGTGCGTCAACAAAATTCTTTAAACCCGAACCCATCTGTGGGATAGATAAATCACTTTTCGCGAGACACGCAAAAGGTGTTTGCATGCAAGACTCTAGGGAAGCCTGACTCAAAACACCAGGCCAAGTATGTTCAAAATTGCTATTCCCGGTACCGTCACAAAGAAAATCAAACTTCATTGTGAACCTCGATAGGAGCAACCTTAGACAACTAATTGGTGTTCTCAGCGGTCACTGCCACCTGAACAAGCACCTACATCGCATGAATCTTACAACGGATTCAAGCTGTAGACTCTGCCTTGAGGCCTTAAGAGTGAAGATACTTCTCTTCACGTTCTAACAGAATGCTCAGCTCTCTTTCAACCTAGAAAAATAATACTAGACGGCGAATTCGTCTCTACAGAACAGCTTGCTGCCATCCACCCAGAGAAGTTCAATAACTTCCTGATATCTTCTGGAGTGAAATAATTCATCTAGGAACACTAGGGAAAGCACAATAGGATTTGTTAGAAACCACAGTGCCAAGGGCTGATTAGCTCTCCCGAAACAATTATAATCTATATATTAATACGTGAACATCGAAACTTTAGGTACCTTTTACGACGATTCTACTGAACCGATTTTCATAAATTATATACCGTTAGAAAGGTCTTTCTTTGCAGAATGATTGTTATTTTAAGGTCGGATAAATAATAAAGGTAATAATCGCAATTAAAAGTCAAGTCAACACATAGGCAATTATACATACAAAAGGCACACGTACAGTATAAAGCCACAACTCTCATGAGAAGGGAAAAACAACAACAATAACATAGTAGGCGTTGACGATCGGCGCAGATTTGGTCCGTTTCAAATCAAAAGTGTCAAGGAAAGTTGCGGGGAAAGAGCATCGAAAATTGTGCTCTTTTTAATTGACTGGAAAATGACAAGTACGAATCGGCTGAACTTTCTCGATTTCCTTTCAGATTTTATCCTATCGATTTTTACTTACACGTACACCTACCTGTTTAACTTGGAAAAAATCTAACTCCGATGAACAAACCACTTTATTGGTGCACACCCCTTTTTGTGACAACATTTAAGTACTTCTTGCAATAATTGCATGTGTAATTAAAAAGGCTTCAACAAATAAATGTATATGTTGCTTTAATTTTTTCAAAGTTTCAAATTCATATTTTCGAGTCAAACTCATATCAGCAAAACTTTCTTTTTTCTTTTCAACGCCATAAGTGAGAAGTAAACAGTTTCAAAAAACGTGTCATTACCATGTTCACTGAAAAAAAAAATAATCCATACTTCACGTATTTTCTCTACACTCAGTTTTCGCATTTGGCAACATATACTCTTTATCTTTTCAATAAATTGAGCCCAATCCCATTCAAGGATCTCTTCAGTAGGCGTTGGCGATCGGCGATTTTTCTCCTGTTTTGTGTGTACACAAAAGAGGATGACTGGAAAAGAGAAATCCTGCGCGAGTTTGTCGCTTTTGATTTGAAACGGACTATAACTAAAACTAACTATTCCCTTTATTGCTTTTCCTTTCTTCGTTCTCTTCTATTTTTATTTTTTATAGCTGTATTTGTTGTGGCTTTTTATCTTACAAATGAAAATGTGTAATAAGTGCACACATAAGAGAGACACGCAGTAGAATTTAAACTTTTATCAACGGACAGGGTGTATTAAGTTTGTTAAAATTGTTTTAAACATCACCAAAATTTCTAATTTACAACTCTGTTGATAGTCCTGGAACATGTTTATTTAATGATTTCGTTGTGGTGCCTTGCGGCGGTGGATGACCTAAATCCGCAGACGGGGCAGAAATGGCAAATCTTCTATTAACAAGTGAACATTTTGATACCTTTTACGTCGGTTCGGTCAAATTGTGGTACCTTTTTTAAGTATTTATTATGAAAGAAAGAGAATGAAACGTATATCATTCGAAAGGCAATGTGCCATAGACGTGCACAAAAAAGCATGTGTGTATGTTGCCATTAACCCTTTCAAATTTTATTTTGATTAAAAAAGTATGGAATCTAACTGCAGATTTGTAATCAGCGGCCCTAAAAACCTTGGTAAATCAACTTTTAAAAATGTTTGATCAATAGAAAAATATATGCCGCAAAGGGATAAGGCAGATAAAATAAAGTGAACATACACACAGGATTTCCCCATACAAAAAGCTTTAGCAAATTAAATGAAAGCATCTTGATCACCCTGCACGGGAGAATACTACAAAAAATATTGACATAAAAAAACAGAGAAAAATCGCATACACCATCACTTTAATGTTAACATGACCCATGTTAGAATAGGAGACAAAATAAGGAATCTTGAACGCATAGCAATATCCCTCATAAATGACAATCCTTACATGCTAAGGTATAAACTGCATTAGAATAATCCTTATGCTTTTTGCTGGGTTCTCTCCGCGCGCCGATCGTCAACTCCTACTGATGATCAGTTTCTTGAATGAGATTGGGCGATGTTGTGAAATTTATTGAAATTTGTCTGTTGCCAAATGTGAAAACCGTGGGTAGCGGAAATGCGTGAAGTATGAACTATTATTTTTTTCAGTGAACATGGTAATGACAATTTCAGACAATTTCATCAAACATGTTTACTTCTCAGTTATGGCGTTGAAAAAAAGAAAGAATGATTTGCTCATAGGAATTTGACTCAAAAAAATGTCTATGGAAATTAAAAATAAATAAAAAAATGTGTTCATTTTTGTCTTAATATGTACATATAACTTTGTGGTCCAATTGAACCCTTTTTTATTACACATACAGAAATCATTTAGATTTTGTCAAAAAAGTTTTATTACTCATCATTGCGAATATTAATTTTCATAACCAATTGGACAAAAAACGGAAAAAATTAGGGAAAAAGGGGTTTCCAAGTCAAGCAGGTAAGTGATAGGACGTGTAAGTAAAAATCGATAGGATAAAATACAAAAGGAAATGGAGAAAGTTCAGCCGTTTCAAAAATGCCACTTTCCAGGCAGCAAATGAGAGCAAATATTACGAAACAATTCCCAATTATTCCTGCATTTGCAATGTCAATTAATAAATCTCAGGGACAAACATTTGAAAGAGTTGGGATTTTATTAAGGCAACCAATTCTTACGCATGGACAGTTAGTTATATGTTGCATCAAGTAGAGTTCGATTTTTCGATGATTTGACATTTTATGTTTCTAAACATAGTGAACAAGGTCATTTAGCGAAAGATGAAAGACTATTTACGAAAAATATACGTATGTAGTTTATACTGAAGTTTTGAATCGTTAAATCCATTTCATAACTGTTCATCTTATTCAAATGGAATTATCATTTATTTTTATTCAATTGCAATATTACTCTACCGTTTCATGGTTGATTTATTTACTTTAAAGGAATTTTATATTTTGACTTAATTTTTGCATATGCATGCAAATAAATTCAAATTAATTATTTGAAAAACAAATTCAATTTCATTACAATTGGTCGAATTTCGACCACAGGTGATACAAGTAATAATAATTAGTTAGTTCCGCACCAGATATTCAAAATGATTGATTTTTTTTTTTAGATGGTGAATTTTCTCTTCCTCTTGTGTATATTTCATGGTTCCTTAAACCCCAACTAGATTCAACACATTTCAAATTGCAAGATATAAGTTTAGATTCACGAATGTTCGGTTGGACAACAATCTACCTCATGGGAGTGGGAAAGTATAACGATCTGTAAATATTTTGATTCAAAGAACGCTCATGCAGAATGTTGGAAAAGAATTTGCTGATTTTGACTTATCTCTACAAAAGCGAAGTCTGGCAAATGTTCACCCTAGGGAAAGCAATTTTGACACTGCATAATAAAATACATAATGTAAGCACGTATTTATCTGCTTCTTTTTGAAAAAAATACTATAGTAGGTGTTGTATGTTTGTACTTAGTCATTAAAAATAACATACAAATTCAAATTGATATTCAATGAACGATTTTTATTTATGTAATTTAACACTCAAGTGATATTCAAAAGTAAACAAAAAATAAATAATAAGCTAGACTTACAGCTCCATTCAAACTGAACACACAAAAGAAAGCACAACAATGTGCCGGCTAAGCCAGAAACTTTCATTTTTATTTGAAATTTATACATGTACGTCCCCTTATTACTTAATTACAAAAAAAAATCATAAAAGCAACAACATTCACCGGTTACTTAACTTATCGACCGAACAAGCTCGAAGTTCGACTTAAACTAAGTTGCTTCTGGCTTTGTATCTCAAATCAAAATTGATTCTCTGCTTCGCGTATCTTTTTGAATAGATTGCCATTAAGTTTGTTTTTAGGGGAGGCACAATAAGATTCGTATTATCGCCAAATAAATCGCGAATTGTTGTTAGTGGAACTGCCGTAAACAACTAACATCTGCAGATAATTGGCCTTTCAAGTACAGGCAATCAAATGTATATTTTTTTTTTTCAAGAGACAGTTTTAAATAAATATTATGGTGATTAACACTTTATTATCAACAAGCTAAACTAATCGATTAAACAAGATTAAGTAGTCTGGTAGTCCACATCTGATTAAATATGTCTTTTGTTGGTTTAATCAGAAATGATTAAGCTTGTCGGTTAGGATTATACAATTTTTGTTGATAAGAACATGCTATTGATTTTTGATAACCAAAATATCCGTGAATATTGTGAAAGTGTTTCTGAATATACCGATGGTTAAGCATATAAAACATACGAATATGGACTATTTGTCACATTACGCTTCGAAATAGAAACCTTGGTAGATAAGAATATTTGCTAACAATTTGTTGCAAGCTTTACCTACATCAAAATCAAAAAAATAGCAAAGGGGGCCTATCTCACTGATATCATATTTGAAAATTTTGTTTCTAACCTCTCTGGGGATAAATATTCAGTTTCTGCTTCGGTTTGCATTTGTATCTACATTTTTGTGCTGAGACGTAGCCTAGACTTGATGAATAACTAGACAATAAAGTGCTGATTACAGATTTCAGTATTAGCTCCGAGGGTGGTCTCCAGAATATGAGGGAAAAATTCTTGGTGTTTCTGCTTTATAATTCACAGTATGTGTTTCTTTCCAACTTTTATTTTTATTTTTCAAGAGACTTACTTGGAGTGTATCTGTTTTTTCCTGAGATCAGTCGAATTAAGCGTTCTTCAATACAGAAGTGTAAAAATAAGATCCTCCTCAGCAAGTTATGCCGACTGGTTGAATATAATCCTTTAAGTTCTGAGATATTCTAACAATTCATCACCAGAATCAAAAATTTAAATCCATGCTTGTTCTAGGTACGACCTTAAGGTCTCTTAAGTTCTTCCATTTATGACTAGTAATATGTTTGTATATTTGGCACGGCAGCTCATGGAGAGCCAAGGCCTAGCTTCTCAGAACCATTCATCTTGTGCGTGTTTATATTCTTCGCACGAATGGAAGGGACCTGTAGTTTAATGCCGACTCCGAACGGCGAATCGAAAAGCTTTTTCATGACAGATTGTACTCTTGACTAGTAATATAAGTCTGTAATTTGAGTTCATACAGTGACACATGCCTTATTACTGTCGACTTGTAAGGAATAAGTCCTTAAAATAACTTTTTTTTATAAGGCATTTCTCAAATAATGGCATATACTATGAATGAAAATGCGCATCCATTGCTCCATCTCGATTCGTTAAGGCATTTTCTGATTAAGCTCACCAACCGAATTCCTACTCCTTCAATACGTAAGCATACTTTTCTTTCTTTCAAACATTGCAATCTCATTAAAGGTCTTCTTTTATTAACTTCAAGTCATCACCCATTTAGAAGTTCACCTACACCCTGGGTACATCGACGTCCATCGGTGCTTCAGATTGCAATTTACAACTTGCGTATTTCGTGGTGCCTGTTGTTAGTTAACACTTAACGCTAACAAGCATCAGGCGTAAATTTCGTAAAAGCTTTTCGCCACATATTGCCCCAATTTTGTTTCGCTCTAAAACACACACACACACACTCACTCGGAAGGAAAGCGGATCGGCAGAAGAAGGAAAAAAAATGTAAAAACAGCGCCACGCCATTGATTCACAAAAAAAAATTAAACATCTACGCTACATACGTTCTGTGACGCGCTAAGCAGGATATTGGAGCAGCGGACAGTATGCCTTAAGAATGCTGGGCAAAGCCAAACCAACCGCTAACAGCAGCAACAACAACAACAGCAACACCGTTTGATTGATTTCCATTGAAACCTATCGACTGGAATAAAACAATTACACACTGGAGTAATGGATATTCGTAGTTTAAAATTTCGCTATGATCCTTTGTTTATTTTTACGCCCTCCCCGCCCCCATCCAATATCGAAAGATGTGAAAGATTCTTTATACACAAACGTATATGTATACGTGTGAACCTTAGTGCTTTTGGCCTCCATATCGTTTCACACCAGTTGAACAGCCAGTTGAAAAACATGGCATCCCGCGGGAGTTATTTTCAAATTGAAAATTTCACCCACAGACTACGGGTAGCACATTATAGAATTAAGTCTGTTTTTTGCGATTCCGATGGTGTGAAAGAGAAGACAAAAGGTCTAACAAGTACCAAAACGTTTTGTTAGTTTTGTTAAAAGGTATGTAAACACCCTTAAGTTACGGAAGAAGGTCAATACTTATATCACTGGGATCCGTCTTTAGTTCGTTGCTATTTAACCTTACCTGCGACATCCAAAGTGACGTACCCTGAACGATGTTCTATGCCGTAGACGTTGATATCGTCATGAAACATTATCTGGCTGGGTAGAGATACAAGAATCAAATGTTGCCAGGTAAGCGAATCATACCATATGGAAATACCAATTGGACATTCAAATTACTTATGTACACTACTACACTACAGTTTCCTTGATCACGAGCACCGTGCCTCCTAATATCCGACTTTACTTGACCTACTATCCCACGAAGCATTTTTCTCTCGAAGGAGTTCAATATCTGCTCTGTTTTCTTACAAACAAAAGGAAACATTTGGCGCGACAGCTCATAAGAACCAAGATCTAGTTTCTCGCAACCGTTCATGTTGTGCGAGTTATAATCCTTCGAATTAAGGGTTCTAATGATAGCTGTTTTCGCCAAACCGAATTAGCAACGGTTTTCTAGAGTTATTTTTCCTCAGATCGTCATGGAGATGTCATTTGTTGACTTGTTATTAACTCCCTAATAAGCGAATTTCTTAACCACTACGACTTTAAAATTGAATTGTTAACAGTGACGTTCTGTCCCGTGTCGTGGACTGATGCTGCTTTGTTTGTTGCCAACATACTACTCCATCCACTTCATCTTTCTACGGATTTTCTTCCCTTCTTCTGGCTCAATTCTCATCTATTACCGCTTTTGTTTGGTACTGCAGAACTTGTTTGTGTCCATCTTTTGTCTCTTCCCATCCCACGTATAGTTGTATCACGAAGCATAGTCCTTGGATGTTCTAGGTCAGGTTGCATTCATATCCGATGCCGGTGATGCTCTCATATTTGTGTTTCTAAGTGGTAAGGCGGTTACTCTGACGGCACAAGTCTCAACCTTAAGGACTGTTTGGTGAATAATTCCCTAGGACGAGAGTCGGGATAAGAAAAACCGATGGCAATAACCTCTTTTGGAATGTGACCCGAACGCTGCGCCGTTGAAACATTTCTCATCCTAGAGCAAATAAAGATTTTAAAGAATGAAGAAAAAAAAAATTAGCAAATCACAAATTTGGTTTTTTCTTAAATGTGCCTCACTAAAAAAAATAGAGCTTGGTAGAACATCATGATATTGGTTTGCCGCACAAAGGATACATTTCTGTTAAATAAAAAGCCCGACAACACAACACGATGCTAAATAACTATTCGTTAGCTCACTCATTCACATCCTGTACCCTTACACGAACGACAAGGATTATAACCCTCCCCAAAAAGATGCTTCCGATGGCGCAACCTACCCGACCTCCCTAAAATCAGTGATTTGCTCTATATAATGCCATACTAGCTACTGGGAGCCTTTCAATTGTGTTCTCCCCATTGTCGAGTCAACACCTGTTGAACGAGCGCGAGTGTCCTTACAATCCGGGTTTCGATTTTTGTTTTCTTCTACCAGTGAGATTTGTGCATATGTTAACCTAAATATTGTGAATTAAGTGGAAAATAAATTGATTAACATGGAAACGGAAACAAAACCGGAAGAACAGCCACCGCCTGTCGGTCAGAATCGGACAATAATCGCGACAATCGTGTACCTGGCCCTTCTGGTCGATAATATTTTGCTCACCGTGATAGGTAAATCATTTTGCCTACTTTCTGTTACCTAAATCCTTTTAATTCAAATTTCTGTTCAGTGCCAATTCTTCCGGATTACCTGGCCACGATTAACAACAAATCTCTAGTCGCTGACAATCAGCAGCTGCTAGCACAGAATCTCGCCTATCGTAACTTTGATTCACATCACGCTCCAGCGGCGATTATGACAAAGCATCCGATACCAGGAAAGTCTCTGGTTAATTTTACCGTGATGCAAGTGGTTGAGGATAAAGTAATAATAGCTCCGGTGGCGGCGACAGATGGAGACGGAGATGCGGTTACTAGTGAAAACAACAACAATGACACCCTGGCGAGTGAGAATGGTTCGATTGGTGTCCTGTTGGCCATGAAGGCACTGGTTCAACTGATTTTCAACCCCATCGTTGGGGGTATGTCCAGTAAATTTGGTTATCGATTGCCAATTGTATTCGGAACGTTTTGCTTGCTGATTTCGGCCCTGGGTATGACACAAAATCTGGGTGACTGAATCCGGTCAAAGGGACTAATTTACTTTCATCCTTTTTATGTTTTCTCTGGAAAAGTTTTCGCAATTGGTGAAACATATGTTACATTATTGATTGCACGTTCTGTGCAAGGTGTTGGTTCCGCCTGCATTGGCGTATGCGGAATGAGTTTGGTTGCACAAGTAAGTCAAAGAATTAGGATATAAGAAATGGAAAATGTGTATACGAATTTGCTGACAAGTGGTAGTACATAAGGCACACATAAAAATAGGTTTGATGTTGATTTCGGATTCCAAGAAAACTCTTTAATTGAATACAGATTGCTTTGGGAGTTAGTGCTCTGGGGATGTACATATCCTATCGAGTGCTTCAAAGTGAATATTATATGTGAGAAGTTGTCACAAGAAAAATTACATAAATTGGAAATTGGAGCTCTGTTGTGATTGCGTAGCTACCTTTTATGTTCGCCTAGTGTGCTCGAGAGGGAACGTTCCTTTGATCAATTGTTAGTAAAGGAGAAGAGTAATTGGAATAGCAAGCATATAATAGGCATATATTTGGGAAATAATTTTTTTTTTATTTTTTATTTTTATAATTCACTAGCGCTTATGAATACCCTTATGATGCTATTCACACAGCGTAAGTTTTGGTGTAGTAATTTTGAATCTCAGGTAGTATAAGGTTTCAGTCTTTTTGCTCCGAGGGTGATGTCCAGAATGACTGGGGAGAATTATTGGTACTGGTGTCATTGCTTATAAGTCACAGTATTTCTTTCGAACATCCCGATGTCTATGCAGTCGGAAATAGATAAGTGCACAGCTCATCGGGCTCGATTTTGTGTGTACTAATTTTTTTTAAAGCGATAACCTGCAAAGCAAAGTGATTGTTTCTTAAGGTTTTGGATGTATTTCAAGTTTTGTGGAATTGCATCTATTATTTCTGGGATAGTATATTGTAGCTCTCGTTTCCCATATGTGTTTCTGGAATTTATAGCATCCCCTTGGCTCGTCTTCGGGTGTTTTGATTATGGCGCATAGGTTGGAGAAATCTTTGGTCATTGAAGTACTTAGTGTGTTAGTGATGTCATTTGGATAAGTGCGTTGACATCTAAAACTTTAAAAGGCGAGTTAAATGGTCTTATTATTTTAACTAAACGATGTGGAAGATTTAATATCTTATCCAGATGTGTTTTCGCCGCGTTTCCCGAGCGATTCTGCGAGCGTGTGAAAACACCTGCTTCTAAACCTCGAAATATTTTTTAAGATATACCATCGCAAAGAGTGAGCAATTAAGTTGAAGACGCAGGACATTTACATATATGCTAACGTCATAAAAAATGCTCGTCGATGGTTATCCCGAGATATTTGACGCGCTTGACAACCTGTATGTGTTAGTTGTTTGTCAACAGCGGACATTGTTCATTTGGATGATAGATAGTAATATCTTCCTCCCGCTTCGATGGTGTGCGTATATGCATTACCTTGGTTTTAACTGCATTAATTATAAGTCTATGATCGTGGCACCATTTTGAGACAGCGTTGAATTCGTCCTGCATTATTTCCTGGGCTTTGTTTAAATTGGTGTGCTTTATGACGATTGCTAGGTCATCCGCATTGGCATAGACAGTATCTACTATTTTTAAATATTCGTAGCAGTTCGTTTGTTTATAGAATAAATAAAATCGGGCCCAATTTGGAGCCTTGTGGAGCACCATATACACCAGGTTTTTCTTGACTAATAAACTTTGATATCTTCACCCTAATTGTTCGTAAAATCTTGTATAAAAAAAACTTTTATACATTAAAAGTCGCTATCTTTGATTCACTGCTGTTTAGGCTTGATTTTTGATATTAGATTAATATTTTTTCACAAATTTTAGTAAGAGATAAGAAACGGAACCGGTCACTTCAAAAGCAAACTTCAAATCTAGGTACAAGTGCACAACCTTGCACTTTACAAAAGTGCAAACTTATCCATTTATTCTTAAACAATTCAGTTTCCGTGAATTCATCTGCTTGAAAAATGAATAGACTTAAGGAAAGAAACTAAATAAATTTTAAATTTTAAACAAACCATTCACAATAACTGCAAATTTAAATTGTACTTGTCATAAAAGTCATGTGCACATATTTTAATAATATTGTCCTTGGGCGACTGTAGTAGAAAAACAATTTATTTGCTTTAAAAGAAAAAAAAAAAAAAACCCTTCTGACAAGTTGCACATATCCGATTGTTCTCTTGGTAAATAAAATATTTCCGGAGTGCAAAATGACGTGCACTTACAAAAAATTTGCACTACATAACACGTACTTAGGTCTGACTTCATATGGGTTGGGTAAGTGGTCTGCCTTAACCACAAAAGTGCATAGTTCTGAGCGATTTATCAGAGGTATCTAGATCTGCAGCTACTCACTAGCTGTCGGAACTCCTGCGATAAGTTTATCGAAAGTGACTTAGTAGATTCCATTTCAAAGCTTGGCTTGCGGTGTGTGTGGTTAATAGGTGCTTAAACTTCATAATTGCATCCGTACTTTTCTGATCTGTTGTTTCATAAAACTTTTTGCTTACGATACGGTTTGACTAGAATAGCAGATTTTGAAGAACTCGCCGAATACAGGCTATCCCAATTCGACTGTGTTCAGTTCGAAAATTTAAACTCCCGTCGGCTGACATATTATGTTCTTAAAAGATACTGAAAACGCTGCATTTTCTTAGCCTAATACTAGTTTTGTGTCTATGACAAAACTAGTGAACATTTGGTGCAATTTCATTATTCTTTGCTATGAGCAAGAGATAAACGCCACTGGCATTGACATAGATTTTACGATTTCACGATAACACGCCACAGATAATTCTTAAAAGGAGTATAATGTAACATTTTATTCAATCAGTTTATACACCACGCCTTTTTTGTTAACAAAGAAAAGGCATGATTTATTAAACTAATTTAACGAAGATTATACTTTGTTGAGGGTTCTTGTAAACTGTTAAAAGTTGAATTAACTTCCTATTTTATCTCATGCTTGTACTGCTACAGAGTACACCCTAGTATTGGTAGCAGGAAGTATCTACATAAACGAACTTGTCAAAAATGATATACCTACATACATATACGTATGCATGTACCTACCATATTCTTCATCCGGTGAGAATGCCTACAAATACGGAATCCTATGTATGATGTTTTAAACTCGAATTTTGTTATAGAAAGGCCAGAGTCTCCTGGTAATTGTAGGTGCAGTAGTAAAGTGCACTTCATCTAGTAATCATTGCCTCGAGTATTTCATTTACCACTTCTTGCCTCGAGTATTTCATTTACCACTTCTTGCTAAGATTAGATTATTAGTTGAGGTGGGCACTAGTCCTTTATCACTGCGGCCACAGGATGGCCTATCGTGATATCCTCTATTTAGAGCTCCTCCATGATTTCGGAGTGTGTGATAAAACCGGCGGTGTCTTTGGGTGAGCTGGTGGTGATACCTTCCGCCATAAGGTAGTGGTTGCCTGGAAAACGATGACGTGTTTTTGTAAGACAGTTACAGTGACACAATATGTGTTCTGCTGATTCTTTGTCTTCGTTGCACATTCTACATGTGTTGTCTTGTACTATTCCTATAGTCATAAGATGTTTTTTAACCAGACAATGTCCGGTTAGGGCCTGTGACTATTCGAATCTGACTTCTCGTTTATCGTAGAAGTTATTTCGTTCTTTTTTGGGAGGTGGTTGGTATAAAGGCTTTAGCTTGTCTGTTGCCTTAAATTTCTGACCACTTCTTGCTTAACATTATTGGAATGTATCAGTAGATTTGTTTTAAGTGCTGAGTCTTTACTTGCCAATTCATCAGTCTTGTCGTTTACATGTATACCTTTAAGATCGAGCATCTATCACAGTCTTACGTTTTGCTGCGAGCTAAATCCTGGCTCTTCGCGACAGCAACGTACAAGCTTTCATTTTACCTTTACAGGAGAAATAGCTTTTACTGTGCAAGTTGTCTGTCAAGGTAAAAGGTAGAATTGCCTTAATTGCGGATATCCGGGCAGTAGGTGTCACTGCCAGAATATCCATCTGGAAAACACTACTATGATCTGGAAACGTGATGGATTTAGATTAAGCGGTGCACAGAAAACGCCTGCCCCTACCCCTATGTGTACACATATGTATCTACGTACATCCGGTTTGGACCCATCAATATATATAGTTGGAGATGAATCTGTCTATTACCGTCTCGTTTGTTTCCCATTCCATTGTTGAAGTAGTTCTTATTGCGCCGGTTATACCAATGCACACCAGCCTTTGGACTTTGAAATCAAAACTTACAACATCAGTATTCAATTTACTATTATATATGAACGCTACATCTATTCAATTTTTTATAAACTTTAGAGTATGTGAACGCTAAAAAGAAGTTCAACCGACTACACCCATTGAACCGACTATACCGATTGCACCGACTCTTTATATATACGTAGTAATAAAAAACAAAAACAATATATTGCAGGCGTCTTGACGCTGAATGCATCAAATAGTCAAATATACTACACCTATAATAATTTGTATTATCATTATCTTAATAATAAACTTATTTACTGTATTTTTTTTAAATCCTCTTAGCTATATCCAGAGGAAGATAAACGTTCCAAAGTAATGGGCATCATCTTAGGAAGCATCGCTTTGGGAGTTCTCTTGGGTTATCCCTTTGGTGGAATTCTTTATGATCTTGTGGGGAAATCCTCCCCGTTCATCATCCTTTCAACACTAATTTTTCTCAATTTGGGTGAAATATAATTTTGTTTTATAAGGATAATTTTAATTGTATTAATTAATTCAATAGGAATGCAACTGCTTTCAATGGATCTTTCCGTTCAACCCGAGGTAGGTGGTGTTCCTCTTTATTTTGTTGAAAATCTCTATACAAATAAAAATTTTTATTTTAGGTCACCTTGGAAGGTGGAAAACAAAAATGGCGACCAATATTTGAAAACAAAATGATTCTGGCCATTGTCTTAGCAATTTTAATTTCTACATCATCTATGGCCATTTTGGAACCATGTCTTCCTATATGGCTTATGGAACATCTGAAGCCATACAAATGGCAACTAGGTACAGTTTTTATTCCGGATTCGGTTGGCTATTTTATTGGAACGAATTTCTTTGGAACCGTGGCTTACAATTTCGGCCAAATAAGAGTATCTTGCTTATCACTGCTATTAGTAGGAATAGCCTCAGTATTAGTGAGTTGTCCTAAAAAGATCTTAATCAGGTTTCTTAATGACTCAGCTTCATTTAGATTCCCAGTGCAACAACAGTTCCTCAATTGCTTTTGCCACACTTTGGTCTAGGTCTTGGTATTGGAATCATTGATGCTGCACTAGTTCCACTTCTTGCAACTTTTGTAGATGCAAGCCTGAGTGATGATCAATCGACTGTGAGTGACTCAATGTCAAGTTATGGGACAGTTTATGCCATCCAACAGACTTCTGTTAGTCTAGCCTACTGCTTAGGTAGGTTTGCATTCTGAAATAAACTTGATAAATGATAAATGGCTCTCCTTGCTTAGCTCCTTTATTGGGTGGAGAGCTGGTGCAGGCTTTAGGATTTACCTGGTTAATGCGTCTAATGGGTGTCTTCAACATAATCTATGGACCTATCTTGGTGTTACTCTATCAGAAATATAATCCAAAGGTGAGTAGACTTAATAAAGGGATTTGTGATATGTGATTGTTCATTTTAGTTTGTGGCCGAGAAACGGAATCAAATGCTTCTTGCCACATCCGGAAGTGGTCCTGGTTCACACTATAAGAAGCTTTACAATGCAGTCGAATAGAGAATGTGGACTTTTACTTTAAGAATCCTGGTTAAGATATTTTTTATTTAATGTTCTCATATTTTTTTTTTTTTTTTTTTGTTATTGTTCTTTATATGCAATAGATTTGTAATATTAATAAAATAAATTAAATGGTTTAATTATCGATAGTTTGAAAAAGCGCTAGGGTCTAATCCAAATGCCAGGCCAAAGCTTTTGTAGAATCAAGAGTGGTGGTGATGTTTTCTGCAAGGATGTGAACGTAAGCATCTTCTTCCGTTTGCCTGCCCATTGAAGTGTCTTCCAAGCCGAGATAATGGCACCATTGGCCAATAGGTTAGGCCTCCTCTATAATGATTTTTGTAGAAGCTGTATGGACGAAGAGGGAGAGACGATTCTACACTTTCTTCGTACGTGTCGAACCCTTTCACCACGAAGAAGAGCCTACTTAGGATTAGGAGCCAAAGTCTCAAAGAACTGGATGACACTGGTGCTTTATAGTAAACTCCGGCTAATTCTGTGAGTAAATTTCTGGAAGAAACTACAGATACATGTGGTATCACAAAGGAACTTCTCTAGTCTAAGTTGTGGCTGCATCAATGCAGCCAGGCACTCTAATCTGACTTATGAATAAAATACCGCTAACATTTTGTCTGAGTTCTCAATAAAATGTAATTTTTTTTCGACTTTTGTCACTTAATACAACGTGACAGTTGTCGTTAGAACCGACTAAGAGAAAAAAAAAACGACTTTTGTCGAATCATATGACTAAAGGAATATGACTGAGACTCAAAACCAATGCAATGTTGCCTTTAGTAATTGAAAACGTCTTTATAGTGCAGGGCTTGCGCTTAAGAGCTTATAGATCCTTGGAGCCGATGAATTTCTTGACTTAAAGAAGACCGAATGCTTTCGCAGTACATAGCTTTGTATGTTTCAAATTATTTACGATTGGGATTGACTTATTTGAGATAACTATAAGTTTTATGAGCCATAGATGACTGCATTTGATTATAAGAGTCAAGGATAATGCTTATTTTTGGCTGTACTGATATTAAAACAGAAATGATAGATAATAAGATCAACGAATACAGTCTTTTTTAGATTTCTCATTTTTTTCATTTATTTGCGGATCAAGACCAACCTGTACACCAAATTTCAAGTTTCTAACTGTACCGGAGTTCCGAAATCTTTTGCATGAAACGCCTTGCCTATTTCCCTTTGACGGACTTCTAGTGAACCTGGAAACTTGAAATTTGGCACAGTAGGCCTTGGGATATGACCAAGGGAAATTTACTAAAAAATTCAAATATTATAATGGTAAATTGATAAAATTGCCATTTTATCGGAATTAGGCACAATTATTTTTCCGATTGTGCCCCCTTTTAGGGGAGTTAGAGGGGAATATTTAAGGAAGTCACAATTTGTTGGTTATATGTGAGGTAAGACCTACCTGCACACCAAATTTCAAGCTTCTGACTATACCAGAAACGCGAAATCATTTTTTGTCAAACTTTTCCATAGAATGTCCCGTAAAGGTTATTTCGTATGGACAAGCCTAACTAAATTCATATCGTAATGTTTCGCGGCCCCTAAACCCCTACACAATTTCAAAACCAATTTTTTGCCAGAAAGAAGTCCTTTTTTTCATGTTAAATATTATCACAAGCCACAATCATCGGTGGAGCATATGCATGATGCCTTACTCCGAACGAGTATGCTACGCCCTTTTTACCGGGCTTATGTTCCGTCAAGTTGTAAACATTTGATCCTGGAGCGTAGGTCTTAAATGCGTAATTATTACGTGGTGTCATCGAGAAGGCAGGACTCTTGTTTAGTTTAACATTTAAATCTGTGCGTCCATACGTAGCTGGCCCCGGGGACCTTGGCTTGGATTGAATGGCATTTATCATTCCCCTAAGAAAATACAAATGCTCTTATTTCGATTTAAGATCATGGCGTATTATACACTTACATGCTGTATGCTGCAATGCCAGGCTTAATGGGCTGTACTCCAAACATATAAACATTTGGACCAGGAGCAGCATTTTTGAATGCATAGTGATTTTTCCAAACCATAGAATACGCTGGAGCAGTTGAGCCTTTGAAGAATGGCTTTACGTGAACGTCATGCGCACCGGGACCGGGACCTTTACTTTTTTCTAAAAATATTCAAAATTAGTTTTTTTGTATTGTTTTTTTTTTTAATTAAAATAATTTAAGATTACCTGGAATTGGGGTAAGAGCTCCCATAGTATATTGATGAGCTTTGTTGTATCCATGACGGGTTATACCCTCGACCTTATAAGCGCCGGGGCCAGGACTAACTCTTTTGTCGAGTACTACTGTTTGAGCTCCAAATGAATACTGTGGAAGTCTTTGTTTTCGAATATCATGCCCACCGAAACCAACCTCCGTCGGTAAGCCATATGCGCCAGGTCCAGGTCCTAAATAAAAATCCTTTAAGAAATTTGAATGTTACAAATATATTTGTTCAGTTTACCCAATGGTTTTGAAGTCATCTTCTTTTGGCTTTTTTATTGAATTTTTTGTTGAATTTTAGTTCGAAAGGGAATTTTGAAGAGATGTGTTCGGCCGAAAAGTTTTTAAATTTTGAATTAGAAAATGTGAATTATTTTTTAAAATGGAATCATTTCGATATGATTTGTTTTTTTTTTTGTTATGCAAAGTGTATTTTGTAACGAATATTACTGGCATTACATTGTAGACAGTGATGTGTGGTTTGGCAGTGATTTTGAATAGCAAATATGTTTGGTACAATCTCTTTTGTAATCTTTTTGAAAAGAGGGATAATCACCACAGTTTGCCAGTCGCTAGGTGCTGAACATCATTCCCAGCACACGCGAGATACATTGCACTTCCTATTTACCTCAAGCCTGGAGTATTTCTGGTCGAATTTCATCAGCAGATTTGCTAATTTTTAGCGATTTATCGCTAAAACGACTTTCTCTATGGGACACACTCAGTGTTCTGTTTTAAAAAGTGATCGCCTTATCTGTAGAAGATGTCCGACGATATTTTACTTCCTTCCTCTGAGTCGGCGGATGGTGATGTTCCAATTTCGCGTCGAACTTTTCAGGGATCCCCCAAGTGAATCCACACCTCAAAGGTGCTTTTGTTTTCTTTGATGGCTTCCTGAACCAAGCTATTCGATTTTTACCACCAGCCGCCATACCAAACCTCTAACTCCAATCTTCCACAGAGGCAATGATCGCTGTTAAAAATAACTTTTTATTCCATCTGTACAGTATTACGAAGATATCTATCAGCGATTTCTGCTGAAAATCCTGGCAGTACCATTTGTACTTATGAATGTCCTTGTGTGAAAGAAGGTATGTATAATGGACAAGCCATTTCTTAAGTCTCGGTGGAAAAGTCGAGTTTGATCCTAGGTTAGGTGATGAGCAATGCGGCTTTCATCTTGGCAGGAGCACTACCAACTAGCTATTCACTCTCAGAATAATGTTCCTTCCAGAGCACTCGAAAGATTTGTAGCTGTCTGTGATGATACTGGAATGAAGGTTAACATGAGTAAATTGAAAATAATACTTGTTTCCAGAAGGTTTGTTCAGTGCACTCTGCACCTCAGTGGAGTCGCATTCAAGTATCTTGAGGTATTTTTTCCGAGCTATGGAAGAAGCAATGCAAAGTTATCTTGTAGGATTGGCTAGACCGATCAATCTTGAGAGAGCTTGGTGGATCTGTTAGGAAGCCGACTGAAAGAATATTTGTGCGATTTCTTCGTAGTGTTGCGGGAATAACTTGCATCAGTGAGTAAAAAACATGAAAATTTACGAGAAACTCAGCGTTGAGCAGTTAATTCCCTAGACGGAAGGATCTATATGCTAATAGTTTAGTCATGTAGTGCGCATGTTCTAAAACCGACTTGGCTTCCTCCAGGTCTAGAATGGAATGGTTGCATCAAATTCTTCATCTCTTCTAGGCAGGTGGTCGCATGATATTTACCCTTTGACTCTGGTCTGATAGGTTGATCGCTTGACAACCTGGTTCCCTGGATTTACTAGCGAAATGGCTTTGGACTGTATTGTGAAGAATAGATGCGCAGTGTTTGGGCCAGTCGTGACAGCCAGGCATTGCTTAAGATGATCTAGGAACTTAGAACTTTGTTTTCAGTCAGGATCTCAGGCCATGAATTTTAAGATTTCTTAGCAGGAACAGAAAGTATAAGCTATCAAAAGAAAAACACTCCCAATACCGAAGACTCGAATCGAATGTCACAATAAATAGCTACAACTTTCAGATAGCTTTGAGCTTTTTCTTTATCTAGGCTATGCTGTAGGTACTGCTGATGAGCTCAACACAATAAAAAATCACTTTTGTCAATCTCAGTTTCTTTAAACTACGAAAATAAAATAGTATAAGACCCTGAGCAAATCCTGTGCGAACTTCTTAGTCAGCTTTTGTGAATACTCGTTCATATTTCAAGCCGTGGTCTTTGCCATCAATTAGTGTCTGAGACTTAACCACACTTCGCACGCTTTAGAGAAACCCACATTTATCTTCTCAAATAGTCAAGCTACCTTAAAAGCGGTCGACTCGCCTGTAATTAAATCCACACTAGTCCTAGAAACCCACAATGTAATCTCGGACCTACCTAGAAACAACATGGTTATCCTTCACTGGATTTCCTACCCATGGAGGATTCGCGGGCAATGAAAAGGCCGACTTACTGTCAAAAGACGGCGTGTCAACAACTTCATTGAATCCAAACCCTTTTGTAGGGTAAGCAAATCACGCATGCAAAGTCCAAAGAAGCCTGGCTCAACACACTGGGGCAAGCATGCTCAAAACTGCTATTCCCAGTATCATCACAAAAAAAAAATTGTTTCTTTGTCATCCACTCATCTAGAAAACATAAGGGAAGACACAATAGGATTCATTCAGTGCCAAGTACTGTGAAGAACCCTTCAATACAAATACACTGACCTAGGGCCTTCCCTGCGAAGATGATAAATGCAGAGGGAGAACCAAAAGCAACTTTACGGGAAGATGGCGTAGCTTCTCGAAACCATTTAAACCACTAATGGAAGAGACCTATATTTTCATTGCCGACTTCGAAAGAAGGGTTGTGAAGCTTTCCATGACCGACTATTCTCTCGGAGGTTTGTCATTGGCTGCCAGATGAAATTCGCGAAGATTCAACCGATACCAAACTTAAGGTAGTGGAGAGCAATTATGCTATCTCACATTGGAATAATGGAGCTGAGGGATGAGAAGTTTGCTTCGCTCAATTACTGCAAGTGCATGCGCAACAACATCCGGAATTTTTAAAAGACAGCCAAGCAATTGCAGCTCACTTCAAACCCGTAATAGGTTGGTGAAGGTTTAAAGAAACTTAAAAACAACAAAGCTGGCAGCTCTGATGGCTTGCCAGACGGATGAATATCTAAAGCCTTTACTGATATGGCACGTACATAATAGAACTTTCGAATCTTAGCTGTGAATACTGTCTTCAAAACTTGTGGAATGCTATAACTATGGTAAAAAAAAATTTCGACTGTCCAGTATACGTTTCCAGCTTATTAAACACAACAAAACGTTATTTAAGTAAATAATTTTGCAGAATATCATCGGAAAATAAGAGCACCGTTTCTAACATCCTGGCTCTTACTTCCTGAATTTTAAAAATAACGTTCCTTAGCACAGGCAAATGGCACCAATTACCGGCGGCGCCTGACATACATGCAATGAAAAATAACTCGCACTTCGACGAATTTGAAATGAATTTCCTCCATCACCAGTCAGCTGTTTCTGTCAGCGACCTCTATTGCCTAATCTATGGAGCTCGCTGATTTAAAAGAGTACACATCTATTCACAGTTCAGTGTACTCGAACAGCCGTCAAAAGTCTATCAAAAAAAAAAAAAAAACTTGTCCCTGCAGTATACTTGTGAAAAAACAATTTGCCGTTAATTCCAGTGAAGCAGCGAGCAGTCACTTAAAAAAAAAAAAACCAAAAAGAAAGGTTACAAAATTTCTAAAAGTGAAAATTCTAAGTTCTGAAAAAATTCCTTCCTAATTAATACCCACACTAAATGCTGAATTGATTATGGCAACTGGGGTGACTTCAACGGCACCACAATCAACGACACCTTCGTTACCACCACCTCCGCAGCCGCCGCCTATAGCTCAGGAAAATCCTACAGCAGGATCCACATTTGTGGACAATCAATATTTCTATGAAGATGAAATATTCCGCATCGACAAAAAAGGACGCGTGAAATTTGGTCTGGTGCTAGAGAATTCGGAAGTGTTCTCTGGCGATGAGGATGATGAATTGGATATTCTTTCGAAGGGTGAGATTCGCGTAATATGGCATCCCGAGGGCAAGGAAGAGGTCATAACGGATCGAGTGGTAAGTTAATCAGTGCACGTGATTAGGTACTAAATTACTTTTAAAACTTGAATTGCAAATTAACTTCTCTGCAATTATTTAGTGAGTTAATTATTTATGCAATCCTATGGAATTGAATGTGTGAATATTTTCATACTGAATTAGGTATGTGTGAATCGCCTTTTAGTGCTGCTGAACGCATTACAGTGCAGTGATGCAATAAAACTGATTAGTGTGATGAAAAGAAAGAGTTATACGAAAATATATGCCTAAAAAAAATTCTATAATGAATACATATTTGAAAATGTCAGATATGGAACTACAAAAGAAAGTACAATCTCCAAAGCAAAATAATTCCTATAAGACTAATAATCCTCCAAGTTGTCCCACGTAATCTGTAGAATGTCTAATCTCAGAAAACTAAGTAACACTTCTCGGCACATCAGGATATCTTGAGAAAAGCTTTATTTTTATCTTCAAAATACACCAAAATATGGCGTTAAAATATCAAAACTAACAAAACTCGTGGCATTTTACTATTTGTAAATATGTACCTAAATAAAAAATATTTGTTACCCAATAAAGAATGAAACAATTGTTTTCAATTTACCGGCTTACAATCTGATTCAAACTGACGATATCACTTAGAAATGCCGACATTCGATATAAAGGTAACAACTTTTCCCGTTGTTTTGGGATGTTATCTGATCGAGAAACTATTTTTCCCCTTACCTACAACGAAAAACAGTACCCATTTTCTGAGTTTTTTTTTCACTGTTGCCCTGTGTTGTTATTCCTGTTGGAGCTATTTTATTTAATATTGAGGGCGTTTTTGCTGATAAAGATGAAATCTGATTCCACGCCATCCATAGAACATACGGCATACCATATTCAGGTTCCATCCTTTGTGTCACAATAAATTGGATGCCACAAAAACTACTTCACTTTGTTTAGTCGTGGACTATCCTTCAACTTCCATTAGAAAAAAAATTGTTTTTCTCTACAATACGTGGTATACGTCAACATTTGAATGTGGTTGTTGCTTTCAAATAATTCAGAATCAACCTAAAAAATGAAAACTTATCTACAGGAACGTATCTTGGTAGAATAAAGTTATGTACACACCTGTAGTTTAACTTAATGCTACTCTGTCGAGAAAATGTATTCTCCTCGTACACAAATTCATCATAAGGCCAGTGATCACAAATATCTCCGAGCTCCAATTACATTCGATGATGAACAGCTTCTATATATCTTCGAAAGAAAGATCTACGTTAAATCCTTGGCCCAAGGCAATCGGATCTATGTAACTCGAATTTGTATGTTTTTTTTTTTTTTTTTTTTTTTCATTTCCTTGAACTTTATAACCACGGACTTAAAGTTTCTTTGCAACCGATGACGGCAAAGAACTCACTGTCACTGCATTTACTGTGTAAACGAGTATGCCAAATCTTAACCAGATAACCGTGGCGATCAGTCAAGAAGTTTATATCGATAATATAGATTTCAATGTTTAGCGGACAATAGTCCTGACCAGCGACAGCAAGTTATACATACAATGCTTCAAAGGTGCTCTATAGATAAGGCTTTAGGCAGCCGAGCTGCGTTTAAAATTTTTGATTTACCATAGTTCAAACTATTCTAAAAATCTACATGTTACTTTCGGAATTCACGAAGAACAACCAAGATTTAATCCACTGGATTCTTGCATAAAACCCATATGCGGGAAATGAAACCGCAGAATTTCTGGTAAAGGCCGAATTTCGAATTAGGTCTAAACCATTCTTGAGGTGTCAGTTCAGTAGCAGCCACTATCCTATAAAGGTGTTTTACATTCGGCAAAGGTTAATAATCATGAGTTTTAGGTTGACGGTATTTGAAAACGCTTGTGTTTTCAATATCTAATCGCTTTTCCCACTATATTATTGCTCTTTAAGATATTATGAGTAAATTTATTTTCTTTTAGGTGGGTCTCGTAGATCGAACATTAATGCCTGGCGATGTGGTTCGTCGTTTGGTGCCGGGAAAGGACACACAACGTGGCTACTGCCGTGAAATTAATATGCGTTCAGACGTTCGTATTCTAGGAACAAAGAATGTTATTAAAAATGTAATGGCAGAGAGACTAAAACCAATGGTTCAAATGCCACGCGGTAGTGCAGTGTGTTTGGACTCTTGGGTGGGCAGTGTGAAAGGTGTCAACGAGAAAATTGTTTTAAAGTAAGTTAAAATTGAAAATGAATACAATTTTTATATTATTCTCTTTAATACTTCTTGTAGATCATCTTGCGGTGCACTTATCGAAATGTCTGACTTGGATTTGATACATTTTACTGATGATAATACTAAATTTCGTAATGGACATTTTGCGGAGATGGTATTTTACCCGGGTCAGGTGGTTAACGGGCGTATCGAGTCGACGGATAGTGTCAAACTACTTTCACCAACAGTACAGCTGAAGACAAATAAAAAAGGGAAACCATTGTCGAGAAAGGTAAGTGACACTTGGGGATGGAATGACTCATAAAAAGTAAATTAACGAATGCTTCATTTTGTATTATGCATCGGGTGGACTAGTTTTTACATATAACTTTTGGGCGGTGGTCATTTCGGTGCACACGTCCGCAATAATTGTTCGAACGGAATTAAATAAAACTCTTCTGACTTGAACATTGTTATTAACTTTAATTGCATTACTCAATCTGAATCGCAAACAATTTTGCACAAGACAGAGGGTCATAGACTTTCAGGGCGAATCATCGTTATCATGCAATGTATGATGTTTGCGAATTGATTGTTTTTTTTTTTTGTATGGTTTTTAAGCGAATTGTATAATACATACATAGGGTAACGGCACTAGTGGTCGGCCACTCTCTAGTGGTCGGTCACTTTAACACTTTTCTTCATGTAATATAAATACCGTTAGAAATTTTCTTAATGTGAAGATGCAGATACAAGCAGATACATGTCCTGCACATCTACCCTCAAATTTGATATTATTACGCAAATACTGCAGCTGGTAGATACACATCAGTCAGTGCGCATTTGCAAAAGTGTAAAAACGTGGTGATTTCTGGTTTTTTTTTAGTAGTGTGTATTTACAAAAGTGTTAATTTATGTTACAATTTGTTTGGAAGATAACATTTTAATGAATTTGTATTGTTCTTAAAAGCATAAGGTATGTATTTAGTGGTGCAAAGATTACAAAATATTGATATCAGTGTAAATAATGGGGTGGCCGACTACTAGCACCCAATTTAATGCGAATTTCAGTCCTCGGCCTGGGATGGCCGAGCACTAAAGAAATGCACTAAAGCTTAAATTTATCTTTTGGTGTACAATATTGAAAGTTTATTAATGAATTGCTCTAATTTCACCGTAAAGCAAACAAATGTTGAGAAATTTTAGTGCTCGGCCAGGTACTAAAGTTGTCGGCGCACTGCCGGCCGATTATTGAAATTACGAAGCTAGTGTTCGGCCGCTGAAGCTTATTGCGATTGGTATCGGCCTATTCGTCTAATTTACTTCGATTTCAAATTTATAAAATTGCTGCTGAGGTGATTTTCGTGAATGTGGACTGAATCCTGATGACAAAGTTAAACTTATAACTGAAGCATCGACCATACCAAATGTATCATCTTGCTCACCAAAAAACATATCTGACGAAGAATTGGCCCGCATCCTAGAGGAGGCATTTAATATTTTAGGAGAGCAAGTTCATTTGCCGGAAGATCTAGTAGGCTATCGAGAAGATTTGGCCCGCAACCCGGAAAGTTCATCTAATGTTCCAGAAGTTCAACCTCATTTGCCAGCAGAGCCAATAGGCGATCCAAAGGAAATCATTCCTGCTCAAAAGAAGTTAACCCACACCTCAGAAGAACATATGCAAGGAGAACCAGACTGCATTCCAGAAGAAAGACCTGACAATGAAGAGGAGGAAAATGCCATATCAACAATCTCGCTTTTGAACGTTACACTAGGTGATATTGAAATACCATCAGGCATCTTTGATATAGCCGACGAAGGAGTATTACACATAGCTGAAACGACAACAAATCGAAAAAAAGATTAAGATATCACTGTAACTTCATCATTAAGCGCACGGTCAGACGTATCACATGCGCTAGTGACCCACCTATTTTATCCCAAACCAATTGGCTTTGAAAGCAAGAGGAAATCCAAAGACTCTACAAGATCTCCAAGTGCTATATCCTCACAAGTTTGGAGAGAACTTTTTTTGAACAAAGAGGAGAAAAAACAACTGGAACAGGAAGCCCTATTACAGCGGAAGGAAGAACGTCTGGCCAAGAAGCTTCTTAAACAGAAACAACCTAGAGGGAAGTCGAAAAGACTAAAAATAATTAAATATTATTTATTAAATGTTTTGCTTTCAAATAAACCCTTAAATGATCATTGAATATGTCCTTTTTCATTGATTGATTTGACCTGGCCGACCACTAGAACTGTTATGGCCGACCACTAAAATTTGGCGGCCGACCACTAGCGCAATATGACTTTTTTCATTAATTTGGTAGTTTCTTGAAAACAGTGAGGGTTTAATTAAAAATTCTCTTTTTTATCTATTAATATTTGTTTCGACATTCAATACAATTTTTTTTTAAACGTTTTCCATCAAATACTTTAGTAACTGGAGAAGAGCAAAGTGAAAAAAAAAGTTAGGTGGCCGACGACTAGAGCCGTTACCCTATACAGATTGTGTACACAACAAACAAAGGGTTTATAATTGCTCTGATGCATAAGATTTCAAATATGTCATATGTAATGACAGCTAAAGGCTGTAGTTGTATATTTAAAATCAGATATGATTCAAAACAGGAATAATTGGTGCAACCACGTAGATTCAGTGGTTTATCCGCCGGTATCACCTAGCATTTTCATTTCGTCGGACTTTATCATCAACCTTAAGCCGTAGCCAGCCAACAGTTGTGGCTCATTATTTGATCTCCTAGTTTGTCGGTGTTAGGCATAGCTCTGTAGAGAATCTCAATGCTTCGCATGGTTGTAATTCAAATTATAAAGAATAACAATCTATGAGCCCATAATTTTAATCAAATTCTTTTTAGTTTACAGTTCAATCGGTGCGTCTCGATTCTGTGTGGGTGCATTGGCAATGCAAAGCCCTGTCGGAAGATGGTGACATCAAATCAAATCTCCTTCAACAGCCAGAGGCATGTGTGACAGGTGCTGATTTAGAACGACTCAAACGGCTGAATCTCTTCGAATCGTGCATGCTCCAAATCAACGATAAAAGTTATTTAAAATTTGCCGACTGTGATTTAGTAGAACGAAAGTCCCTATGGGAGAAAGAACAAGGTACATTCGTCGGTCCATTCCGTTATCCAACATCAATTAAATATTTAACTTTTTCTTTTTTTTTTAGCAATAAAATACAAACTCTTGCTCAATCAACAGGAGAAAGAGGAAAACATTAATAAAAATCAAAGTAGAAACCCTAAAGCTACGCCATCCCGCACCGATAAGCTTAAAAATAAACTCTCCAATACGACATTAGAAACGCCCTCACTGGAAAAGCAACCTTTTAAGATGTCCCTCAAACCGTTAAGTAAGACGAACTTGGAAAAGTTCAACACATCGAAAGAGAGATGTGAGACTGAGAAAAAATCCGAGGATGGCGGAGCAAATGTTAACTCTGCCGATGGTTGGCAAACCGAAGATGATGAAGAAAATGAAGTTGATGGGCTTAATTTGGACGATGAAACAGAGAGCACTGCTACGACCATATCGACATGCTCAAGTCCAACGCCAAGAAGTAGTCCAAAACATACGTCTAGGTTGCAGAAGAAGCAAGTAAAGAAGTTGAAGAAGAAAAGCACAACCAACGTGCCCCCGCCTCCTCCAGTCGCTGGCGATGAATTGGTAACCGAGTCGATGTTGGTCTACAGCACAGCTACAGTTGTGTGGCAAGATGGCGCAGTCGAAACTGGTATCTCATCGACTCAATTGTATCCTATTCATCATTTGGATGACCATGTAAGTAAGGCGACATGATCCTCACGAAACAATTTTAAATGTATGGTTTCGTTGCACAGGAATTCTTCCCTGGCGATTTTGTAATTTCTGGGAAAGAGGATTCAGATATTTCATATCGAGATTATGGTGTCATTCAGACAGTGGACCACCACGGAAGAACAGCGCATGTGAAGTGGTTTACTACGTATGCATCTGCCATCGAACCCAAGTCAGTCGAAATGTTAATTTTGTTATTAAAAACTTTCAGAAGTTTATGGAATTTCTTTGCAGGCCCACATACAAGGGTCAGTCAGAGATGAGTGTCTATGATCTGAAAGACCATCCGGATTTCCAATACCGTCCTGGAACAATGGTAATTCGTGTAGCAAACTTTCTTGGCGAGGATGCGACATGTACAGTTGGGCAAATAATCGACAATTTTATCGATGGAAGAGTTAAGGTGTGGTGGGTTGATGGGCACATAAGTATGAGCTGGCCACAAGATTTATTCGAAGTGGGACAGTATGATCATACTGATTGGGCTCACGACACGGATGACTCCTGGGAGACGGAGAGTGAAACTAGTGAATTTGGGAGTGGAACACCTCAATTAAAATTTTCAGAATCTCATATTTTATCGAATTTCGAAAGGGCTCGGGTAGCCATTTCGAGGCTGGAAGAGATTTTCAGCATAAATCCTCATCTACAGAATCATGATGTAAATATAAATGGATCAGTATCCTTGTGGTATGTTTGTTAAATAGATTTCCTCTGTTGTTGTAGGTTATGAGAAAACTTCTTGGTGTGTATAAAAATTGTAGATATTTGGATCGTTTGATGAGTACAAGTTTCTTCCATGAGGATCACTTTATGGTGAGTGTAAATGAAAAAGAATGTGTGACTTAAGCTAATAGGATGATATCTAATTTCTAGGGCTTATTGGAGCGCGTTCGGAAAGGTGGCACTCAGACGATGTCAGAGCGTGCGCAAGATCGTAGAAATCGTCTTTTCAGTGACTCTTCCACACAGCATTCGCAACAAGCTATAGGCATAGTAGTTCCAGTAAATAGTACACAAACGAATCCTGGTAGTGTAACCTCACCAAAGGACTACGCACCGAAAGTGATTTTCAATATTTCATCAACGCCCTTCAAATGCACTAAAAAGAAAGCGAATAAATCAGAAATCACTTCGTCCAATACAAGTACCAACACAGCACAAGAATTCGGTGATTTGCAGTCACCGCAAAAGCAGCTGTCTAATCAATCAAGTAATGCAAAAGTTTCGCTGGCTGATTCTTCAAAGAACCCTTATAACCAAGAGAAGAACAAACTTCTTACCTCAGTAATGCTGAACATAGAAAAGGCTACAGAGAAGACTAATCAACTGAAGCTTAGCAATGTTCCGCCAAACAACAAATCGCAGGATGATTCAGGAAATTATACTCGTACTGAAAATTGTGATGGCAGCTCAACTAGCTATGCAAGTTCAAATGATCTCACAAATATCGATACAAATGGCAGTCTCTTGAAGGCAACCGATGATCAGAAATCCATTTCATGCAGCAGTATCGAATTTACCGAAGATACACCAGAGTTTGTTTGCATTCGACTATGTTGCTTGCTCAAGGAACAGTTGGTGAAGTGCATTAATGAAATTCGCAATAAATACTACGTGGACAATTTAAATTTGAGTGAAATCATTGAGCAAAAAATCCCCGACTGCGCTGTAACCCCAGAATCTACCAAAATAACAAGCGACGATGTTATTCCTCAACTTAGAACAGTAGAAATAAATTACTTTAGTTCTCCAGACACTCCGAATGTAGAAGAATCGGAGACAGTTTTGTCATCATTTTTTTTGCAGCCAGTGCCTTCAGAATGTTTCCAAGTACTGGATGCCGCTCCGAAGACTCATAAATTTGAGCTTACTATTTTACATCCAAATAATTCGCAACAATACTATAAGGCAGTGCAGAGAGAGCACAGGATGCTGCGCTCCTCTGTGCCTCCTGGGGTGTGGGTTAGGTAAGAGTTGTGAAAGTATACCAATAATACGTATATAATTTGTCATTGTTTTAGGGTTTTCGAAGACCGCATGGATCTTGTAAGTGTGATGATTGAGGGTCCTAAGAATACGCCCTACGAGGATGGAATGTTTTTCTTTGATATGCAACTCGGCCGAGATTATCCGAAGAGTCCACCGCTGTGTCACTATATAAGTTATTGCTCGGATCGATTGAATCCTAATTTGTATGAAGACGGAAAGGTGTGCGTTTCACTGCTGGGTACTTGGTCAGGACGTGATACTGAAGTCTGGGGACCGAATAGCACACTACTGCAAGTTATTGTTTCTATACAGGGATTGATATTGGTATCAGAGCCATATTTTAATGAAGCCGGTTACGAGAAACAAAGAGGTAAGTTTAAAAGTGTGTATAACTAGAAGTAAAGTAGTTAACTGTAGTTCTAAGATGTAACACGAATGATGTGGTTTTTGTTTGCATTCGCAAATGAATCTATTTGCAATGCAAACAGATTAAATGACGCTGATAATGTTGAAGCTTGTCAACCTAAGCTGCAACATTATCAGCGTTGTTGACAGTGCAAAGAGTTAAGTTAGGTTTGGGGCTATTTGTAGAATTTCACACGAAAGCCATTCGGCCCCTTTTGATTATCCTAAGGAACATGGTGGTGGAATGTATCTAACTAAACAACGTAGCTCTCCGAATGAATCGACACCTTTAAAGGTTAGTCATCGCTCTATAAGAACAAGACAATGCCGTAAGAGATGTTCAATAGAACCTAATTCTTCTCCGTCCCTCAGCTCCTGCAAAAATCGTTTTTGAAGATGCCTAATGCCCAGTTATTTCACCGACAAATGTTTGGAGATGACTTCCTCTGAGAGACAGTAAGGTTGTTTTATATTTAACCTCTGGCCACAAGCTGTGGGTTATGACTCATCCGCTGATTTTAGTCAGCTTTGTTAAAGGCGGGTATCACCTGTATATCAATCAGAACAGTATACATGTCCGTGTATTTTTTGCCCAATTCATCTGTTTTTTTGTTCCCTTCCACTCTAATGTGTTCTGGTACCCAACTTTGTGGTGTTTTATTGCACTTAAGCCATAAAGCATTCATTCAGACGTTTCCTTTGTGTACAACCAATGTTTGATGTTCAATTGAAAGCCCCACTTTTTCACGAAAACTGTTTGCATACGTTGAAATCATTGAGTCCTTTTTTTAACCTTTCCTCCGTATTTCGTTTCCAATTCAATTTGGGAAGAAGGTGAGGCGAGTAACCTTTATTTTAAGTGGTTTTCATACCGGTATTTTATATCTTTCTGTCTTGTTAGACCGTTAATTTTATTATTATCAGCTAAACTTAATCATGTGCACAGGCGGCTGCCATAAATTTTAAAGATTTTATTAAATAAAATGTTACATGTTCCTGTGGGGTTTCTCACTCAACTGTCAACGAAGGGTTTATAACTTTGAATTTTTTATAATTATTAATTTTATTTTCTCAGGTACGCAACAAGGTACGGAAAACTCGCGCATGTACAACGAGATGGCCATAATAAAAATGGTTCAAGCAATGACCAAACTTCTCTCCAATTCACCGGCGATATTCCGTGATCAAATTGAAGAACATTTCAAACAAAATGGCATCGGAATGTACAACCGCATCAAGGGTTGGATGGAGCTGTCAATAAGTCAAAATGCTATGACATCAGATACAAAGGTCACTCCTCCGCCACCAAGAAGTGATATAGTTCCGCCAGATTTTCCACTAGTGCCTGCAAGCCGTGGCTTTTGCCTTACACTAGCAGGTCTCCTAGAGACTTTTCGCAAAAAAGTCGTTGCGATTAGTGAGGCAACATCAACAGCTAAAGTATCCGAATAACCCTAACCCGCCGCTGACTGTACTCCAATAATTAAAATCTCTCGTTCCTTACTAATTTTACATTAAATCATACAAAGAGTTTTCCAACGAGTACGTGATCTTAAAATGTTTTTCAATTTTCCCAAATATTGTTGGACGGCATAGCAACTGAAAAGCATTGTTTCATGTGTAAAATTCACCGGGAAAGAGATTTTTTGTTCTTTTTTTTTTTTATTGTTTTTTGCCTTTTTGTTTTCTTGGATCGATGTTTATGTTATGAGTATTAAATATGTTAGTTAAATTATTATATACAACTCTCTCTTTTTTTTTATAAACAAATTGTTGTATAATTACAAAAACATTTCCCAATTTTTTTTTTTAATTAAATTCATTTAATTTTTGTTTATTGTTGCGTGTTTTTTGGTTTTTTTTTTTAAGTTCTAATCAATCATAGTTAATAAAACGAATAAAAGCAAAAACGCAAAGCGTCGTAATACTAAAGGCTTCTTGCTAAAGCTATCTAGAGAAATAAAATAAAGGTTATTTTCTTAAATAACCCTTCAAATATAAAACAAAGAAACGAAGCAACAAAATGTAGCACTCTTACGCCTATTTTCACAAAAAACTAAACTAAATAGAAAATAATAAGAAAATTGATTCTAGACTTAACGCGTAATTGTTATTTTTCAATAATCGTTTATACTAAGTTAGTGATAACGATGTGTGAATAGCGCTCTTATTTTGTTTCCTTTGAAGATATTCAATTGAAATCTTGTTTGAAAAAAGTCAACGAAAAGCTTTATCACTATTTGAAAAAAAAAAAAAAAATGTGTTAGAAACAAATTCAATTATATTAAATTAATTATTAAAAGCTAATTACATTAAACTCCGCTAAATAAAAATTATTTATTGATCAAAACCAAAAGAGAATGTTAAGTAACCGATACGTAGATATGGGATGAAACTATTTTTCTGTGAAGGAAAAACAAAACCACGAAACGATCAAGTCAACATTTTGTTCGATTCAATAAACATGCGAAATTAATTATTATAAAGTTGAGTTTTCGGTCTGATGAAAATTGCAAACGCACATAAAAGAACAACTTTTCTTCCAGCCAAATTATCCCAAAGTTGACCCAGCAAAAGGTAGTCAATGGATATTTAATATTATTTGTATGCGAGTACAGTCGAGAAACAGTTATCTCAACCCACAACCGACTTCTATGTTATCATATCCACTCAAGGGAAAAGGAGTTTCATCACTTGACGATTTCTTTTAATAAAACATTTTCATGTCACTTTTGGGGCGTTAGATGGCTCCGTAAAAAATTGCCAGGGGCCAAATCGTCTCTTCCGTGATCGTATAACTCGTCACGTAAAAATGAGCATTACGTATAAACGATCATTCCGACGTCATAATGCTCGTTTTTACTTGACGAGTTATACGATCACGGAAGAAACGATTTGGCCCCTGGCCAAACAACAGTCCAATTATGTGCAATCGTTACAACAACAACAGAAAAAAACAAATGGTAGAATAAAATCGTTACAATGAAGTGTTAGTAATTGTCGTGGGTGCTGTTTCGTCGCTAGTAGAGGTTTCCTAAGAATCATTTATTTTCGTCTCGTGCCGGGAGGTGAGTAGCAACCTTTCCTCTTGACAATCGCTATTTCTATCAAATAAAAACCCATTTGTGTAGAAAGATGACTATGAAGACACTGGTTTAATTTCGTAATACCTACGTATATATTATAAGAGTAAATGGCATACCATTTAAACACTTAATTCTACAGGTTATACATTGGCCCGGTGGAATACGCATTCAGTACTTGGGATGATGTACTTTTTACCAAACTTGACTGTCATTGCCTTGTCAACAATTCTGTTTCATTACTGGCTGCATTGTCCTTGGTGAAATTTCTAGAAAGGGAAACCAAATTTCTAAGAAAGAGACAATAGGAATTCAAACAAATCAAAGACCAATATTCTTCTACGATGTTTTTTATTGAAGAAGTTATACTTTATGGAATAATTACTTTTACAAAGAACAATCATAGTTTGCTTCTTTCACTTTGTTCGGTTAATAAATACGGACTTTCAAGAAGTACAAATCTATCCCAGCAAACGCCTTGCTTTCTATGCTATGTATGTATTTAAAAAGAAAAAAAAAATATTTTCTTAAAAAAGCGGATTTACGACTGGCAATTAAATCCTCTTGCCGCTGCCGTACGAATACACAGGTTGGAAAGTTTCATTATCATCGTCGCACTCTTCGGAGCCATCACTCTCGAACGTATTGTCGGGGATATCGTACAAGCGAATCATTTGCTTGTTAGGATCCTTCATGATCAGATATTTACCATCTTTCTGCTTCATGACAATGTCAATAATGCAACGCAGAATACCCCAGGCATTGTCCATGCTTAAATTAATCTGAGTGGCAAATTCATGCGGTTTGAATTGCTGGGTGCCCAAAATAACATGACGTGAGGGATCGCGGATGTGTGCACGAGATACATAGCCAAACTTCAATTGGTCCGAACCAGAGAGAACTGCTTGAACAGTCCATTTAGCCAGTTTACAGGCATTGTTACGCAATTCATTGGCTAAAACGGCACCACGTTGGGTGTCGAGCTTCTGACGCCATTCGACACCATTAGCCAGCTTCGAGTCCCATTCATTCAGTGCCTTAATGGTTAGGAACTGAGCTTCGTTGTTGGGTGTTTGCAAAACAGCGTCATGTTCACAGCGAGCAACAAGAACCTGTAGATATTAAATGATTTCTTATTTTAAACGACGTTCCTAAGAAGTTATACTTACAACTCCACCGCCCAAATCCCACTTCCTGTAGCGGTACCCCACACTGGCGATTTCAACGTCTTCGTCTTCTGCAATGAATGGATTCGGTTCCTCGAATTTGAATTTGGGTTCCTTCTCCCCGGTTTTCAAAACCTGCTGGCTGAAGTTATGATTAATGAAAGTCGCTTCAATAGCCAGATTCCTGGGTGAGTTGGGCGATGCGTCATCGTCGGTTGGTGGCTCTACTGAAGTCTCGTTGACAGTCAACAAATCGAACTCCGTATTGTCGCGCTTATCCATGAAGATTTTGTCGCCGAACTTCTCGATCACGATGTCCCATGAATAGTTAGACCGAGTACAGCACATGATAGTGGCCAGAATGGCATCGGTAGCAAACACATTGCCAACTGTTTTCGACAGGCGACGAATGATTGGGTCATCAGTGGTCGTTACAGTGTGCACAATGCGGTCGATTTTCTGTAGTGGACGTTCGTTCTTAACATTCACGCGATCGTAACTCTTGTCGTAGTACTCTAGGGTACCACAAGTGACGATGTCTTCACCCTCCTTGATGTTTGGCAAAGACAGTTTGATTAGACGCGGAAAGTCCATAGATTCTACAGTTTGCCAATCGGCTCGTACAGCAACGGAAGCATCGCGTATTTTTGGTGGAGCACCACGCATACCGAACTTCTTGCCCATTCCTCGACGATTGTCACGGGACTTCACATTCTTACCAAGAGTAGTCATGCCAGACTGAAGTCCGCCACGGGCATTGCGACCCCTATGCATGAACCAGCGTCGAGAAAACAATTTCAAAATAAAACAAATCTGTCTACGACTCGGAAAAAACTGAAAAGATACCTTGAATTCCTCAAGTTTCCGCGGAAACGTCCACGTTGATGAGGTGGCTTCTGCACACGAGCGGTGTCAACCAAATGGAAAGTCGTCTCATCCTCCTCATGGAAGTAGGCATATTGACTGCCAGTTCCAAAGCTTGATTGGTACTTATCTGAAAGGAAATGTAAGCGATTACTTTAAAATTTGTTCTTGGAATGCATCGAAGTTTTTAACGTGGAAATGCATTTGATCAGCCCTAAAACAAAAATTGTTTACTTTCTGGTCTGACAGTATTTATTTATGTGGACGGGAAATTGTTTTATGTGCAAGAAAAAAAAAATCCCAAGATGGCTTCTCTCTTCAGAACCGCACACACGAAGACTCTAATTCAACATAACCTCACAATTCGTTTTGCACAAAACTTGATATTACCACTATATCATAATAATTTTCACTCACTTTGATATTTTTTATCATTAGCCGAGGATCCAGTCCAGTCACAGATTTTACCCAAACGATCGCTCTTGCTGAACGGCTGGTATGGCATATCTTTGAATGTTTCGGGCAACTCGCATGGCCCCCATCCATTTTCATTGAATTGAAGTACCGGCTTCTCGAAAATTGGAAAAGTTTGTGCTGTGGATATTGGTTCACCCATTTCTGAAATTGATTTGAGTAGTTTTAATCGAATTTTCTTGATATTTCTATGTGAATTCTACTTTTAATTGCTCCCAGAAAAAGTTGACGTGACAGTCGAAAAAGTATTTGGGAGAAAAAGACAAACGACAATGTTACCAGATCCGATGTTTTAATTATGACAATTGCGACAGTTGGAAGTATTAGCCGGAAGATGGCACTTTCAAAGGGAATTTATTAAGAGGGTGACGCTGATACTTCTGAAATGCGAAATGCAGATAGTTTTGCGTTCGCTTTTTTTATAATCACTATGGCCTTTAAATTTGAAATATATGTGTAACTTATGTATGTTTTTAGGAAGCAAATATGATAAACACCACAACTTCATCATGATACTGATTCCACCAACTTTACATTTACACTTTATGCAGTTAGTTTCTTCCATTTTGACGTCATATATTAAGTGATCTGGTTGAAGACGATTGTTGATTACGGCCCAAGTCCACCCTGCACTGTAGCGCCATCATAAGTTTCATATATGCGTTATAATACTCGGTCAATGACACGAATGATTTTATTTCCTCAAACTTCTATATCACTTTTACATATGTATACAAATTTTAATCGGAATGTTTTGGCTCAACGATAGCCAACAAGAAAAATGACCAAAATCTCTTAAGGCGCACTGAAATTTCTACACTTGAAAGTGCGTATTTTTCCAGTGGGACCAGTTAAGTTTACAATCAGCTGATTTTTCCCAAATTGTTAACAGTTCCGCACATCAAATTACGTGTCATCGAGTACGGAGTCTTTGAATCCTTTTCTAACATCAGTGAAATTTTAGTTTTTAATTTCAATACGAGCAGCTCATTGCAACGAATGTGTGCAAAGCCGTCTGCATTGGGCCTTAGAGTGTTTAAATTTTAATTGTCATTTCAAATGCATTTGAAATCCACCTCACGAGACGGTTTAAAATCAATCCTATCTCATATCGCAACCGAAATTTAACATGTACTAGAATAGAACAAGAGGCCATTTTTGTTTTCATTCGAAATGTTTCTCCTAATACATCGTAGATGTCGTCATATTTGGATAGGTTGTGGCAATAGCTAATCACTAATTGTAACAGCGCCTCTGGCAGCCATTAGATTCATGCTTCTTCGTTTGCTTTTAACGTCGTTCCATCCTCGACTGTATCAATCTTGTGACCAACGCCCATTTTGTGGAACAAAAATGTAGAGTCTCGATCCTTCAATCCAATGAATACTTCCAGTTATAGTGGGGACACCTCTGGTGGAAATGATGGTGGTTGCACGTGAATGGTTTAGCAGATGGCATTAGTTACAGTGTTTATAGTATAGATGGCGGATGTATTGCAGTGCAGAATTGTTTTTGGAAATGGCATCAGGGACTTTATTGAGGGCGTTTTACATAGCGAAGCAAATATTTCGCAACATAAGCACTGGGAATGGAAATGTGCTTTTAACACTCCTGCTTGCACTTGTTTCAAAGCAACGCCTAAAGCTTCCGGTGGTAGTTAATTTCAAGTATGCATGTAATTAATTTGAAATAATCGCCGATGATCCATATAGATTATTGATTTGTATGCATTACAACAACAACACAGGATCCTGCTATTGATCAAGATCAATTTTCCTGATCCAAAAATTAGTTCTAGTTCTAACAAATAGATTGCATTTGCTATCCTTAATTTGGGAAGCACTAATTAGTAACGACAAAGGCTCTCGTTAGAACAAAAGAGAGGTGTAGCAACCATCTCTTTTGTTCCTCTGTTAAAAAATTGACTTCTAAAACACGGCTATTATTCCCGGATCTGGATCTGGATCTTCACAGGATAATAAAACAACTAAGATCATTTTTCGTCTTAACTATGAAGGGTTTCAGCCTTTGCTTAACAAAGGATCAAAAGAGATGGTTGCTACACCTCTCTTTTGTTCTAACGAGAGCTTTTGTCGTTAATAAATCAGTGCTTCCCAAATTTAAGATAGTAAATGCCATCTATTTGTTAGAACTAAAACTAATTTTTAGATCAGGAAAATTCTTTGACGTTAGGCAATAAGGTCTTTAGTCAGAAACTGCAGTTTTTTGTAAAACCAAATTTAAAATAGTTTAATTATTTGCAAATCAGGATTAAATGTTTTGAAAAAATATGATGGTAAATAAGCTCTGTAATGAAGACCTATATAAAAATGTTAATACATTTTTCCCAATTAAAACCAATCAAAAACCTAAAATAAAATTTTTTGACTTAAGACCTTTTTGCCTAACGTCAAAGAATTGATCTTGATCAATAGCAGGATCCTGTGTTGTTGTTGTAATGCATACAAATCAATGATCTATATGAATCATCGGCGATAATAAAATACGGCTAATAAAACACGGCTAATGGAGATGTAAATTAAGAAGTGAGTGAAAAGTTGTATTGGGTTCGAAATGAGTTTGAGTTTTGAGTGATGAAAGGTTAGTTTAAATAGGTACTTCGTCGAACGGGAGATGAACTCCTTCAAGTCATGGTAGAAATATTATTAGGGAGGAAGGTAAGGTACCACTTGCTAATGGACGAAGTCCGGAACATAATTTCCTATTGCCTTTGTGTATCAAACCACCCTGAGCTTTGATGAAACTACAGATGTCTTTCATAAGTGTACCGGATCTTGACAGAAACTCTTCACGAGGAATCAGAATCTTAGATCATGAGGCTAGAGCAGCCACAGGGAAAGTGGGGTGTATCCTTATGGGTGGGGCGTATTATGTTCACTTCAAGGAGAGATAACAATTTTCTTCCATTCCTCAAATGTCTCTCGGTTTTTGGCGTGCCCTTGATATTAACCAGATGTTTAGCCAACTACATTCTTTATCAGTCTCCATAAGGTTTTTCTTCCCTACTCCAAAGACGAGTTTACATGGTGGGACTTTGATAGAATGACCAGCATGGCCAAGGGCCTGGACAAAGCACATTCTAGATAGAATTCAAAAAACGCACGCTAAAATTTATTGGTGGCAGAAACATTGTGAAGCCAATTTACTCGCTTGAACACCGAAGAAAGTTTTCCGGTCTCCCACTGTTTTATCGATTGATAGTGCTTCAGCGAAATATCCAGTCGCACTCTGCCCCTTCAACATTTTACTTGCAATACTCGTCAGGCTTAGAATACAAACAGTTTTAACCCTTAAGCCTACTTTCGGACGTATTGTCAGATATAGGGATTCTTTCTTTAGCCGTAGCACACGAATGTGGAACGATCTTTATAGCTCTGTGTTTCCTCATCTTTACAACCCGCAAGCATTTAACCAAGGTGCATCGGTATCGCCTTCATCCTTCCTTCCCGTGCTCTAGTGTAAGGGTGCGTCTTTATTTAAAAAAAAAGAAGAAAAAAACCCGTTCTTGCCATATTGTTCCCTGGTATACCCTTATGACCAGGAATTAGTTGTAGCCCGATTAAGAGTTCTGCTGTTGAACGAAAGTTAATTGCTATTTATTAGCCGTGTTTTATTATTCCCGGATCTGGATCTGGATCTGATCAGGATAATAAAACAACTTAGATCATTTTGCGCCTTAACTATGGAGGGTTTCAGCCTTTGCTTAACAAAAATTGAAGTCAGCTGTCAATTGTCAGTTTTTTAACAGAGGAACAAAAGAGATGGTTGCTACACTTCTCTTTTGATCTAACGAGAGCTTTTGTCGTTACTAATCAGTGCTTCCCAAATTTAGGATAGCAAATGCCATCTACTTGTTAGAACTAAAACTAATTTTTAGATCAAGAAAATTGATCTTGATCAATAGCAGGATCCTGTGTTGTTGTTGTAATGCATACAAATCAATGATCTATATAGATCATCGGCGATAATAAAATACGGCTATTGAGAGGAAGCGACTCAAGTGATGTTCCGGTATGCCATCACCATCCACAATATTTAATGACTCGAGCCTAACTTTTATAAGGTGTTGGTAGGTTTGTGGTTGCCTCTTGAGAGGTGTTGTCGTGAACCCATTCATCGTGTGGTATCTTGTTTCAATACCAGTACTACCATAGACGTGTTTTTACTTCCCACCTTTAAGGGAAGTATCGCTTTCGGTCCGGAAAAAATGTTTCGAGATTTAAGCACGGCTTTACATTACGATATACTGGAAATCGTTTGCACGCATTTTCAAAGTGATGTCTGGGTGTGCGTGATCATTTTGTTACCCTTCGATATCTGGAGAAGAATCTGATTAGATTTTGAACAGAATCGGTCAAGGGGATGCTGAGATAATTGAAAAAATGTTTTATGAGGGTATGTTTTCGTCTTCCATCTGTCGTTATGAGAGATCATGATTCCCACGACATTTTCTGGAGTGATGTTGTTGTCTCTAATTCCAGGATGCTTCTTTATGCTGCACATCTGTTAAAGGTGAAAAAAGTGTGTTTTGCGTCATCTACTGGAGAATCGCTGTTTCGCCAAGCCTGGTTCACATCGATTTCAGGATCTCCTGTCGCATTCTTCATAAGGCTGGGGAGTGCCACAGGAACTGTTCGATGACCTCTTCTTTTCCACACTGTTCTTGCAAATTGCTGCGTCAGTGAGCAATTGCGCCTACCAATATGTGACGACAAATAAATGTTTCACCTTTTGTGACGCTCGGATTTCATAACAGACGAAATTTGACTTCAAAAATAAATAGTTTTCCACCAATATGCCGCACTACGTACCCACTACCTGTACCCTGGTGGCCTTGTAAGGGTTTTTTGTTTAGCTCTCGCGTAATGGTTGAACTCCTAACAGATTAACATTTAAAATGTAGATTCAAACATTTTACAATTCATTAAACGATAGCTGTTAACGAATCAGCTTGTTCTTCAGTAAAAGAGCAAACAACCATGTTATCTTTAACCCAAGTTGAAACCTTCAAATTATGATGTTCAGCTCCAACTTAAGGTGGGACTTTTTACTAGTATAAAACTGTGTAAGATTAATTAAAATCAGATAAGCCATTTGTGTTTCCTTGTTTCTTAAAAACCAGAAATGAAATGGATATAAGAGGTTTCGGTACAAAAGAGATTGAAACCAGGAAGATAATCGCTATTACATAAATTCACCATAAATTGCACGTTCTTCTGTTACTTTATAGTTTTCCTTATCAATGTGTCGTGAGCACTTACTTAAACTGGATGTTAAGACAAAACTTGTGAGTATCATTGTATAAATTGCACCCGAATGTTTTGAACAATTATGATGGTACTACAAGAAAAAGTTTTCGACTTCTGAGCGGCATATAGAATTAGAATAGTTCTATTCAAACCACGCGACTGCCACCGGCATGAACAATTCATATGCAGTTATGGTAGATACTTGTTAAAGAAAAACCCATTCTTACAAAAGATAAATCGTTTAATTAAGCTAGTGTCACTGCCAGGAATTTACAACAATTAAGAAACTTCTAATCGAACTGAAGCAGCGTATCGGCTTTCCAAAAGTTTTCCTTATTCTGCTCGATGTCACAGTAGTGTACCACTTGCAGTTACAACACAAACATTTCAATGCGACACGACAAAAGTTTAGTTCTCTCCTGTTGCACAAACAGTATCACTACGTCAGTGGAACAACTACGAGTATTATAAACTTTTTGAACACACGTCTTTGAAGAAAAAACGAAAAAATAAAATACAAAATAAGGAATCGATTAACGTTACTGCAATAAATCTTTCTGTATGACTGGGTTCGGTGATATAGTGCTTATAAAGTTTTACAAAGATTGTTCTAGGCCATGAATATAATAGAAACCTACATGAATTTGCACATACATGCATGTACATGTGTTTTTGACTGGAAAGTTAGCATATGGACAAAATTCGTCGAAAAATTTAGGAAAAAGACTGAAGCTAACTTACCTACAAGTTGCGATGTAAAAGTTTGAAGAAATCTATACGTGTTAAATAATTTTAGGAAATTTCATATGTAGGTATGTAGTACTTGCTAGGGTCACTTATCAATTGCGATAAAAATATTATAAAAGAAAATGGCAGTCAGTTCCACTTTTCGAATGAGGTTAACTTGCAGTGTTTAGCATTCAACGCACTACGCAGGCCATACAATATTCGCTGGAGTACGAATTACAACTTACCGTTCTGTTTCCTTAAAATAAGGACAAGGGGGGGGAGCTTAAGACAACTTGATGAAGACAGTTAGCATGGTAAGGAGCTATAATAGTAGGATCATCCCCACCATCTATATTAAACAGCGGTTAGAATAAGACGTTTGCCCATATACGTTTAAAGTGTGAATAATAAGTTGAAGCAGCTTGGCAATTATATGTGTATGAAGGAACCTACATACTAAGTAGGGAAAGTCAAAGGTAGTTTTCATTCAAAAAATACTTCGTTTTCCAAAATCATTGATTTATCGGCCTAACATCCTTTGAACTAAGATCAGTTTCCCAAGGTTTTTACCCGAAATCTTTGTTGTCAAAGCTGTCAAAGAAGCAGGACATCTGCAGATTAAATAAGCGACAGTTTCTTTCTCATTTATGTATATACATTCCCACGGCTACAAATGTGTAGGGAATATATGTTGATTTTCAGTACCGTTTCTGTGATTTAGAAAATACTTAAGTTCGTTTCGTTCTACAAGCTTGGAGGATGTTAAAATCGAAAGCTTAGTTAATGGCTTGCATAGCAACTTGGTTATTCACTGAGATAGCAAAGTTATGTTTGTGTGTAGAATTATTTTTAAGAGTCCGCAGACTTACCGAATGGCCAGACGCTTCGCCTGTAAGGAACCGAATGAACTCGGAGGGAGATATTAAGTATTTGGGTAAGTTAAGAGTTTCTGAGAAAAGCTGTGCTATTTTCGGGCCTTCGGTATAGATAGCTGTGTCGTGGTTATCCATCACTGCTCGGTCCTTCCATTCTGTTCTGGAGGGAAAAAAAGTAGTCTGTTGAGGATGTAATCAATTCTCTTGGTCTGGAGCATCAGTTGGACTTCCTTCGTGGTGCCTGTATTTACTGGTCTTACCTCCATACTAAACTTATGGAAAGTGTTGCAGACCAACGGGAACTTCGTGATACGAAATTAAACATGGTGAATTATTTAAGTTTAAAGACTCATCAACAAATGCCAAAGTAATACACTTCGCAGAAGATATTGGCTGTCACTTTTTCAGGTGAAAGTTGCTTATCATAGAACCGAAAATTTAACCATGAACTTTACGAGCTCTTGTCGTTGAAGTGGCTTAGTGGTTAAGCGAGAGGCACAGAGGGTATGTTTTCGTCTTCCATCTGTCGTTATGAGAGATCATGATTCCCACGACATTTTCTGGAGTGATGTTGTTGTCTCTAATTCCAGGATGCTTCTTTATGCTGCACATCTGTTAAAGGTGAAAAAAGTGTGTTTTGCGTCATCTACTGGAGAATCGCTGTTTCGCCAAGCCTGGTTCACATCGATTTCAGGATCTCCTGTCGCATTCTTCATAAGGCTGGGGAGTGCCACAGGAACTGTTCGATGACCTCTTCTTTTCCACACTGTTCTTGCAAATTGCTGCGTCAGTGAGCAATTGCGCCTACCAATATGTGACGACAAATAAATGTTTCACCTTTTGTGACGCTCGGATTTCATAACAGACGAAATTTGACTTCAAAAATAAATAGTTTTCCACCAATATGCCGCACTACGTACCCACTACCTGTACCCTGGTGGCCTTGTAAGGGTTTTTTGTTTAGCTCTCGCGTAATGGTTGAACTCCTAACAGATTAACATTTAAAATGTAGATTCAAACATTTTACAATTCATTAAACGATAGCTGTTAACGAATCAGCTTGTTCTTCAGTAAAAGAGCAAACAACCATGTTATCTTTAACCCAAGTTGAAACCTTCAAATTATGATGTTCAGCTCCAACTTAAGGTGGGACTTTTTACTAGTATAAAACTGTGTAAGATTAATTAAAATCAGATAAGCCATTTGTGTTTCCTTGTTTCTTAAAAACCAGAAATGAAATGGATATAAGAGGTTTCGGTACAAAAGAGATTGAAACCAGGAAGATAATCGCTATTACATAAATTCACCATAAATTGCACGTTCTTCTGTTACTTTATAGTTTTCCTTATCAATGTGTCGTGAGCACTTACTTAAACTGGATGTTAAGACAAAACTTGTGAGTATCATTGTATAAATTGCACCCGAATGTTTTGAACAATTATGATGGTACTACAAGAAAAAGTTTTCGACTTCTGAGCGGCATATAGAATTAGAATAGTTCTATTCAAACCACGCGACTGCCACCGGCATGAACAATTCATATGCAGTTATGGTAGATACTTGTTAAAGAAAAACCCATTCTTACAAAAGATAAATCGTTTAATTAAGCTAGTGTCACTGCCAGGAATTTACAACAATTAAGAAACTTCTAATCGAACTGAAGCAGCGTATCGGCTTTCCAAAAGTTTTCCTTATTCTGCTCGATGTCACAGTAGTGTACCACTTGCAGTTACAACACAAACATTTCAATGCGACACGACAAAAGTTTAGTTCTCTCCTGTTGCACAAACAGTATCACTACGTCAGTGGAACAACTACGAGTATTATAAACTTTTTGAACACACGTCTTTGAAGAAAAAACGAAAAAATAAAATACAAAATAAGGAATCGATTAACGTTACTGCAATAAATCTTTCTGTATGACTGGGTTCGGTGATATAGTGCTTATAAAGTTTTACAAAGATTGTTCTAGGCCATGAATATAATAGAAACCTACATGAATTTGCACATACATGCATGTACATGTGTTTTTGACTGGAAAGTTAGCATATGGACAAAATTCGTCGAAAAATTTAGGAAAAAGACTGAAGCTAACTTACCTACAAGTTGCGATGTAAAAGTTTGAAGAAATCTATACGTGTTAAATAATTTTAGGAAATTTCATATGTAGGTATGTAGTACTTGCTAGGGTCACTTATCAATTGCGATAAAAATATTATAAAAGAAAATGGCAGTCAGTTCCACTTTTCGAATGAGGTTAACTTGCAGTGTTTAGCATTCAACGCACTACGCAGGCCATACAATATTCGCTGGAGTACGAATTACAACTTACCGTTCTGTTTCCTTAAAATAAGGACAAGGGGGGGGAGCTTAAGACAACTTGATGAAGACAGTTAGCATGGTAAGGAGCTATAATAGTAGGATCATCCCCACCATCTATATTAAACAGCGGTTAGAATAAGACGTTTGCCCATATACGTTTAAAGTGTGAATAATAAGTTGAAGCAGCTTGGCAATTATATGTGTATGAAGGAACCTACATACTAAGTAGGGAAAGTCAAAGGTAGTTTTCATTCAAAAAATACTTCGTTTTCCAAAATCATTGATTTATCGGCCTAACATCCTTTGAACTAAGATCAGTTTCCCAAGGTTTTTACCCGAAATCTTTGTTGTCAAAGCTGTCAAAGAAGCAGGACATCTGCAGATTAAATAAGCGACAGTTTCTTTCTCATTTATGTATATACATTCCCACGGCTACAAATGTGTAGGGAATATATGTTGATTTTCAGTACCGTTTCTGTGATTTAGAAAATACTTAAGTTCGTTTCGTTCTACAAGCTTGGAGGATGTTAAAATCGAAAGCTTAGTTAATGGCTTGCATAGCAACTTGGTTATTCACTGAGATAGCAAAGTTATGTTTGTGTGTAGAATTATTTTTAAGAGTCCGCAGACTTACCGAATGGCCAGACGCTTCGCCTGTAAGGAACCGAATGAACTCGGAGGGAGATATTAAGTATTTGGGTAAGTTAAGAGTTTCTGAGAAAAGCTGTGCTATTTTCGGGCCTTCGGTATAGATAGCTGTGTCGTGGTTATCCATCACTGCTCGGTCCTTCCATTCTGTTCTGGAGGGAAAAAAAGTAGTCTGTTGAGGATGTAATCAATTCTCTTGGTCTGGAGCATCAGTTGGACTTCCTTCGTGGTGCCTGTATTTACTGGTCTTACCTCCATACTAAACTTATGGAAAGTGTTGCAGACCAACGGGAACTTCGTGATACGAAATTAAACATGGTGAATTATTTAAGTTTAAAGACTCATCAACAAATGCCAAAGTAATACACTTCGCAGAAGATATTGGCTGTCACTTTTTCAGGTGAAAGTTGCTTATCATAGAACCGAAAATTTAACCATGAACTTTACGAGCTCTTGTCGTTGAAGTGGCTTAGTGGTTAAGCGAGAGGACACAGGTTCCATCCTCGAAACCACCAAACTTTTTTTCACGGCACGACCTCTTCATATGGCATTACAAACCTTCAAGAGTATAATCTCTCACAAAAATGCTTCTGAATCCGCCGTTCGGAGTCGGCAATAAAACCTTTGTAAGTCGCTTCCATTCGTGCGAAAAATATAACATGAATGGTCGTGAGAGGCTAGTCGCCCTAAATATTTGTATTTGTATACGAGCTCTATAGCGATACCGACCTGGTAAAAAGGATATGTACGTGCGCAATCATTAAGATGGGTGGGACATGTAGAAGAATCTTCGATTCCACTCCTGATGGACGATAAGTGAGTTAGTTGTTAAAAGTAAGCAAAACCACGCTGTTATTTGTTTTCTTTGTTGGTGTATGAGAACTCCTCTGATTAGACCGACACTCACCGTCTATGCAAGTGGAACCAAATATCACACCAAGAACTTTTTCCCCAAAATAACCTAGATCGACCGTATACATTCTTTACAGAGTCACTACTTCTGCTCCACAGAGCAGGACTGGGATGATAGTGGTCTTGCAGGGAGTCACTTTAGTTGTTCAAGAGCTGTGCTAAAAGAAATTGTGATTGGCAAGATTTATTCTGCGTTTGACCTCAGCGATTTAATTGTATAGGCTAAATAGGTAGATGAAGTCCCTAATTGCCCTAAAGTTAGTTAATACTGAGTTCTATTTGACACGTTGCTGTTGGGTGTTCTATTTTGTTTTACCCTTTTTGCATTCCCTCGATTACAATCGTCCGTGTATGCAAGTTATTGAACGGACTCTTTTAAGATTGGGTTTCTGGTGCTGGCGTGTAAGTTCAGCGCAATTTCTAATTATTTCTAATACAGTTGAATCGACAATAAATGTCAGGCATAGCGTGAGCTATTTAGTATTTTAATTTCGCGCTTGCTATTTAAAAGTTTAAATAAGCATTTCCAGAACTAACTTATTACCAAGTAGAAGGCTAATATATTGTAGTTTAATATAACGAATGCAGTTAACGAGCGAAGAACCTTTTAAAGTGAGTGTAAGTATCTAGCAAAATAAACTTACATGCATATAGCTACATACCTAAGGAATATATATAAATATAAAGCTGCTACCAAGCATGCTTTGATTGATTGATGAAGTGGTTCATATGCACTATTATCTAACTATGAATTTAAAGTATTTCTGCTGGCAAGCCATCCGGCAGCTTTTTTATTTTTCACCTTTTCAGTGGATTTCGAAGAAATACTGTTTATTGCAGAGGTCCTCATGACAATTTTAATGTCACTTTTCCAGTCATGTCCTTCAAACGCCAAAACTTTGACAGTTGATAGCGGCTATTTAGTTGAAGCTTCATCTGTCTAATTGGCTGTCATTTATTCAGTTTATTTTGCCAAATCACCATGGACGGATATAGAGTGCAAATAATAAAATTGTTTTATTGGAAACTGACCCTGATTTTCATCGAAAAATCATCTTCAGCGATGAGGTCCATTTCTGGATGAATGGGTACGTCAACAAACAAAATTGTCGAATTTGGGACGACACCAATCCAAATGAGATCCAAGAGCGTCCAATGCATCCCGAAAAAGTCACTGTTCGGTGTGGATTTTGGGCTGGCGGGTGTCATCGGTCCATATTTCTTTGAGAACGACGTTGGCTAGGCCATCACCGTAAACGGCGAGCGCTATAGGTCGATGCTTACCAACTTCTTTTGGCCTGAATTGGATGATATGGACACCAGTGACATGTGGTTTCAACAGTACGGCGCTACGTGCCACATTGGAAATGCTGCACGAGCGATTCGAAGGCATGGTCATCTCACGTTTAGGTGATGTGAACTGGCCACCGAGATCATGCGATTTGACCCCGTTAGGCTTTTTCTTGTGGGGTTTTCTGAAGTCGCAGGTCTATGCGAATAAGCCACAAACCACAGCGGCCCTCAAAGCCAACATAACCCATGCCATCGGTCAAATTCAGCCTGATTTATGCGCCCGAGTCATGGAAAATTTGATATTTCGGATGCGCGCCACCCAGAGAAGCCGCGGCGGACATTTGAACGATGTTATATTCCATACATAATGCTACTGGCATCGATAGGCCTTTCAAACGAATAAAAAATGTTGATGATATCTCACACACACTTTGTTTTATTTAAATTTAAAGATAGGCGCGCTTAATGAAAGACCCTTGATATGCAATATAACGGGTTCTTGTTCGCACTTCTTATAAATAGTGTGTAAAGAAATTCACACTCAGGTTCAGCACTGTGTAGACTTCGATTGCACTAGAATAAGCGAACTCTGAACTTAAATGCAACAGTACAGAGTCGACGTTGACCATTCTTAATGTGTGCACAATGTACATGCAGTATTTTGGATGAGTATCTAGTTTTGATTAGCATCGATCGATCTAGCTCTTGGTTTTAATAACTAGAAATCACCAGGTCGCAATGAGAATAATCATTGACCGCACCTTATTTACCAATTCCCTTTGTATTAATTTCCATAAGCCCTTAATATTTTCGTAGGAAGAACTAAGGTTACTGTATGTGTGCACAGAATCAGTTGTATATATAAATCGTTTAAGCGTAGGTTATCTTACAAATTACGTCAACCTCGAATGAATCACCATTACAATCGCCCTTAACATAAGGTGCTCTGAAAACACCCAGCAATTCAATTTTAATTATTGCTGATCAATGACCATACAAATACAGACCTAGATACTCGCAGAGCTTTCAGTTGTGCTGCAAATAAGTATATATTCTGAAAGTAATAGTTTCCGGGTCCAGTTCTATTCCAACCGTTGTCGCAGTTGTTTGAAAAAAAAAATTAAAAAAAAAAAATGTCGGGACTAAAATTGGCTTTCCGTAGCAAAGTGGTACTCCTGTCTGTGGTTCTGGCAACTATCCTAAAATGTGTGACACCTCAGAAGTTAGAAGTAAAGATTTTCTATGAAGCTTTATGCATGGATACCATACGTTTTGTTAAGGAAAACTTTCACCCATCAATGTCGTTAAAGGGTCGTTACGACTACAGTGATATAAAGTATGTGCCGTACGGCAAAGTTTGGGTATGATTTTGTTTTTCCTGGCAGTTCGTTGCTTTTTTGTTTTTTATTATGTGCTGCCCACTTTAGAACAAAGGAACTTCTCAACGATGTCACCATGGATTGGAGGAGTGTCAACTGAATGCCCACCATGCTTGCATTTTTGAAAATACTTCCGAAGAGGAGTCCTACAAAATGTTTATTTGTTTGATGAGCGATTTTAAGCAATCAGTGGAAAATGTGGGCATATGCAGTCAGAAATTATGTTTAATAGATATTTAACTAAATAAATATTATTTAGTGCCAAATCTCCGAAGACGTCAATTTGGATAATGCTGGAGAATGTTACGATACAAGATCGAAATCAGAAATTTTGGAAAAATACGGTGAAGAAACAAGCAGTTTAGGTCTGACGTTTTTTCCAGCAATTGTAATAGATGGGGTATGTACAGAACATTTTCAGACACATTTGTATACATAATTGGTAATTGAGATGTTTAAAGTGTAATTTAAGCATTCAGGTTAGAATTATTTACAACGTTTGTTTTGAAGGCATTTATACATAATTCAAAATGATAGTATGTAAGTCTTTACACAAAGTTTTGGTAGCCATAGAAGATTCGATTTGTCTGCTATTTTTTATTGATGACCAAGGGTCAAGTTCTTCCGGAAAATAGTGCTTCAGTGCTCTTGTTCACCTTGGTCATGTCAGTCGGTGTGACTCTGGTGGTCGTACATAGTTTTGAAATCTGGCGGTTCATTTTACGAATTTTGGTCTTGTTATAAGCTTCGTATTAAACTTCCCTTACATCGGCGTCTATTGTGTTGCCCCGGAATAACTTAGTCCAGATATCTGGTTGTGGTTGGTCACTGCTGTACAGACAAGCTCCCCGTGAAGTAGATAGTAGTGAGTATAAGGCCGCCTAAGGCAATTTTCCGACATTCCTTGCAATCTTCTCTTGGGCACATTTCTGACGTTTTCACTTCGTTATTTTCTTGATTGGATTTTCCGGTTTCATAGAAACCTACGCTTTCTCCTTTAGTTCAACTCGTCGGTCTCTTTGAAATTTGCGTCGCGTTTTTTTAGGCTTTTGAGTCCTGTAACGAAATTCAAATTTACACGTTACACCCATTCGATAGCATGGCTTTCTAGCTGTAGAATGAGGATCTGAACGCAATAGTACTCAGAGCAACCGGCGCGG